>CM065597.1:129940194-130587194 GCA_033119425.1 Bufotes viridis | reverse complement strand
GCCCAACCCACCATTCTCTTATTGTTTATAGGGAGCGCCTGACTCTCCCCCAACAGATGATGTTAGGTGTGAGAAAGATCAGGCAAAATGAGTATCTTCCCTAGAGATAAGCTGCCACCAAAAGTGTCTAGCAGCGACTTTCTCCTCTCTCCCTATTAAGGGCTATGGACACCTTCTGGGCAATTTTGTATGATAGCATTTGACTCATTATGGGCTACAAATCATTTTTTCAATTGGATCATCATTAAAAATGACACAAGGGTTAAAAATCAGTCTGTTTACAAGCTGTCACTTTGTGTTTTCTTTGAATCCCATCATCTGACTGCTTGTGTGTAGCTCTTATCTCTGATTTTCTGACCTCATAATCACTCATTATAACTCATTTCTTATCAAACTGCTGCATGCTAGCTCTCAGATGAGGGGATTCAGAGAAAACAAACTGTGACAGCTTGCAAACAAGCTCATTTTTAACCCTTGTAACTCAAAAACGGCTGAACATTTTTAATAAAGACCAATTGAAAAAAAGATTTTTTTTGCCGCTATGGTAGTTATGCCCCTGCAAATCAGTTGACGGCTGGGTTTGTGTCCGTCCATAATGCAGACAGTGTCGGTCAGTGTGGGGACATTGGGGGAGATTTATCAAACTGGTGTAAAGTAGAACTTTCTTAGTTGCCCATAGCAACTAATCCGATTCCACCTTTTATTTTCCAAAGGAGCTGTGGAAAATTAAAGTTGGAATCTGGTTGCTATGGACAACTAAGCCAGTTCTAATTTACACCAGTTTGATAAATGACCCCCACTGTTTTTTTATGTATTTCTAGGAAGAATAGCAGAGGAACAACACAATTGTAGAGCAATGAGAAAAATGTTCTAGAATTGTTGTTTTGTAGGGAATACAAAGTATTTATTAAAATAGACGGCTCCGGAGCGGTGAGGTCCTCTTAAAATTTATGTTGGGAGATTATGTTTGTGACGCGGTTTAGTTTACTGTAAATGCGTCAAACAATAGTGTCAGAATAAACTGCTCACAGAAAGACGTGCACTATGATAGAGATGACTAATATGCTGGATTGCACTGCCCTGGAAGGAAGGGAGCGTGCAGCCCACAAGAATGTTACAAGTTTTTACAGCGTATTATGCTTTCTCTGAAAAGCAGTCAAAAGTTGCAAGCTCTCCTGCATCACTAGCATCATCTTGTGGACCATCCTTGAATAAGACATGGTTTGCTGCGGCTCCTCAAAACAGGGCTTTATGTCGCTGAACAGGTCCTAGTACCAGGAACGTAAAAGAAGACCTTCCAGCTGTGCATGAATGGGGTAAAAATCCTCTACACCATTCTACTATATACTATCTGTAAAGGACTCTGGCAGATTGGAGTTTCTTCCCCGAATTTTGTGTTTCTTTTTTCTCTGCATTAGGCTACTTTCACATTAGTGGCAGCTTTCTTGGGTGAACAGCCTGCCGGATCAGTGCTGCCGCTAGTGCACACGCGCCACCGGAAGTCCACTCCGGCTCTATACGCTATAATGGGGGCGGGCCGGAGGTCCGGCCGCAGCACGGAAAACATGCAGAGAGGCGGCTGGAATAAAACTACGACGTCGTAGTCTTATTCTGGCCGCCTTTCAGCATGTTTGTCGCCCCCATCATAGTGAATGGGGCCGAGGCGGACTTTCGGCGGCGTGCGTGGACTAGTGGCGGCATGGATCTGGAAGGCAGTTCTCCCGCCGGAACAGCCTGCCCGAGAAGGCTGCCGCTAATGTGAAAGTAGCCTTAGACTCCAGGTTCTAGTACCTTTTTGAGTGTTTTTCTAGCACCCATTTCACTCAGTCTTTGCCATCTACGATGTCCAGGGGCCGTACCTATATGTGCTTCGTTACTGTCTATATAAATACAGCAATGGAGGAGCATGCCCACGACTTCCGCAAATTCCATTCACAGGATTCTGGAAAAATTTTCTGGTCTCTGAACTGAAAGTATCAAATGTCTTAAAAAGAGGCGTATATGTGTTTTAGGCAACTGTGAGGAGACAATACAAAAGTAGGGGGCAATTCAGAAAATTGTCCATATCATACCAGTTGTTTCCCTTACAACTGAGCCTTTTAAAAACATGACAGACAAAGTGATTTAATATGTTTGTTTTCCAGGAACCTTCAAGGGACAGGCTGAGGTCAGGGAAGGCAGAGTCATGTAGTCCGATAAACAGTCTGATGTCAGAGTGGGCATCTCAGGGTCAGAATGAAGATCAGGCAGCAAAGGTTTAAATGTGGAAAATCAGTCAGAATGGGCAGGCGAATGCGCATCTTTGCAGGACACCAATGAGCTAGAACCTATTGCTCAGGCACCACACAGGGGAATGTACGTTGAATACCCCAATGTGACCAGCCATTGGCTGGGAAAGATTAGGATGTGTGTGTGCGTAGGAGGCATGCACATGTGCTGTATGGGTAGAGGTTAAGCAGACCTCCGCCTGCAAGGAGGAGAGGAGATGGAGGCCTGCAAGAAGCAGGCCATAGTCTACAGGGAAGAACTAAACTACTCTAGCGGCTGGGCCCGGCGGGAAGGAGTAGTTGTAGGCCCACGGCTCTGAGCCACAGGAACCTGGAAGCTGGTAAGGAGAGTGGCAGCAGGTCCGAGCCGCCAAAACAGTAGGTAATTTTTACTACAGTAAACCCCATGGCCCCTCTTTTTTGGTGAACTGAGGGTTCAATAGTCTAGCCCCCAAACTCCCATAGATTTTACATTTTCCCTGAAAAGTAGATGGAAATATTTATTCCAATTCCAGTTAAGTGAAGCCTATTTTTTATATTAGTTTATACCCTAAGCTTCTGCTTCTGTCCCCTCTTGTAACCTGACATTAGCCCTGAAACGCGCCGTTAAGGTAACAATAAGTTATTCTTTCACTTCTGAATATCAAGGTAATGTTCTGCAGCTGGAGAGAGTTCATGTTTGGGGCCTGACTGATTGTTTTGACTCCTCAATTACTCGGTACTACAATAACTGATTGCGGTTTTATACCTTTGAGGGCTGGACATCCTCCTTTTGATAATTGCTGAGCTTCAGCATGTCCTGACTGCCTTGCTTGCACCATTAGCTACACCTGGATGGTCTGACTAGTGCATAGATTTTGAAACCACAGTATCATTATCTTAAATAGGTTTTCCAGGACTTGGGTCAGATTGATGGGGTCTGACTCCTGGGACCCCCACCGATCAGCTGTTTTCTCAAGCTCAGGAACTGCATAGCACCATCCAGTGTGTAGTGGCCGTGTCTGGTTACTGCAGTGCTGCTCCTATTCAACCGAAATAATCTGATATTGCTGACAGTGGTTCCTAACTCATTACAGTATACGGTACCGTAATAAAACACTTTCATATATGGACAATAAAATATTATACTTGTTGGCAAGTGTATCTCCCCTTACAGAGATGCAGACTGGTAACGCCTAAAAGTTGTCGGTAGGAGATGCTTAGAGGTTGGACAGTAAGGCCCCTTTCACACGAGCGAGTTTTCCGCCCGAGTGCAATGCGTGACGTGAACGCATAGCATCCGCACTGAATCCTGACCCATTCATTTCAATGGGTCTGTGTACATGAGTGTTTTTTTTCACGCATCTCTTGTGCGTTGCGTGAAAATCGCAGCATGTTCTATATTCTGCGTTTTTCACGCATCCCTAGCCCCATAGAAATGAATGGGGCTGCGTGAAAAACGCATTGCATCCGCAAGCAAGTGCGGGTGCGTTGCGTTTTTCACTGATGGTTGCTAAGAGATGTTGCAACCTTCAGTTTTTTATCACGAGCGTGAAAAACGCGTCAAAACGCATTGCACCCGCGCGGAAAAAACTGAACAACTGAACGCAATCGCAGGCTTTGCCTGTGAAATCGCACAATTTTCACTGAACACATCCGCAACGCATCCGGACCTAATCCGGACACGCTCGTGTGAAAGAGGCCTAAAGCCTCACCTGCACAAGAGCTTTGCCTAAGGCCTCTTGCACACGAACATTTTTTTTTCCCTGTTTCCGTTCTATTTTTCGAATTCCGTATGCGGAACCATTCACTTCAATGGGTCCGCAAAAACAACGAAAGGTATTCCGTATCCATTCAGTTTCCATATTTCCGTTCCGTTCCAACATAGAACATGTCCTATTATTGCCCGCAAATCACGTTCCGTGGCTCCATTCAAGTCAATGGTTCCGCCAAAAAAAAATGGAATCCGTATCCATTCCATTTTCGCGGAACCATCTATTGAAAATTTTATGCCCAGCTCAATTTTTTTTAAGTCCTTACTGTTTAAACATTATTGTATGCTTCCGTTTCCGTTCCGCAAAAAACGTATCACAAACGGAAACCAAATGGCAAAACGAAACAGAAACACTACTGAAACAAAAAATGGAAAAACCGATCCATTTAAAATAGACCGCTAAACACTGAAAAAGCCATACGGTCGTATGCAAGAGGCCTAAAAGGGCTTGTCCAGGACAAAAAATAGCAGTTTGCTGTTTCTTCAGACACAGCGCCACATCTGTCCATAAGCTGGTATTGCAGCTCATCACCATTCTAATGAATGCACCTAGGGGGCAATACCAGACAATACTCATGTCTTGATGTGGTGCTGTTTCTGGAAAAGCAAGAGACCTATTTATAATTTACTAATCCTAAAGATGGCGTAACCTTAGACAGGCGGTCTAGGCCTTTACCAGATTTATCACAGGAGCTCAGGCTGGATGATCTGTTGCAAAGATAGACTTTTCACTGACTGTACCAATTGGTTGGCTTACTTTGAGACAGATTTTTACTCCAAAATTGTTCTGGATCAACATGGCACATCTTAGTCTAGTTTCACACTAGCGCTAAACTGTTCCGACAGGCTGTTCCTTTACAGTTTAGCGGTAGTGTGAAACTAGCCTAAGTTCATCGCATCTAGCATAGCTGGAAACTGTTGGAGCACCGCCTGGGCCCATTGACTATAATGGGACCTGGTTGGGATCTGGCCTGTTTCTGGCATTAGTGCCGAAATACGGCAGGACAATACCGCTCCAAGCAGTTTTTTTGTCCTAATGTATCCCGGAACTAATGCGGGAAACAGGCCAGATCCCAGCGGGTTTCCGTTATAGTCAATGGGCTCCGGTGAGGAAAGCGCGTACCTGATTATGCCGGATTCAATAAACTCTGGCAGGATGTTCCTCTACTGGAACAGTTTAGCGCTAGTGTGAAACTAGCCTTAGGCCCCCAGTTTCCGCCAGCCCTTGTCAGAAAAAAGTGTAGAAACCCTAGATGCACCACTTTTTTTTTTTAGACACAGGCACATTAGTAAATCTGGGCCAGTATACCCCCATTGAAAACTTCTACCAGTTATCTACTATCCATTGTCCAAAAAATAAAAAAATTATAAACTAAATATCTGCTACTGTACTGAATCACCTTTTATTGGCCAGCATGGGGCTGTTAAAGGGTCTCTACAGAAGGTATTCGAGGACCTCCAGAACAGATTTTGGGATGCAGTCTACACCGCTGGATCGGGGCTGGTTACTGTAGAAAACAGCGTTTTGCCTCCATAGGATTTTTTTTTTTGTTCTCACTTATTAAATGCACATGATAATTAGTTTTCTAAATGTTGCAGCTATATTTAGAAGAGGTGAGGATGGCAGGATTCACCTGCGGAAGTGGCGTGATCTGTGGTAGCTTAACGTTTTGCGCACACATCTGTTTTCTGAAGCGATAGATAATGAGATTTAGATCTGATATACAGTGGACTTTTTCGAGGCCACTGTTGAAATAAGAAGCGGCATTTTATTTTATTTTTTATTCTTTTTTTAAAACCTGTATAATAGTTGTATTGGTTTAAACGTTTATAATGACTATAAAATGTGACCTGAGCGTGTCCTGCCATTCCTAATTCACCGCTCTTCTGCTTGTAAAGTTTTTTTTTTCCCCTGCTTTTACTTAAATAAAACTTATTCACTATATAATTAAAAGTTTAGGAAATTTCTTATAGACTTTGAGCTTCAATCCCTTGGTGTTTTTCTCTTTTCTCTGCATAATGTCTAAGTAGAAGCGTTCTTTGTTTACATTTAGAGAAGCTGAATACCGATCGTGTGTGCTGCATGCACAATAGTGAGGGTTGCTAGAGGTGTTGTCTAGGGTCATGGATAAAAAAAAAAGGATCTGCTTCATGTAAATGGGGCTGTACTGCAATATCATACACCGCTCATGGAAGGACGTGCTGTTGTTTCTAGAATAAAAGAATCTAAATCCAGAACTGAATCGTAAAAGTAAATGACAAATATAATGGTCCCTGAAACAAATCGGGTTATTTCCAAATATTTTTAGGCCAGTTTTTGACATACACAAAAAGTTGTAAGACCCTTTTTGCAACTTTTTAAACACAATATTTTGTTGCACAGGTGTTTTTACACTGTCCTCGCCTCTTGGAAATGGCTGGGGCCCACAAATTTACTATCATTTATAAAGGAAGAGGCACATGTACTGCTGGAGGTGCACCTAATTTATGGCAAGGCACACACCTCGTCATAAATTTGCCGAATACTCTGCTGGTCTTTGTAGATGTCCCCAAGTATCTTGTTAAAATCCTGGGGAGGGGTTTAGCAAAGTGCATCAGTCTTAGCAATGTTTTTAAGGAGAGAGAGAGAAAGGAGGCAGCGCCCCGTGTGATACCGTTTATGTGGGTAGACCAATTTTACATAAATTGCACTTACCCTTTAAGGTTGTGATGAGTCACAATGCCTATAATTTGCTTTGCTGGAAAAAACACGTCCAGCGTTTGGGATAAAAAAAATGCTGCTGCTGCCAGGTCCTTGCCCTTCACCCTTGATTGCTGTTGTTGGGATGTATAGATACGTCAGTGGAGTAGAAGACTGTACCTTTTTTGGGCGCTGAAGCAGATGGACTCAGGAACAGGGTGGTATTGGTGCAAAGAAGAGCTTTATTTAAGGTCAAGGACTGTCCTGATGAAGGGGGCTGTTCGCCCCTGAAACGCGTTGACTTGAAATAAAGCTCTTCTTTGCACCAATACCACCCTGTTCCTGAGTCCATCTGCTTCAGCGCCCAAAAAAGGTACAGTCTCCTACTCCACTGACGTATTAGCAATGTTTTGTTCTACTGCTGACAAGCCTGGGGGGGGGGGGTGTGGACTTGGCTGGACTTCTGGAACACAGACGGTTTTTGGTGCATACCTGATAAAGTTTTGCTGTAGATCTCACCCTTGCATTGAGGGTGAAATTGGCACAAAAGAATCACACAAAGCATTGACATGCTGCAGATATCAAAATCCACACTTTGGGTCAATTTCCATATTGAAGCAAAAAGCAAAGTGTACATGAGATTTCTCTAGTCTCATACACTTTGCTCGTACTGTATTACGCTGCATCTTTTTTACAGTGACAAAAACGCAAGAAATCTGCATCGTGTACAGGTAGCCTAATGGCTTTTTTTCACGAGCGTGTCCCTTGCGGGAATTGTGCTCCCTGTGAGAGAGGAATTCTGCGTTCTGGACTTAGGAAGCGCACAGCATTATAATGACTGATAATACTGTGTGCCTTTGCTGACCTTTCTGTAACGGAATTATATTGACATAAAGCTGTCAGTATGATTGCATTACAGAAAGGTCAGGAAGAGGCACACTTTATTATCAATCGTGACAATGCTGTGCGCTTCCTAAGTCCAGAACGCAGGATTCCTCTCTCACAGGGACACACTCAGGTTAAATAGTCCTATGACATAAAAGAGAACAGACCTGCCCATGATATTAAAAGGGTTGTCTTATTACGGCCTCATACACACGACCATATCCATTTTGCGGTTCGCAAACCGCAGATCCGTAAAACACTGATACCGACCACGTACACCCCACACTTTCACATTTGGCATCTCCTGCACTATTGTAGAAATGCCTATTCTTGTCTGTAATATGGACAATAATAGGACATGTTCTGTGGAACGGAAATACAGATGTGGACAGCACATGGAGTGCTGTCTCCATTTTTTGTGGACCCATAGAAATGAATGTGCCTGCATCTGATCCCCCCCCAAAAAAAAAAAAATTTGATCGGGGGAGGACAATAATATGGTCATTTGCATGACCATGTGCCTAAGAGTTTATCCACAGCATATGGGATAGGTGTCTGATCAGCAGAAGTCTGACCACTGGGGCCCCCATGAGGCAGGCACTCATGCATATTTTCCACTTCATTCAACTCTATGGGACTGACGGAAATATATAATTACAAGGGCTCGACTATCTCCGGCAGCCACATCCAGCTAAATGGGGTGGAAGCGCGCATGCGTGACTGACATCCCTCGTTTTCGTGATCAGTGGGAGTCCCAGCGGTCAGACCCGTTTGGAGATCCGCTAGGCTGTTCTATCACAGAGCAGGAAATCGGACGGATTACTGCCGGACCCCATTGCAGTCAACGGGGCCCCGGCATTGAAGTAGAGGATCCGGCAGGCTGCGCTGTGCCGGAACAGCTTGCCGAATCTCCAAACGGAGAAGTGGACGAGGCCTTTATCAGACACTTACTCCCTTTTCTGTGGATAAGTAAATAGTAGTCTTCATGGGACATCCCCTTTAAGTATTTTCTCTTTCTAGGCTGGCTTTTTGCTTTCCTAGAAAATCTCAGGTTGCCAGCCAGGCGAAAGAGCAAATTTACTCAAGGATGAGGAGTCTATTGGATTGTTACAGCCTCAGCCGCTGTGCGAGGAGGTCATGATCAGGGGGGATTTTAGGCTGAATGTAAACATATAACGTGTCAATGACTGCAAGCAGGGCTCTTGAAAGAGTAATGAATTGAAACACAATTGGCAAACATTTGTCAGTGATCCCTGAATAAACGTTGTTTGCATAAGACTATGTTACCATTATAACATCCTTGTAAAACAAATACACGTGGATGCCTTAAAGGGAATGTGTCGCCTATCATTTTTTCAGCCAGTTAGCGACACATATCCCTTTTTTTCTAATGTTTTTATTTCCTGATTATAGATTTTTTTAAATTCTATTTCCTGAACGTAATTAGGGTCCATTCACAGTCCGCCATTCTGTTCCGCATTTTGCAGAACGGAATTGCGGACCCATTAATTTCAATGGGGACAGACGATGTCCCGCCCGAGTCCGCAATTGCGGATACGCACTTCCGGGTCCGCGATCGCGTTCCCGAAAAAAATAGAACATGTCCTATAATTGTCCGCAATTGCGGACAAGAAGAGGCATTTTCTATGTAGTGCCGGCAATGTGCGGTCCGCCGATTCCGTGTCCGTGTTTTGTGGATCCGCAAAACACACACGGACGTGTGAATGGACCCTTATGGGGGCAAACATCTTTCCTGGGCTCTTGTTGAAGGGAATGTGTCATCAGAACACAACCTATTGTGTAAATCATATTTATATGTTAAATATTTCTATTTTTAGAATTTTTGGTGATTTTTTTTTCTATGTCAATATCTATATTTATTAAAATGTAAACAAGGTCATATTCTCACAGCCATGTTCGTTTTGTGGCCCGCGAACCGCAAATACACAAAACACAGGCACTGACCATGTACACCCCACGTTGCAGTTTGGACTCATTGACTTCAAGATGGGACACGATTCGGCGGCAGACCCAGAAGCGCAAAATGAACATGGCTTGCCTAATTTTCACACTGGCCACTAGACCTAGTAATGGGTCATGATTTCCTGTTCTGTACAGGTACCTTTTCAGTAGCTTTTATCATTATCACCACTGTCAGAATTACAATGACAAGTAACACCTCTATATGGATAACACAAGATCCACCATTCACAGTATCACAAGTCGCAGAGCACATTAGTCAGTTGGGTCAGCTCCTGACCATTGTTTCTATGGACCACGTAGCTGCTCTCAAAGAACAAGATGTCGTAACATTTTATGCCTAGTGGCCAGTGTGCAAACTGTAGTATTATATTCAATTATTTAACCCCTTTAGAACCTTGAGATTTTCCGTTTTTACTGTGAACTCTCTGCCTTCCCAGAGCCGTAACGTTTTTCTTTTTCCATTCACATATCTGTACAGAGCAAAATGTGGTGCCTATTATTAGGCTTCGTGGTCAGTGTGAAAACTAAAGATATTTAGGATTTTCTTAAAGGGGTTTTCGAAGTGTTCAATAGGTCATCAGTTTCTGATCAATAGGTTTTGACTCCAGTCAGTGTTTGGGCCTCTTCCTAGGCCATGTGACATCATGATCATTGGTCGCATGGCCTAGGGTGGCGCAACTCAGTCCCATTCAAGGGAATGGTTGTGAGCTGCGATACCAAGCACAGCCACTATACAATGCGCGGCGCTGTGTTTGGTGAGGAGGGAGGAGGCCGCAGCTCTCTCTGGACCCCCGGGAGTCAAGCCCCCACAAATCACATGACAATGACCTATCCTGAGAACACATCATCCGTTTTAACATTGAAAATAAAAAATAACATCACCAGAAATTCTTAACAAATATGTGTAACATTAAAACGTCATTTAAACAGTGACTTATTTGTGATGACACATTCCCTTTAGGCTGGATTCACACACTTTTATGCCATTTTTTCCCATATATTTTTTGCTTTTTTTAAAGGTTTTTATGGTGTTTTTTTCAGGGAAAACTCCAGATGCCAGCTAAAAGTCTGTGAATTTTGAAATGCAGACCCCCATGCATTCTTTTTTATGTTATGACCATTTTTTTTTTTTCAGTTTGTTTCCATGGTGTTTTATTTTTGAAATTCAACATGTAACAATGCCATTTTTTTTACCAGCCATTTTTAATTCCCCTTGGCTATAGGGAAAAAAGGCTTAGAAAATGTAATTCACATGCGTTGAGATAAAAGACATAAAAAATTGACAAAAATCACACACGGGATCAAATCCAGTGCTGAGCCACGCCCCCTGCACTGATCACATGACAGTGACGTCACCCCAGGTCTTTCGGCTGTTCAACAGTTCGGGTTCGTTGAAGCCGCCCCTTATGGATTCCATATGCCGGAATAGTCCGCGGTAGTGGAATCCATAACGGGATGCGGCGATTACCACAACTCGAACGCCGAACTTTTTTTTAAAGTTCGCTCATCTCTAATTACTATATATATATATATATTTTTTTTGCAGTAAATAAATTCAAAGCAGTAGAGCCTTATTCTTTCACTGCCCAGGGTTTCTGGACTTTACATAGGGGACATTTATTAAAACTGAAGTACAGCAAAACTGGCTTAGTTGCCAGTAGCAACCAATCAGATTTTACCTTTCATTATCCAAAGAAGCTCCGAAAAATGAAAGGTGGAATCTGGTTGGTTACTAGGGGTAACTAAGCCATTTCTACTTTATACCAGTTTTGATAAATTTCTTCCTAGCTGTAACATCTCAGTCATATACATTGTCAGAATGCCAGACAGAACTTCACAGTTGCTGGCGCCTTCATGCAATTTTTCATGAAACTAGTAAAAAGAAAGTCTGATTCTTCTCTCCTTTGGATCCTTTCCTGTGCTTGGCTGAAAGACTGCAGCTGTGAGTCCAGCCTTATTCTTCCTTCACACATCCGTTATGATATTCGTGACAAGATGATCAGTGGTTCATCCGTGAAGATGTCCATGAAGGTTACGTTTTTGGTCCTTGTGTCCATTTTTTGCCCTCCTTGTGTCATCCGTATTCCATGTGCCCTGCAAGGCTGAAAATAAACTTCCCGAACATCTATCCGTGGACAGACCATGGATGCCGGTATCATTGGTTTTCACGAATCCGTAGACTTCGGTGGGTGTGTTTGGTCTGCCTCATAGACTGAAGAAGTGCATGGCTCTGGTTTTTTAAACTGACCCACGTTAGGGCTCATGCCCCCGAATGTAAGGGCTCCGTGCCTGCACTGAAGACCGCAAATAGCGGTCCACAATGCACAGGCACTGAGTACGCTCCATGCTGCGGATGCAGACTCATTGACTTGAATGTGTCCGCGAGCCGCAAAATACAGCAAAAGATAGGACCTGTCTCATAGTGTTCCTGGACTGTGCCTGCGCTCCGCAGAAAGATAGGAGATGTCCTGTCTTCAGCCATTTCTTTTGGATCGCAGGCCCATTCAAGTCAGTGGATCCGCATCCACAGCACGGATCCCTTACGTTGGGCATGAGCTGTTATCCATACACTTCGGGTTGGAACAGCAAAGGAACTGCACAATGTACAGTCTAAGAATTGGTGCTCCAGGGTTTCATGGGGTATACAGCAATTTAAAGAAAGCAGAGTGGACATCTCAGAGGCAGCGAACGTATAGTAGGAGTCCATGGGAGCCATTGGGTGCTGTTTTATAGATGCATTGTATGGCCATGTGCATGATGCTTAAGGCACAACATTTTTCCCAGCCTTCTACAGTTTTAGTTGTAAAAGTGTAACTGTCAGCCTTTTTTTTAATTTTTGTATTACCATATATAGGGGTAAGTGGTACTGCCCATTTTTGTAATATACTTTAATTACTGAAATCATACATTTCTATTAGAAGAATAGCTCTAAAGTGACCCGTTTTGAACTTTCACAGCACTCCTCTGCCTTCTGTTCACATAATACAGTCAGTGTGGAGCACGTCTCGCCAGTTATGTAAGCAGAAGTCAGAGGAGCGTCGCTAAGGCTCAGAATGGGCCACTTTAGAGCTATTTTTCTAATAGAAACACACGCTTTCAGTAATTAAAGTATATTACAAAAATGGTCAGCATCACTGCCCCTGCACATTACAAAAAGAAAAAAAAGAATGGCCGTTACACTTTAAGCAGTTTAGATTTTTCTCCTAAAAAATACCGAGACTGAAACGTGTGCCATGGAATATGATGGACTCAATCTATTTTGATGGCTGCTCCAAAAATAATTATTTTTTTCATTTCGGCACGACACGATTAGAAATCCGAAACATACCGTATTGCAGTTGAATTTGTGCTGTAAAATGTGCAGAGTATTAGCATGGGACGCAGACAGTGGCAACAAAATCTACTCCAAGGAGAAGCGGGGCGTTCTTGAAGAATTGTTTAACTCCTTGATTCTCTGTAAGGTTCTGCATCTTGACGGTGTGGGATGCGAAGGGTCATTATCGCGAGGCTCTCTTTCTATTAGCTTGTGTAAACTGCGCGGAACAGATTCCTTATTTTAGCATTACAACTTCCAAGCTTCCTCTTTAGCAGCCTTTAATTTCTTACTTATGTATGTGACATAGCCCGTGGCATCGATAGCTCCTGTGTATCTGCCATCCTTTTGGGATGAAAGCGGCAGGCAGCTGGAAACTCAGCAGCTACATCTAGCTGTCTACCTAGAGTAGGCCTTGATTTCAAGTTTATCTAAACAAGCTCCACTAATCCCAACTATCTAGGGGGATGCGCTGTCAAAACAAGCAGCATGGCCCTAAGGCAAACCACAACCATACAGAAATCAAGGCAGGGACTTCCAAAGCAGAGCAGACTGGAGGGGCCTTCCACCCCGCCACCCCCCCTATAGATGGGGACTAGAAGTGGAATTTGCATAATGCCTTTTCATGGGGAACTTTTGGACGGCTGACAGCAGTCCAGCTTATAGGTCTGCAGCCACAATACGCAGTGTGTAGGGGAGCTCTTGAATGACCTGACCATATTGTATGCACGCCACAGAAAAGCTTAAGCACATCCAAGAGAGGGGGTGAATGGGACCTCGGCATTGTTTGACATCTGCTCTACCTCTCGTTAGTTTTGTTCGGCTCTATTCTGTGTGGACTTTGGAGAAATCTAAGACCAGCTAACACGAATCCTATAATCTTCCTCTTGAATATTTATGCAGCCTCTAAGCTGTCCCTCTCCATATCCTGCTTTCTCTCTTTCTCGCTTGCTCACCCCCCCTCCCCCTCCCTTATTCAAATGAGGACAGCGTTTGAGCGAAAAAAAAGAGAGAAAAAGCTAAATAAATGTTTGTTTGTGAGTGTTTGTAAAAGATTTGCATAAATTTGTCCGTCCTTCTGCAATGATCAGTCTATTCCTCTGCCAGATCTGATTGGGTTTATGGAAGGCTGTTATGTACTCCCATTGAGCTTGTTGTGTCCCCTCCTGTTCATCACTCCAACCTATGAAACCGGTCAGTGGTGGAGGGGTTAAATGGCAAATCATCAATATCTCTTCCAGTTTAACTAGATTGTTAATTTACCGTGGGATATCCTATGGAGAGCTAGCGAGAAAGTTTCACCTTTTTATGTTTTTTTATGTGCTTGTTTATTCTGATTGCTAAACTTATATTACAGGTCGTTGGCTATTAAGGTTTAAGCACGTATAGTTGGTAATTTAGTTATTTATTTTATTTATGTCTTCATTGTAAAACTTGGGAGGCCAACAGTTTTTCAAGTAGCACTGTATTTAGGGGGCGTTTATTCTGTTGTAGGGTGCCTACTAGTTGGAAAAAAAGATCTTAAAGGGGTTTTCTGACTTTTTATACTAATGGCCTATCCTCAAGATAAGTAACTAACATAGTATATAAGACCGATAAAAGACATTTGTCCATCCAGTTCGGCCTGTTTCCTACAAGTTGATCCAGTATCTGTGAGTGCCGCAGCATTCTCGCAACTTAAGGCCCCTTTACATTGGCCAGGAACAGGGGCATAGGAACACTCGTTAGCGATAATCTGCCGGTGTAAAGGTGCCACCACGTTTCGCCTGTTTATCGGGTAATCACATCTTTCATGACTTGCCAGCAGCAGATTGTGCCGCGTAAACAGCCTCTGCTGCCCGCAAACAATGATTGCTATGAGGATAATTGATGGCATTAGCGATCTCTCCTCCCCATACTGTAGAGGAGATCGCTGCATGTAAATGAAACTGTCTCCTTCACTGACGAGCAGGCAATTGTCGGGAAGGAAAGCTTCCTTCCTGACAATCATCTGCTAAATTGTGCAGTGTAAATGGGCCTTTGTCGGCCTCGTGACTTAGGTGCAGGTCAGTCCCATTCAAGTGAATGAGGCTCAGCTGCAATTACTAAAAAACGGCCACTATACCATGTAGTGGCGCTGTGCTTGGTAAGCTGTGAGGAAGGCAGTGACTGTCACTGGAGCCACTGTCTTCTCAAACAGCTGATTGGTGAGGGTCCCTGTGTCAGACCACCAACGATCAGATACCGATGACCTGTCCAGTCATGTGACCCCATCCGCCGTGCTGCCTGCCACTCCCTCTGACGTCACATCCATTGCGTTGTACCTATGGCTTCGGCTTGGCCTGTTCCTGGTGAGTAGACGGCTTCCTCCAATCCTCTGCATTCACAGTGTTGAGAGACATGCTTTACAGCAGCTACATAGGCACAATAGACTGGATGGGGACTAGTTAACTTCTATGGAACAGTTTTTAGGCATACTGTGTGACCTGGGCAAAAGTCATTGTTCAGGGAGGGGGAGTAGATAAGCTTTGACACCTATTGGTAATGAGCCTATGTTAGGTATAGAGGTGTTATCTTACATTGCAGTCCTGCTGTAATGACTGTTGAGAAGGGATCTCTACAGAACAGAGTCCCTCTTGATTGTCAGGGCCAGACGAGATGACTATACAAGAACCTGGCCCTGTCAATCTAGGAGGAGAGCGAATGGCTGGCAGAGGACGCTGAAGGAACAAGGGTGCACAGAGTGGCTTGGGCCCACCCTCTGTGCACTTAAATGCTTACTTGCATAGAGATAATTTTTCTCCAGAATAAAGCAACAGATAATAAGTGAAAGTTATCATTGGATTCAGCTGAGCCAGCCCTGCAAGACACTGTGCCTGGGTTATCAGTGAATTTTCTTGCTGACACACCCCTTTAAAGGGGTTTTCAGAGATTTTTATACTGATGACCTATCCTCAGGAAAGGTCATCAGTATCTAATCAGTGGGGGTCTGACACCGGGAACCCCGCCGATCAGCTGTTTAGGAAGGCACAGGCAGTCGCAGTAGCACTGCAGCCTTCTCTCCGCTTTTCCCTTCAAGTGAATGTGGCCGAGTGCGATACCAAATAAAGCCGCCATATAATGTCCGTCGCTGTGCTTGGTGAGCTGAGAGAGGGCCGCAATGCTCACATGGGCGCCGCTGCCTTCTCAAAACAGCTGATCAGTGGGGGTCCAACACCCAGGACCCCCACCGATCAGATACTGAATCAGATAAAAATCCTACAAAACCCTTTTAAGTAGAACCCACCCATATTTTTTAATCTGTTTAATAAGGATCTTTTGATGTGGAACTCAGTAGAACAGGGAATTACTTGTGATGTGTTTCTTTTGTATTTTAGGGGACCTAGCTTGGAGTTAAAATGAGGGTTTTAGGTAGGTAATGGGGATTTTGGGTGCTTGGCTATGTGCATAGGCAGGCGATCCAGCAACATCCTGAGAAGGTATTCCAATTACGTAATAATCCAGCGTCCTAAATATCTATAATGATTGAGAACAGCATCATTTATATCGTGAAACTTAAAAGATCGTGGTCTGTTCTCAGCGTCGCTCCAATCATTCCATTTGTGCTTTAAAACCACTGCCGGCAGTGTTGGGGTTAATGATAGACTGGCCAAGATGAAGTGCTTTATAACACTCACAGAACAAATCAATGAGGATTGTGGCCAGACAAGCGGCAGCGTCCCGGGGAAGGCCGGTAACTGTGAGCTGATTTTAATTTTTATTTATTTATTCCGCACAAAATGTGAGATTCTTCCCTGGTGGCCACTGTGGTCACTAATGTCATCATCTCCTACACCCACTTATATCTATTTGTAGGGCAGGCCGCTCCATACACAGGGCAAAGTTTTTACTGTACTTTTTCCCAGTGACATCTACTCACACCCCAAAATGACAGTGGGGAAACATAAATACTGTAGATACACCCGACCAGCTCAAATTAATAGATTCAATCTTTTTATCCATGCCGTGTATCTTTAAAGAAAAGGAGCCTGGTGATTTTTTTCTTGTGCTTCCTTTCAACTTTGTGCATTTTATCATTTTTTATTCAATTTTTCTTGTATTATTTGAGTCGTTGGGAATCAAAAGTGGTGGTAGCTTTTTTTTTCTAATGTATTTTTCATAAAGTTATGAACATTTCAAAACTATTTTTGATAATAGTAAAGAAAAACGAAGGTAAGCTAGAAAATCTATGAATTAGAGGATGCTTATTTGTATCCACTGTATGCAAATGCGTTGCTAAAGTAATGAGTGTAAAAAGGAGTGTATATATAGATACATAGATAGATATATAAATATATATACTGTATTTTTCGCTTTATAAGACACCCCAGATATAAGAGGAGGAAAATAAGAAAAACATATTTTTAATTAGACCTCATATCAGATCCTCAGATAAGACCCCCATAAATATCAGGACATCAGATCAGGCCCCCATATCAGGATATCACATCTGACCCCCTTATCAGGACATCACATCAGCCCTCCATGTCAGAAGCCCATCAGACCTCAGATGACCCCCATCAGACCTCAGATCAGCCCACATTGTCAGACCCCCATCAGACCTCAGATCAGACCTCAATGTTAGACCCCATCAAACCTTGGATCAGATTAAAATAAAAACCTCCTCTTACCTGTGCTGTGCCACGGCTCCTCTCCACCTCCAGCAGAAGTCAAGATTCCTTGTCTTCCCGGCCTGCGCTGCTCTGTACGCGGTCAGGGCAGTAAAGCGCCGGCCCCAGGAAGGTAGATCGGGGATTGTGAGTAGCACAAGCGCTTGCGGTGCTTCGCTCCTGGTACCTAATGCATACTAGTGAGCTCTTCCATAATGGAAGCACTCACTAGTATTCGCTTTATAAGACGCACTGCCATTTCCCCCACTTTTGGGTGGAAAAAGTGCGTCTTATGAAGCAAAAAATACAATACATATATATATATATATATATATATATATATATATATATACACACACACACTCCTTGTTACATTCTTATTATTTTTGCATATTTATTTATTTCTTTTTTTGTTTTCTCTTAAGGGTTTATTCCATAGTAGTAATGATAAATTTCTAGGGCCTGGCATTCCCTTCTCTCTGTTTCTACATTGGAAACGGAGACAAAAGTTTTTTTATCCCAGACCTCTTTAAAGGGTTTTTAAGGGATTTAATATATCAGATTGGCGAGGGTCTGACACCCAGCAGTTGGTTAAAGAGAAGGCCGCGCTCTGTGTGTGCTGCCTTCCATTCATTGTATACCTGCTCGCCATCGACATCGCAGCGGTAAGCAGTGTAACTACAAGCCCATTCACTATGGGATTGCTCTGTGGTATACACTTGAATGGGATGGCTTCTTGTAATTGCACTGCTCACTTCTCCGATATCGATGGCGAGCAATCTGATATTAATGACCTATCCTGAGAATAGGTCTTCAATATTAAAATCCTGGAAAACCCCTTTAAATTTAAAGTTCATTGTACAGTAAATCAAGGTTTCTCTTGCAGTCTTAGAGGAGCTTTCTGCGCCAATCTTGATATCCCCTGCACTGCCGAATGAAGTGCCACATTTATAACACGGCACATGCCTCGTCATAGGCACATAGTCAGTGTACCTAAATGACCTGAGCTGCCATACATTTGTTGTGGTGGCGGCCACGCTCACTTCCCACCCTTTCTCCTTACTAAAAAGTGGCGAGAGTGGCATAAAACTGTCCTAAAAAATTGACACTTTTCTGGGTCAGGGAGATGATAAATCTCCCCTTTAGACTCCAAATAGATTTGGGCTATGTCTAACCTCATCTGTGGGGGCATGACTGCCAGGAAACCCTTGAATCCACGTAGTTAAGCGGCTTCTACCATAATTTTTTCCTGCAAGGAAATGCAGTTTAGCCCTAGGAACCCTGCAACGCATCTATATCTGATCCCCATCCTGTCCAGCACTTTATTCCTACTGATCGTGTTACCTGCTGTGGAGAGACGCTGCTGCTCACCAGGGGACAACTGTCCTGAAAAAGATTGGACTTCACCCAAATGTTGTGCACGATTCTCGTGGGGGCAGTGGACCGTTGGAGCATCGCTTCATGGCTGATATCAAATTTGGAAGGAGAGAGGGGTTGGACAAACCATTTAAGTAGAACTTGGTGAGGCATTTACTGTTGACTTTTATTAGGGCATAACTGTTGCTGGGCCTAGACAGCCACTGGATTTTGTGGCAAAATGAGTTGCATATATTTATTATTAATCCTACAGATGGCGAAAACTTAGTCTGTCTAGACCTGCACCAGATCTATCACAGTGATCCAAGCTGGATGATAAGTGTACTGCCTGGCTAGATACTTTTGTCGAATCTTACACCAACTGTTGCTAGCATGGTACGCAGCAGAATTTTACTCCAGAATTGAGGTGTAATTTTGGTGCAAAATGGCATATACAGGTATTAGACCACAACCATTTTCCACTGTTACACCCCTTTCTCACTAAGCCACACCCTTACCTAGGTGAGTTAGGCTCAGAGGGTATCTCTAAACCTAGATGCGGCAAATTGCACCAAATTTTGCCATAATTTAAGTTCCCTTTTCTATATATGGGGCATAGTGTCTTTCTTTACATTCCTGTAAACTAGTCAGTCCTATCTTGCTGAAGTCAGTGCAGATCAGAACTTGAGTTGATCCTGCATTAACTCCTTTGCACGATCTATATATATAAAACAAGAGTTATGAATAGCAGCACTCCTTGGGATGCCAGGTGCAAAACACTGTAGGGTCCCGGACCAAGGGATCAGCAGGAGATAACAAAAATAGAGCAGGCAGCACTCCGGACTTGTGTAGAAAATGTGGGATTTATTGACACCGAAACAACTGCAGTTGTTTGGGTGTCAATAAATCCCACATTTTCTACACTCTGCTCTATTTTTGTTTACCTATTGAGCCCTGCCTGTGGCATGACTCCATCAAAACACAGCGTTTTATGAGACTTCAGTGGTAAACTCTTGCAGTCTATGGTATAATGAACGCAACTTTAAGTCCCCTTAGTCCAAGTAAACAAAAAAAGGAAATTTGTTTTTCTTTTTTTAAGCCCAAAAGAATTAAAAAGTCATTCTTTACCTATTGTCCAAATGATTTTTCTTGCATACTGAACGCTGTAACGGGAAAATAAACCCGTCAAAATACCCGTATCAACATTTTTATGTCATACACACCCCAAAATGGTATCTGTAAAAAGTAAAGCTTGCCTTGCAAAAAAAAAAAAAAAAAAGAGCCTGTACACAGCCCCATAGACAGGAATATAAAAGGAATGGGTGTCAGAATATGGCATTGCAAATATATATTTTTTCCAAAGTTTGTCGTATTTTTTGGGGAAAAGCATTAAAACATAACAAGAGCCATATCAATTTGGGATCGCTGTAAGCGTACTGACCCGCTGAATAAACATAACGTCATTTTTTACTGCCCAAAGAACGCCGTAAGTGCAAAACTTGTAACACTAAACGGAATTGCATTTTTTTTTAATAACGCCACGTCATTTAGATATTTTTTTTCCAGCCTTCCGAATACATTGTGGGGAATATTAAATGGGGCCATTAGAAAGTACAACTTGTCCTGCAAATCATAAGCCCTCCTATGTCTATGTGAACGGAAAAGTTCTAACCCCCTGAAGGAGGGGAAGTAAGGAAAAAAACAAAAAATGGTCTTGAAAAGGTTAAGATGAATAAGCATGTATGAATTTAGGCAATCCTGCGAAAAAACGCAGAACTCAAAATTGACCACAAAAGTCATACATACAGTATAACCGGTGATGAAGTATTTTGTTCATGCGCCAAATAAAACGAATTCTTGATTTTTTTGAAATGTAAGTTCTTCCCATTTCCTTTGTCTTATTTGTGTTTGTTTTATGTTTGTTTTTTGGGATGTTTCTTGTGCAGTTTTGCTACAGCCTGATGAATCTCAAGTTCCCCTTCTTCCTTCTCCCATTTCTCCGCATTCAGTGAGGACGCCAGTGTTAGGTGACATATGGAATATACGAAGCATGCTGCTTTTCATGCTGCCGCTGTGATTCAAGGATTTTAGGATAGTGTATAAATATTTATATTGGAAGCTCCCAAGGGCAGCCATTTCTTTCAGTATTGTCAGTTTTTCTCGCATTCATTTTATTTCTCTATTCTGTTGACTGCTGTAACACTTACACTTTGCATACACACACTGGGACTATACAAACAGACTCCGTCTACATGCTGTTTGTGTGTTTCATGTGTGATGCCACATAAACTGTAGGGATCCATGTTCACTGAAGTCGTCTGTTTTCTGGATTGGAAATGGGGACCAGACCTCTTTAAAGGGTTTTTTCAAGGATTTAAACAGATCGGCGGGGGTCTGACACCCAGCAATCCCGCTGATCAGCTGGCTGAAGAGAAGGCCGTGCTCCATGTGAGCGCAGCCTTCCCTTCATTGTTTACCTGCTCGCCATCGTAGCGGTGAGCAGGGGTAATTACGAGCCGTCCCATTCACTTCTATGGGATTGCGCTGTGGTATACACTTGTAATTACACTGCACACTGCTCCGATGTCGATGGCGAGCAGGTAAACAATAAAGGGAAGGCTGCGCTCACCCAGAGCACGGCCTTCTCTTCAACCAGCTGATTGGCATTGGTGTCTGGTGTCGGACCCCCGCCGAACAGATATTGATCATATATTAAAATCCTGGAAAACCCCTTTAAATTTAAAGTTCTTTGTACAGTAAATCAAGGTTTCTCTTGCAGTCTTAGAGGAGCTTTCTGCGCCAGTCTTGATATCCCCTGCACTGCCGAATGACGTGCCATGGCACATGCCTCGTCATAGGCACATGGTGGCGGCTAGGCTCCCTTCCCACCCTTTCTCCTTTCTAAAAAGTGGCGAGGGTGGCATAAAACTGCTCTTTTAACAACAACGAAAAAAATGGACACTTTTCTGGGTCAGGGAGATGATAAATCTCCCCCTTAGACTCCGAATAGATTTGGGCTATGTCTAACCTATCAGAAGAACAGGGGTCCTATGACCATTATACTCGGTGGAGATGAAGCCACGTTCGTCTCTTGCCATGACTTCCATGAATTAAAAGACCTGCCAGCGCAGCCACCTCTGTATTAAAGCCGATTGTATAATTGACCCCCATTCTTCCCATAGGGGAGGTGCCCTCTTTGAATGGAGTTTTCAGGTCATAAATATTGATGGTGTATCCTAAGAATAGGTCATCAACATTAGGGCTCGTGCACATGACCATATGTATTTTGTGGTCCGCAAAAAACGGATCCACAAAAAATACGGATTCCGTATTTTGCGGAACAAAACAGCCGGTCCCTAATAGAACAGTCCTATCCCTGTCTGTATTTTGGACAATAATAGGACATGTTCTATTTTTTTGCGGAACGGACATATGGAAACATATGGAAAGGATGGTTCCGCATACGGTCTGCAAAAAAACGGAACAGACACTGAAAGAAAATGCGTTCATGTGCATGAGCCCTTAGGGTCTGACCCCCAGCAATCCCATTGATCAGTAATTTGCCATGGCGCTCTTCCAAGGCCTGTGATGTCACTTCCATCAGTCACATGTCCTTTGTCCCATTCAAGTGGCATTGACCATGCACAGCCGCTATACAATTTATGGCGCTGTGCTTAGTGTGCCCCTTCATACAGCTATTCGGGTGGGGTGCTGGGAGTCAGACCCCTACCCATCAGGTATTGATAACTTACCCTGAGGAGAGGTCATCAAAACTTAATTCCTGGAAAAACCTGCTGAATAGGTGATACACATAGAAAAATTCAGTATTTTAGAGATTTTGGGAGATGTTGCCCGAATGACCTCACGAGATAAGTCAAGATCCATCTCCCTTCTTTTAGGGGTTGTGTCACATTGTATTCTACATTTTTCAAACCAGCACCCTGATCTGAAGACTTTTGCATTTGCATGTAATTAAAAATGTAGTATAGGCAGTGAGCTCTTCAATAAAATGTATCGGTATAGCGCCACCTGCTGTTTGTTCTTTTCCCTATTTTCTGTCTGTCTCACGGGCTGGTCAAACGTGCTCAGTTTAAATCTTCAACTGCCACCAGCCATGTGTTCTGTCATGGTAGTTACAGGGAGAGACCTGCTGCAGAAAGGACACACCCCCTGAGCTGATGATAATCTAGCGGAGCAATGAATGAGAAGCTCTCTAGACCCATGTGAGGTACAGGGCTGGTTCTAGCTTTGTTAGAAAGACAATGTCCTGTACTATATGATGTCTGATTTTCATTTTTTACATCAGTCATGGGAGAACCCCTTTAACTAAAGGCTGGCCTATTATTCTGGCACTCTGTAGGCTGCAGCAACCTATAGACATTGTAAAGGGTCACTACGTTTTCAAAAACATTTGATATTTCATAGAGACATCATAAGTTTAGATTGTGGGGGTGTGAGCGAAGAGACCGCTAATGATTGATTGATAGATAGAGACAGAGATAGATAGATAGATAGATAGATAGATAGATAGATAGATACAGAGATAGATAGATAGATAGAGACAGAGATAGATAGATAGATAGATAGATAGATAGATAGATAGATAGATAGATAGATCGATAGATAGATAGATAGATAGATAGATAGATAGATAGATAGATAGATAGATAGATAGATACAGAGATACAGAGATAGATAGATAGATAGATAGATAGATAGATAGATACAGAGATAGATAGATACAGACATAGATCAATAGATAGATCGATAGATAGATAGATAGATAGATAGATACAGACATAGATCAATAGATAGATAGATAGATACAGACATAGATCGATGGATAGATAGATCGATAGATACAGACATAGATCGATGGATAGATAGATCGATGGATAGATAGATCGATGGATCGATGGATAGATAGATAGATAGATAGATAGATACAGACATAGATCGATGGATAGATAGATAGATAGATAGATAGATAGATACAGACATAGATCGATAGATAGATAGATCGATGGATAGATAGATAGATAGATAGATACAGACATAGATTGATAGATAGATAGATAGATAGATAGATAGATAGATAGATAGATAGATAACTATAGATATTAGATAAATAGATAGATAGACAAATATGATTTGTATGTATATTATATCTTACTATCTATCTATCTATCTATCTATCTAATGTTTATCTATGTCCTCTCCGTGTATCTCATATCTATCATATACAGTATATACACATATTTGGTACTGTATGAGATATATATTGATAGATGGTAATCAGATAGATAAATATAAGATGAAGATTAGATGGATATAAGATAGATAGATGGATATTAGATAGATATAACATAAATGGATATGCTGGATGGATGGATGACTTAATTAAGCCCTGGTTGGTATGTCTCTCCGGAGGTTATTGACCACGATCCCCCCGTCTATGCTCCTCTCGGGGTCTCCGGAGGGACGCCTCTCCTCCCACATTCTCGCCGTGTAGTAAAAGGTTAGGCACCCGGGCTCCAGAGGTTCCCATGTAGAGCTTAATCTTTGCTGGGGTGTGTGAGATTTTGCCTAGGGGGAGGGAGGGATTGAATAAAGAATAGAAATAATTATGTTTAAAAAATTCAAGGATTTTACAATTAACAAAAAAGTCCATCTGTGCAGTTCAGATGATGAAATTTTAATGATTTAGACATTGTGTGCCATTGCTTTTCGGAAATGACCTTTAGCGTTGCGTTTTCCCCTCCCAGTGTCTTTTCATGTGCTGTACTTCTGATGACACATCTTTCAGAATATTGGTTGTGTGATAATTACCCGGCTTTACGCTCTTCCATGTTGCCTGGTTTGTATGTTTGTGTTACGGCGCGGACCTTCACCACATTAGTTTTTTCTGGTCCGTTTGTTTGCTCGGCTTCCCTCGGTGTCATTTTGGTATAAAATGGACAATCTCCTGGTTACATGTATTTTTCATGCTTTCAGTGGATACTAATTGTTGTGTATTATATCTCACGGGGGGAGGGGGATCTTTCTCATTTTCTAAACCCGTCACCGTCGGTATTACGTAATAATTATAATGACAGCACAGTGTATGAAGCTTCAGGTTTTTAATTACAGGCTAATTACCATTGGATGCTTAGCCTCAAATTTTCCCTTCTTTAAGGCCTCATGCACATGACCGTATCTGTTTTGCGGTTCGCAAATCGCGTATCCGAAAAACATTTCTTTTTTAACTCCTGCAGAAATTTAGTACATGTTCTATCTTTTTTTGAAGGGCTGTGAAATAGACATATGGATGCGGACATCACACTGTGTCCTATTTGCATCTTTTGCTGCCCCATTGAAATGAATGAGTCCGCTTCTGATCTGCAAAAAATGTGGATCAGATGCGGACCGCACATACGGTCGTGTGCATGAGCTCTAAGGCCTGGTTCATACATCCTTTTCCCTTCTCTGAGGCACTTTTCCATCTTTTAGGTGTACCTTCACAGGGTGGATTATGACAGGTTCATACTC
Source organism: Bufotes viridis (assembly GCA_033119425.1). Classification (NCBI taxonomy): domain Eukaryota; kingdom Metazoa; phylum Chordata; class Amphibia; order Anura; family Bufonidae; genus Bufotes; species Bufotes viridis. The sequence continues at coordinate 130,561,801 of CM065597.1, read as the reverse complement.
CATGGTTGTTCACTTTGAATGCCGTAGACCCACTCGTGGCTTAGATAAAGTGGATGGCGCTAAACCGCAAGCAAACACCCACTACAGGTTTAAGAAGTGTCCATCCTGGCATGGTTGACTTTAAACCCCCATCCTGTGATCTGCACCACCACCCGCACCAAGCGGCCTACAACGGAATTTTGATGCAGTGTCTCTGCCAGAATTCCTCCGGCAGTTTCCACCGTGTGGAAGGACCTTAAAGGCTATGTACACCCTCAGGGGACAATTTTTGTTTATGTTTACATTTCACTCATTTTGGGCTAAAAATAATTTTTTCAATTGGTCTTTATTAAAAAATATTCAGCCGTTTTGTCACAAAGGGTTATCTGTTTGTCTAGCTGTATGAATGGTACTGTCCTTTTGTGCTGTTCATTAATAAACCTTTGGGGTCTTGTATCAAAGTACAACTGGCTTAGTTGCCCATAGCAACCAATCAGATTCTGCCTTTCATTTTCCAAAGGAGCTGTCAAAAATGAAAGGTGGAATCTGATTGGTTGCTATGGGCAGCTAAGCCAGCTCTACTGTACACAAGTTTAATAAATGTCCCCACTTATCTCTAAATTACTAAGAGGTCATAAACACTTATTTAAGCCACATGATGAGAGTTTAGGAGGTCAGAGATAAGGAGCCGTCGGCTGAGCTGCCTGATGTAAACAGTAAAAATACAGAGCCTGCTACTAGAGAATCTCAAAGCTGTACAGAGATAGGGGCTCAACAATTTTAATAAAATTGAAAATATGATTCTTAGTTCAAAATAAGTACAATGCAATAATAAAAAATTGCCCCCAAAGGTGTCCATAGCTTTTAAAGTAGTGATGGCATTATGTGCTCCTGTGTAATATATACAGTGTAAAAAAAAAAATCCTGGTAGCATAAAGTTTTATGGCCCATGGGGCAGTTATAGCAGCAGGGCAAGTTACAGGTCTTCTGTTAGGCCCCTTTCACACGGGCGAGTTTTCCGCGCGGGTGCAATATGTGAGGAGGACGCATTGCACCCGCACTGAATCCGAACCCATTCATTTCTATGGGGCTGTGCACATGAGCGGTGATTTTCACGCATCACTTCTGCGTTGCGTGAAAATCGCAGCATGCTCCAGTTTCTGCGTTTTCCACGCAACGCAGGCCCCATAGAAGTGAATGGGGATGCGGGAAAATCGCAAGCATCCGCAATCATGTGCGGATGCGTTGTGATTTTCCCGCATGGTTGCTAGGATACGATCGGGATGGGGACCCGATCGTTATTATTTTCCTTTATAACATAGTTATAAGGAAAAATAATCGCATTCTAATTACAGAATGCAATGTTTCCCGGGCTATAGAGGGTTAAAAATAATAAAGAGTTAACTTACCTTCTCCCATTGTACGCGCAGAGCCCCAGAACGTCTTCTCTCTTGATGGTTGGGATGCTTGAGGACCTGTGGTGACGTCACAGGGTCACATGGTCCAATCATAGAAGCATTTGAGTGGACCATGTGACCCATGTGATCCTGTGACATCACGGCAGGTCCTTCATCCATGTTGGATGTCAAAGCCACGCCCAGTTACATCTATATCTGTATGAGTTATAAATGTTAGACTGGTGGGAGTCCCCCAGCTGTCCGATCGTGGCAAAGTGGAGTTTGAATAGAGCTGTGCCTGGAAATGACAGCAGCAGCCAAGTGCTCCTGTGTCTGTCATTTCCGTACAGTTTAAAGGAAGGTGTGTATAATGTTTTTGGCTGGAATAACCCTTTAAATTTCATAGCTAATCGCAGGTTCACACTTAGAGGAGTTGTATTAGAAGAACCTCTGGTTCATATGTCATTTCGTAGGAGCGACTTACAACCCCCCTGTATGAGCTAGAGCGGAAAGTCGCTTGCATTGATATATAAAGCTACATTCGGCCTCCAGTGGCCACTGATTGCCAGGATTTAAATCAGCCAGACCCACAGCTTTAATATAACATTTACAAGGTCATTAGTATCAGATCAATGGCGGTCCGGCTCCTGGGATCCCCACCGATCAGCTCTTTGAAAGGAACACAGTGCTCAGATGAGTGCTGCTGTCTCCTCACAGCATACCAAGCACAGCGCCATATATTGCATAGTGGTTGTGATTGGTATTGCATCCCTGGCCAATCCACTTGAATGAGACTAAGCTGCACGTGGGCCACGTGATCGATGAACATGGCGTCATTGACCTAGAAAGAGGCCACTGCGCTCACCGGAGTGCCGTAGTCTCTTCAAACAGCGGGGGTTGCCCGGAGTCAGACCCCCACTAATTAGATATTGATGACCTATTCTGCCGATAGGTCATCAGTATTCTGTTCCTGGAAAATCCCATTCAACTTTCAAATTCAGGTGGCAAATGGCTGCTGTAGGTGGGCATGGTTTCGGCCAGCCTTAGGTCTCATGCACAGAACCATTGGATGTTTTGCTGTCCGCAAATTGCAGATCCGCCAAACACGGATACTGGTCCTGTGCATTTCTCATTTTGCAGAACGGAACAGCTGGGCCCTAATAGAACAGGCCTATCCTTGTCCGTAATGCGGAATGGCCATGTGGACACGGAATGCATACGGAGTCATTTCCGTTTTTTGTGTGGCCCCATTGAAGTGAGTGGTTCCATATACTAGCCACAAAAAAAAAAAAAAAAAAAAAAAAGAATGGACACGGGGAAAAAACACCTTAGGCCTCGTTCACATTTCCATATCCTTTTGATGCCCGTGGAAAATCTGTACGTGTTTCTTCAGTGAAGTTGTCCATGTTTGGCCCGCGTGTTAGGGTCCATTCACTCGACTGTAAGTGTTTTCCGGTCCACAAATTGTGGATCCACAAAACACAGGTACCAATCTATGATAGAAATGCCTTTTCTTGTCCACGATTGCGGACAAGAATAGGATTTACTCTGTCCGCATCTTTTGCGGCCCACTTGAAATGAATGGGTCTGCACCTTTTGCGGAACGGATGCAGACCCAGAAATACGGTTGTGTGAGTGGACCCTTATTCTACGGACACTGCTCAGTTGAAAATTGATTTCCAGAGCATCTCCTACCAGTGCTCAGTGAAAACGGTCCAAACACGGATGCCATCCATATTTTATCAGTCATTTTTCACAGACCCATAAACTTCAATGGAGGTTTTTGGTCTGCAACAAAGACCAAAGTAGTGCATGTCTCCGTGAGTTTTTCACTGACCCATATTAAGTGAAAAAACACTGATGTGTCAACAAACACATCAATGGGTAGGCGTGCTGTCAGCGGAAAATGCGGATAATACGTCCGTGAAAAACAGAAATGAGAATGAGGCCTTAGATAGTTTAGAAAAGTGAGGCCCACAATCATTGTAGTATCCGACTACTGGGGGACTCTGATCCCTTCTGCCCTTAGTAGGCACCAGATGGCCTAGTTCACATTTCAATGATTTGCTCAGTGTTTGATCAGTGATTTCCATCAGTGACTGTGAGCCAAAACCTGGTGCATCCGTTATGCTCAGTTATTCACATTTTTATTATTTTAGACAGAAAAAAAAAATACTTTGTTTAGGACTTAAAAAAATAAATAAAATGGATCTGAGAAGGAAATAGCTAAAATGTGCATAACTGAGCAGAACGGATGCTTAAAATATAGGATCCGTTTTTCTTCTTTATTTTTCTGTTCTTTTGGCGCATCAGAAGGACGGCGATGTGAACCCGGCCCGACTCCAACAAGCTTTCCACTAAGATTGTTGGAACGTCTGGCTTTAGTAAATGTGCTTCAATATTTCTAGTGTTCCAGGTTACGGACAAACCCAATTTCTAAGGCCTGTTTCACATTTGCGGTAAGCAGATCCGGCAGGCTGTTCTGTCTGGGATCAGCCTGCCGGATCCGTGAATACCGTGCGCTACCGAGATACCATCCGGCTCCATTCTCTATACCGGGCAAATATGCACATGTATAAATATGTACATTAGTCTGGCCGCTCCTCGGCATATTTGGATCTCCTCTGGTCCCCATTATAGTGAAGGGGGCCGGACGGTATCTCGGTAGCACCCGGTCTTGACGGAACCAGCCAGAACAGCCCTCCGGTTCTGCTGACCGCAAATGTGAAACAACCTAACCCAGGGATGGCCAACCTGCGGCTCTCCAGCTGTTGAAAAACTACAACTCCCAGCATGCCCCGTCAGCCTACATCAGGGAGAGCCACAGGTTGGCCAGCCCTGACCTAACCGATGACATATTTTATCATGAATATTTGAGTGTTTTCTTTTTTTTGGGGTGATTTTATTATTTTAATGGTCAGTTTAAAAAGGAATTCCGCGAACTAGAAGCTATCCTGTACATCGGATAGGGGATAACTAACTGATTGTTGAAGGTCTGTCCATTGGGACTGATCTCCAGTACCCCCATCCTAATAGAAGCATGCCCCCGCAGCTCCAGTCTTTGTGTAAGGGGCTGCCACCGATAGGAGATAACTTGTAGTCATCAGAAGAGCCCCACTCGTACAGTTACACTATCTCCATACATTTTCACTCTAGCTACGCCATGTGATGGTAATTTTTCTTTTTACTAGGCGACTTACTAATATTTTGTCTTCCTTCTGACATGATTTGATATGGATATTCACTCTACTCCTGCGCTGGCAAGGAGAGGTGTTCTTGATAGAACAGGACGGGATCAGGAGGGCCTTGTCCGGGGAGAGGGTGCCAGTGTTCACCAGCAGCCTTTCCATCCGCCTCCTCTCTGATGAATACAACGTGGCTTCCTCATTACCACCGCTCCCAATTAATGACACAGAATGCAGTCTACGAGGCTTGGCAGCCTGTTTCCCAGAGACGGGAGGAATGAAAACCCCAAAGAAAGCCAAACTGCTGCACAGATTCTCACCGTTTTCACATATTGCAGTGAGGGTCTCATTGTGAATGGGCCTAATGTGTTTGACGCGATATCGCCGAGGATCCCGTCTTGTTGTTTTATTACAAATTTGGAATGTAAAGCAAAAATTACACACAAAAAATAAAGACTAACTTTGACCATGACGTACAAAAAAAAACTACATTCATGTTTTCCCTTTTGTTTATAGGTTTTTAATTACTTTTTAGATTTATATTTTTAGGTTTGTATTAAATTCAATTATAAATATATGTATTATATATATTTTTTATATTTTTTTATTAGTTGATGTGTTTTGTCCTGATCAAAGGCTCTTTATGCCACCTCCTCCTTCTTGGTGCTTTTTGCCAGGAAGGGTTTGGGCATCTGTAGTGTAACAATAGGATTTTGCATATGCCCAAGGCAGGTCTCTGGTGAGCCATGTTAATGATGTTGGGATAGGTTTACATTCTTCTTGGAAATAATATCCCACTGCTCTATTGTTCTTTTCATATGATTTCAAGGTGGTTTACGAATATATCTGGGTTAACCATTTCTCGTCCTAATTTTTTTTTTTCCCCCCGCGGTCCTGTCTCGGGACCTTTACAACAGACTCACGATTCTTAGGTTATAATAGCGTGACTTTTAGAATATAACGCTACATTGAGTTTGGGATGTGCTGGTAAAGGAGGAGAATCGATCAATATACAAAGCTCATGCACTTACTTTTTGTGAAGTTTTTCTAGAGCAACAGATCTGGTTTTTCTTTAAAATAATTTAAAAAAGGACATTAAATCGCAGCTGTACAGCGGGATATCCCTCCAGCACATGCACCGAACGTGCCTGCAGAATATAATGGTCCAGTATGTCCATATACTTTTATTTTTCTCTTCTAGTTTATTGAAAATTTGTAGTTATCAGATTTTCTTTTCAGAGGAATCCTGCAAAAAAAAAAAATTAAAAAAAAAATCTATATTACACCGTATACTTTTTCTTTAGCATGTTTGGCGCATATACCAATCAGCATGATGTGACCTTTCCCTGCAATCTTGTATGATTGAAATGTATAAACGCCATTTTTTATACCTGAGTGGAGCTTAGGGCTGTATACATCTGCAAGCAAAAAGCAAACTCCATCGGGGCAACACACATCATGATGTAGCTTGCCATACCCCAAAAAAGAATGTAATCTGATTGTTTGAATATTCAAAGCCTTTGTGCTGCCATATTGCTTGCAGAAATCTCTCTGGTCTCGCATGGCAGGAAGCAGCAGCGCAGCATCATTACTTGGCACCTAGTAGAGCTCTAAGCAGGGACAGGTCCTCTGTGAGAAGGAAGATAGATGACGGCATGTCAGTAACCACATGGTGTCTACAGGGACCCAGAGAGTGGATCCCACACGATGGAGGAGATCTACTGTCACCCGATGGATGCATGGGCTGTTTCCTTAAAAAGGTCCCATTCCGCCTCAGATCCTTTAATGCAGAGGCTATGGTCTATATGGAAAAGGGATTTTTACGTGGCCATAGACTTGTATGTACTGGGATATGGGTATGCTTGACCACCTCTCCATACAGTGCCGCCATGACCATCCACAGGAGGTAGAGTGGAGGATAGATATCCCCCTGTTCTGGTGATTGATGGGAATACAACTTCATGGGCCTCCACTGATGAATTTCCTGTAGGAGACCATACGTCTTCAGTAGACCAATGGCTGATGGCAGTCCCTCACCTCCTCGCCGAGCATGCATGTGATCTCAGTTAAAGGGGAGTTGGGTGATAAGCTGCTGCCAAACGCTTATCTCTCTTCAGAACAACAGATTGAGCATATTGAAATTCAGCGTGCCCGATCCTTTCCCCCCCTGACAACAGCCAAGCAAATGTCAGATGAATAACTAGAGCAGGGATGGGCAAACTGCAGTCTCCAGCTGTTGTAAAACTACAACTCCCATCATTCCCAGACAGCTTACAGCCATCAGCCTACAGAAGGGCATGGTGGGAGTTGTAGTTTTACAACAGCTGGAGGGCCGCAGTTTGAGCATCCCTGCTGTAAGCAGTCTTTGCATGGTGGGAGTTGTAGTTGTGCAACAGCTGGAGAGCCGTAGTTTTCCATCCCTGAACTAGAGTAATACACATTAGGTGATCAGCCGGTCCTTCTGAAATCGGCAGATTCGATGGACCTTAGTCTTCAATGGATTATCCGGGAAAAGATATTGATGACCTATCTCAGAATAGGTCATCATTATCAGATTGGGGGGGGGTCCGACACCTGTGATCTCCCCCTTTGATCAGCTGTTAGAAAAGGCCAAGTGGTCCGTGAGCGCTGCAACCTCTTCCTAGGTCAGTGACGTCGCTGTACATCGGTCACATGGCCTAGTTGCAGCTAAGTCAATGGACTGAGCTGCAATACCAAGCACTACCACTATACGATGTACGGCGCTGTCCTTGGAAAGCTGCCAGGATCCTGCAGAGGTCACCATAGTTCCGGGGAGGGCCCCCTGAAACAGCTGATCAGAGGGGGTGCTGGGACTCGGACCCCCACCGATGAGTATAGGCCATTATTATCCTGTATTAGAACTGCTGCAACGTAAAAGTGCAGAGACCTGTTCATGGCTGCAAACCAGATCACAGCATTCATTTTCCCATTAACCTTCCAACATGAGGGGGGGGAATCTGATTGGTTGCCAGGGGTAACTACTCCGCTTTTCCTTTGTACTACCTTTATAGTGTTATGTATGAATATCTCACTCTTTTCTCGATCTGTGCTGATTATTACATTTTCTACTATCTTTGGTGTTTTGGGAATGTATTTCTGTACCCAGGCCCCACAAGGAGCGCTCCTGCATCGGAAGGATTTGTTCAGTCTGATAGTTTGTTTTTGTAAATGATAAAATCTCTTAATGAAGAAGGAACAAATGGATCCATAGCAAGTGTCTCCTTTAAAGTGCAGTGTATGATCTGTGTCCCCGGAGGGAGAGACCTCTTAGTGTCACTGCTTGCCCAGGACATTCACCACCTGCCTCCTTGTCCCAAGGTTGTAGCCTGCCCGTAATCAAATCCCGGCTTGACATTTGGAGCGTTCAATGCGTCCGGGCTGAAGCCTGCTCCACTCAATAGATTTAAGACGGAAGGTATTGATGGTAACGCAGGACTCATTGATTATGTTTGGTTCGCTGGCAAAGTTTCTGAAATAAATGAGACAGGACTGTGGGGATCAGACAGACAGAGACACCAAGACCTTCTCAGAGGCAGGCCTTCCTGTCCTTCTAGTCGAAAGCATTGAATGCGTAAGAACAGCCGCTTTATTATAATGAAAAATCCCATTTCATGATATGCGCCACTGTGTCCTCTGCCGTTTTGTAGGATCCGATGCCGTGTCTCCCTGTGGCTGCCCCATACAGTATAACGTCTCCCTGTGGCTGCCCCATTCAGTATAACGTCTCCCTGTGGCTGCCCCATACAGTATAACGTCTCCCTGTGGCTGCCCCATTCAGTATAACGTCTCCTTTTGGCTGCCCCCATACAGTATAACGTCTCCTTGTAGCTGCCCCCATACAGTATAACGTCTCCTTGTGGCTGCCCCATACAGTATAATTTCTCCTTGTGGCTGCCCCATACAGTATAACGTCTCCTTTTGGCTGCCCCATACAGTATAACGTCTCCTTGTAGCTGCCCCCATACAGTATAACGTCTCCTTGTAGCTGCCCCCATACAGTATAACGTCTCCTTGTGGCCCCCATACAGTATAATGTCTCCTTGTGGCTGCCCCATACAGTATAACGTCTCCTTGTGTCTGCCCCCATACAGTATAACGTCTCCTTGTGGCCCCCATACAGTATAACGTCTCCTTGTGGCCCCCATACAGTATAATGTCTCCTTGTGGCTGCCCCATACAGTATAACGTCTCCTTGTGGCTGCCCCATACAGTATAACGTCTCCTTGTGTCTGCCCCCATACAGTATAACTTCTCCTTGTGGCCCCCATACACTATAATGTCTCCTTGTGGCTTCCCCATACAGTATAACATCTCCTTGTGGCTGCCCAATATAGTATAACATCTCCTTGTGGCCCCCATACAGTATAATGTGCAGCCCAAACTGCGGCCCTCTAGCTGTTGCAAAACTACAACTCCCAGCATGTCCGAACAGCCTACAGGTATCAGCCTACAGGTATCCGCCTACAGCAGGGCATTTTGGGAGTTGTAGTTTTACAACAGCTGGAGGGCCACAGTTTGAGGATGCCTGGTATAATGTCTTCTTGTGGCTGCCCCATACAGTATAACATCTCCTTGTGGCTGCCCCATACTGTATAGCGTCTCCTTGTAGCTGCCCCCATACAGTATAACGTCTCCTTGTGGCTGCCCCCATACAGTATAACGTCTCCTTGCAGCTGCCCCCATACAGTATAACGTCTCCTTGCAGCTGCCCCCATACAGTATAACGTCTCCTTGTGGCTGCCCCATATAGTATAACATCTCCTTGCGGCCCCCATACAGTATAACGTCTCCTTGTGGCCCCCATACACTATAACGTCTCCTTGTGGCCGCCCCCATACAGTATAACGTCTCCTTGTAGCCGCCCCCATACAGTATAACGTCTCCTTGTGGCTGCCCCATACAGTATAACGTCTCCTTGTGGCTGCCCCATACAGTATAACGTCTCCTTGTGGCTGCCCCATACAGTATAACATCTCCTTGTGGCCGCCCCCATACAGTATAACGTCTCGTGGCCCAAATAATATTTTTTTCTTCTAAATGGGCATTTATCGGAATATATATTGTTATTGCGATACATTTCTTAATATCGTTATCGTGGGAATATTTTTTTTATTGCCCAGCCCTGGCCTAGACGGACGTCCATTTATCTGAAAGGCTGCCGTGTTATACTAGATTTCCCCTCCGACCACTACAGGCGATGTTGTGCCCAGTCCTGGGACCAGCTGGGGGGAATTGGCTGTAGGATCGTGACAAGATTTCTTCTCGATTTCCATCTATACTATATATACCTGTTTATGACTTTTAAGAGAATCAGACAGGTGGTAGGATTGCTTGCTGCACCCAGGAGCCTGGTTTGAGCCTTTCTCTTAGGGTATGTGCACATGGGGAAAATCCACGGTGTAACACAGTGCCAGTTTTCAGAATCTCACGTGCGTGGAAATCGACCTGCGGTGTGGATTTTTAAGTCCACAGGTTGTCAGTTTTTTTTAGTGAGTATTTTCCATGCAGATTTCATTATTTGCAAGGTAAAGGGTGACATCTGCGGCTCATCCACATGTAACACAAGACTTTTGGTGCAGAAACACAGCAAAGATCATGCGGAAGATCTGCATGTCATGTGCATGTATCTTGGTAAGGGGAAATGCTTAGGTGGCCAAAGCTTTTCCTGGAAAATTCAGCAGTTTGCCTAGGGTGCCAGGAATACTTGTGTGCAAAATACAGGGGCGGCATGAAAGCCACAGATGAAGCTTATGAAATGGACGACTATTTAATTATTATTAACAGATTTTATGATTCTTTTCACCTTTCTATATAGGCAGCATTAAAGGGGTTGTCTGAATTAAATAAACAGCCTAGAATAACAAACGAATGTATACTCATCTGTTCCTCAGCTTCTTCCTGTGCTGTCCTCCAGTCCTCACCACAGCTATTTGTTTTTCTGGCTGCAGCAGTGACGTTCTGTGCAAACAAGTCTCTGCTGCAGCCAATCACTGGCCTCAGCAGACATGTCCTATGCACGGCTGAGGCCAGCGATTGGCTGCACCTAGGAACTGTGGTCACCACTGCAGCCAAAAACATGATTGTCAGCAGTGGGAACTAGAGGACAGCAATCGAATAAACACCGTCAGTATCTTATTTTGTATACATGCCTAGGTCACAAGCGCACTTTTCTGTTACATTAAAAGGGTTATTTCATGATTGATGAAAAAAATGAAAATCAGACATCATACAGTAAATGGCAGTCTCTTTCTAACAAAGCTAGAACCAGCCATGTACCTCACATGGGTCCAGAGATCTCCCCATTCCTTGCTCCAATTGTTTTTCTAGATTCTCTACAGCCTGGCAGCTCATGTTGGCGTGTCCTTTCTGCTGCAGCTCTCTCCCTGTAACTGCCACAGCTTACCACCTACAACAGAACATATGGCTGGGGCTGGGGCAGTCAAAGATTTAAACTGAGCATGTGCGACCAGCTTAGTGAGGTGTATGGAGAAATAATGAAAATAACAAACAGCAGGTGGCGCTGTACAGATAGATTTCACTGAATAACTCAGTGGCTATACAACATTTTTAATTACATGCAATTACAAAATTATTCAGATCCAGGAGCTGGTTTGAAAAAAACGCTAAATTTTTTCTGACTTGTGAATCCACGGAACCCACAATATTGGTAAATTTCCACGTCTGCCCATCCTGCGCAGAGGCATAAGATGGGTCAAACCACTGTAGACAGGCGTATCTGCTGGGACTCTGCGATGTCCTAATCGTCACACCGTAACATTATAGGTACATGATATGTCCATGCAAATGACACAGTTCATTGGTGCACATGTAAGGGCACAAATCGTGTTTTACTTTTTCACAAAATCTCCAAATTGTTGTTTCTTCATTAATGTTGAGCGAATCGAACCTAATGAAGTGGACTTCAATCCAAATTTCATGGAAAATTCAATTTGCCAGGAAGCCGAATGTACTCATGCTTTGTGGTGACGAATCGATTTTCCCTGAATGTCTGTAAAAAAAAAAAAAATCATACTTGCCTCATTCATTTGAGCATGAAGAGCTGGCTACCGCCATCTTGATTGAAGGTTCTATGCGAAATCCTGTGCGCGGTGATGTATACCACCATGCAGGCCAACGTGATGACGTCATCATGGGATGCTTAAAGGGTTTCTGTCACCAACTTTTGACATTATAAGCTGTCTGACATTAGCTATGTGCTAATGTCAGACCAGCTTGATAATGTCTTTTTTATAAAAATCCGCTGTATATTTAGTCTGAAAAACTTACTTTTATATTATGTAAATTAGCCTCTAGGAGCAGGGGGGGCGTTGCCCTGCTCCTAGCGGCTCCGTCCGGCAACCTGCTGGCACGCCCCTTCACACTTTGATTGACAGTGCAGGGCAGATCCTCCTGCACTGTCTCGTTCTGAATCGCGCGCCGCTCAGCTCTGTATTCGGCGCAGGCGCGGTGAGCAGAGGACAGCAGGCACCAGCGTCCTCTGCTCACCGCGCCTGCGCCGAATACAGAGCGGCGGCGTGGCGCGCATTCAGAACGAGACAGTGCAGGAGGATCGCTGCCCTGCACTGTCAATCAAAGTGTGAAGGGGCGTGCCAGCAGGTCAGCCGGTTAGAGCCGCTAGGAGCAGGGCAACGCCCCCCCTGCTCCTAGAGGCTAATTTACATAATATAAAAGTAAGTTTTTCAGACTAAATATACAGCGGATTTTTATAAAAAAGACATTATCAAGCTGGTCTGACATTAGCACATAGCTAATGTCAGACAGCTTATAATGTCAAAAGTTGGTGACAGAAACCCTTTAAGATTTTGAGCTGTATCTTCAGTCCAGCTCTTTGCGATCAAATGGATGAGGGTAAGTATGATTTTATAATTTTTTGTTTTGCACTGTAATATTAATGTCAGATGCTGCGATCAGCGATGGACGTGGCGTCTGAGGGGTACAATGATGGGGAGCAGCGCAGTCTCCCCTCCCGTTCATTGCACCCACTACTTACAAAGAAAGTAATTTGTTACAAAGCTGATTTTTTTTTTTTTGTAGAATTCGGCGACGCAGCCAAAACAAATTTTCCAATACTTCGCTCATCTCCATTCCTCATTATAACGGTCTACTGTGCCCCTGGCCTCATATAGAGATCTATTCTGACCAATAACATATGGAAATTGGGACGTACTCCATCGGATGCTGTGTTACGGCAATATATTTCTCAAATCGTATTGCTTCTAGGTCAAAGGAGAAAGTTCAAAGAGAACAGAAATGGTACCCCCATGGTTGGAGACATGTCATATCAACCTCCCATATCCTAGCAGCGCTTACATTACGGTCAAGAGCGTCACGTCGGTACTTTTGTGCCTTTGTTCTTCCCATTTCTGTAAATGTTTGAGTGATTATTTTTGCGCAATGTAACGGTTGCTATGTCTTCTCCTTCTGCGTATTGAGAACCTTCCCACAATATAAATAAGTCCAAAATCCACAGAAACGTTAGGGATCCAGTTGTGAGAATTAACGCTCACCCACTTGTGGTAATCTGAGCCCTTGAGCACTTCATCAGCTGTAAGCAGCGTTTTGGGGGCAGGCCCACGCCCCCTCAGTGTGTACCCCTAGTGTGTAAAAGCAGAGTAAAGCGAGGTGAAGATTGCAAGCTGTCAAAGGAGGACTTGCTGTTCCGCTGCTGAAGTGTGATGCTAAACATCTGGCTGCTGCTTCCACGTCTCCAGATTACGCCGTCATTCATTACACTAAGTGTTGTTTGTCTGAGCACTTATTTCGTACACGATATGACAGAGCCACGATACGTAGCCAGGAGACCGCCGCATTGGAGAGTTTATCTCCAGTGATTTGTTCTGAGTGGTGCTATCAGGTAGGTCACCTGCAACCTAGGAGAGAGATGCGGCGGCTAAATACAGATGTTACAGCGCTGTGTTTGTCAGATGTAGCAGTGCTGAGATTGTTGTTTAATTTGTTGCCAGCTCTCTTATGTTATGGGGGAAAACATGTTTTATATTAGGGTCCGCAGGAAACAAATAGATCTCCGAGACTAATTTTATTTAGAAAATCTCCATGTCTTCACACCTGTGGACGCTAGGGCTTCTCTGCTTAGTTCCCGACCGGATGCGTTCTGGCGTCTTCCTGTTCACAGCTCCGTATGAGCAGAAAGAGGTACCATCATAACCTTTAATTGAAGAGGTTATTTATATTTATGACCTATCCTATGGATAGATCATCAGTATCAGATCAGTGGGGGTCCGGCACCGGAGTACCCCACCGACCAGCTGTTGGGAGAGGCCGGCGCTCTATGAGCACCGCAGCCTATTCCTAGGCCATGTGACTAGAGATGAGCGAATCGAGCTTCGGATGCAACATCCGAAGCCGCTTCGCTAAAAAAAATTGTCTCCATACAGTATTACAATGTATGGGCTCCGATGAGCCGAAGTAAGTTATTCACGAAGTCGCGCGTGACTTAATTGAATAACTTCAGTAGTTGATTATTACAGTGAAAAACCACTTCAGAACTTGGAACCGAACCCGGCTACCGTTACGAGTGGTACCTTGGAACCGAACCCAAGTTTGGTTCCAAGATTTTTCACTGAAATATTTAATTAACGAAGTTATTCAACGAAGTCTTGCGCGACTTCTTGAATAACATACTTCGTCTCATCGAATCTCCGTACAGTATTATAACTAAATTTTTAGCGAAGCAACTTCGGATGTAGCATCCGAAGTCGCTTCGCTCATCTCTACATGTGACGTCACGGTACATCAGTCACATGGCCTAGTTGCATTGAGGCTTGAATGGGGCTCAGCTTCAACTAGGCCATGTGACTGATGTACGGAAGAGGCAGTACCAAGCACAACCGCTATACAGTGTATGGCGCTGTTCTTGGAAAGCTTCCAGAAGCATGCCATGCTCACTATAACTCCGGAGAGACAGTGGCTCCCTGAAACAGCTGATCGGTGGGGGTGTCGGAACTCGGACCCGCGCCAATGTGATATTGATGACCTGTCCTGAAGATAGGTCATCATTATCAATTCCTGGATAACCCCTTTAACTGATTTATCTTCGTTCCTGTTCATTGCTCGCTCATTATGCCCATTTACATGCTGCGATCACTGGGCCACGGTGGGGATGAATGATTGTTACTACGATCATTTATTCCCATCAAAGGCCGATTTGCTGCCAACAAATTATGACTTGTTGCGCCACATAAACACAAAACAGTGGTTCGCGTATTCATCGGGTGATATGTGGCGCATTTACATGGGACAGTGTATCAAACACCAGCTTTTATACAAACACTGTGATTTCACAAGGGACTGTGCCAAATAACAAACTCATCCCTGCTAGATCTGTATTTCCCAGCCCAGGAGAAGAACCGGTTAAAATGACACATTTCTCGTTTCCACCCCATTGGGCAGGTTATTAGATTGATTTTGCTTGTGTTAGGAACAATGGAGGCGGTTCTGAAATAAATGAAGTGAGGAGCATCCGTTCAGTTACCATTGATAATTCATTATTTGCCACCACTAGACACGTCCCACGCATACTGATGTTTAATTTATTAGACTGGTTGCACTTTGCTTTAGGCATATCTTGCGTCCTGCCCAGATCTACTTGATCTTTCTGCTCTTTTCCATACCTCCCCGAATAAATAATTATCCCATTATCAGCTGCCACTCATTGAATAACAGCTACGCGGCCGGCCACATCCGAGAGCGGAGTTCTGCTGTCTTAATTAGGATCAGAAGAGGTTTTGTAGAAGCTGAGACGAGGCCGATGAAAAATGATATCAAGCTGGAAAGTGGCAAAATATCTGCAACAAGAGTCTTGGTGATTGAGGGTGGACACAGACCACGGAGGATCCCTGTCTGAACCGTAAATGGGCCCAAAGTGTGTGTAACCTATAGCTCCCCTTCTAGAACTCACTCTTTGGCCAGCCGGAAGTCTAAGGCTGGTCATACTCTTCAGACAGTTTTTGGCTTATGGCTTTTCCTCTCAATCTCCCCCATACATATGCATGCTCACCTCAGCCGAGCATGTATGCGTTCTGAACGGGGGTAAGTCTCTGTCAGACTCATCTAGCAAAGGCTTATCTCCCCTGAGAACAAAAGGATTGGACACGTTGAAATCCAACAGCTTGATCCTTCCTCTCTACAACATCTGCCACATTCACAGAGATTGTCAGCCATTGCCACAGAAATCGGCAGGTTCAGCTGACATTGACTTTTTTATTGCTCTTCGACTGTATTCTTGACTTGCCGTTGGCAGTTTGATTTAACTCTAGGTTGTCAGGTTTCAGTATTTTCAAAATAATTTTATGCTGTCCTGCCGCTGTCCTACTGTCTTGCCGCTGTCCTTCTGTCCTGCCGCTGTCCTTCTGTCCTGCCACTGTCCTGCCGCTGTCCTACTGTCCTGCCGCTGTCCTACTGTCCTGCCGCTGTCCTACTGTCCTGCCGCTGTCCTACTGACCTGCCGCTGTCCTACTGACCTGCCGCTGTCCTTCTGTCCTGCCGCTGTCCTACTGTCCTGCCGCTGTCCTACTGTCCTGCCGCTGTCCTACTGTCCTGCCGCTGTCCTACTGTCCTGCCGCTGTCCTACTGTCCTGCCGCTGTCCTACTGTCCTGCCGCTGTCCTACTGTCCTGCCGCTGTCCTACTGTCCTGCCGCTGTCCTACTGTCCTGCCGCTGTCCTACTGTCCTGCCGCTGTCCTACTGTCCTGCCGCAGTTCTACTGTTTTGCCGCTGTCCTATTGACCTGCCGCTGTCCTACTGTCCTGCTGCGGTTCTACTGTCCTGCCGCTGTCCTATTGTCCTGCCGCTGTCCTATTGTCCTCCTTCTTTCTTACTGTCCTGTCGCGGGCCTAGTTTCCTGTTGGGTACAGCTAGAGTCACCTCCCCCATCTGATATTGCTGGCCTGTACTAATGGTAGACCACCAATTTGTAGCTCCAAAGAACCCCTTTAATATTGAAGCTCTTTGCTTCATTGTATATCTCAGTTCACCTCTTGGTCACAATTTTTCTCTCATTTCTTTTTTTTTTGACAATCGCAGAAAGATCCGCACGAGCTACATGCAGGTTTGTCATAGATTTTTGCTGGTCTTCAAATCTCATCCACTTTGCTGCTACTGTAAACTCTGCAGATTTTTCTGCCTGTAAAATCCATGTGAAAAATTTGCAGTGTATCTGTCCCTTGTGAACATAACCTAATAATAATTTTTGCAAAAACCTCTTTCTCCGTATATTGTTGCAGAGTGTCATTTTGGAATTAGAGCAGCTCCACTATCGTATTGGTGACCCCTTTCTCCCAGGCGTTAATATTAATATAAAATTGGACTGGGTCCGAGCATGAGGGAAAAGGGAAATTTTCCCAATCTTATTCTTTGATGACATCGGATTTGTTAAATAACCTATGGTGTGTCGATCGATGGTGGAGAGAGAAGCACTCACCAGGAACACTTACTCTCCTCATTGCAGTTGAGGGGCTCAATCGAAAGACTATGAGCCCCTCTCGTTTCCGTCGCCTGCAGCGAGGAGTGAGAGCATGCTACATGCGTGCTTCTCTTTCCTTGTAGGGATTGTGGAGGTCTCGGTACTCATACCCTCACCCGTCAAAACCTACAATATGTCGCCATGACATATCAAACTAATTTATGAAAGTTCAGTGACCTTTTAGGCAATAAACACACTTTATTTGCTGAGACCATAATATCCCTTTAAGGCGAATTCTAGATAGGCGATAACTCCTAGACTGGTGGGTGTCGAACCGCTGGGACCCGTGTCCCTAGTTTGAATGAAGTGGTGGTTGAGCGTACATGCTTTGGGACGGAGATGGTTTGGCTATCTGCACCAATCGCAGTAAATGGAGCAGTACTATGCATGTTTCACCACCCCACCTCTTCTTTCGAACAGGACCCCCCTTTCATGATCAGTGGAGTTACTTTCACACATTCGTCAAAGAAATCCGGTTCTGCCAGAGAACATGGTGCATAGCTGGATAGTGCCGTCTGCCCTCCGGACCCCTTTGACTCTGATGGGATGCAGCAGGGATCTGGCCTCTCCCTGGCATATATGCTGGATCCGGATAGTGCTTTGTGGAATTCGGCCGCTCCCCATCATATATGCTAGGATGTGGCTGGGCAAAAAAACGTTGTGTGTAGCAATTTTTGTTCGGCCGAATTCCAGTAGATAGGCCGGGGAACGGGCAAATCCAACACCGCACTATCCCGGTCTAGTAGGACACAACTGTCAGTGTATTTATGACTTGTTATTGCTGCTAGGCGGCTCTAACTGTGCACATTACAGATTTGCTAGATGTATGCTGCAGTATTTTGAAGGTATATGATGCAGATACAATATAGTAGCCAATGCATATCATTATGGGTTACAATTGTTGTGTGACAGATTTCAATTTTTCTGAAGGTTTCTGCAAGTTTCCTGCTTGCGTCAAAATGGATAACAGGACAATGACAAAGCCAGCAGTGATAAGTGAAGGTAGTCACTCTGATGTTGCTGGAAGCTCGGCTGTCACTTGCTCCGTGCTCCTGGAGACATGTCGCTCTGCTTCGTTCCCCGAGCCCTGGTTTCTAGGTAACAAGCACCAGCGCAGCCAGCAGCACAGGGTTGGTTTTGCTTCCCGCACCCCATATGCTGTGGCTGGTGACTATCCCTTGAGGGGCAATACCTCTCAGCAGATCTCACATTCTTGCTCTCTGATTAATTCCTCATTGCGGAATACAATGTTCATTATTCCGCATTTGTAATGTAAATTTGTTGCAACGCCAAAGATGTTGCGGATTGGCTGATGTGATTACAGAACAGGTCTTCTGGGTCTTTATGTCTTGTTGGTGGAGGGTTCCATCTGGTCTTGTCTGATGGCACAGTAAACCATGCTTGTCTTTTGAAAACCACCTACTTTCCGGGACTTACAGCAGTTTTCTGGTGCTCATGAAGTGCGTGACTGAATATCCTTAAAAAAGGGCTTATTTAGGGGGTGCCATTCCTCATATGTGGTTTTCACGTAGGACTATTGCATTGTTTTAACTTACAAAGAGTGTCCCACCATAACAGATAATTATATAATTGTCTTATTGGTGGGGGTCCAACCATTGGGTCCCCCACTGACCAGAAAAATGGGGTTCCCGGGGAGTTCCAGAGAAGGACTTCCAAAGTGAAGTCAAGTTCAGCGCTGGTATACCTCTGGCAGTCCCATGACTGAAGCAGCATGGGACTCCATTCTTCTAAATGGTCGGGGTCTGAACCCCCGCCGAACAGATGCTTAACCCTGGAGTTATGATGGGTCAACCATCTTTAATTTTATAACACTAAGTTCCATATTAACCACAAATTGAGTCCTTCTAGTGCCATAGATCTTTATGGATTTTTCCCACACATATCGCCTCAATCAGCACCCTCCGCACTTTTGCACAGTGAGTTGTATTATTAGTGCCCTTGATATACTCTAATAATTTATAGCCCCCACTGATTCTTCATTAAACCTATATACAGCTATTTACTGACTGTTCTCTGTTTCTTTGCAGGAAGTCCTCCAGACTGTCACCAAATTTTGCTTCCCGTTCTCCTTAGACAGGTAGATCTTTTTACCGTTTTTTTGTTGTTGTTGTTGTTTAAGTTGTATATTTAACATGCAACAGTTTTATGCAAAGATTGTGAATTATGTCACTCTGAACACTTTAAAACCAGTGATCAGGACTTTGTGGGAGTTGGAGGGGCTTCCTGCAGCCTGAGAGTTTTACTATACTCTAAAACTGGGTAAGGGTACTTTCACACTTGCGTTGGTGCGGATCCGTCTGTTTATTTGCACAGACGGATCCGCACCTATAATGCAAATGTTTGTATCCGTTCAGAACAGATCCGTTTGCATTAGGTTTAAAGAAAAATGATCCGTTTTGAATTACATTGAAAGTCAATGGGGAATGGATCCGTTTTCAAATGCACCATATTGTGTCATTGAAAACGGATCCGTCCCAATTGAATCACATTGTAATTAAAAACGGATCCGTTAGGCTCCGCCTCTTCAGACGGACACCAAAATGCTGCATGCTGCGTTTTGGTGTCCACCTCCAAAACAGAATAGATGCGAACGGAGCCGAACTGATGCATTCTGAACGGATCCTTATCTATTCAGAATGCATTGGGGCTGAACTGATCCGTTTTGTACTGTTTGTGAGAGCCCTGAAACGGATCTCACAAACGGAATCCAAAACGCTAGTGTCAAAGTACCCTAAATCATTCTCAGTAAAAATGACTCCTGACAAGACTCCTAGGAGAGACAGTGAGAGTTGTGATGACCCCACCAACATACAGTGATTGTCGACTTTCCTTGTATCAGTGTTGACAATCCATAAAGCTGTCCATAATCATGTGTGGAAGCGCTAATGAGGACTCTCACTGTCTATTAGGAGTCCTGTCCGAGATGCTTTTTTCTCAGAAATCCTGTACCCGGAGCTCAGCTTCCCTCTCTCTATCTTACTTGCACATGGGTCAGCAGAAGCTACAAGTTGTTTTTAACTATCGAATACAGATTAATGTATGAGTCACTTTCCCTACTACCAGCATAAAGGTGAGGGTATCCCATGGCTAGGCATGCCTCTAGATCAGTATGACTATGGGCATCATGTAATTTTCTTAAGATGTTATCGTCTATCAGAATATCTGCTTGTTTTTTGGGGAGTAACTTTTTGTTAGACAATAAGGATATAACATGTTTTATTCTCTAAGAAATATGACTTTTTGATGGAATCCATAGTCTCAGTATAACTCAGTATTTCATTCATTTAATGCCCTGTTATTTCTGTGCTTAGGAGTCCAGTGGGCGGTCCTACTCAGCTACAGTATCTACAGCTGTCTCTGTATGTACACTCACACAAGGACGGCTGTCAATCATTGCGTCACCCTGCCCACTGGACTTATAAGACTGCAGTGAACATCCTCTGTCTCTATAACGTGCTGCTAATAGACATGTTCAATACGACAGGTTCAAGCAAGCAGAACGTGTTAGTATATAGGATATATAGAATATAGTTTTGGTTAACAGTTAAACTTTTTTTTTTTTTTACTACACACTATACTTGTGAACTTTTAAATAAGCAGTTCTTCCTTGAGATAAAGAAAAAGTTAAAAAAATAAAAACAGCATTACTCACCTCACTGATCCTCTGCTGCTGCACTTCCTCTGTACAAACTGTAGTTATGCCCCTGGTTAAAGGGGCTGTTTATTGGGATAACATTTTGAGATAAGGGGCATAACTGTTCGATAAGTGATGCTTATTGGGTTCCCACTGTTCTTCGAGTAAGGAAGCAGAAACCAGCAAGGGCCTGATGAGCATCGGAACTGCAGCAGAAGGAGGTGAGAGAGGTGAGTATACTGCTTTTATTTATTTTTTTAAACTATTCTGTCCCTCATCTCCAAATGTTATCCCAATGAACAACCCCTTTAATTAGGGGTTAAATGACCCCATTAAATAACTACAGATTGTACAGAAGAGGATCGGTGAGGACAGCAATGCTGTTTTCATTTTTTTCTTATCTAAAATTTATTTATTTTCTAAAGTACTCCACTCCCCTCTCACAACCCATTCTCTTACTGAAACTCTATATCTGTATTTGTGTATATGAAATATGCAGAATCTATCCCCGTCTGCTATGTTCTGTACGGCAGACAGACTAGTTACCCTTGTAGTTCTCGGGGACTCTGCAGTCCGTGACTCTGTCACAGCTAATTAGGTCTGGGTGGCTTGTAGCTGTAAATCAAGGCAGGACTTCAAGGATATAATCTGTTTCAGTGTTAACAAACCTGCATCCTTTTTTGAATGAATAAAAGACACCCCGTGAACAATCCATGCCACACTCTTATATACTGTATGTGTTCGTGTACATATATTAGAGACTTATTTGTATCACACATGTCTTGCTTCTCTTTTCAGCCTCTCGGCCAGCCAAGTAGGGCAAAACTTCACATTTGTGCTGACTGACATTGACAGCAAGCATAGGTTTGGCTTCTGCCGGTTATCTTCAGGCGCTAAAAGCTGCTTTTGTATCTTAAGGTAAGGCCAGCTGTGTCTGTGTGTGCCGTACATGTCATGTCTACAGTGTTGCAGCTCATTTATCATCCCGATGAGTTTTGGTGTCTCAATGGGGGGGGGGGGGTCGGATTCCTTAGGTTTTTTGTTTTTTTTTTGATGGTCATGTGATATTAGTATCAGTAATCCCATCATGTTCAGTAGTAACATACATTTCTAGATTCTAAACAAAGATTGATTGCAGGCAGTTTTTTTTCCCCAGCTAAAAAGTGGTATTTTCCATTTGCTTGGGCTTCAAAATTGCAGAAATTTGATGTTAATACCCACAAATGGGCATCTTTTTGTTCACATAAAGTCAGTAAAAACATTTGACTGTAAATTTCCATATACTTATACTAAAGTTTTACATAATTGACCACAAAAACATATACATAGTTTGTAACATTGAAAGAAAAAAGAATCCATTCGGTTCGTCTGTTATCTTTCAATGTTGATCCAGAGGAAGGCAAAACAACGCATGATGTAAAAAACCAAACCTTCCCAATTCCAAACCTGGCAAATCTGTGACTCAAAAGCCCATCACCAACAATCTGGTAACTGTAACCCAGGCATGTCCAAACTCCGGCCCTCCAGATGTTGCAAAACTACAACTCCCATCATTCCTGGAGAACCTACAGCTATCAACCTACAGAAGGGCATGATGGGAGTTGTAGTTCTGCAACACCTGGAGGGCCAGAGTTTGGACATGCCTGCTGTAACCCCTACTACTATTAAACATAAGAAATACATCCAGGCCCTTCTTGTACTCTTTTAGGCTCCTTTCATATCTGCTTCTTGCTGGATCCGTCATGGATCAGCAAAAACGCTTCCATTATGATAATGCAACCAGTTGCATCCGCTCTGAACGCATCTGGTTGTATTATCTCAGATCCGGCACTAAAGCCATTATAAGTCAGTGGGTCCGAATCCGTTTTCTTTGGTGTTCGAGAAAACGGATCTGGCACTATTGACTTCCATTGTGTTTCATGCCTGATCCGTCTTGCTCCGCATCCTATGCCGGACAGAAAAATGCTGCTTTCTGCAGAATCCATCACCCGGGTTATTTGATCCTCGACCAGTCACTGCGAGCCGTTTGTACTTTGTCGTTCTCAGCTCAGTCGCATTAAGTTTTCCAGCTGTTCTTTTTTTCATTTTTCACAAGTATATTTTTGTGCATAATAAAGCTGAATAAAGTGTTTTATTTGTGGACACAACTCAGCTAAACCTACCTACTGTAAAATAGGCCCTCTCACCTTGTGACATTTATAATACCGGATTAGTCTGTGGCAGAAAGGTTGTGATGCCCCATAAGGCACGTGGGGCCTGCATGCACCTAATAGAGCTGTGCCCCTAGTGCAGCATGCAAAAGATGCAGCCCCAAAACGTTACAAGGCAGTTTCAACTCTATCAGAATGCATGTCGTATACTCTTCCTCTTGACACTTAAAGAGGACCTTTCATTAGTATAAAAAATATAAACTAAGTATACCGACATGTAGAACGGCGCCCAGGGATCTCCCTGCACTTACTATTATCCCTGGGCGCCGCTCCGTTCTCCCGGTATGTCCTCCGGTATCTTCAGATTTTCGGCTCAACTGGGAGGAGTCTGCCCTTGTTCTCCTGAGCATCTCCTTCTCCCAGGCTATGAGATGAGCGCTGCGATTGGCCAGCGCTACAGCCTGGCAGAAGGAGACGCCCAGGAGAACAAGGGCAGACTCCTCCCAGTTGAGCCGAAAATCTGAAGATACCGGAGGACATACCGGGAGATCCCTGGGCGCCGCTCTACATGTCGGTATACTTAGTTTATAGTTTTTATTCTAATGAAAGGTCCTCCTTAAGGGGATTGTCCCATTATCAGAACGTATTCCCTATCCACAGGTTGGTTGGAGGGGGTCAAAACAACTTGGGCCTCTGACGATTATGAGAACCAGGGCACATTTTCCCTGTTTGTATGAAGCGGTGAGCACACTGCTGCTCCATTCAGCTCTAAGGGACTGCTGGAGATAGTCGAGCGCTTGTATCTGGCTCCAGCGATCCCATAGGGCTGAACTTGGCCTACGCGCAGACTGCTGCTCCATACAAAAGTTAACACAGGCCCTCCGTTCACCCCAGTGACCCAGCTGTCAAACCCCTCTGATCAAATAACACCTTTAATTGGTTACAAGAAACTTTTACTTGACTTTTTCAATAGTTTTTAAGTTTTTTTGGTGACATGATATCAAGTTTATTAAATTCAAGTTACAAACCTCTTCATCTCTAGGTCCTGAGATGGACCTGGATGGTGAGTTTCCAGAAGGTCACTCCACCATGGCTCTGGTATTTGGATACTGAATCTTTAGCCTGCGTGAAGGAAAGCCCACATTCAACTATGAGGACTGTTTGTTGGTCAGATTTTGATCAGTAGGTCGTGTTCACACTATTCACACTATTATTAAAATAGTTTAGTGTCATCTACGTATAGGCAAGAGAAGTAAGATGCTGTGGACGTCAGCACATAGACTTCATTGATGCACAATGTATTATTAGTTTTCTTTATTTCTTATATTTTTTATTAAATGATTTTAGGCTGTAGCTATGTTTGTTGTCCGGCTTGATTTTTTAATTTTATTCCACAAAGTATAAAAAAAAATATCCCTCGATTTCCCGTTTCCTTTTCTTAAAATAGTTCCCTACATGTAACAGATTGTAAAGCTGCTGCCTTCTTCCTCACACCAGCTCCAGCTATATAACACATTTGTACTGGTGGCTGTACCGTCTTTTCTACAGGAGGTCCTGTTTTATAGCTCTTTTGCTGTCTTGTAATGTCAGCTGATAACATTTGAAGTTCCTGTTCATCTTCAGGGTTGCTCACTCGCATCCTGTCATTTTTCACTTCATATTGTCCCTTTAACCCCCCCGTCCACTGTTTAATCCGGGCTTTCGGCCATATCAGGATTGCTTGTGCCTTTTGTAGCTGAATGAAGCAGAACTTTCTCAGCTTGGAGAGCGCTTATCTGGGCCTGTCAGAACTTATCTCGTTGCAGCATTTGTATATTTAAGTTACACAAGCGCCTGTTTTTTTCGAGAAAGTTGTGAGGCTGCTGCAGTTTGTGAGTTGTCATTAGGGTTTACAGGACCTTGAACCGCTTGTCCTTTGTGGTGTCAGCTAAACGTGCGGGTCAGATGGGAACCTCCGCTCAGCCTTTTCAAAGGAAACGCTAACTTGTGAGGGACAGGCAGATTCTTACACGTAGGGGGCGCTAAATTTTGCTTTGACCATGTAAAATGTTTTTTTCTTTCTCTGCAGAATCTCAGTGCTAACTTTTGATGGCAGCCAATATGTTATCCTTGTGTGAGAAGTTCTAGAATTCCATATAATACAATGTATAGCAGAACATCCTGAATTAAAGGGGTTCTCCTGGAATGATTTAAAATGACCACCAGCAACCTGTCCTAGAATGTGAGCAGGACATGATGACTCCACTTGCGGAGCTGGGGCCTCGCTACACACTATGCTTTGGCACTTGCTTATACTACATATTGGTGACTGTTCCTGTCAGGCTGCTCAGCCGGGATGGCATATGTAGGCAGGATCACATCATTACCATCTATTGTAAAGCAGTGTAATGAGGCCTCACCACTCCTTCTCCCCAGGCAGCTCTGCAAGTGAAGGCAACCAGTCCCGCATTCTAAGACAGGTTGCTAGCGACCTTTTAAATCATTCCCGAGGAACCCCTTTAAAGTAAATTACGCATTATAATCACGGATAAAAATAGGGTGTGCTTCCATGGTGTCACAATGTTCGAATACACACGTTAAAGTCAATGGATGCGTGAGAGGTCGGTGGAGACCACGGACTGCACACTTCTACAATTAACTGACGTGTGAAAGAGGCCTTAATTAAGCCAAGCCTGGCGGACATTTCTCCCGGTGTCCACGCCAGAGTAAAACGTAGACCTTTGCAGCAAAGGAACCTGTCAGTATTTCATGCTACCCGTGGTTAGCATAAAACTGCTGACAGGTTCCCTAGAAGATGTTGCTGTATTTGTTACCTGCTGTCCACACGTTAATTACCAGGATTACTGCAAATACTCTCTATCTTATCTCCCAAATGTTGAACTAAAAGAAGTGGGTCAAATAGACAGTAAGTCTTATTGTGCCCCCATTACTGTACCATCCACAATGCTTTCATAATGAAGCCACCATAATGATGTTCACCCTGAGGGTCTCCATAACTTTGCCAGCCCTGAACCTCCATGTATATATGTATTGTTTATAAACCATAAATCAGACATTACGACTAATACTGGTGTACCCACACACGCCGAGTGCATATGTAGCATGCATTCATCTAGGTGTGGCGGTTACACCGTCCTAAATAATAAAGTCAGCTGCCTGTCTCCATCCGTCTGGCTGAGAGGTCACTTTCCTATGACTGAACATAATGTCCAAGGGGGCCTCTCACGTGGTGCAAAGTGAGAATTGTTTCTAATTGAGCAGAAACATGTGGAAGGATCAGGAATATCTCGAGGGATTAGACAAAAATTCCAAATTTGTACTACTTCCAGGCTGCGCTCAGAGCGGGCTCTGCTGGGAATAGATGTTAGTTAGTGTGACCTGCGACCCTGGAATCTGTTGACAAGGGTCCCAGCCAGGGCTTGGCCACAGAACGCTTTTGTTAAGACCCATTCACAGTTCCTTCAAACTGCAGTCAGTGGAAGTCGCCAGCTCACATGGAAGGGGAGCAGAGACTTTTTTTTTCCCATGCTTTGGAAACATAGGATGCCCGTTCACCAGCATGAACCACGTAGCCTCAGCTCAATTGACACTGACAGCTTCCTGGCTTGAGGTTGCCAACTGGCAGAGCATTGATGCATTGAAGAGCAGCAGCTTGAGGGACCTGTGTACCCCTGTTTGTCTGCACACTGGAGAAACTGAGCATGGAAGGATTGTGATACCATTAGGCTCTCCGGTCTTCTGCCACTGAAAGCCTCGTCCTACACTTCAGGTGTCAGTGGAGGATCCACCCTTATGGCCACCGGTACATGTGTGTGGGTTTTCCAAAGCCTGCATTTCCGCATTGCATTACAAAGGGTGAGATAGCACTAAGCATCCACCTAAACATTTAAAATACTTGGGATTTCAGAATCCGCTTTCTGCAGGGATAATATATTCAAAGTATATATGAGATTTACCAAATCTATTTCACTTTGCTGGTACTGGATTATGCTGCATTTGTCCCACATTAAAATCTGTGCGTAATCCACAATGTGTCCAGGTAGCTTTAAAGGGGTTTTCCGAGACTCTTCTACTGATGAACTGTCCTCTGGATAGGTCATCAGTATCTCAACCCCCGCCGATCAGCTGCTTGAGAATTGGCATCACATTCATCAATCACATGGTCTAGGAGCAGCTCAGCCTCATAGAAATAAATGGGGTTGAGCTGCAATACCAACTCCAGCCACTATACAATAGACGGCGCTGTGCTTGGTGAGCAGAGAGAAGGCTGCAGCGCTACTGAGAACGCTGGTGCTTACTCAGACAACTGATTGGAGGGGGTCCCGGGTGTCTGACCCTCACAGATCAGTAGAAAAGTCTCGGAAAACCATTTTAAATGGCAAGGTTCTATAGATTACCAGTTTTATGCAGCTTTTTATTGGTAACTTTTTACATATATAATTTAGATCTTTTTGGGCTATTTGTTTTGTGGATAATGAAAAGTATTGAATAGAAAAAAAATGAATTAAATAAGCTGGGTCTAAATAAGGCTACTTTCACACTAGCGTTTTTTGCGGATCCGTCATGGTTCTGCAAAAACGCTTCCGTTACAATAATACAACCGCATGCATCCGTCCTGAATGGATCCGGTTGTATTATGTCTTCTGTAGCCATGACGGATCCTTCTTGAACACCATTGAAAGTCAATGAGGGACGGATTAGTTTTCTATTGTGTCAGAGAAAATGGATCCGTCCCCATTGACTTACATTGTGTGCCAGGACGGCTCCGTCTTGCTCCACACCACATCGCAGACTGGTGTCCGCCTCCAGAGCGGAATGGTGACTGAACAGAGCCAAACTGATGCATTCTGAGCGGAACCTTTTCCATTCAGAATGCATTAGGTCAAAACTGATCGGTTTTGGACCGCTTGTGAGAGCCCATGACAGATCTCAAAAACGGAAAGCCAAAACACTAGTGTGAAAGTAGCCTAAAGAATTGTTTTTATTTTTTCATTTTAAGGTCTGTCAGTTTTAACTAAAAAGAAAAGAGGAACATTTTTATTAAATGTAATTATTAGCCCTACATCCAGGAAAATTTTAGCGATGGCCTATCCTTAGGATGGGTCATCAATATTCCATTGGTAAGGGTCTATACAGTCCATGGTGCACTATATTTTCTTTCCCATTCATTTCCATGGGTCAGCAAATGAAAACCTGAAGTTACTCTGTGTCCATTCCATTTCCATATGTCCGTTCCGCAAAAAAATATAACCTGTCCTATTGTTGTCCACATTATGGACAAGGTTAGGACTGTTCTATTAGGAGCCAGCTGTTCCATTCCGCAAACTACGGAGTGCACGCAGACTGCAAAATACATGCGGTCGTGTGCATGAGCCCTTATTGTGGGAATGCTGTACAAGAGACTACCCAGCCACTGCAATATGTACGGAACTGTGCCTGATGAAAGCCCATTTGAAGAGGATGTCCATGCTCCTAATATTGGATAAGTCACTAATATCCGATCAATATCTGCCCCAATGAATGTGGTTTTCCACTCTTGGGAATATTGCATATTCCTGATAAGATAACTTAATTAAAAACTTGATAGTTTCTTTTTAATTAGAAACGACCAAGAAAAGGGACTGTTATCTATTCCAACCAATGAAACAAATTTCAATTTTTTTGGGGCCTATAATGTTACAAAAAGAGTGATCTTCAGCGATCATTTTTTCCAGTTGGACAGTTACATATGGAGCCTCAGCATTGTATGGATTTGTCCACCAGGGTGCTGTAGGTTAGAGATTTGCTTCAGGAAAAGAACCCCTCCTTACATACGCCTCCAAAAAGAGCACGTCCAATCTTGTTTTTCTGTTTCTAGACCTTTTTTGTCTTCTTTATCAAGTTAAAGACGTTCAAGGATCCAGTGAGGGCCCACCATGGAGGCTGTAAGAAGCCATAATAATGCTGTTTTCTTCACTTTTAGGGTTCTTTCACATTAGCGGCAGGGGAGTCCGTCAGGCTGTTCCGGCGGGTGAACAGCCTGTCGGATCCGTCCTGCCGCTAGTTCACATGTGCCCCCGGACTGCCGCTCCGTCCCCATTAACTATAATAGGGGTGGGGGCGGAGTTCCGACGGCAGCGCATGGCAAGAGACCGCCGGACTAAAAGTACTGCACACTCCCCTGCCGCTAGTGTGAAAATAGCCTTATACGCAAGTCATATTTCAGATGACAGTTGTCCATTGAAAGAGAGGTTCTTCTCCGGTCTGTTTTAAGGATATTTTGCAGTACGAAAAAAGTGAATGCGGAAAAAACGAACAAAAAAACTTTGTTGTCCCATGTTGGAGATTTTAAGTTCGCATCCTGTCCGTTTATACAGTGGATTCCCGCCTAGTATCTCACCCTTTGCTGCAGCTAATTACTCACAGTTTTTTTTCATAACTCTAAGGTGATTTGATGATATAAAACTTAAAGGGGTATTCCAGGAGGTAAATATTGATAGCCGTATAGGTCATCAGTGTCTGATTGATGGGGCCCAACTGCTGGCCCCCCTGCAGATCAGCTGTTCGAAAAGCACAATGCAATACCTTGTGTAGTGCGTTTTATTGCAGCCGAATCCCATTCACTTGAATGAGACTGAGCTGCACAAAGGCCACGTGAACAGTGGATGTGACATCACAGGCCAAGGAAGAGACCGCCGTGGCCCCTTCTAACGGCCGTGAGTCTGACCTCACCATTCTGATATGGATGACCTAATCTGAGGATAAGCAATCAATTTATAAAGATTGACCTGTCGTCTTCCCTGTAACTACATGAATTCCCCTTGTAATAACAGTTCTGGATCATCTTTTCTTATAACGTTATGTTGTGGCATTCCTCTATTATTCCTCTACACTATCTGACACTGTCTGCACTGATTAGATAGTGTCGAGTTGTGCAGGGACACCCCCGCCCCCAGTGGTAACGCCCAGTTATACTCTGCAGGATACAAGAACGTGGTGTGCTGCATTTTTGTATCCTTTTTTTTTTCTAATGTATACGTCAAACAGAGGCATAAAACGTGATGTGAACCCTCCCTTTGAAATACAGCTTTATTACAGTAAGGCCTCAAGCCCACAACCATGTCCATTTTGCGGTCCGTGTGTATGCCACATTCTGTTGATGCACCATTGACTTCAATGGTTCTACACTTTGCGGATGGATAACGTCAGTGTGCTTTCCGCATCCGTGTGTCTGTTCCGCAAAAGGCAGAACATGTCTTATACTTGTCCGCAAAGTGTGGGCCCATTAAAGTCAATGGGTCAGCAACAAAATGTGGCATGTGCACGGACCACATCCGTATTTTGCAGATCCACAGTTTGCGGACTGCAAAACGGACACGGTTAGAGGCCTTATTGTGATTATGAATTTTTTTTTTCTCTAGTTTGCTTTTACCTTGCGCATTTTAGGAAACCATGAACGAACACGTTGCAGTTGATGGATCTATTAGATATGAGTCTCCGACAATTGTGTCTGTGAGGTTTACAGTTATAATACACACAGGGTGGCCGAAACCCCGTCCACATGTGGTGGACTGGGTTCTCAGATAGCTTGTCCACTGGCCTCCTGATATTGCCCATAACGGTGCAGTTTCACCCCAAAGCTGATGGGTTTGAGCCGCACGCTGCAGCCGTTCTGTGTGTTCATGCACAATCCATCATATGATCCCTCAGCAGCAGTCTGCTGATTATTGACATGTTGAGTACGAGGGTCTCCCAAACCCTTTCCCACCTGATGATGCGGCTGACCAATGAGGTACCCCTTTTTCAGGACATCTCTCCGTCCTGATCAAGCGTCTCTTTTTGAGATCACTACAGGTTCCAATGTCGCAGGAGTGTCACCCAGTCTTTGCAGCGACCATGCATGGTTAATGATGGAAGATACCTGTATATAACGATGCCTTTTAATCTAGATTTGTGTTTCGGATTTACCTTGCTTTTGTTCAGCTTTGCTCATGGATTTGTAAAACACATTAAAGTGAAGGCATCCTGATCTCCAGCTGCTATTTCCTCCCAGGGCGAATTCTCCAAACACCCTCTAGTTTATTCCCCTCTTATAGGAGGATTAAGTCGTGCCACCTTTTGACATTGAGCCATCAGGATGGTTTGGCACGGTAGCAGGCAGAAAGTATAAGAACTTGTTTACAAAAGAGGCCATGGACTTTCCGTCTTTCTGTAGAAGCATTCAAGCAGGAAGGCCTTGCACAGTCTGTTTGGCACAGTAGCCGCGCTCAGCTGGCCTCCTGCCCTCCTGCTGGTAGTCAGGGCAAAGGATGTGCCAGATCTCAGATTGTAACAGAGCAGTGAGGCCGCCTTCAAATCTGCTTGTAGTTAGCATGAGGCCTTTTGGCAGAGACGGAAGGCTGACCGATCCAGTCGGCCCTTTTACCTTAATATTTTCCATCTGCTCGCCAATGACAGACCTGAGAGGAGGTTTGAGTTATGAGGAGTGTGATGGGAAACTGCTTTGAAAAGTTGTTCGAGATCCTGCAGTAAAGATGTTTCCCGACTTGCTGCATTAATTTAACTCCTTGGCTTTCCCCACATGATGTGGAAGCGTCTCCTAACATTATACCGTCTTCTGCTCTGCACAGACTGGTATTGTACTGTGAATCTTTCCAGGGATAGCTCCGCTTTATCTCTTTGGTAGAATTGTTTTATAAATATATTTTATTTTATGTTTACCCTTTCGTGATAGTTTTGCATTATACTGGTATTTTTAGTCCTTTTGGATTACTGGTATATCTATTGATGCTTTTTTTTTCTCCAACGGATATGGAGGTCATCCCCCATAGACATTCCTGTGGAAAAAAACAAAACATGCCGTGCTGTTATCTAGCAGAAGAAAAAGGAGTCTCCTAAAATAGTGAACGCGGCCTAAACAGTTCTAGAAAATCATTGCTTTGATTGGAAACACAGCAGAAAAAGAGCACATGGTCCATCTAGTCTGCCCTCGTCTTTTATTTTTCTCTTAGGAAACATATATGTTTATCCCAGGTATGTAGACATTTTCACTTACCGTTGATTTTCCAACCACATCTGCTAGAAGTTTGTTTCAAGCCGGATTTACACGGGCCAACTTAGCGTCCGATTGTCGAGAAGGAAGCGTCCCTTTATTAGACCTGCAGATTTTGCAGGCAATTGTCGGGAAGAAAGCGTTCCTTCTCTGCAATTGGCTGCTCGTTCAGTAATGGAGGCCTGCAGAATTCTCCTTCACAGTGTAAGGATGAGGGAACGCTATAGCGATCCCTCATCCTTGTTCAGATTCATGGTTTCTGAGCAGCAGATCGCCTTTTAGACCACACGATCTGCTGCACACAAGCCATGATCAGTGGTGCCTGCATGAACGATTGGATCACGTTTCGCTCGTTCAGCGGGTGGCAGATTATCAGGAACAACGATTTGCCGGAATGGTTGTTCCCCACAAATGTAAAAATCAATTTAAAACTCTTTTACTCACTTATCTAAAAGACTTTCTTCCCTTTCTGTGGGTGGGCGGCAACTCATCAAGCACCTTCATCTCCCAGGATGCATTGCAATTAGCTCTTGCATAACCCCTCTCTACCCTACATAGCAAATGTTCCCTGACATATACCCCCAGAGATACATATGGTATGTAATGACCCACAATTTCATTCCCGGTTGTTTTGAGATATAGTTATATATTAGTGGTATTTTGTGTTGCACTACGGTACTTCTGTTGTCCCTGCCTACTTGTATTGCCTGACTTCTGTCAATTTGGGCCCGTCTACAAAATGGGGCCACTTTTTTTTTTTTTTTCCCAGGGCCACTTTGTTCCCAATTTGCCCCTCTATATATTTCTATGAATTTGTAAGTAGGGATGAAAGGTGACTGGACCACTTTGCCTGCTTACTAGGCCAGCACAGAGGGGAGCAGAGCAGGGAAGGTACTGAACATGTTAGTCCACCTCTAATCGCAGGAGAAGGTGGACCAGAAGAATAAACAGCAGGGGGCGCTACCAGAGAGGAAAATGTAATGTACCCAAACGAAAGAAAACACGATTTATATGGCTTGTATATTGCAATAAAACATAATTTGAAATGCCTTATTTATTGCATAGTAAAATTTGTCAAGAGATAGCCTATTGAATTCTTTCCTTATACATTTTACCCTATAAACCAGGGGTGGGGAACCTCCCTGGAAGTCGTTATTAGCATGTCGGAGGCACAGGAAGGTGAGAACTGCACTGTCTGTACTCTCCTTTCCTGGCCTTCTTCCAGCCGCGCACAGTGTCCTGACACATACAGCGTCAGGACGTAGTGCACTTAGACACAGTGCACTCGGTGCACTCAGGTAACAGTACAGCGCGGCGGGAAGAAGACCAGGGAGGGTAAGTAAATCTACTAAGAGGCAGCACCGTCTGGAGCCGAAGAAGTAAGCTTATTTATTTGTTTTAAATGTCTGATTTGAGGTCTGATTGGGGCTGATCTGAGGCTAATGGAGGGTGGGGAGAGTCTGAACTGAGGCTGGGGGGTCTGATGGGGGCTGATTTGAGGCTTGGGGGTCTGATGAGAGATGATCTGAGGCTGGGGGGGTCTGATCTGAGGCTGGATGTCTGATCTGAGGCTGGGAAGGGTCTGATCTGTGACTGGAGGGTCTGATGGGGGCTGATCTGAGGCTGGGGCGTCTGATGGGGGTGTGATCTGAGGCTGGGCGTCTGATCTAAGGCTGGGGAGGGTCTGATGAGGGGCTGAACTGAGGCTGGGGGGTCTGATCTAAGGCTGGGTAGGGTCTGATGAGGGGCTGATCTGATGCTGGGGGTCTGATCTGGGTCTGTTCTAAGGCTGGGGGTGTGATCTGGGTCTGTTCTGAGGCTGGGGGTTGGATCTGAGGCTGGGGGGGCTGATGGGGGTCTGATCTGAAGCTAGGGAGGGTCTGATTGGGGTCTTATCTGAAGCTGGGAGGTCTGATGTAAGTCTGATCTGAGGCTGATGTAGGCTGGGGGGTCTGATAGGAGGCTGATTTGAGGCTGATGGAGGTTGGGGGCAGATCTATGGCTGAGAAAGGGACAAAAGCAGGGACAGTGGAGAGTGAAAGCTGGGGCAACCCCTCTCTGGACCCCCCTGGGTTTAGCTTGGATGCCATTAATGCCAAATAAAGAACTAAATATGTAGCATTCTAAACTTTAAAATTAAACTGGTATGTGTGGTCAAAATGGCACCTGTAATATATATAGTGCAGGCGCCATTTTGTGCTGCAAAAATACAGCGCTCTAGATTTATTCTAATTGCAGTGCAATTTCTGTAACTTACCCCTAAGTCAGTTATATGTTTGACCAAATACAGCAGTCAGATTTTTAAGTTGAGAATTTTGTATGGCCCCCGAACGATGTTCCAAATATCCAAATGGCCCACGGCAGTAAAAGGTTCCCAACCCCTGCTTTAGACCTTCCACCATTTTTGTAGCTTGTCAATGCTTTAAACACCTCTAAGGCACTTTTTTCTTTGCATTATACTTCTTAAAGAAAAAAAGCCCCCTGTTCCCTCCTACTAACTAACCGCTAATTTCATGGTAATCATTTAAAAAATATTAATAAATGTTATCTACCATGGCGTCCTGCAGCCATCTTCTTATTCCTGGTGCTAAAATCTGATGTATTGACATATGGCGGTAGACCACTGTTCTTTCTTCTAATTCACAAGTGACTCCAGTGATGTCACTTAATGGATGCAGTGGCACCCCACCTCCGAACTGAGTCTGAATAGACTGCCGCCTCTTCCTCGGCCTGTGATATCTCATCCATTGGTCACATGACCTTTGTGCCTCTCAGTCCCCATCAAGCGAATGGGATTGAACTTCAATCAATACCAAGCACAACCTTTATGCATTGTACTGTGCTGTGCTTTGCTATGGTATGAAGTGGCTGCTGCACTCAGGCACTCATCAACAGGAGTGCCGGGGTTCAGACCCCCTCTAACATATACTTATATACCATCTTGAGGATAGGTTATCAATATTAAAGGGTCACAGAGTTTAAAAAAACAACAACACTTTTGATGCATCTTAGAGACTAGTGATGAGTGAAACAGGTTCGTCCTGCTTTGGACAAAAGGGATTAGTTTAGATCAATAACTGAGTTCCAGATCGCTTTACTACGCGTACATGTATTATATTGTATAAGCTCCGCTGAGACTACATTAATATGGCCACCATTATTGCGAGACTTTGTCATTCTCACGCATGCGCTGTTATTGTAAGTAGTGGCGTGGGTATAAATGTTATTTTGTATCCGAACCCAGATTTGTTGATGATTGTGTTCACACAACAAATCTGGGTTTGCATTCATATTTAAAGTAACGGTGCATGTATGAAACTAATAAAGTCTTGCGATAATGGCGGCCATCTTAATGTAGTCTCATTGGAGCCCATAGAATATAACACATTTATGGATCGTACGGCGATTGGGAACTCCATTATTAATCTAAATGAGTCTGGTTCATCCAAAGCAGGATTAATCAGATTCGCTGATAACTAATAGAGACATATCTAATGTTTTGATGGGTTAGGGGTCTGATTTTTGAAATCCTCAATGATCGATAGAACAAGGAGAGAGAAGCGCTCACATAGTTCGCTTCAGGAGATGGAACGTCAAGGGGCCCATCTTGCTTCCGTCTCCTGCAGCGAGGAAAGAGAGCGTGCTATGTTTGTGCTTCTCTCTCCTTGTTTTAGAACTTAGAAGACGGGACCCGATCTCCGGGGCACTCCCCAGATGACTTCTTGGACAGGTGAGTATTAAAACATACGGTATTCTTTATTAGGCACCGCGAAAAGCCCTCTTCGTCAGGCACTTTTTCTCCTTGTTTTAGGGATCAATGGGGGTCTGAGTGCTGAGAACCCCATCGATCCGTGAAACAAGGAGAAAAAAGTACCTGACAAAGAGGGCCTTTTTGCCCTCTAAACGCGTTGCCTAATAAAGAATACCCTGTGTTTTTATAATCACCTGTCCAAGAAGTCTTCTGGGGAGTGCACCTATCAGAACTGTTGATGTTTGTAGGACATATCAAAATTTTTATAAAAACTCCGTGACCTTTGAAAATCCAAGAAAACCCCTTTTAATATGTTTTGTCCTCTTTTGCTGGTGTTCACATTTTATGTTACATAGGGCAAATAATTCACGCTGGCTCTGGGATACTCTTGTTTAAGAAGACAATGGTTTCTTCCACAGCGGTGTCTTATTTTACTTAATATAACCGGAATGCGCTTGTGATGTGTGAGGACAGAACGCGGTTCGATTGCTGAGCAGTTTTACTATGATTAAATGAAAACACATGACGACAACTTGCACAAAAGCCCCTCACATATCGAGATCAGATTTCCTCTCTAGAACACTGATCTAATACATCCTTTCTCATGATTTCAGGCTCCGGCATATGGATAGAGCATAGCTGTCATAATCTTACAACCGATAGCTTGTTATCTAACAGATTTTCTGCTCGGTCTTTATAGATTTGTCTCCAGTTACAATCGTGGATGTCTTTTGGAGAGAATTAATGGGAATCTCAGCTGTTTCTCCCCACTTACCACCCTCTTCTTTCACAGGTGAACTCCTCTAGCCCACCATGCTGGTAATCTTGAGCGTTTTATCACTTAGGACTGGAGATAAATAGTTGGGGAATGATCTCTACATTCCTCACAGGGTTGTTGGCAGGCTCTCTGGTGCTGTCTGTAGTACTAGGATGGCTGATGTTCATCTGAAGTAATAATGCTCACTAATCAGATATGCCGAGACCGCTGTGGTTTTCCTGCGTTGGAAGATAATAGCACCATCAGTATTCAGAAAACTAGAAAGTTCATAAGACTGAAGCAACACTTTTGGGAATGTGTATATTTATGCTTTTGAAGATCTCAGAGGGAAATGGTCTTTTAGAGGGGCAATCGGCCCAAAAATTACACATGGGATATAATGGAAAACACTTTCACGGAAAAATCGAGTGCAGATCCTTCTAGAGGGGTGGTTGTCTCTAAAATACACATGGGTTATAATGATAATGGAAACCCATCATGGAAAAATCTAGTGCAGATCCTTCTAGAGGGGTGGTTGTCTCAAAAATACACATAAGTTATAACGGAAATGGAAGACCATCAGGAAAAAATTCTAGTCCAGATCCTTCTAGAGGGATTAGTGTCTCAAAAATACACATAAGTTATAACGGAAATAAAAACCCATCAGGAAAAAAATCTAGTCCAGATCATTCTAGAGGGGTGGGTGTCTCAAAAATACACATAGGTTATAACGATAATGGAAACCCATCACGGAAAAATCTAGTGTGGTTCCCTCTAGAGGGGTGGTTGTCTCAAAAATACACATAGGTTATAACGGAAATGGAAGACTATCAAGGAAAAAAACTAGTCCAGATCATGGGTGGTCTTCTCAAAGAGAGAGTCTTTTTGAGAGGTTTACTTGGGAATACTTATGCACATACAACTTGAGCTCTGTGTAGCATCGTCTATGTCCATTTTTTAATCTTTGATGCTCCATAAAAAGTTCAGTTCAATAAACAGATATGCAATGAATACTCTTTGAGTCAGACACCCAAAACTGCTGCAGTAAATGATGCTCTGGAGAGTTGATGTTCTCAGAGAAGTAGGCCGCATACATAGGATATGGGGGAATTGAAAATCCATCACAGAAAAATCTGGTCTAGGTCGAAGCTGGTCTTCTGAAGAGGTTTCATTGTAGGTTTATGGTCATTTGTTTGTATTTTAACATCTCTCGCGGTAGGCAAGTTCCTAGAGTCACGTAGTTAATAGCTAGAAATCTGTTATTAGGACCTTATTAGTACACTATAAAGTAGGCCCTTTTCATGGACAACCAGACCGAGCAACGTGTGGTCATTCCATTACACTTATGTAGATTTGCCTGTGCTAGAAGTCTATCTAACCTAGTGGTGCTATCTATTCGTACAAACAGGCCCTGACAGCACATGGGCATGGGAGTAGCATACACAAGATTAAAGGGATTTTCCAAAAGTATAATGATGATGGTCTGTCATCAGGATAGGTAATCAAAATCTGAATGGTGGGGCCGTGACTCCTGCCTGATCAGCTGTATGAAGAGACTGTGGTGCCCCGATGAGCTTCTTCCTAGACCGGTGAAATCATGTTTATTGTTCACATGCCCAATGTGGAACTTGCCCTCATTCAAGTGAATGATCCTAGTCTGCAATTCCAAGTAGAGCTTCTATACGTGATATGCTGCGAGGAGGCTGCAGTGCTCGCAGGAGCGTCACAGCCTTTTCAAACAACTTATCAGTGGGGGTGCTTGAAGTCTGATCCCCACTGATCATATATTGATGGACTATCCGATGGACTGTACACCTGGAAGACTCCTTTAGGTCGTATGCACATGACCGCATCCATTTTGCAGTCCACAAATCTCATAGCTGCAAAATGCGGATGCAGCACTTGTTACATTTGCATTTTTGGGGGCAGTGATGCACGGGCACTGTCCATGTGGCCGGCGCTGACTAATGTAGACCCATCTGACTTGAATGGGTCCATAATCTGTCCACACCACAAAAAATAGAGCATGTTCTATTTTTTTTGCTGTGCAGAGGCACGGACCAAAATACCACAGAAGCACTCTGCACTCTAGTAGTAATGCTTTGGTGGCCTTCCACTCCGTGTCTCTGCACCATATCTTCCGGATTGTGGACCTATTCAAGTGAATGGGTTTGCATCTGTGATATGGTACTCACACTGCCGGTGCCAGTATATTGCTGACCCACCGTTTGTGGTCAGCAATATGGGCACTCACCTGCATGAGACCGGACTTAAAAGGGTCTGCCTTTTGCGGACAAGTATTGGACATGTTCTATCTTCTCTGGGACTGATGTACAGATCGTGTCCTAGTGAGCATTTCCTATACTTGTGCACAAGAAATGCGGATGCAACACAGACTGCATCCGTATTTTGTGGATCCGTGATTTGCAGACCACAAAACGGATACAGTCTAGTGCATGAGGCCTTAGTAAACAGACCCAACAAACAGCAAGGGATGCTTGTATTGCAAAACTTCTTTTCTTTTTCAAATATTTCCATATACAGTAGTAAATGAGATAATATATTCATACCAGTCCATTAGATGTTGCATAAAATCCGCTTGGTGCACATGACCTGCAGCGTTTCAGGGGCAAGCCCCTCTGTCTCTTTAGACACCGATGGAGAGGAGTGTGTGAACGCTAATATATAGACCATACGACTGGGTGACTGAAAGTCGCCTCAATCCAAATACTGTATAATGGCCTTCTTCGGGTGCCGTCACCAACTCTCTGTCCTTTTGCTGCCAACTGCTGGGCAGACGTGGAGCTTTTTTACTCATGCCAATGATCGTAAAGAAGCGTTTTATTGCCCTGTGTGTAAACATGCCACCGATCACCCGACAAACAAGAAAATAATGGATGATCTCATCTTTCATGCTGCACCCATACTCGTCGTTTGTGCAAAAAGGTGATGTTCTGCAGATCATGTGAAAAGGGAGCGGGGGATGAACCATCATATTAACTATCTTTGTCCCCATTCAGTGTGCATCAGGTCATGTAAATACAAGCGCCAGTCGACTTGTATATCGTCAGTCGGCGCTGGTTCAGGTCTCACACTGCCCAAGAAAACCAAACCATTCATAAACTTGTGTCCACCTAATAAGTCTTATATACTCATCTTATATGATTTGGTTGTAGAAGGACATACTCTTGTACATGAAGCCGCGTAGTTGCCCTTCAATATTAAGTGCAGATTAACGTACAATAAGCGTTGCCTGTGATGCATCTTAGGGGTGGATGATCACTCGCACCAGTCAGTGATTACAGTATCAGCCTTCTCCATTTGTTCTCGCACTTGTAGTTGTAAACGCAGCTTTTTTTTTTTTTTTTTTTGTCACTTGTGTTTAATGGAAATCTCATAATAAGGGACTCTTAAGAATTCATTATTCGAGAGGGCTGAACTACAAGGAGCAGCTCGGCAGGCCTAGTATTGATGCACTCAGACGGGCAGCAGCTCTCTGCTCTCAAGCAAACAGCTTTCCTAGATCCTTTATTTCGCTAATGCTGAAAATGATGCCACATAATGTTCCATCGAGAGAACTTTTACTAGTAAATGACTTCTTTTATGGATTTTTGGTCTGTTCTGAAGCAAAATGTTTTCTATATGACCCCACTCTTAGCTCCCATTAGATCTAATATGAGGAGGCCGCCTTCTGCAAACCAGGCGGGAGGTGAGAAATTACCTTGTTAATCCATCTTTTTGTTGATGTTGAAATGTAAGATTTCATGGAATGAACAAATATCAATACAGCTCCTGTGCATTAAAACTAGCGTTCGGTGCCGTCATATAGAGCTTTCTTTTGTCGTCTAGAGTAGAAAGCAGCAGCTACCGTACCTTGAACAGAAAAAAGCAGTGTACAGATATTTTTGGTCTATTTTTGCCTGTAGGTTTTCCTTTAAAAGACACACAAATATTATTTTTATTTCTTTTTGATTTGTGTTGTTTTTTTTTTTTACGTTCTTAAAAGGGAAAGTATCATCAGAAAATGACCTATTGTTTTAATCAGGTTTTATGTGAAACATTTAAAAAAAAAAAATAATTTTCCACGTCACTATTTATATTGTATTTTAATATAACCCTAAAACCTGATGTTTTCGCACTGGCTGCCAAGTCTAATAATTGGCGCCAATCGCTGGCCTGTCGAGATTACTTTTTAGGTAGTCTTCTCATGACAATTACATTCAGGATTACAATGACAGATAACACATCACACCATTTACAAGGCATAGGTGATGCCACAGCTTATCTATTCCCCCTTCCTTCACAATGATGACTGAACACATTACAGAGTATGTCTAGAAAACTCGCCCATAGAAGTTTCTTCCAGACTATTGGTCCATGTAACTGCTGTAAAGCAGAATGGCTGCCCCCATAATCTTTCGTAGAAAATAGTATATGATGGTATGGCCCTCTGCATGACTTTGCTTATACAGGATCATAGTGACATAAAGCAGTCACTATAATTCTGTAGCAAGAAGGCCATGCAGAGACACGCAGCATTATAAATCAGTATGGCAAGACGAGCAGTGTACAGTGAGCACGATTTTCGGACTGCACGCGCTCTAATAGTGTCGTACTGTGCACTGTTTAAGAATACAAATCACAGGGGTATTCCCATCGCAGACAATGGGAGCATATCGGTAGGATATGCCCCCATTGTCTGATAGGTGCGGGTCCCACCTCTGGGACCCGCACCTACAATGATAACGGAGCGGGGAGAGTTGTGGCTGGAGAACCCCAGATTTCCTGGGGTCCGTCCACCACCAAGCGCTGCTCCCATAGAAGTGAATGGGAGCGCACCGCGCACGCATGGCTCCTGCTCCCATTCATTTCTATGGGGCAGACGGAAATAGCCGAGCCAGTGCTCGGCTATTTTCAGGTGCCCCATAGAAATGAATGGAGGTCAGCTGCGCATGCGCAGTGTGCCCTCCGTTCATTTCCCAGTTCCGTTCTCATCTCTGGGACCCGCAACTATCAGACGATGGGCGCATATCCTAGCGATATGCCCCCACTGTCTGTGATGGCAAAACCCCTTTACTATTAGACAACTTTACTATTATGGCTCATGTATCTTTATATTTTGGAGTATCGTAAATTCTGCACTGTGTACACTAGAATTCTGTTTGTGTCCCCCAAAATGTTATCCATGTCTAGTCTACGTTTCTGCTCCTATAAGATGCACTGCTCACTTCCTATAGAGATGGTTTTTTAGATCATTTCTTAGGGTCTGTATTTTAATGCAGATTGTAGAAAGTTAGAGGCCTAATTAATTACACATATAGAATTTCATCATTAAAGTGATTAGATAGTTCCTTCCTGCTTTAGATTGCTCTAATCTGCTCTAAAAGTTAGATGACTCCCCGAAAATGAGTCGTTCATAGGTTTTCTTGCTACCGGGACCTCCAGTAAATTGTCATCTATTAGAAAATATAGGAGCAAATGGTCAGTTTCCCAGCAGCGCCCACCACAGGGGAAATTAAACATTGCCCAGTGGCCATTAAAATCAATGGGTTGCTGGTGTAATGCGTGGACATGGCAGGTCCTCCAGAGCAAGAGACAATCTTGCAACCATTCTATGCCCTGTTCTGTAGATGAAGTTGCGAAAGACGAGTGAGTTTTTAACTCAGAATTCCCTAAGTTAACAGAGTAATTGAAAATTGATTTTTTTAAGCCAGAGAACATTGTCTATAAAGTTCACCGTACACAATTTATATAAGCACATGGAGGCACATTTATTAAGACCGGCATTTTACGGTCTTAATAAGCCCCTGCCCTGGCGGTGGATCCCGAAGTTATGTAGGAGCCCCGGCCGCTACATAACTTTGACGTCACCACCGCCGATTCTAAATGTAAGACGGCTTCCTAGGTGTCTTACATTTAGACCATTTTCTACGTCTAAACCATAGTGTGGAAAATGATGAGTGAGACGGGACAGCATTCCATGCCCCCTTTTTTGGACCTGGCGTGAGCAGGAAAGAAGTCGCAGACTCTGCCGCAACATGGCGTGCGACAGAATCTGTGCCAGATATACGCCACAACATTGATGTAAATCTATTCGTTAATGACCCTCATGGCTTTAGAAATGGCTATATTCACCTCTTATCTGCTCGAAATCTAGAGGAGAGAATGTATCTGCATCAACATAGAAGATGATTCTTTACTGTAAGAGCAGTGACTATGGGGCGCTCTGCCAGGGGAATTTGTCATAGTGACTTCATTTTAAGGGGTTTAAAGGGGCTTGGATACCTTTATTGAATATAATATTAAACATTATGGGCAGTAGATTACTAGAGAAGGTCACTTTTTCCTGTAGTGTCCAAGCACGTCCACCGCTGCTGGATTACAGAGTGGTCGTGACCCCTGGAAATGAGCAGTGTATAATGTGATAGGAAAATGAATCCAGCCAGCAAAAGAGGCAATATGGACAATCACAGTACATTAGGAAGTGCCTTGTATTAACTTTCTCTACATGTTAAATGCGATTTGCTGAAGTCAGACAACCCCTTTAAAGTTTTATGTTCACAATCTGGCAGTAAAGAGAACTGACTTTTATAGTCGCGGAAAGGTTTTGGGAAGAGAGTCCAGCCATTCCTCCTGCACATGGAATTTGATTTAGTGCCAGCTGAGCTGCTGAGTTTCTGATTCTGAAGGGCTCTTTACAAGGGATGAGAATCCAGGCTGCTCTGCAACGATTGTTAGCGACTATCTGGCGGTGTAAAGGTGCCGCCGATTACATGAAGAACGAGCGAAACGCTCATTCATTGGGTAATTGAATTGTTTGTGTCGTCATTTGCCGGCAGCAGAGCGGGCAGTGTATTCATGATCTGCTGCCAGCAAACAAAGAGTCTATATGGGGAAGAGTGACGGCACTAGCGATCATTCCTCCCCATACTGTGGCTGGCCTATAAATTAGGTAGGTAAAATCTATTGGGTGGTGGGCGCACTATAGATGGAAATTATTAGAAGTGCTGACTGGCCAATTAGGCCATACAAAATAGCAGTAATCTGTAGTAAATGTATTTACATTGTTTTTTGTTTTTGCTCCAGTCACTCCAATCTCCTACTTCTTTGTACTTTTAGATTGAAAGATTTAATTAGAAGAACCATCAACATCTCATATTCTTTAATATATCAACCATAATAAAGATATTAAAAGTTTGTGCAGATGCTAGACACGGGTATAATGTCATGCTGTTGGCCACGATAAATCTAGAACGAGGTAACGGCCATTTACTGTACAAGTTTTAGTCATGTTTGGATAATCGGGTATTGTTCTAGTTAAGTATTTGCTTTATTAATACGTTTGATTTTATTCATGTTTATTCCTTTTTTTTTTTTTTTTCAGTTGGTACTAAAAAATTACCCCCTTTCTGTTTCCTATAGAGATGCCTTTTTATCCATCTCCTCCCTTCTGAGCGCGGTTAAATAGCTGCCGGGGGAAGGATTCTTTTAAAAGCTTTTCTGCAATCTTTTAAGAAAATTAAGCA
The DNA here is from genome assembly GCA_033119425.1 of Bufotes viridis. Lineage (NCBI taxonomy): Eukaryota > Metazoa > Chordata > Amphibia > Anura > Bufonidae > Bufotes > Bufotes viridis. The sequence continues at coordinate 130,517,847 of CM065597.1, read as the reverse complement.
GGCATTGAGGAGCATGTGGCGTTTGAATGCTCACACAGTGAGTGAGATATGGGGGTGTGGAGCTGTCAGCAGCTGGTTATGGATGCCGAGCACTCATGAATCTCTTAACCCCTAAATTGCCACGGGGTCTGCCATCTGGTGAGAAAGTCGGACGTTAGTTTGAAAAGTTTGACATGGGCAGACGATGGGCTTCACTATCGGCTTACACCGCTTAGTTACATCGAAACATCTACCAGAATTGGAAAATAATAAAATTGCGCTCTTCAATTGGCCCCCAACCCTTTGTAGTGATCATCTCAGCATGCTGTATTTTGGACTGGTCCTCACTTGCAATAGACATTTTGAAATTTACTCCATAAGACCCCTGAGAAGGTATGGTCGAACACGTCCACCAAAGGAGCCATGATGATAAAGCGAGTTGCTCCTTTTTATTGATGGTTAAGCAGTGTTCACATTCACATCAGGTCTTGCACTGACAACGGAAGGACTGATCCAAACGGCCCCAGATGGACCCCACTAAGGCCAGGTTCACATCAATGTTTAGATTTCCGTTTTTCTGATTTATGAGAAGAACAGAAGAAAAAAAAATCTGATGCCTTGTTTTGTCCATCGGTTAGGCTTGTCTCACTTCTGCGGCTTTCCTCTTTGGCAGGCTGTTACAGCATCGTAAAGAAGTAGAAATTCTGGCATGGTTGCGTGCAGCGGTTTTTGTCATCTTTAAAGGGGCAGGGCGCTGTGGATGACGCTGTTAAGGGAGCGGAGTGCTGTGGAGGTCACAGTTAAGGGGGCAAGTAGAACAGGCGTAGAAAATAGTGAATGAGACGGGCCTTACAGCCCTTCCCCGCCCGCATTTTAGACCTGGCTTGAGTGGGGCGAAGTGGCATATAGTGGCGTAACCTAATTTAGGCGTATTTCAGCATAGTAAATGATCCCCTTTGTGCTTCTAATATATGACTGTTAAGTAGCCTAGTGCTTTGCAAAACTATGGAACTGTTAATTCATTCTCAGTTAATTATTATTGTGTTTGGGACCTATCTAATATGCATGTCATTTAATCTATCATTAGTAACTACTTTAAAGGGTTTTCCAGCTTTAAAGCCTTTTTAATTACATCCAGGACCTTATTGTACCCAAAGTAAAAAATCAATTCACCCGCTCCCTGCTGCTCTGTTCCAGTTCCCCAATCCTTCCACTCCCCTTCTTGTAAAGGTCTGAACAGGGTCATATGTGCCACTGCAACTATTCACTGGCTTCAGTAGTGTTGTGTCCCCAAGTGGCATATCACTACTGGGTTACATCCTGCTTGGGGACATATCACCACTGAGGTCAGTGATTGGCTGCAGTAGCACACATGACCCTGTCCGGAGGTTTACATGGAGGGGACCGGAAGGATCACAGAATGCAGCTACAGGGAGCAGTTGAGTGCATTTTTTCTTTAGGTGCAACACTGTCCTAAGGATAGATGATTTGAGGGATGAAGAGAGATAGGACTGAGATGTAAGGGCTGTATTAGACCTGCAGATTTTGCAGGCTATTGCAATCGCTTGCTTGTCAGTGGAGGAGACCACTGCTATTACATGCAGCGATCTCTTCCACAGTACGGGGAGAAGCGATAGCTAATGCCATCGCTCGTCCCCATACAGAAGAATTATTTACCGCCAGCAGATCGTGATTAGACAGCATCATCTGAAAGATTGCGATTGCTTGATCATCGAGCGTTTGCGGCAGTATTACACAGGCAGATCATTGCTAACTAACCTTCCTACGAACGCTTGTCAGCAATGATCTGCTTGACAATCGGCTGCATGTAATAGCAGCGGTCGCCTCCACTAACAAGCAGGGTATTTCCGGGAAGAAACGCATCCCTTCCAAACCATCGCCTGCAAAATCTGCTCAGGGTGCCTTCACATGCGGCAGATTTTGTGGTAGAAAAGTCTGCGACTGAAAATCCAGTTCCATTCATTTAAATGGAGCAGCACAAACACGGATTTCTCCGTAAATGGAACAGATTTTCAGTCGCAGAATTTTCTGCCACGAAATCTGCCGCCTGTGAGGGCGCCCTAATACAGCCCTTAAGTATTCCTGTAGTAAGTATTATCACAGTAACTAATAATGAATTCAGTAACAGAAAACTAAACCTATGAGTCGCTTATCAGGATCAACAGGATTAGAGGGATTACAATTAGAAGTAGAAGAACTTTTGATAACAGAATGATCTGCATGAGATTTGGTTGAAAGTGGAGACAGGGAATTGCATAACTAGCAATTATGTGATATAATCCAAATTTTTGTCTTTAGTCTGAGCATGCACATAAATTTGCTATCTGCTAAATCAGGGATCAGCAACCTTCGGCCCTCCAGTTGCTGTGAAACAACAACTCCCAGCATGCACGCCTATTTGGCTGTTCTTGTAAATCATAGAAGGGAAAGGAGGATCCTGGGAGTTGTAGTTTGCGAACAGCTGGAGTGCCGGAGGTTGCTGATCCCTGCGCTAAATGGAAAGCCTGCCCATTAGCAAGAAGAGAGGTTAAGGACAGTAGATGTGATTGGCAGGACCTGTTTCTACCCACATTAGAGCGCTGGCAGATAAAGCAGAGGGTGCCGTTATTGGCCAACGACATTTTTACAAACGGGCAACTTTAAAAAGTGGGATCAATGCAGAGGAGGCTGCAGAGGTGCCACTTACAGCATGGAAGCCTTTCTTTCAATGCAACAAAGTCATGATGCTCCAGAGCTTTGAAGGGTTTTTATTTAGAATTTTCCTTGTCAAGGGAGGAAACCTGGGAATATCTAATCGCACAAATCATACCATTATTCGAGAACTGCGCCCATATTGTAATATGCTCACAATAACGGTCCCTACAGGAGTGTAACGCACCCTAACCCAGATTTAGGTGCTCTCCAATCATACATAAACAACACTATTCAAAAATTCTCATTAAAACCAAATTTTATTCATTATTCACTATAAAGCACATATATCAAATTAATAAAAAATATGGGACAAAAACAGGTACACAATACCCTCCCACAATATTATAAGCCATACATGTTAATGAAGACAGTGAAGGTCTCAACCAGATATGCTGTAGCCCATATATAGACCGCAGTAATCCACAAAAGCACGTCACAGTGGTTAGTTAATTCATATTCAGACAAATCTGGTATATCATACACGACCAACACTGCGGCAGCCTTCCATTAATGCCCGCAAAACAATGCGTGGCTAACGGCAATATCTAACTACAAGGCCATAACATTAAAAACCAAACATCCAAAGGTCAGAGACTATTCACCTTACCTAATAAAAATAGTGTGGCAGGGGAGAGTACGGGCGCTCCTCGACGCGCGTTTCGCGTATTCAGCTTCCTCAGGAGGAGTTTGTATTGTAATATGGTAAATTGCTAGAAAGGAGGAGCGAATGGAGTCCTTCACTTGTACAGTGCTGACCCTGCTGGAGAAGCAGCGCCCACTTGCTTCCTGATTGACGGGACCAGACATCTCACCCAGCCCTGACAATCTGGCGCCTGCCCTGCTGCTCCGAGTAGTGCTGTAAACAGAGATGCTCTGCTTCTGCTCTGGATGCAGCGACTGTTCATCATCCATCGCTACCTGGAAGTGTAGCGGCACATGCACACTCGCTGCTGCGGAAGCAGAGCCTCTGCAGTTGCGTTGCTAATCAGAGCAGCAGGGCAGGCGCCAGATTATCAGGGCTGGCCGAGATGTCCGGTCCTGTCAATCTAGCAGCAGGTGGACGCTCCCTCCCCTTCCGTGGACAGTGAGTCACAAGTGAAGAACACTTGTTGATGAGACGTGTTGATTCATTAGAATCGATTTGCTCATCACTTCTCGCTAGGATGTGCCATATCATTATGATCAAGGGCAGTAAGATCTCTGGGAGCCTTATGGATCCCGAAAACAACGAACCAAGCCCCCAAGGGATTTCCTTGCACATCAGTGTTTTCTCACTGTCCATGGGACATCTTTCAACTTGATAGGAGTGTATTGCAGTTGCACACCACTGTCTTGGAGCGTAGGTGATAAATGTCTTCAGTAAGGAGGAGTGGTAGTCTCGTATGTATGCTGCAACATTATGGAATGGATGGAAACAGTCAAGCACCATATTGTCTCTCTCCGTCCCTGCGAATCCGACATTATACCGTATGTGGTAGAAAACCCCATTTGTGTCGTTTGCACATGGATGGTCTATTTTGATACCGTGCCTGGGACATCTATTGATGACGTGCGAAATATATCATCTTTTTACCGCTTTGTGTTCCCCGTTCCTGAATTTCACAGTCCTTTCGAGATGAAAGTAACAATGTAACAAAATTAACAACACTTCTAAGTAAAAGTATCCAATGAAATAAGCTCTTGTGTAGTAAAAATGAACAATGTCTGTGTAAACAGCAACAACCATCTGAATCAGCGGCAATTAGATATCAAGCATGTACTTACGCAGCGTAATTATCAGTCTACATTGAAGAAACACATTCACACTGAAACACACAAACATGAACTAGAAATTTCCAATGCATTTCTCCTTGTCTTGTGTTCTGCGCAGCATGTGGGTTGTCTTTTATGCAAATGTAATAACTTGTGGAATAGCAGCAGAGACGTGAGCAAATTGCCACAATCTCAATGTTCCTGCTAATAAAACTCAAGTGACAGGTAACGAATGTACGTCTCACCCGATAAAGCAAAAAGTAGAGGGCCATGTATGGACAGCGACATGCGGGCAGTAAAGGGATTCAGCTGGTTACATAAGTCGGGGTCCATGGACTGGGTCCCCAGCAACGGGCTGACAAGAGGAATCCTTCCACTTAGTAGACATGTTCATCTTTAAATCTATCACTTAAAGGGTTACACAGAGGAGGGACCTGCCCTAATCTGGAGAGCCCCATCTCATGCATGTGCACTTCTATTGGAAAGGTAACTTAGATTTTTATTTCTGTAATTTACACTACACTGTGCTGAATTTTATCGATGCATCTCTAAAAAAATGTTCATTACCTGGATGCAACGCGTTTTTCACTGATGGTTGCTAGGAGACTTTTTTTTCTCGTCCGTGAAAAATGCATCAAATCCATGCGGAAAAAACTGAAAAACACTGATCGCAATTGCAGACAAAACTAACTGAACTTGCTTCCGAAATGGTGCAAGTTTCATCGAATACATCCAGACACAATCCGTATTGTTCGTGTGAAAGAGGCCTTAGGGTACAACTGCATGGTCATGTTGCCGGTTGCCATGCAGCCACACTGTTGTAGGGTACTGGACAACCATAGGGGCTGTGGTGGGCCCTAATTAATCTAATGATTACCGCAGTGTTTAGTTTGTCTGCATAGTTAATGGCTGCGCGTCACCCGGAAATACCATGTGGCTGCATGGTTCTCATTAGTTTAATTAGGGTCAGCTGCGACAGTATGCAGGACGTCTGCGACTTGTTGTCGTGCCCTAAGTATACAGGATTATGCAGCCAATTGGCTGATTGTCGCCTGACATTGGTCAGAAGCCTCCCATCATCTCTAAGCTATAGCAAGATTACCCTCTAGGGCTTATGCACATGGCTGCAAGTGTTTTGCTGAAAAACACGAATACTGGCCAAGTGCATGCCGCCATTTTTTTATTCCTGCAGAAATGTCCTTTTCTTGACCTAAAATGGATTAGATCTGGACCAAAAGTACGGCTGTGTGCATGAGCCCTTAGACTCATTGTCATTCATAAACGTCATGAAAACTAAGAAAGAATTAGAGAGAACTGATTGCCCACAATGCTTCACCATGCTCTAGCTGGTGGGCCCCCTGCAGAAAACTATTGAGAAGCCAAGACATAGGTGATCATGGAGCTGAGTGTAATATTGGTGTTTTCCCAGTGTCGTCAATGACTGATAAAATGGACTCAGCAAACATAGTGCCATTTACCTTCCCTACGATATGGAATCAATACCTGGATTCTGCAGAGAGTAGATCTTGTCCAGAGATGTGAATTCTTTTTTTGTGTGGTTGGAGTGGGGGAGGTGAGATGGGTGTTGTGCTCATTCAAATGGTCTCTGCATAAATGAAGAGTGCAAGAAGATATAAGAAACTTTGGAAGACATCTGATGAGAGAAAATGTCTCTTTCACCACCTATCAGCTCCCTCCTCCTCTCTCTTTCCTAAACTAACTTTCACTCTGAATTCTGTGATACAATTTGGACCTGCAACAATAGTGTAATGTAATAATATCCTTCTAATACTATATACTCTAATACTATTATAATAAAATCATATGTATATGATGGAAACCCTTTATTTTGACTAATAAAGGAAATATCTCTGTAAGCCCTATCAAAATATGTATATTATTTATCTGCATCCATGATGGGCATTTCCATTTACCTGACATGCCAGTCTCTTAGTATGGGATGGATATGGAAACTTGGTTCCCTGTAGCAGCCAACAGGATTTTAAAATTGAGAAACTTAGTAATAATTTGCTTTGTTGAGGACTCAGGAAGCACCTTATGTGGTCTCTAGTTAGTAGCAGCATTTGTAACCCTCATTCTTTTCAAAAAGTTACAGTAATTTATTGTAATAAGCCCCTATGTATTAATTTGTATTTTTGCAAAATGTGCCCAGGCCTAACAGGCCTGCTTTAGCTTCTAGCAGAATGGTCCTCTCACCCGGTGCTCTTGTAGTCAGCTGAATGGACTTCCCATCCACTGGAATTGGTTTGACAGATGAATTATGTGGTCATATCTCAGTCACCTGTAAAGTGGTCATGCTGCTTCTTAAGCTACTTTCACATCTCCGGTTTAACTTCGAGCAGGCTGTTCTGGCAGAGAATTCTCTGTATCCGACGCTGCCGGATGCGGACAGAATGTCTGCCTGCCCCATCAGGTATAATGGGGTCCGGCGGAGATCCGTACACATTCTGGCAGGCAAGAGGAGAACCGGCCAGACTCAAGCCGCTGCATGCTGCTGTGTAAGGCCAGCCTTCCATTTGTCTGCTGGAACAGCCTTGCCGGAGGTGTGAAAGTTGCCTAAGATGATTTTAAGGGAGTCTGTCAGCAAATTTGAGCTACTAAACAACTACAACTCTCTCCATTCAGATTAACTGAGAGGTCCACCCATCAGAGAGCTGCACATAAACAGTAGTTCACTGAGGCCATTGCCGACAGCTGAAGAAATAACTATGCATGCGTCCGGGCACACGGACGCTGATATAAGGAAATGTCAACTATACAGCATTTTTGGACCCACTCTCTTTTACCACTGATGCTTAATATTTATGTTCCTCTTCATAGACAGATGTGACTGCTAATGGCAATAATTTCAGGTTCTTTTATGTTCTTTTAGATACTTTGTTACCCCTTTTCTTGCTTATCATCCAGACTATTGTACACATCTCAGCATGGTCCCTGAGAAACTCACTTTTGTGTAAGTGATGACTTGCATATGAAGGAAGAACTGGGCAAGTTTGAAGGGGGCAAACTGCATCCCCAATGGTCTACCACCCAGGAGACAGGCAGTGGGCATTTTGTGAAAGGCGATGCCCAATACTTCAGTGAGAATAGAACAAACAGAAGACCAGAAGGAGCCACCACAGGGCAGACCCACCATATGTGGAACATGGAGCCCACCACTCCACAGCCCCTAAAACACAGCAGAGAAACTGATGGATATATATGGTGAAGGCATTCTGGGACATAATAGGCCCTGTGGAGCACCTTAACGGCGGTTTCAACAAGGCCATTTTTACGCCGCCTCAGCAGTTTCCAAAAAGAGTCCTTGATGTGGGCGAGGCCATCGTCCTCTGCACATTTGTGGGAGAAACCGACATAAATGATTACTGAAATCTACGCTAGCTGGAGTAGATTTATGTCTAGCACATGGACTGAAAGAGGAGGCAATTTATAGCGAGACCTGCTTCGAGAGCGCAGGGCCCGCTGAGACGGGCGTAGCACATCTACTACGACACTGTATAAAATCCACTTACAGACACATAGTAAGCCACAAGTGGTCAGACAGGTGGCTCTGCTTGTAGCTGTGTGACTGATAGGTGCAGTTTAGACCCACAGGAGCTGGAACGCTAGCGCCAGCAGACAGCCTCAACCGAGCAGATGTTGCTATGGAAATTTGTGTATGTGTTTATGTATTTAAGCCTTTAAGTGTTAGAATATGTGTCGATACGAGAAACTGGAAGCATGCAGTTTTTCTGGCAGCATGAGAACGTATTAGCGTATAAATTAATAAATAATGGAATATTTTACCTTTCAGTGGTACAGCTAGTAATTTGCAATTTCGGTGTGCTTTGTTTATAACACCTGATTGTAATGATTAATCATAGGTCTTTATTGATGCCGCTATTTACTGCGCAGCGCTTCTTAAAACCTTTTAGTGTTTTGTCTGTTTTAAAGGGTGTCTGTCACCAAAAAATTCACTGATAAACCAGGTACAATGCCTTGTAGGGCGCGCTCAGCTGAATGCAATGACACCTTTCACTTCGAGATCTGATTCATTCTGGAGAAAAAGTACTTTTCATCCGCAGTAAAGTGCACGAAGGGGGGGTCCAAGCCACTCGGTGCACCTTTACTCCTCTTGCTTCCACCCTCTCCTTCTGTATTGGCAGGGTCAGGCGAGATGACTATATCGGAACCTGGCCCGGTCAGTGAAGAATTAAAATGAAAAAAATTGCCTGATTTTTAAAACCCACTTTCAAAACCCTCTTAGGCTACCTGTGCACACTGCGGATTACATGCGGCAAAAACTGCAGCACAGTAAAGTACTGGCAAAGTAAGTGCGATTATACAAATCTTGTGTACACTTTGCCTTTTTTTCCCATGTGGAAATTGACCTGCCATGTGGATTTTGAAATCTATAGCATGTAAATTCTATGTGCAGATTTCAATGCAATGGTGAGATGTGCAGAAAATCCACATCAAATCCTCACCAAAAAGTGCAAGTAACACCCTTTTGTGGAAGCGCACAGAAATTCTCAAAAAAAAAGCGGGGTTATCCAATTCTAAAACTGCCCTGTCAATGGCTTAGCCCCTCCTATAGTTTATACTTTCCCCGTCCCTTGGCATCCGCATCACTCCGGATCACTGCACGGCCTCCACTGCATCTCCCCGTTGCATGGATCAAAACACCCAACGACGGGGGGGGGCAGCCAATAGCAGGCTGCGACGGTGGCCAACCTCCCTAGCATCACGGATGACATCACCTGTGATGCAAGGGGTCTGGTCACCATCGTGGCCTGCTATTGGCGCCGCTGCCCAGTTGCGATCAAAACATGTAGCGGCGACCGTGCAGGGATTCGGAGTGACGGCGGTGCTGGGGAGCAGGTAATTATGATCTATAGGAGGGGCCCAGGCATTGTGGGGGGGATTTTTAGAATTGGATAACCCCTTTAAACCCAGTTTCTGACAGACTCAACATAAAGGCCTCACCTGTACAGTGATTTATACACTTCCAATGACTGGACCATTTTGCCAGAAAACAGCCGTTTCACCCTCAAAACCACACACCATTTGGTAACAAAAGTAACAAGTTTGCACGGTGTCCTGGTGGGGTAATTGTTGCATCACGGATCACTCCCCGTGAGACATGTTTCGCCGCGATGCGGCTTCGTCAGGGGCTTGGGCTATTGTTCCAAGCCAGTGATGAAGCCGCATCGCGGCGAAACATGTCGGGTGGAGGAGTGTTAGGCGCGGCATTTTAGGCAGGAATGGAGGGCTTATATGGCCCATGAATGTGTGTGACCACCACTGTTTGTTTAGGGGCAGATATCTTAGGCCTGTGAGACACCTAACAGAGAGATAGCTCTCAGGGACAGGAATTAAGTGTAGTGTGCTGGTACTGAGCCGCAGTTCCTACACAACGGAAATGAGTAGTGCTCTTGGTCTGAATGTGAATCGACTGTATGTGATATTTTTTCCAATGGTAATAGACACCATTAAGAGTGTGAATGAGAAATAAATTCCCACTCCTAACTGTACCACAGAGTGGCCAACAGAGACCTAATAATAGTTGTGTCAGCTCAAATAAAATTAATAACATTGCCAGCACTCTCAGAAAGATAACACTCAATGGTAGCACCCTAGGTTGCGCCTAATTGTGCACCAATGAGCTCCTAGTTTTGCACAGCAGTACCACACATGCAAACTACACCTGATCCTTAATGTAGCCTAGCTATCCTCAGGTTTATGACAGGCCCATGGAATGAACAAATGGTCTATGTAGTGTGAGGTGGCACCAATTGCAAGTGAGGAACCGTCACCCCCTCCTCATTCCTGATAGTTTTAACCTATTCCTGTAGGTCTTGTGATTTTAGATTTGTAACAATAAAGATATTTAGTTTAGGACCCCTACAGGGATCTTTGTCGGTCCACTGACCGAATTGAGTATTCGTGAGGAAGTTTGTAACCTTCATGTATTAAAAGTTAAGTTTTATCTAAAGAAGCTGGATCTTACCAAGTTCCTGTTGTGAAGCCATGTGGTAACACAGATTTGCAGGTAAAACTTCAGGGAGATTGTATGACCATTCATGAATCAATTCAAAGCTCACAGTGGATGTAGGCTACAGCAGTTTTTCCAGGACTAAATGTATACGAACTTTCCTTAGGATACATCATCAATCTCACAATGGTGGGGTTTCGACTCCCAGCACCCTTGTGAATCAGCTGTTTGAAGAGGCACCAGCACTCGCCGGAGCCCTGGGCGCTCATCATCGTTTGGCTTGCTCCGTGCACCTATGCACGTAACACTTGTACATCACGGAAGCTCTCATCACAAGGTGGAAGATGCAGAGGCCACAGTGCTTTCCCAAGGTCCACGTGCTCTTTAAATTGGCCATTAATTTTCTTTTAGTCCTTTAAAATAATATCATGGCATCATAGACCTTCTGCTTCCCTGTGTACACTAGATAAACAGTGATATATGTGTGTATGCCGGTCCCCCAGCTGCAGTGTTCCTCAATGAGTTCTTTCGATAACCTCTGCTACATTTTCTTCGATCACAATTAAACTCCTGGTATGACATTTCGGACAGCCCAGCAGTCCAGGTGTTGACATCTGGAGGAGACGGCATTGTGTTTTTCTCAGCAGTGGCGGGGAGGAGCAGCTCTTGTGCCCATCACTTCTAAATACCTGACCTTGGGTGCTAGGTACGGCAGAGATAGCCACCGTGATTTAGTAGAGCACACACGATATCCTCTGTCTAATGAGCTTTTTTAAAAATATATCAAAAGAACTTCTAATGGCGGGATCTTGGAATTTCAAAGGAAAATATCTATTTATTATAAAGCTCCCCAATTCATTAGAATTCCTTCATAACTAGAAAAGAAACAGCTGCTCCCGGTAGCAATCAGTTTTGGCATATTTTATGCCCTGTTCGTACCCCCTACATCTTCAGCCTTCAAGACCAATGGAAGGTAGCTGACTCGTTAGCAGACTTGGTTTTAATTAGAGTGTGGGCAGTAGAGTCGACATGCTCTTTGTGCTCAGGACGAGCTGGTTTGTGATGAAATTCGAAGATGCGTTGGCCCATGTATGCTAAGTAAATTCAGTCACATTATACAGGATCACTCGTACTTCATTACTACGTTACTCATGGTGTTATTTGCGCAGGATCTTTCTATTCTCACATTTGCATATGTTTTATTCATATTTTCCCCCAATCTCTTTCGCCATAAATATTACATACATTATAAATATTACAGTTTTTGTAACCCTCCCAGAATTTCACGGAGATCATGCTGATCTTATTAATTATATTCATATTGCATCATGGGAATCCTCTGTTTAATAACATGTTTTATGTAACATGAGGGACAGTGGCAAAAAAAAGTGGAATTCTTATGAACATCTTCAGAAAATGCACGTGAACAGCCTCAAGTGACATGAGTGGTTTATACTCCGCTGCCATACCACTTAAAGGGATTGTCCAGGTTCATAGCTTAACCTTGGAATATCCCTATCTTCACCCCTACGGCCCCTTGACATAAGCATCAGAGCATTTCATGCTTCGATGCGCTCTCTTGCCCTGCATTCTTACATCCCTGGACCCTGGATACGCTGGCACCCTTACCTAGGTTACCTGGGTACGTGCTGCACTGTCCCGGTGATATCCACCACCCACAGGATCGTTCCTATACCAGAAGTAAGAATACTACTAGGAAGTCTAATTATAGCCCTACGTATTTCTTATAATCCATCCACCAGACGGCAGACTTTTGTTTATAGTGGTCTGTAGTATGCCAATAGATCTTGTGGACGACAGAATTAGAGTTTTCTTATGAGAAGACAGTATCTCAACACTATTAAAGTGGTTGTGACAAGGTTTGAAGTTATCCCTTATCCACAGGGTAGGGGATAGCTAACTGATCAGTGTGCACCTGACCGCTGGGTCCTGCACTGATCTCAAAAAGGGGGGTCCCATTCCCCTGATCTGATGGAACGGCATGCACCCTGCTACTCCATTCCTTCTCCATGGGACTACCGGAGATGACCGAGTAAAGAGCTTGGCTATTTACGTCACTCCCATGGAGAATGAATGGAGCGTCGGGCGCATGCTCAACCTGCCTCTCTATCAGATCGTGGAATGGGATCCCCCCTTCTCAAGATCTGTGGGGGGTCCCTGCCGTCCAACCCCCACGATTAGTAAGTTATTAGTAACTTCAAAACTTGGCACAACTCCTTTCATTCATAGCTAAAGAATATCAGAGCATTTTATTGGCGAGTATACTTTTCCCATATTCCACATTTTTTTGATGAAAATATACTAAATGATGGGATCTCAGTTGCATGAATATGGATACTCAAGGATCTAGAGCAAAGGTGTCCAACCTGTGGCTCTCCAGCTGTTGCAAATCTAAACTTGAAGCATGCTGTAAGTTGTAGTTTTGCAATAGCTAGAAAGCCACAGGTTCTAGACCCAAATCCTTTGTCCAGCACAGTGTGAAATGTGCAGATTTTTTTATGGATTTGCTTTTTCAGGCATTTCTTTAATTATTTGCCTGTCAGTGGAACAGCTGTCTGTAAAACAGAAGAGATTCATCGCGTATACAGTAGTAAGGTAGACTTTATTCTCTTATGTTTTTGTCCATCACTTTCCTGTTGGCTCTGTTAGCTGTCTGTATATTCTAAGACCTCTTTTACACAACCGTGTCCGTGATTTCATCCATGACAAGATAGTCAGTGGTTCATCCATGAACATGTCTGTAAAGAATCCATGTTTGGTCCGTGTGTCCGTTTTTTGCAATCCGTGTGTCATCCGTATTCCACAGACACTGCTAGGCTGGAAATTGGTTTTCTAGAGCATCTCCTACCAATGGTCTGTCAAAACCACAGACCAAACAATGATGTGTGAATTCACACATTAAAGTCAATGGATATGTGTGCTGTCCATGGAAAATGTAGACAGCACACACCAATGATTCACTGACATTTTAAAGAGGCCTTAATGGGATGACCAAGAAACCTCATGACACGTCTGTTTTAGTATTTGTTTCCCCATGAAATACTGTATTTTTCGCTTTAGACATACCTAGGTTTTATAGGATGAAAAATCTTAAAAATATATACAGTATATATATATTTTTCCTCCTTAGATCAGACCCATAATCTTCATCAGACCTCCAAATGAGACCCCCAGTCTTCATCAGACCTTAGATCAGACCCCCAGTCTTCATTAGACCTCAGATCAGACCTCCAGTCTTTATCAGACCTCAGATCGTACCTCCCAATCTTCATCAGACCTCAGATCGTACCTCCCAATCTTCATCAGACCTCAGATCGTACCTCCCAATCTTCATCAGACCTCAGAACACACCACACAATCTTCATCAGACCTTTGATGACACCCTCCATTTTTTATCAGACCTCATATGAGACCCGCCAATCTTCATCAGACCCCCAATCTTCATCAGACCTCAGATCAGCCCCCCCCCAACCTTTATTAGACCTCCAAAATGTATCAGACCCCCAACAGACCACAAATCCTCATCAGAGCTCAGATCAGACATAAAGTATATAAATTAACTTAACTCTCCTCGTGACGGCTTGGTCTTCCTGCACTTACCGCTCCCTAGTCCTCTATTGGGCCCCGTGCAGCACAGGGCCCAGAAAAAGACCAGGAAGTGATGAGTACAGCCAGCGCTAGCACTGCTGTCATCACCGCTCCCTGCGCCTCCTACTCACTCCATAATGGAAGAGCTCATTACTATTCACTTTATAAAACACTCTGCCATTTTCCCCCCACTTTACGATCATAAGTTTAGTTCCTCTCCTATGTACTTTTTGCCCCAGAGCAGGAAAAAGGACAAGGGGGAGCAACTAAACTGATAAGGGACATGGAGGATCCTTTACATGGCTCGATAGAGCAGATGATTGTCACAAAGGAAGTGTTCCTTCCTGACAATCGCCTGCTCGTCAGTGGAGGATACAGCAGCATTTACATGCAGCATTCTCCTTCACAGTATGGGGAGGAGTGATTGCTAATGCCAATGCTCGTCCTCATAATGAATCATTGTTTGCCGGCAGCAGAGTGCCATTTAGACGGCACAATCTGCTGCCTGCAAATGATGTTTTAGATGACCTTACTCGTTCATCGCGTAATCGGTGGCACATTTACACCGGCAGAATATAAACATCTAGGTTTAATAACCAGAGTAATGACTCATTGAAGAAATAGAAGAAAAGATGCTCCAGAATTGTACATTCGTGAAGGATACAGGTATGTGCTTAACATAGTCATGTCAAGAGAAGATGACAGGTCCTCTAGAAGGTGGAGCTTAACTTTCAAGGGACACTAGCATAAACTACATGTCACGTCTCCCACCAAAGTAGTCCCATTGGGCGTCATACGTCATTAATCCAGCAACCTGATTGGCCTCGGCACCTGGGTTGTTCTGCCTGATGCAGCCATCGCTTTGAAATCGTGGTGGAAAATCAAAGTCTAGTAATGATGGCAGATAAGATGCTTGTGATTTTCAGTGCACAGTATGCATCTCCATGTACACAACTCTACCTCACATTGTATTCCTGGAGCTTGGATTATTATAGTGTTAAGAGAATTAAAAAAAAAAAGATAGTGACGGAAAGGTTTAAAAATAGCAGTGAGGGTGTTACACAGCCAACTGCTGTCACCTTTTGCTCCGACTAATAAGAGGAACAGCACCGAGCTATGAATGCTTATAGCCTTTTTTGCTTATCCGTTTAATTGTCTGCAGCTTCAGCGAAGCCCTGTGAAAAATTAGATATGTATAAAATGGTAGCGCCAATAAAAGTTAAGCTGAGCCTTTTATTAAAGATAGATTGTTAGCTCCCGCCTGTTTGTGTAATGACAGATTTTATATTTCTCATTACTGCCGCAATTTTTTACACTATTATAACACACTAAATCCTTAAGGTTTAAGTCGCGTTCAATTATTGCACTTAGAACAATAACACAGAGCCAAAGCGAGCCAGGAAAGCATATGGAATTATTTGGCTTTTCAGCTTGAAAGACTCATTCATTGACAGGCAGCTCGAAAAAAAAGGGGCTGCTGACACATTTATGTTCTGGTTTTTATTCTATGCCTTAATTCTCTTTTTGAAATCAAGTTTTCATCTTCAGGAGAGGCCAAATATTATTAAAAAATATAAAAATGCTGTCAGTGCTGCCCAGAAGGAGAGAGAGACATCGTTGGTGAAGAGATCCTGTTCTTTTTTTTTTTATATATATATATTAAATTTGCCCTGACTCGTGTAGACATATAAATCTTCTACCAACCTGACTTAGCGCAGAGAAAAATAACTTCACTTCCAGTTGCACAAAGGCCTAAGTGTTTATTTTGACTGTATGAGTTGGGGGGTCTCTGTGAATGTTTGGGGGTCTGTATTTTAAAGACGAAATGTATATTTTGTGCTTAGATTATTTTAATTTAGTAACAAGGGTGTTTTTTTTAGCTTTTGGTATCTTCTTTGTTTCATTTTAGTTCTTATATTTTTGTTTTAATTAAAAACTATTATTTTCTTCCTTCTTTTTTTTTATATGTGGCTTGAAAATGACTAATTCCTCTGCAAAAAAAAACTTAGTCAAGACCTCTGTTGATTCTGTTATGGCAACCATTTTGGTTGTCACTCACCTTTCCCGTTAATATTAGTCTAACTAAATAGTCACATTTGGTTTAATTGGAATCCATTGGCCACTTTCCAGTATTTCTGATGACAATACTAGCAGAGTCTACTGCTCTCTTCCTGCCATGAAAACTAGTGGCACCCCAGTGAACCCCATAAAAGCCAGTGTGATAGGATTGACTGCAAAGATGTCATGACTGTATATTTAAAATGTAATCATTACGTCAAAAAACTTTTGGCACGTCAAAAATTTTGCTTGGTTGGGGCTCAGGTGTCGAGACCCCCACCAATCTCTAACTCAAGGAGGCAGAAGCACTCAGCTGAACACGGTCTCTCCTCTATAGCTGAAGAAATAATAGAAAGATGAAACCATCTTCAGCTAGCGAGAAGAGACACCCTGCCCCCTCTTTTTAGCGAATGGGTGGAGGTCTCAGACCCTCATTAATCACATCTTTTAACATGTCAAAAGTTTTTAGAAGTGACAGCTACACTGTAATAAAGCCATGGCACAAATGTGAAAAGACTCTAAGGCCCCTTTCACACGGGCGAGTTTTCCGCGCGGGTGCAATGCGTGAGGAGGACGCATTGCACCCGCACTCAATCCGGACCCATTCATTTCTATGGGGCTGTGCACATGAGCGGTGATTTTCACGCATCACTTCTGTGTTGCGTGAAAATCGCAGGATGCTCGATATTGTGCGTTTTTCACGCAACGCAGGCCCTATAGAAGTGAATGGGGCTGCGGGAAAATCGCAAGCAAGTGCGGATGCGTTGCAATTTTCCCGCATGGTTGCTTAGCAACGGGACCAAATCTTTATTATTTTCCCTTATAACATGGTTATAAGGGGAAATAATAGCATTCTTAATAAAGAATGCTTAGTAAAATGAAGTGGAAGGGGTTAAAAATAATAAAAGTTAACTTACCTTAGCCACTTGATCGCGTAGTTGCGATCTGTCCTCTCTTTCCCTGCATCAGCTAACAACTAAAGGACCTGTGATGACGTCACATCACATGGTCCAATCACATGGTCCATCTTACCATGGTGATGGACCATGTGATTGGACCATGTGATGTGACGTCATCACAGGTCCTTTAGTTGTTAGCTGATGCTGGAAAAGAGAGGACAGATCGCAACTACGTGATCAAGTGGCTAAGGTAAGTTAACTTTTATTATTTTTAACCCCTTCCACTTCATTTGACTAAGCATTCTTTATTAAGAATGCTATTATTTCCCCTTATAACCATGTTATAAGGGATAATAATCAATTCTCCAGAAGACCCGAAACCGGACTTCAGTGATGAAGTCCGGCTTCGGGTTGGGTACCAAACATGGCGATTTTTCTCACACACGTGCAAAACGAGAGACCTGGCAACCCCACTGATAAGCTGCTTGAAGGTACCATGGCTCTTCGGTGAACTCTGTGGCCTCTTTCTAGGCCAGTACCATCAAGTTCATCAGCCACATGGCCTAGGTGAAACTCAGTCCCATTCAGGGCATGCAAAACCAAGCACAGTCACTACCCAATGGACAGCGCTATGCTTGGTAAGCTACGAAGAGGCCATAGCACTCACCGGAGCAGCGCAGCCTCTTCAAACAGCTGATCAGCGATGGTTCAGGGTGCCAGATATTGGTCACCTATCCTGAGGATAGATCATCAATATTAGGCACTCGGAAGACCCCTTTAATTCATTATTTTAAGAATTTATGGAAGATGTTATTTTCTCTATTTTGTCGAAATGATTTCTTCACTCAGCATTGTAAGAGATGCAGCATGTTTCACAGAAACGTCCGAGGAGACCAGTTATTCCATTAGTACACAATTTTGGTGTCCCAGGCTGTTACTTTATTAGTTGTTTTTTGGAGCCGTAGACATGGAAAGTAGTTGCAGCTCTTTTACCTGTCATTAAATCCACACGCCTGTGCATCCTTGCTAGAAAATATTCTCAATAGGTGGTCCAGGACTTACGCTGCTCTTTTGAAAAGTTGATATTTACTTTCCTTCACCGCTGGAATATTCTGTTTTATTTTCAGCAACAAAATCAGGTATTAAAAAATACATGAAGAGCAAAATGGTACAAACTTTCAAAATGGCTTCGACTCTGTGGGGACATTTCAGTTTCTTATCTGCATTTTCAACCATTTTCTCCGCACTAAATCTGTTGCTGTGACTTAAAATGCATGTGCATGTTCTCCATCACAATTCCCATTCTTTTGAGATATATATACACACACATACACACTTCATCTACATTTTGTGAACTCCAATTTTTACTATTTGTTTTATTTCTATATTGTATGCAAACACTTGAGTAGTCCTTTATTTAGTTTAGCAAAAATGTGCTGTTTTTCAAACCCTTGTGAAATACTTATTGGACTACAGATTTAAGCTACTTACACACTTGCGGCAGCCTTTTTCCGCCAGGCTGTTCCAGTGAGGTAAACGGCCTGCCGGATCCATGCTACCGCAAGCCCACCATGCCACTGGAAGTCCGCTCCGGCCCCATTCACTATAATGGAAGCGTCCCGGAGGTCCGGTTGCAGCACGGCAAACATGCCGAGAGGCGGCATGAAAAAAACTATGGCACGCTGCGGTTTTTGTCTGGCCTCCTCTCGGCATGTTTGCCATGCTGCAACTGGACCTCCAGCACGCCTCCATTATCGTGAATGGCACCAGAGTGGACTTCCGGCGGCACGGTGGACGTGCGGTAGCAAAGATCCGGCAGGCTGTTCTTCCACCCGAAAAAGGCCACCGCAAGCGTGAAAGTAGCCTTACTGCATTATTTGTCTAACTTGCCATAAACTCGTGTAAATGTGGCCTTAAAGTTAGAATTAAGTTTTATAAGTTATTTTTTTTCCCAAATAGTTCTTTTTTCCCCAGTTTTTTAAGGGGGCATTCACATGGAAGGGTGTCCGCGTCCATGCGGTCATGCCGCAAAAGATATGATATGTCCTATACTTTGCCACATCATGGCGGCTACGGAAGTCAATAGTTCTGCACCGCATTTTTTGCTAATAATTGATTCTACAGACGGACAACCCCTTTAGAATAGTCTTCTTTGTACATTTTTTTGCTGTTTCGTGTAGATGATTGTTTTCATGGTTTCCATGATTGTTGTTCCATGATGTTTCCATGATTGTTGAGCAACTGATTGTTTCCATGGCAACAGACTACAAACAAATCCAGCATACTTTGGTCCTGAAGTTGTCATAGTCTTTCCTTTTGTCCCATTCTTCTTGTTAACCTATATAATGTATGTTAGCAAGAAGTTGGGGACAGATGGAAGGGAATATGATTGACTACACACAGTTTGGTTGTAGTAAGTTACCATAGAAACACAAATGTCTCCATAGAAAGTGTAGAAACAAAATGGCAGAAGATTTTAAATGGATCGAATTGGCCCTATTCACACGCTCCGCAAAACACTGATACCGGCCATGTGCGTCCTACGTTTTGTGGTCTCGTACATTCTGCCCTATGTTAGAAATGTCTGAAAAATGGATAAGAATAGGACATGTTCTATCATTTTCGCAGGGTCACTGAAAAGAGATACGAATGCGGGAAGCACAGTATGCTGTCTGCATCTTTTGCTTCCCCGTTGAAATGAATTAGTCTGCATCTGATCCGCGAAAAATGTAGATCGGATCCGGGCAGAAAATATGGTTGTGTGAATGAACCCTAAGAAATTATTGCAAAAGTGGGCTAAACCTTAAAGGGATTGTCCAGGATTTTGATATTAATGATCTGTCCTCAGGATAGGCCATTGTTAGCAGATGAGAGAAAGTATGCTATGATCAGGGAAACACGGCCAACTAGAATATACAAATATCTCCCTTTTTTTGGATTGGTGACAGGTCCTTCCTAAGTGATAATGAGATGAATCATTCTGCAGGTGTAGAACATTGCTTCTCTTTCGCCTCCCAAAATTAGAAGGCTCTCTATCTCCACCTGGACTATTCAGCTTTTTATTATCAGAAGCTGTAAGTTTCAGACATTTTCAGAGATTTTGCACCATTTTTGTGGTCTAGTAACACCTTGCTTACACTACTGCAAAGAGGTTCCTTCAGTATAGTGTAGTGTGTACAGAGGTTAAACCAATCATGTTGGGCCCCTACTGAGTGGTTTACAGTCCTTAAAAAAACACCAGAAACTGCAAGCCCCCCCCATATGTTTTTTGGTGTTTTCTTTTTTCTTTTTATAAATTTTTTCTAAATCATAGGTTTTTTCCTCTATAGAGATTATGTCAAAGTCTCGAGGCCGGGGATGCCAAATGCTTCAGTATGCTGCATTTTCTGAAAAACGCCAGAGACCCAAAAAACACAAACACCACCTGCGTTTCATATTTCCCGTAGATGTTCAGCTAACATCTGGAACTGGTGTTTTTACAGCAAAAAAAGGCACTAAAAACCACAGGTAAAAAAAGACAACACAACAGTGCAGAGGTTCAATCCACCTTTAAGGTACAGCCACACTGGCGAATTTCTGCATCTAGTTTTGGAAGACAAGCTTAGGAGTGGGTCATAAAAGGAGAGAAAGTATGCAGGACGGATACAGCATCTCCTTTTTTTTAAATTCTCTCCAGGTCTTGGTTCCAAAAAGCCGGACCATGTCGGCCCCATTGGAGATTTGTAATGTTCGGGTGTGAGCTCTGGCAGTCAGTGGTATTGAGGCCCCTTCTTGTGTACCGCTGACTATAAAGAAACAGGTTCACCAGTGATGAGGATGACAATCCTTCCACACTAATTTGTACTTAAGTATCTTATAGTCTGGGGCTACTTGGCGTGTTTGGCCATGATACATGTTGCATGACCAAGGACTGCAGTCTAGTGCTGCCTTCATTGCCACTAAGAAAAGCAAAAGGGGTCACATTGTCACCTGAAGATACCACAACATTATAGTCTCTAAAAATCCAGCAGGTTTTGATTTCTTGCAACTATTGTGTTATAGTCACTGCAACGTGCAGGTCACAGTGCAACCTTTTAGACTTTCATTAGTTGCAAGTCAGCATTGCCCTCCGATCTTCGGCCCTGCAACGTGTGTCTCATCTCAACCTAGCCTCAAAGAGGTTGTGCAGCAATATATATTGGTGGGCTATT
Source organism: Bufotes viridis (assembly GCA_033119425.1). NCBI lineage: Eukaryota > Metazoa > Chordata > Amphibia > Anura > Bufonidae > Bufotes > Bufotes viridis. Next base: position 130,496,650 of record CM065597.1, on the reverse strand, counting down.
CTCAGGATCGGTCATCAATATCTGATCGGCGCGGTCTGTCACCTGGTACCTCCACCAATCAGCTGTTTGAAGAGGAGGTGGTGCTCTGTGCTGCTTCCTGTTCATTACATTATGCGTCGTCTCCTCCGGATCGGCATCGTAGTGTAATTACTAGCACTTGTTCCATTCAAGTGAACAGGGCAAGTACTCGTCACTACACTGCACTTCCGAGAGAACGCATAGTGTAATGAACAGATAGCCGTGCCCACATAGAACGCCACCTCCTCTTCAAACAGCTGATCGGCGGGCCGCCGAGTGCAGACCCTCGCCGATCTGATATGAAGTACCTATCCTGAGTATATATTGCTGCACAACCCATTTAACCTTTCCCCATGAGCGTTAAACAGTGAACATTTATCCTGTGCCCCCTCCCATGTTATGGGAATTGCCATAGGGTTTGAAGAGGTAGCCCTGGGGCTTGAAGGGGCCTGAAGGCCTCCGTGTCCCCAGTATTATAAATGGCACATTGTAGATGGGGGTCCTTGCTACAGATTTCGCATTAGGGTCTATAAGCTGCAAGTTACGCCTCTGCCTTCCCTCCCACACACTTTTCCTATTATTTCCCTAAAAAGAGAAGAAAGTTGGAGCAGAGCACATGTTTGGAGCACTTCCAGGCAAAGTGAAGGATGCTTCTCTATGTGAGAAATAAACAGAGCAATGTTTTTTCTTTTTTAATCAGAATTTTATGTAGCAGTTGCTGTCTGTATAAACTCTGTGGCACAGTGGCTCATTCAGCCTCCGTATGTCATCACCTCCTTTACTACAGTCACTAAACATGCTTGCCAAGCCGAGTGTTTAAACCAATGTCCTCCTGACCTTCAGCTTCTCCCGGGGACTGCGGTGCCTTACTGCGCCTTATAAAGGACTTCATAAACTACGGTTTTTCTTCTCCAAAGTAGTGATAGCTGGACTACAGGTGAGATGATGAAGCACATGAATGCAATACCCCTGCGCCTTTGTGTATGGCGTAGGAGAGGACTGGCCGGGAGCAGATTTATAGCGCATTAAAGGCACCGGCACTTAAGAGGGGGGGGGGGGGTCACAACATTTTACCTAAAGTAGCTTTATTAAAGTGCCCCCATTTATCTGCTTGACAGCTGTAATTATCCCCGGCCATGATTACTTGTGGATAAAATGGTTAATTCTGACACATCAGGGCTTTTTTTTTTTCTTTTTGCAAGCCCGTTTCTTCCCCTTATGGAATTTTTTGCTGTAAAAATGTCATTTTATATTAAGAGGCAGAATGCTAAGCTGCCATAACTGGGAGCAGATCCCAAGTGGAAGGCCGATGGCTGCAGCTCCTTCTCTTGTTTACTTGTGATGATTTATGTCCCTCTGATCCTTTGAACTTTTACTGTCTTGAGCAGCCTTTAGCCGATCACTTATTTCTTAATGTTTGGACACAGCGAGCTGTGGGTTCTGGCCATTCTCACAATCCCCTGCTTCCCTTCCTTTGCTTAACCTCTGACCTGTAAAAACAAGAGTTAATCAGAGAGTTCTAAGGTAGTTAACAGGAAGGGGAAGTTTTTGGTTACAAATTAAATATATGCAAGTCATAAGCTATAAATCGCACAACGGGGGTGACTGGTGGAGCTGCAGAAGCTGGAAGGGACAAGGGTGTTTGGGTTATAGGCTCAAGGCTCCCTCGCTCTTCAAAGAGCGTCGTCATTCAGCGCAGATAAGGACTTGCATAGTTTCACCATGACATATTGGCAGCAAAGTGCCCCAACTACATGATACCTCCTGTATGGTGCCTACTGCATTACTCTTCGTTTAAGGCTGTGTTCACGCTTGCAAAAAGTTCTTTCAAGTCATTCATTGTTTTTCTAAGGAAAAAAATGATGTTTTATTTCCGGTTTTAAATGAAAGGACTGGGAAATGGACTGGTTACTTGTTCCTCGACGGTTCCAATACAGTAAGTGGATTCAAAGGGCATCTGTCAGCAGTTTTGTGCCTATGAAACTGGCTGACCTGTTGCATGGGCACTTGGCAGCTGAAGGCGTCTGTGTTGGTCCCATGTTCACATGTGCCCGCATTGCTGAGAAAAATGAAGTTTTAATATATGCAAATGAGCCTCTAGGAGCAACAGGGGCGTTACCATTACTCCTGGAGGCTCAGCTCTCTGAAATTGCCACGCCCTCTGCACTTTGATTGACAGGGCCAGGCAGTGAAAGCATCATCATGTAACTAGAGGCTCATTTGCATATATTAAAACATTATTTTTCTCAGCACTGCGGGCACATATGAACATGGGACCAACACAGACGCCTTCAGCTGCCAAGTGCACATGTAACAGGTCAGCCACAAAACTGCTGACAGATGCCCTTTAATTGATTATCAGCCGAAACCGGACTAGAAATGCAGAGTATTAAGGCCCTGATTTATCAACGGTGGCAAAATTTATTTTGTCTTCGCATTTGTCTATTTGTGTAAAGATTACAGTCCTTGCGGCAATTTTATGAAAGTGGCAGTTAACTTTTCCACAAGCAAATTCTGACTTATTTTCACCTGCTGCAGCTGGTTGGGAGAGGCATGCAGTTGAGACAATTTTTTGGGACTTTTCCAAATGTGATAAATAAGTCCAAAATCAAACTAACTCCATAGGAGCAACCACAAAACAGCTGGATTTCTGAAATTGACTTAGCAGGCGAAAAACTAACATTGGCCTATTGCAAACTATTATAGAAAAGTCGAAGTTTACTTCAAAATAAAGACAAAATCAGTTTAATAGACCAGGGCATATTTTTTTTCCCTTTTGTGACATAATTTTATTTTTTTTGTAATGACTTGAGCCAAGCAGAGAGAAGTGCTCGCGTAGAAGACTGTCTCTAAGTCCTGCTGAAGATGGTCTCAGCAGAAAGTCTCCAGTTTGTGTCCTGCAGCAAGGAGACACAGCATTCTCGGCTCTCCTCATACTACCGATTGGTGGGGTCCTCAGCACTTTGACCGCCTCCGATCAAAAGCTTTCATATGTCACATATCCTCAAAAGAGGAACTGTCAATGAGAGCTTTATTTAAATTAATGAATCTCTGAGGTTCTCTAATAGTAGTAAACACCTACTGGATAGCCTTCCACACACACTCCTGATTTAAAGGGAATCTGTCAGCAGTTTTCTGGTGTCCTAACTAAGGGCAGCATAAACTAATGACGGATCTCCTTAACAATTTGCTAGGTCACTATCTTTAACTGACTTAGGCTACTTTCACACTCGCGTTTTGTGGGGATCCGTTCAGATAATACAACCGTCTGCATCCGTTCAGAACGGATCCGTTTGTATTATTAGCAATGACGGAAAACACTGACACAATCTGGCACAATAGAAAACGGATCCGTCCCCCATTGACTTTCAATGGTGTTCAAGACGGATCCGTCATGGCTAATAATACAAACGGATCCATTCTGAGCGAATGCAGACGATTGTATTATTTGAACGCACAAAACTTACATTGTGTGCCAGGACAGATCCGTTTGGCTCAGTTTCATCAGCTGGACACCAAAGCGGAATGGAGGCTGAACTGATGCAATCTGAGCGGATCCTTTTCCATTCAGAATGCATTAGAATGCAAACTGATCCGTTTGGGACCGCTTCTGAGAGCCCTGAACGGATCTCACAAACGGAAAGCCAAAATGCGAGTGTGAAAGTAGCCTTAGCTGTCTTGCCTAAGAGTCCTTTTATGCGGACAGATTATCGGAGGAGAGCGTTTGTATAAGCGCTTGTTTCAGATAATCTGATGGCAATTGCTCAATAAAAGCTCGTTCATCGGGTGAAAGTGTCGGCACGTAAAATGATCGTCCTGCTTAGCAGATCATGGTATATTAACAGCCATCTGCTGCTCTGATCACTGATTTGTTTCCATGTCGCCATACAGCGGAGGTGATCGCTACATATAGATATAGCATTCATTTCTGCCGACGATCTGTAAGTGATGGGGGGCGTCTGCTTTTTTCCCCGATCATCCGTGTAAAAGGATTCTTAATCTTGTATTGTACAGCTCCAGGGCATGCCAATGAGTCCTGATATTCATCAGCTTCCCACTCTCCCCAACCCCATGCCACTGATTGCATCTCAGTGTTTCGAGGAAAGAAGGTGGAAAAGAACTGGGAGCTCATGAATATGAGGACTCATCAAGATGCGCTGGAGGAGTCACACAAAAAAGTGGTGACAAATAAAGGCTGGAGCCACTTGGCGATCTTGGCAGCGACACTCGTCATACAATCCGTGCAGCCGCTGAACTGAATGGGATCGCAGCACTGTGACCCCAGAAATGCAAAGAATGCAACACTGCTGAATATTTAGCGATTCTGGGCTATTAAAGGGGTTGACCAATTCCTTACAGTTTTTCCTAAATGCTCCTAAAGTGCACTGCAGCAAATAGTTTATACTTATAGCTTTAGCGCGTTTCAGCAACTGAATGATATTTGCAGATTGTAAAGTCCCACAGGCAGCTTAGCAATCCTATAGGACACAAGTGAAGACTCCTATGTTTTACAATGGTGTCAAATTAACTAGTACTGGGAGATATTCACACATGGCACAATTTTCTCTCGATTGTCCCATTCATTTCCACACGTGTTGTGCAGAATCCATGTGCTTCCTTGCCCATTCAGATTCGCAGAACCGGTTTTCCGTTGCAGAAATGTCTGCCCTGCTTGTTAATATACCCCTTAGCCACACTTCTTTTCATTCACCTCCTGCAAACAGTCTAACGTGATGGATTCCTCAGACACGTCTTTAAATGAAGGGAAAGAGTTAATGAGTGAATGAAACGTCTTGTTATGCCTCAGTGTTGGAAGATTGAGGAGACAGGAAATGTCAGCTCCGCGTACCTCAACACTGCCATCATTAGACATAACACAGGCAGTGCACACCCTGCACGTACGCTGCAAGCACTTCATCCAGGAGAGAATCACCTCCAGCTCTGCACTCGCTGCGATGTGTGGCGACATGCAGCATGGTTTACAGTGCGTAGGATGCCCACTTTTGTGATTTCGGTAATATTGATGCCATGAGCGGTGCCAATTTATGTTACTGTTTAGCATCTTCTGATGGATACAGCATGCACCGTTCAGCCGGGGTCTGCGTGCCTTTCACACTCTACCTGTCGTGTCGCACGCCTAAGTAATAATGATTTCTAAATCGCATCATATCAAAGAATAATTTGGCAGAATAATCCTGTTAGAGGAAACTTTTTATATCCGTCTCTGGAATCCATATACAAGGTTGTATTACTTGAATGCAGAAGTCATATGTGCAAGAACTAGTGATAAAAAGGGATTGTGTAATCAGAGGAGTGAAAAATGGTCATAAACGAAAAAATGGGAAATCAGATTAGTATGGTAAAGTTCGACAGTTATGCTTAAAGGGGCTAGCCCATGATTAATGTAAAATGAGACATCATATAGAGGAGAAGAAAGCTACTGCTATGGCGCACAGTGGAGGATATTTTCAGAGCTTCTCTTTATTGGAAGTTGAAAATGAATAAATACAATAAAATAAAACAATGCATTTTGGGGATCTATACGTCCCCTTCTTCAGGTTATAGGTGCACCAGAACCTGAAGAAGGGCACTTGTAGATCCCCGAAACGCGTTTTTATTTTATTTATTCATTTTCAACTTCCAATAAAGAGAAGCTCTGAAAATATCCTCCAGCCGTCTTGGATCACTGTGCGCCACAGCAGTATCTTTCCTCTCCTCCATACCATCCTGTGGAGGGGACTGGGCATCTCCACCAGACCTGCGGCAGCACTCCTTGGCTTACTGGACCTCAACAAATCTATAATAGAGCTGTGCCTATCCTAGCACAACTCAAAAAGGTGAGCCTCCATTTTGTAACCCTCAACCTCCCCCTTATTTTTTCTCAAATGTTATTACCCAGTGCCAGCGATATTACAATCATATAGTACTTGACCATCTCTTTCTAACAAAGCTAGAACCAGCCCTGTACTTCATATAGGTCCAGTACACTTGTGTCCTGCAGCATCGTCTCCAGCGTGAGTCTACATGACATCTACGATCCGGTGCATATAATAATGCCCGCACTGAAGCATCAGCCTGCCACCCCTGAGAGTGATGGATAAGTAGATCATGCTTTCCCCCTACCTAAAAATAATAGGTTTCCAGCTATAGAGCTATAGGTCAGAGCGGTGAAATATCCATCCAGTGGAACAGGTCTAGATGAAGAATATGCAGGACGTATAGAAGTTCTGCACAGGCAGATAAATAATACATTATACTCGAGGTCACCGGAGCTCCTTACGCAGTGACCCGAGGTTAGGTTGAATGCATAGACTGAACTTTGCAGAGTGAGAGAATATATTACATTGAATATCCGCTCCATCATGTAGCGGTGTGACCAGCATGCCGCTATTTCTGGCAATCACCTGTAGAGCTATTGGGAATTTCAGACTGCCCACCATGTGAATTGTGAATGGGATGAATCTCGACTAAGTGGATGATTTATGTAATCACCGGAATAAGGAATTAATGTTTTATGCCATTTCTTGTCCCATTAATAATGTAAAAAAATCAAAATCGGATAAAATCTCTTTCTAATAAAGCTAGAACCAGCCCCATACCTCATGCACAGGGCTGGTTCTAGTTTTATGTCGATCCCCCATTTATTGTTCGAGTTGTTTCACTAGATATATTTCATACTAGAAGCTCAGAGGATGTGTCCCTTCTGCTGTTTGGCTAGATTTACACCTCCGATGTGAAACTCCGGCATGGCTGTTCCAGCGACATGCAGCGGTTTGTGTCCGGCCAATACTCCGCTTGACTGCCGGAATGAGTACGGATCACCACCGGACCCCATTATACCTCTGGATCCAGTGGATTCCGGGGCCTAAGATGGGGCATGTCCTTTCTGCTGCAGATCTCTCCCTGTCACAGCTCAGGGGACGTTTCATTTTTGCTGCAGCTCACTCTCTATGACTGTCACAACTTCAAAAAGAAGATCCGCCTAGTAGCAGTTAAGGGCTGAAGATGCACAACCACCTCAGCGATGAAACGGAGGTGGACAGAGAAATAAAGAAAATGTCAAACATCCGGTGGCGCTATACAGATAGATTTTATTGAATAACCTGGTGACAATGCAACATTTCTAATTGCATTCAGTGACACAAGTATTCAGATCCAAGTACTGGTTTGAAAAATGTAGAATATTTTTCATGGGACAAGCCCTTTAAATAGTCATTACATCTCTGCCGCCCCCATTCACTTCCATGGGACGGCTCCCAATAAAAGAAACACTCTTACTATTCAAACAGCTGATCGTGGGGGTGTCAGTAGTCGGGCCCCAGCCAATCTGATGTTGATGATCTAACCCAGGGGTAGGCAACCTTTGGCTCCCAACTGTTGTGAAACTACAACTCCCAGCATGCATAGTTGCTCTGCTCTTCTAAGAACTTACATAGAAATGAATGGAGCATGCTGGGAATTGTAGTTTCACAACAGCTGGGAGCCGAAGGTTGCTGATGCCTGATCTAACCTGAGGAGATCCCCTTTAAGGATCAGATGGCAGGGCCAGAACACACTACAGCACTCCGGACAAAAAAAAAACATATGATTTTTATTTTTTTTAAACCTACATTGTTGGGATCTAAAAGGGCAAATTAATATAGTTAATTGCCCAGCCAAAAGTCAGCGCAGTCCCTTGTTCCCACCACCCTGTTATTCCTTTGAAAAAAATGTACAGTATAAACTGAAAAGTCAAAACCTTAGCAATGTGCAGTACCATACACAATACATCCCAATGTAAGTATCAGGGACTCAGCTGGCACTAAATCAAATTCCATGGCCGGACTCTCTTCCCAAAACCTTTCCGCGACTATAAAAGTCAGTTCTCGCTACTCCTTTATAGCAGATTGTGAACATAAAACTTTAAAGGGGTTGTCTGACGTCAGCAAATGGCATTTATCATATAGAGAAAGTTAATACAAGGCACTTACTAATGTATTGTGATTCTCCATATTGTCTTCCTTTGCTGGCTGGATTCATTTTCCCATCACATTATTTGCTGCTCGTATCCATGGTTACGACCACCCTGGAATCTATCAGTGGTGGACATGCTTACACACCATAGGAAAAAGCCCCAGCCTATGTGCGCTGCCACAGTCCCGGCCACTCTTCCTATAGTGTGCAAACACGACCACCGCTGCCGGATTACAGGGTGGTCGTAACCCTGGAAATGAGCGGCGAATAATGTGATGGAAAAATGAATCCAGCCAGCAAAGGAGACAATATGGACAATCACAATACATTAGTAAGTGCCTTGTAGTAACTTTCTCTACATGATAAATGCCATTTGCTGAAGTAAATTAGTGAAACAACCCCTTTAAGGATATACGCTGACATATCTCTAAGGTACTCCATCTATGCTATGAAAGCGGTATACCATTTTGTTTCCAGTTGTCTCCAGTTCGCTTTTTCTGATTGCTGTATGGGCAGTCTTTGATTATAATGGGTCAACCATTCCGCGGCTTAGGACATGTCACCGCTGGTTGCACTGGAGCACAAGACCACGGAGAGGACATCACATTTCTGGTCCACCAGAAGGGACAGAACCATCAGTGCTGCGATGGAGTCACATTCAAAAGGTGTTTTTTATTTTTTCCTTTTCAAAAAAAAAAAGGCAACCCCATTAAACCACTCTTGAAAAGGCCAAGAATCGTGTTCTGTGACAACCCCTACAATCTGTCGCCATTTCTTTCTTCTGCCTTATTTCCCATTTTTTCCCGGGAGTCACAATTCCCCCGTTCTCTCACTTTTCAGCTGACTAGGGGGAGCGTCCAGTGATAAGGGCCCTGTAATCCTTCTGTTTACTAAAAGGCCCTTAATCTCGCTCTCCAAGTCCTTTTACTGAGAGGATTTCGTGGTCCTCCTTCAGGGGCCGCAATTCTGTACAAGTTTGTTTATAGCCGGAGACTTTTCTGCTGCCTAATCCCCTCCGAATGTTTACACAGTGCCTGCTCCGCGCTCCTTGTATAAACTGCTAATCATTTTCCACTCGGCAATATCCAGTTCACGGCAGCCCAGGCTGATTGAAATGTATTAGCCCAAGTGATAATGCTGTCATATAACATGAAAAGTTATGTTGCTTATCAGTATATTTTGATAAGCTACTTAAATTTTACAGTAGTACTTGCAAGCTTCAGACAAACATTAGTGCCGCTCACTCATCTGTCACGTAAATTGCATCTCACTTCATTTATTACGGCAAGCTGCTCACTTCCTAACCATGGGGGCGCAGATCCCCTTCTACTTGGCCGAATGCGGTATCTTGTAAAGGCTTTAAAAATCTTTTCAGCCCTATTTGAGAATCCGCTCTTTGTGTTTAGCATCTAGCAGGCAGAGGGGCGCCCCTACAACATTTATATCCTCTCTGTATTTCTAGTGTAGAAACATGTTAAGAGCCGAAGGCCTCGTCCACACTTCCGTTTTTCACTGACGTGTGCTGTCCACCTTTTCCATGGACAACACCCGCACCCATTTATTTTTATGTGTCTGTTCACACATCAGTATTTTATTTACTGCTGGTGGGTCAGACATGCACTACTTTGGTCCGTAATGCAGACCAAACGACCATTGAAGTTTGAGTCTGTGAAAATCATGTACACAATACGGATGGCGTCCGTTTTTCAGTGATCGCTGATAGGAAGCTCTGAAAATTAATTTTCAGCTGTGCAGCATCCATGGAATACGGGATGACACATGGAGGGCAAAAAACGGACCAAACACGTATGCTTCACAAATGTAACACAGACTGATTTTTTTTTTTTTAACTGACGTGAAATGGACACAGAAACACGAATAGGGTCGGATAGAGGGGCTTCCGAGTAGTTCCTTAGGGTGTATTCACATGAGCAAAATATTTGTCAGAAAATCTGATCGGTCTCTGCCACTGCTGAAGCAGTGTCCACATCTGAGGCCTTATTTAAACATCCGTGTCCGTGATGACATCCTCAACATCTGCTACGTTGAAAAAAAATCCTGAGCATTTCCTAGCAACGATCCATGAAACATGGATTCCATCCATGATGTGTCCGTGTTTTACATGGATCCATGTCCAATACAGACCCACCAAGCCACAAACAACTGTATACTGGCAAACCTTGACGTACCCCATTCTGTTGGGGCTCTCCTATTTTTTAAAAGCACTGCCGTCTTCTTGCCGCCAGAAATACCATAAAGGCAGGAGGAAACCGCATGCAAGACTATGCAAGTGTGAATAGAGCCTTTGTTAGTTGATTGTATCTATGTTATTTTTGACAAGTCTACTCTGAAAAACCCTAAGAGATGGCAGAATATCCTTCTTAGGCTGAGTTCACATTAGCGTTTAGCTTTCCATTCTTCTGATCCATCAGTAGAAAAAAAAAGCATCGGTTAGGCCTAATTCACATGTCCGCAAAATGGATCCGCATCCCATCCGCAATTTTGCGGAAGGGTTGCAGACCCATTCATTTCAAAGGGGCAGTAATGGATGTGGACAGCACACTATGTGATGTCCACATCCGTGTTTCCGCAAAAAAATAGAACATGTCCTATTCTTGTCCGCAATTGCGGACAAGAAAAGGCATTTGCTATATAGTGCCAGCAATGTCCGGTCCGCAAAATGCGGAATGCACATTGCAGCCGTCCGTGTTTTGCGGATCCGTGTTTCCGCAAAACACACTACGGACATGTGAATTAGGCCTTAGAGCTCAGTGCACATGGCCGTAACCAGTTTTGCTGTCTGGAAAACCAAGATACTGGTCGTTTCACATTTTGCCTTTTTTTCTCCCGTCTAAATTAACGCATCTCTGATGAAACTGGCAAAAAATAGATGCAAAATGGTCACAATGAATGCTTAAAATAAAGCAATCTTTTTAAAAAAAATGTTTAATTTCAATTTTTTTTATTTTTCTGTTCTTACGGACAGAAGACCAAAAAAACGAAACGATGATGTGAACCTGGCTTTATCTGCTATTGTATTCCTATTTGAAAACAGATTTCTAATAATATAGGGGCAAACTGGATTTTATTATTGTTGCCCAATGGGTAATAAAATGTAAGATTCAATCTACCTTCAAATTGTAGTGAAATTATCGAGGCTTCTGTTCAATGATTGACTCTCTAAGCTACTGTTCCCCAAATGTAGCGGCTCAAAGTCTACATGAAACTCCATTTCCCCATTGTTTGTGAGTTGCTAAATATTTAACAAACTTACATATGGATTTATTAATATATTTTGGACCTCCTTTACTTTTGGAAATCAGATCCTATCACCCCCCCGATGAGACTTGGTGGATCCTATAGCAGGAAGTCAGTGGACAGGAAGTCAGTTTCTCTACTCATTCATTTGGGATTGTCAATGTCAGTCTCATTGAAATAAAAAGAGAAACTGACTTCCCGTCCACATGGCAGATGCTGTAGGATTCAAGAAGTCCACTTTCAGCCCTTTAGACTCCTCCAAACGTTCTACAATCAGTTAGGCCTAATTCACACGTCCGTAGTGTGTTGCGAATCCGCAACACACCTTGCCCCAGCCCCATAGAGACGCCTATACTTGTCCGCAATTGCGGGCAAGAATAGGACATGCTCTATATTATTGCAGAGCCGCTGGCCGGAAGATCGGCGGCGCGCACCGCAAATGCGGATGCGGAGAGCACAGTGTGTGCTCTCCGCATCCATCACGTCCCCATTCAAAATGAATAGGTCCGCACCCGTTCCGCAGATTTGCGGAACGGGTGCGGACGAACATTGCGGACGTGTGAATAGGGCCTTAAGCCTCATTCACACTTCAGTGTTTGGTCTGTGATTTCCATCAGTGATTGTGAGCCAAAACCCAGTGTAGATCTTTCCTCTATACCTTATGTCCGTGGAGGCTCCAATCCTGGTTTTGGCTCAAAATTACTGATGGAAATCACTGACCACTGACTGGCTTTAATCTGTTTTCTCTCCTTCGCATGGTTCACATGGATGTATTTTCACTCATATTCCAGAGCCTAACACTTACCTTACTTCCCTGTTTGCTTGCTTTCAGCTACCTCCCATGGTTTGAAGTCTTTTACAAGTTGCTCAACATCTTGGCGGATTACTCTTTGAAAAACCAGGTAACTCCTTCAACCTTCCATGGTCTGCCCTGTTTGAAGACAAGGAGAGGGTCATTGCACACACTGGTTAATGCAGGCTGAAAGGGGGACAAGGGATCGGTACTATATATAGAGAGAGGGAGATGCCCACAAGCTACACAGTATACTGACCACTAGCTGGCTCTATCATTGCATCTGTCAGGTATATGTTGAGGAACGCTTGTGATGTATATCCCAAATAAAATGTGAACAGAGCCTAAGTAAGTGACATTGAATGCTCATATTGATGAACTGATATTAATGTTTTCGATGTTCTTGGCAGGATAACCAGCGTAATGAACTCCTGGAGACTCTCTATAGACTGCCTATCCCAGAACCTGGAAGTGAAGTCCATCTTAGCGTGGTAAGCCTAGCGCCTGTGTGAGTTTTTGATTCTTCCATGCTCCTTTTTTTTTTTCTAAACTGTTGAGCTTTTACCCTCCCATTCATGTCGTCTATGTTCACGCTCCTTTCAGCAGAATATCCAGGCATTGGAGGGAAAGGACTTTATCATAACACACTTATGGAGTTATAATGGTAATTTCCAAGTGGCAGCTATTTTGTACAGTAGTAGTTTTTGAATAGGACTAATGGCTCTCATTAAACAGCCCGTCTTCTGCTGACTGAGAAGAATATCACATCCTCCCGGCTGCCCTTCTGTGCCAGTCAAACTATTTTGCAACTAAAAGGAAAAAGCTCAATAATAACCTGATACATAAGAATTATTGTGATATTCTAAGGGGGATATTTTTTAAAGTGCAGCACAAGTATAAATAGTATTTTCCGTGACCTCCCCTCCCTTGAACCAGCCAGATTAGTCTCACTCTTTACCTACCTTTCCCACATGATTAATGCTGCCATAGTACATTATAGTGTTGTTTCCATGGTAGCAAAAGTTGATGGTCTTCAAGACTATAGAATGCATACTGGGGGTAGAGCTTCTACTTCAGCTATTATATACTATGTGATCTGATATCATATGGATGGGAGACATTGGTGAAAGATCTCCTAATGTGGTCCCTTGAAAGGCTACTGCTTCTGTCTATAGTGATATCGGATATTTGGTATTGTACGGATCGTTCTCAGTCTTCTCATCAAACAGGGGGGTTTGAAGCTTTATTTGTCACACAGCACATCACACTTCCAAGTTTGGCATCACTTGGCACGATGAACACAGTTCCAGGGTCACTCTACAAAACAAACAAACCTTGCCCGTCTAGGCTCTCACTAATACACAGCACTTGCCTATCTCACTTATAGGTCGCTGTTTACATTGGGACATCCACTTTCACACAGCCATATGGTCCAGTAGCCTCCTGGCTGTGACCAACACAGCTCATTGAGGTCTCGTCCCACAAGTCCTCCTGATTGTGACCATGTTATACCTTGGGCAGATACGGTCCAACAGTCCTCCCAACTTTGACCACGTGACGCCCCTCTTCTTCAGGCATCACCAGACCCCCCAAACTCATGCTTTACTCGGCCTCCTGGCTGGCACCACACAAAGCCTCTGCAGGCTTCCTTCTCAATTCCTAAAACTGACACACTGAAGTTGCTTTATCCCCCAGTGATTATCCCAGCTGGCCTCAGCGGAGATTACCTCGGGCTACAGGGAATACCCGCAATGGAATAAGGGTGTGAACTGGCAGTATATAGAATATTTGATCTTGACGTTAAAGGGGTTTCCAGGATTACCTGGTGTTGCAGCTTGGCATCATGCCCATAGCTCAAATGGCATATTCAGCCCATGGATTAAAGTTACCACTAGAAAAATAAGCAGACGCCTTTCTTTCTGAGCCTGGACTAGCTGCCTGGTGATGAGTATCAGTTTGGAGAACGGATTCCCTGTACATTTCCTCCCGTACAGGATGAATGGCTGTAGGCTCGATCACTACGATGTCAGCTTCAGTTTGATCGCAACATGGGTGTTCGGAAGCAAAAATCTTAGGCAAAATATGACATAGGGTGTAGGACAGTATTGCAGTCTACGCAATGAATGACACACAGTGGGCCAGATTTACTAAAGGCTCATTTACATGGCCTGATGTAGCAAGCTTTTCTTCCTGACAATCGCTTGCTCGTCAGTGGAGGAGAAGCTACATTTACATGCACGGCATGGAGAGGAGCGATCGCTGATGCCATCACTCGTCCCCATATAGAATCATTGTTTGCCGGCAGCAGAGGCTGTTTTATACAGCGCAATCTGCTGCCGGCAAATGATGACTTAGGTGTTCGCACCAGCGATCCTGTTACCGGATGAACGAGCTTTTCTCTCATTCATCAGGTAATCGGCGACACCTTTACACAGGCCGTACCAACACTTGTTAGCAATATTTTGCCCAAACATCAGGCGGTCTAAAGGGCCCTTACACTTAGACAGGCTGTCTAGATCTTCACAGGGGCTCACGCTGGATGATAAATCTGGTGCAGGGATAGACACTTTTATCTAACTCAATACAAATTATAGGTTGGCTTACTTTGGGACAGAATTTAGCACCAGATTGGTGGCTCAGTTTTGGCACAGAACGTGACCTATTATGCCCCAACCCGTTTCTAGTCGGAAAACATTGTGCAAACCACAGTTGCGCCAATGTGCACCATTCTTTAGACAAATTCTAGACACATTAGTAAATCAGGGCTATTATATTGGTTTCTATGGATGTGAGATGACCTTTTTTCTACAAAACCTATAAAACATTGCAGACCTTATGATGATGTGAGCCCATCTCTGTTTCTTTTTTTTACCATCTGTTTGTCCACAAGCCCCTTCGAGGTAATGATGTCCATCACCCCTTCCTGCAAGCCCAGCTGACAGGTTGCAGTTGGTAAGCTTTGAGAAGTCACCAGCTGGCAGGGACCACAATGATTCTGTGTCAGAGGAAAGGCCTGTTTGACCTGCAGGGATCACTTTCCCTTGCCCAGTAGTCCAGTGGCATAGCTTTCTCAGGCCAATGGATTCGAGGAATGCTGTCAGTCTCTCTCTTCCCCTCCAACGTATTCCAAGCGCTCAAGCAGAAGGATGAAGAAACTATCAAAGACATTGCTCAAGGAGCTCTCGGCTCGGGTCTCTTCCGGCACATTAGTTATTCACAAAGTCCGAATATCACTAGGGGCGTAGTTCTGCCTTTTTCCTTTTCTCTCCGTATTGTAACCCCTTTTTGATGTTTATCCCTGTGATGCGCTGTCATCTCCATAGCCCATTACTACCTGTCAAGCCGTAGAGAGTGCGCGCTGCAGGTTATATTGTATATATGGGTTTTTTTTCTTCCTTTTGGGTAGATCAGTAATCTCTCCTGGTATTGTTTTCTCTTACATTCACACAACATATGTCATCTGTTGGAGCAGTAATTTTCTTTGCCTGGAAATGGAAATGTCTTAAAGCAAATCTGTCATTGATTTTTAGCGTTATAGCTTTAAAATACGTGACAGTGGCATGCCTTCCATAGCTTAATCCTATTTAAGCACTAGTTTCCACTGTCAAAAAGAAACTTGATGGAAGCTATTTAGCTGCGCGGTAGAAAAAGTTTTCATTACCATTGGTTGTGTAGAAGCGAAGTGATTTTTACCATCACAACAAAGCAATTCACAAGTGACTTCGGCAGCTTTTCAGGAATATGGACCAGATGTGATACCAGATGTTATGGATGCACCATCTTAAATATTATGGAATAATTGAAGTTCTGCGAACAGTGTGGCAAAGCGGGGTCCTAAGCGGCAGGCCGATCTATGGTTTACAGCATGTATTGAAATTAAAGACGCAGATGGACAAAAGGGGGCGCTAAACGAGCCCAACATATGGAGTCACTCTCTAAATAAAAGCAAATGGCGAACATTAAGGCAGTTAGAAAGTACGAAAGATAAATACACCATGGTCATCGCAAATATATTCAGTAAATGTACAGTATATGTCGTAGTTTTGTAGTCGTAAATTGGAAATCATTGCATGTTTTTGTTTTATCCAAATGACCCATGACGATTAGTCCATATGGAGATCGTCTAGTAGGAGTAAGGAGTCTTAGGCTACTTATGTAGCACCAATTCCGTCAGGCTGTTCGAACAGAGAACAGCCTGCCGGAGTTATCCTGATCTGGCACTGGCGAATGCAACCGGAATTCCCGCCAGCCCTAGTAACTATAATGAGGTCCAGCAGAGCGGTTTGTGTCTGGCGGATTCCCGGCATCCTCGCCAGAACTGGCGGGCTGGATCACCCTGACGCAGATGTGAAACTAGTCTTAAAGGCTGTGCAATGCTCCTCTGGAAAAATATATGCAAATTAGTTCTCTTTGCCAAAGAAAAAAAACAAATGGCTGTGCATCTGGCGCCACCTGTTGGAAGGCGGCTATCCGTTATAAGTCAATGTCTGACCTTTCATACAGGACTTGAAGCATGACTTAGACTACTTTTACATCTGCGTTTTCCTTTTCGGTATTGAGATACGTCATGGGATCTGCAGACAGCTGTTTCAGGGTGGTTGTCCTTCATCAGTGCAGAGCAGACAACTACTTTGGCTGAGTGAGAGGCCTCTCTGTGGACTCTGGGCATGCAGTTTCTCCTTATGGAGAGCACCTCGTAGGGGTAAGGAGTCTTCATTCCATGCAGTGCTCCTCTGGGGAAAAAAAAGTCTGCAACATAAAGATGTATAAGGCCTCGTGCACATGTCCGCAAACCACAGAAATACCAATACCTTCTGTGTGCATTCTGCATTGTTCTCACTCCCGTCACTATTCTCATCTACACAGACCAGAATAGGATATGTTTTATGATTTGCAAAAAATACGAACGTATGCATGGCCCCTTAGAAATTAATGGATCCATGTACTACTTGCAAAAAATGTGGACAGCGCGCAGATTAAAAATACAGATGTGTGCATGAGGCCTAATTAAGCTGGACTAGAGAACCGCTCTCCACCACCGAGCCTCCTCCTCTGATTCCCCCAGTGATCAGCTTTTTTTGTCTGGGTGGTTTAGGCTCGCCACTGATGACCACATGTTTTTTTTATTGATTCTGTATGAATCTGTAAGAAAAACCCTCTGTGTCCTCCCAGGCTGGACTTTAACTATAAGGGCTGATTCACACGACTCAAAATAATAATTTATGATACATTTAGTTCCTATCGGATTGCTAGTCTGTTGTATTGTGCTCACATGAGGATGTGACCATGGTGCAACAGAACCAGGATCAGATAAGTACTGACTGTGGTGTAGATTACTGTGATGCAGTCAGTTTGGGTCAGGGGAGCCGTAGTTGGTCCAAGAGATGCGCCTGAGGCTGTGTTTCCCGGACCGAACACGTTTGGGTGATTTAAGATGTACATTCACTTTTAGATGATCCAGCAGATTACTGTAACATATTTGTCCCTGAAGACTGAGTGGTTGAGTCCTCACATCTCAATTTAACATTTTAGCATTAAAGTACGCCAGTGGTGTGAAAAAGGTCAAAAGCTGCACGTTTATTTTTTGTTGATGTGCAAGTGCTGTTACTCTACAGGCCTCGCCACTTTCCCGGAAAGGGGACGAGGCGGGAGCTCCGCAACACAAATAATCATCTGCGCCATTTTTGGGGAGTAGAAGAACACTGCCGGATGCTGCGTCTAATTTATGATAAGGCGTATGCATTGTCAGAAATCAGACGCAGCATCTGGCAGCGCACCTGATGATCATAGCCCAGCATACACCGCCGAGCAATGATAAATCGGGGCCTGTGTCTTGTAAAAATAACATAGCTTTGCTGTAATTTTGCGCAAATTGTGGCAAAAACATTTTGCCTTGGAGGCAAATAAAGAGTTCAGGCAGTGCACCTAATTGATCTTAGTTGGACTTACTGAGCACCAAGGTTCTGCAACAACACACATGGCCCCTGGGATGCTTCTGGTTTTACCCTGAGAATTTATTCGGACTTTATAGAGACATGCAATGAGCTTGTCGCCTGTCGTAAATTCTGATTCCGGTGATAAGTGAATCCACTGATCTGTCACAATATGGAAGTGATTGCCGCGCAGTCATCGCCCTCCATCTGGCAGATGCATTTGGTTTCAGATCTCAGCGCACGCACTTTTTATTATTAAAGTGTGGTAAAGTAAAATTTCCATCTTTCTTTCATGTTGGTGATTTCTTTGAACAGTGTTTGTGGTCAGGGTTCTCCTTTTGCTTGGCACACTCGTATGTCTACTACTCTTTTTTCTTTTTTTAACCAAACATATTTTCTCATTTTTCTCCTCCAGCATTCCTATTTCACCGTGCCTGATTCTCGAGAGCTGCCCAGTATTCCTGAGAATGTGAGTACCTAGCAATGTCTTCTTGCAGTATGAATCATCTCGAGGCATCTAACCTCGGATATTTTGCGTGTTTGTGTTTCTCATTTTACATTTTCACTATCCTAAAGGTCAGCAGCTGGACAAAGTCACTGGTTTATCTTCATGAACAAGATTAGGGGCTCCTCGGACCCTGACATCTTGACCTGAAAGGACGCGCCACCTTCTTACCAGTCTGTTAGTCTAGAAAATGTCAAATACCAGAAATTTTTCTAGGTCTCCTAAGATAAACAGTTATTTTGTGTTTGCCCTTCTGCAACTGATACACATTATTGCAGGACATTTTCATGGTCAACCCAGAATTAGAGTTCAGAGACCCACCTCCGATGCAATGAGTTGTCTTTCCACATTTCAGTAAGTTTTTATTCTCATCTCTGTCGTGGGTTCCGTTCTAAACAGGAACGATGTTACAAGGCCACGACACAACAGGCACCACGATGGCCATCAGGCCCCATTGATTTACAATGGGTTCCTTTGTGGTGTTTTGATAGGAAGGATGTGTTTTTAGTGTGGGACTTTCTTTTTCTGAACCCTTGACTTTCATGTAAGTGAAACAAGACCTGTCACGTTTAAAAAATCGGTAGCCCTTTTCAGGCTCAAATATTTGTCTACTTTAGAGCTAAACGTTGTCTGGCTTGAGAATACACTCCCATGTGCGCCTCCCATGCTGGCACTGGGTCGCATATTCCTTACTAGAGACACTCTTAAGCAGTGCCTGCCTTCTACTGCCAGTGGTCCCTAAATAAAAAACTTCCAAAAGACATAATGCCATAAAATAATGCAGGGGTATATTAACTCCCATATACTTTCTAATGGGACATGACATACCATTACATCAGGAGTTTGTCTAATTAGATATACACACAGATGAGGCTTCTTTACACGCATGGCTTTTCCAACCATTGAAGAATTAGGGCCCTGTACTGGGCAGCGGTGCCCACTGGAAATGTAACTTCAAGCAATGTATACCGATCAAGCCCCAGATCATGGTCTTTACAGTGGCATGATCAAATAATATCAGCTTTAAACAATTGGGTAGTTAGGTGTTCTCCTTACAGCTATGGTATCTTAGACCTTCAGTTCAGTGTCACTTTGTATCCAGTGCTATAGTTTTTTTTTTGAGATATGGAGAATGATAACCTATCCTTAAACTGCTATTGTTCTGACACCCTTCACAATCAGTTGTTTGAGGAGTCCACATCCTCCTTCGCTTATCAAGTATCGCAGCGTCCATTGGACCTGCTCCTAGGCCATGTGACAAAAGAACATGACAGCTGATCAGCAGGGGTGCCGAGAGTCGGACCCTCACCGATCTGTTATAGATGACCTATCCAGAAGAGAGCAATAGAGATGAGCAAAGTTCTTAAAAAGTGGAGTCGGCTGCTTTTACAAAAAAATTCGCTTTGTGACCAATTACTTCGTCATGAAGCGCATTTTTTTGTAAGTAGTGGGTGCAATAACAGGGAACGCAGATTTCACCGCCTCTCTTCACCCCCCCATCATTGAACCCCTCAGATACCACGCTCGTAGCTAATTGTGGCATCTAAGATCAATATTAAAGCATTTTAGCGGTTAGTAATAATAAAATAAAATTTAATTGTACTTACCTCATCCATTTGATCGCGGGCCGTTGCGGACATCTTGTTTGAAGATCCCGCAAGAAATCTGGTGCGGCGTGAGATTTCACATGGGCTCTTCAAGCATGATCGCCGCGGCAGCCTCTTTGCACTCAAATGGTTGAGGTAGGTATGATTTTTTTTATTATTTTTTTTACCGCCATTTCAGAGAAAATGGAGTCATTACCATGAAGCACAAGGAAATTTGGCATTGGCGCGAATCTAATTTTTTCTGAAATTCGTATCGAAGTTCACATCGTTAATTTCAATTTGCTCAATACTAATCATCAATATCAAAATCTCGGACAACCCATTCAAGTGAGATGTACGGAATTCTCATTGGAGTGTGTGTTCTCCCTGAGCTTGGTACAAAGCCAGGCATTTGATCGAGAGCGGTATTACGTTTTTTTTATAAATGTTATTCCTCCTGAGAATTGAATGTATAAATTGCTAATATGGCATCTCCCTGCATTGTCTGACGCTGCAATCACTGATTGGAAAGTGAAAGATGTTCCAGAATGGACATAACATACAAAGTACAAGTATTACTAAAACAGGCAGGTCGGGAGAACTCAAGAAGTTCAGTCGTATGAAGGCAATTGACCTGCATTGTTAGCATTGTTGCTATCTGTGCTCCATCATTTCGAAAGTCTTAATGTGTTTGTATAATTCTAGGTAATGCACAGATTGTCTAATTCATGGTAATGCATTGTGTACAGTACAAGCGCATTTTAACACAGTTTTTTTCCATAACTTCGCACTACCAAATTCCCCCGTGGCGTTTTTCCCTATCATTTCTATCCAAGTAATTTTACAAAATATAGCTAAATATATTGCACACATTTCTCCCTGTATACACAAGAACATAAAGGAGTTTCAATTTGTTTTTGTCCTTCTCAGATACACATTAGCATTCATGTAGGCGTCTTAATGTAGATAAATACAGGCGATACCCTGTCATAAATATTAATGGGTTTGCAGCAGTTGACCTGCGGTGTGCAGCATAAAATCAAAGCGTTTAAATAATTACTACATTTTAAGGAGGTTTAAGTGTTTTCAGCCGTGCGGTAAGTGTGTGTTATTTCTCACGAGTAATGCTTCTTCGTGTAAGAATCAAACTGCTACAAGATGTACCAACATTGTAATTTACGAGGCTTTGTGTCAGAGTTTTGTATGCCAGGATCATTGTAAAACGTCTCGCTGGCATGGCTGTAAAGATTTCCCAGTGTATTGGCTGATCCTGGGTCAGAGAACGTGATGCTTTTGATAAATTACAGCAAATGTCTTTTCCGTGAATGAAGTAGAATGGCACGCTGAAAGATAGGACTCCTCCAGGTCCTTTGATATTAAATATGTAGCACAAATGGAGGAGATTATGGCTAAAATGTGAGAAAAGGCGAAAGGATTTATGCAAAAATTTGCTCATTTGTCGACTGGCTGGAGGGGTGTTGTGATGGGCCAACGATCGGCTAAATGGATGTGCCTACGATTGTTCATTTCTGATCATCAGCACATGTGAAAGGGCCTTAAAAGAAGTTTCCCCCAAACATGATGAATGATTTACTATTGATTCTGTATCGAGTCATTTATTTTATCCTAAAAACTTTACAGTATATTGCTATTTTTCGATTATCATTTTTATGGTAAACTTGCAAGAAACACTGGAATCCTTAAAGGGGTTTTCCAGGATTTTCATATTGTTGGTTTGTCCTCAGGATAGCTCATCAATATGAGATCGGCCATGTGACGCCACATTTATCTGTCTTGTGGCCTAGACGCAGCTCAGCCCCAAGTGAATGGGGATGGGCTGCAATACCAAGCACAGCCACTATACAATGTACGGCGCTGTGCTCAGTAATCTGCGAGAAGGCTGATTGGCCAGGGTGCTGGGAGATATTGATGACCTTTACTGCCGATAGATCCTCAGTATGTAAATTTAAATCCCAGAGAACCTCTTTAAGCATGTTGATCTAAAAACTGCTAGTGCTCATACACATGGGATACCTTTTGGTTTAGTGTTCGTTTAACTGACAGGTATCACTCCTGACTTCTTCCCGTACACATGTCCAAGCTAAGCTTGTATGTGTTCTCAACAAGTAGAAAGGAGTAAACTACTGGATGATACCTCTGGCTGCAGCCAGAGAGTAAAAGGACTGGGCATGTTGAAACCCAACAGCCTGATCTCACCCTTCATGAGCAATCAGGGCAGAGTCAGAGTCACATTAGATTGTCATAGTCGGTGGGTTAAACTGATATACATCTGATGTATGTAGCCAAGTTAAAGGGGTTATCCAGGAAATGATAACCGATCCTTAGGATAGGCCATCATTATCACATTGGCGGCGGACTGATTCCCGGCACGCCCTCCAATCAGATCTGGGCAGCATTCCAAGCCCAGCGCCAAACAAAGTATTGGGGCTGTGTTTTGTATTTCAGCTCAGCCCCATTCACTTCAATGGGGCTGAGCTGCTTTTAGGCTATATGACCGATGTACGATGACATCATATGGCCTAGGAAGAGGCTGCAGCACTAATAGCTGATTAGTGGTGGACCCAGGTATCGAACCATTGCCGATCTGATAATGATGACCTCTCCTGAGCATAGATCTTCAATATTATTTCCAGAACAACCCCTTTAACTTGCAAGGAAAGCACCTGCCATGCATTTATTACAGGTAATCTCAGTGCCAGGCAGTCACTTGCCCTGGGGAA
Organism: Bufotes viridis; assembly: GCA_033119425.1. NCBI lineage: Eukaryota > Metazoa > Chordata > Amphibia > Anura > Bufonidae > Bufotes > Bufotes viridis. The sequence goes on along the minus strand of CM065597.1, from coordinate 130,473,863 downwards.
AGAAATACGCCAAAGAGAGTTTGCTGCCTCTTGGGCCTAGACACCTTTATTTTAATTTTTTCCTAGGTGTATAGTGTTCATAAAAGATATCCAAATACCTGGTATCGGGTCACTTTTAAAGCAGTATTGCTATTTTTTTTATAATATTACAGATTCCAGTTTTATGGTATTTAAAAATTTTTAGTGAATTGCGCAAATAGACTTGGCGTATTTTAATATAATAGGGACATCAGGGAAAGGTTTTGGAAGTGTACGCACAGGGACCCCACTCGTTGGTCGATGATGTCCCACTGCCATTTCTAGTGAAGAGCTCTATAGGATCTAAGTGGTATAATTGCCCTTTAAGATGAGGTGTTAAGGCACTAGGAACATCGTGAAACAGGATCTGTATTTTCATGTAGTCATAAAGCTGACTTATCCATAAATATTATCTGCAAAGCCCCAGTTATATAACCGCACGTGTGTTGATTGGCCGGGTTTAGGATCTGGATTTGCAGACCTGTTGCATTACGTGAAAAGCTAAATGTAAGTGCAGGATTCACCGTTGAACAGGCATTGTATACGCACCGCATAACTCTGTGCCAAACCAGTGCAAAGACTGTCAGATACAGAGAATCCAGTGGTCTCCAGGCAATATAAACAGCCAAGTCCACACACAATATAAACCAGAAAGTTGTACTGGGCTGCAGAGCCATCAATAAATGATTGCAGAAATCCTATTGTGTCTGTTTTTTCCAGCCCTGGCTTTTACAAGGAGAACTGTTGGGTTATTACTTTTATTGCTGGAAAATGGAAACGTTTACTGGTACAAATATGCAAAATATGGTATAACTCAAAATACAAAGGCCCGTTTGTTATGGCGACACTGAACACCCTACGCTTAACTCTGGATGGCTGAGGATCCAACTTTCCCAGAGTGTTATCAGATTCCGTCATACATCTGAATCTCATTTCTAGAGTGCTAAAGAATTGAATGTGTTAGCATGGTATTGTCAGGGTATGCCACCACTTGGTGATCAGTAGAGGCCCGATCTCTGGGACCCCAGCTGGTTACCTGAACAGTGGGGCAGAAGCTTTGTCTCTGTGCAGCGAGGCTCCCGGCCATCTGTTGTGGAGATTTACTATACAACTTAATTCACATGATACGATTACCTGAAAAGCAAAGCGGATGGGATCGGCACAATGAGGAAATACCTGAGGACTGTTGGAGTCCTGGCTGTTGATGAGGAAGTCATGGCTTCTCTAGTGATATTGCCTGTAGGGATAGGCCAAATTCTTCAGATGTTCTATCTAGAGCTGGCCTTCAGATCTAAATGCCTGTTGATTTAATTAGGTTCACAAAATGTACACCAGGGAGTTCCTCACAGTGTCTGATGCTGCACAGTCAATACAGATTAGTCAGGCCTGAAAGCAACACATGCAATAGTAAAGAAGATCAGCGCAATCAAGACTGAACTTAGGCAAACAAGTTCAAAACTGATGCATCCACATCCAATAGCAAACAGTGCAACTCCTCCAAGCACCAGTTCCCAGTACAGTCTTCCACCATACTCAATAGAAAGGTTGTAATGAATATACTCCATAGAGATTCGTTACAGATGGCATCTTAGAATCGAATCGTGTGGCATCCAAGTGTATACTGGCCCAACCAGGGTGGATTTGATTTAAATCGCTAGTCAGTGAGGCTTGATTTAAATCATAGTTTTCTACATAAAGACTAATTCTTGCTGGTATAACTTATAATATGCAAGTAGATGAAGATTTTTAGAATAACTTTTCATATTAGTTTTTTTTATCCCCAGTGTAATAGTTTAATCATTCATATTTGGACAACTTTTCTGTTGTACTTAGGAAGGAGAAAAAATATTGTTTCTGTTCACTGAACTTCTTTAAACTTAGCACTGAAGGGGATGATTCTGTATTCATAGGTTTGTAGAAGTTAGGATTAAGGTCTTTTTCTCAACTCTGTTCATGTTATAACATTTTTGCTGTGAAGAAGAGGCTGTGATCTCTGCTGAGTCAAATTCAGTTTTGAGAACTGCAAAAGTAAACCAAGCATCTGTGATAATATCTTACAAAAACCCCTGGAAGAACAGGACATTGTGAATGGATTAATGGAATTTATTTACCAAAAAAATTTAACATATACAACCTTATTCTACATAATTAAAAAACTAATCTTTGTTTCATGATGGAATAACCTTTGGATGGTAATATATTTTCCTCAAAAAGCATTTTATATATTAAAAAAATCTGATTTAAATCCAAAAAATCCGATTTAAAACAAAAAAATCTGATTTTTTTTTTTTTTTTTTAAATCATGGATTTTTATCTACCCTGGTCCCACCTCTAGTTTTGCATGGTTATTCCTTCCAGGCCAATGCACCATTAGTATGGCTGGTCAGGTCTTCTCACATTGTAATCAATGAACTGCTCTTCTGTTCGCATGTTTATCTAGGCCTATCAAGCTGCCATCTTGGCAGTCATTCCAGTCCTCCATCTACTACTCTAGTAGGGATTACCTTACAGATAAACCCTTACCTGTGCAGCATGAACTGAGATTACTTTACTTCCCCATTGAGAATTTTAAAGGAGTATTCTGTTTTTTATTTTTGTAAAAACGTATTTATATAATAGGAAATTACACAATTTTTAAATATACATGTGTTAAAATATTGCTTACGTAACTATTTTATATCAGATTGTTTAAGGCTTCTAATGTTCTGTGTATAGTGCTCTGTGAAGGTCTACTTATTTGGTTTTAAAGGGAGTCTATCAGCTTTGAAGCAAGGCACTAAATAGAGGCCAAGGAGAGCAGTACAAACATACATTTTGCAGCACTTTTATTATCAGGAGTAGTGTGAATGTGAACATTTTTTCTGCTAGGTTCTGCTCCTTCAAGTGCCCAGGAGACAGAGCTTTACTGTGAAGTGCTCTATGCATTGAGCTGATTCAAAACCGCTCTGCTGAGTGACAGCTCAAGGTTTTCCTAGTTGGATGGGACAGCTGTCATTCAAAGCAAAGGGGATGTAGAACATCTCACTGTAGAAAGCAAATCATCGTGAAGCCCTGCCTCAGGTGTACTTGCTGGAGCACAGCAGAATAAAAATTCATATTCACACTACGTTTGCTCTGCTATACCTAGCGCTGTCAGCAGTTTTATGGTGAGAACTGCTGGCAGACTCCCTTTAAGAAAAAAAAAGTAGGCTTGGTTGAGAGTGTAGATAAAGTGATGAAAATGGGTACAGGAACCCCGAGCAATAATGCCACTGACTGCACTGTAGCCTCATAATGAAAATCGTCCTTATTCTCCTTGTTCTTGTTATGACATTATGCATATTTCCTCTATATATTTTATTAAATTGTTATAATTTAGGCCTCTTTCACACTTGCGTTCTGAGCATCCGGCGGGCACTTCCGTCCCGCCGGATCCATCAGAACGCAACTCGCCTGAAAGCATTAGAAGACTGATCAGGATCCTGATCAGTCTTCGAAATGCTTTCAGGTTACTATGGCAGCCAGGACGCTATTAAAGTCCTGGTTCCCATAGTAGTAGTGGGGAGCGGGGGAGCAGTATACTTACAGTCCGTGCGGCTCCCTGGGCGCTCCTGAATGATGTCAGAGCGCCCCATGCCCATGGATCAAGTGATCCATGCGATCATGTGATCCATGCGTGTGGGGCGCCCTGACGTCACTCTGGAGCGCCCCAGGAGCCACACGGATGGTAAGTATACTGCTCCCCCGCTCCCCACTACATTTTACCATGGCAACCAGGACTTTGGCCATGGTAACAATTGAGAAAAAGCTAAATGTCGGATCCGGCGATGCGCCGAAACGACGTTTAGCTTAAGGCCGGATCCGGATTAATGCACTTCAATGGGCATTATTCCGGATCCGGCGTTACGGCATGTCTTCCGGATTTTTGGACGGAGACAAATCCGCAGCATGCTGCGCTTTTGTCAACGTCCAAAAAACGTTCACATACTGAACGGAAGACATCCTGATGCATCCTGAACGGATTGCTCCCCATTCAGGATGCATTAGGATAATCCTGATCAGTATCTTTCCGTCCTAGAGCCCCGAGGACGGAACTCTAGGACGGAAAGCAAAAACGCTGATGTGAAAGGGGCCTTAATTCAGTTCCAGAGACATAAATGTATGCCCGACCGTTACTGAACAGAATATCGATGGGTGCACAGATCACTTGAAAGTGTGAGGCCTGAAGCTCATCCTATAGCTTTACATAGCACCATGGAAGTCACAGTAGATGTGGAATATATTAGCATGGTAACGTTTCATTACTGCTATGTACCCATGGAGGCATGCACATCTAGACACTTTTGTGCACCTATATCCCTTTTTTTTTTTTTGCATTTTAGCGCTTATCATAAATATGTTTCAAAAAGCTCAATTACATTCTTTTATACATCCATAAAACGTCATCGCACCTGGAAGTTTTCTTAAGGTCTATGAAGTGAGAGAGGATAGAATTTGGTCTTTATCTGGAACAAGCGCTCTGCGTTCTACGTCCAAGTGAAACACCTCTTTAAGATCAGGCTCTTGCTCTTTTATAGTTTGCAGTAAATGTGGTGTTTATAGAAGACTTTACGCAGCTCTGCCAGAAGCAGGTATTTGGGTCCCCTTCCCCGGAGACTTTAAGGCTAATGTAACCCTTTTTGCACCAGAGTATCAAGCAGTTGTAGTTAGATTAATTTCAGATTGCATTAAAGGGGTTGTCTCACTTCAGTAAGTCGGATTGTAGAGAAAGTTAATATGAGCAACTTACTAATATATTGCCTGTCTGGATTCATTTTTCCATCACATTATACACTGCTCGTTTCCATGGTTACAACCACCCTGCAATCCATCAGTGGTGGTCGTGCTTGCACACTATAGGATAAAGCACTAGCCTATGTGCTCTCCCGTGGTCCCGGCCACCAGAGAGGCTGACGCTTTTTCCTATAGTGTGCAAACACGACCACCACTGATGGATTGCAGGGTGGTCGTAACCATGGAAACGAACAGTGTATAATGTGATGGAAAAATGAATCCAGCCAGCAAAGGAAACAATATGGATAATCACAATACATTAGTAAGTTGCTCTTATTAACTTTTTCTACATGATAAATGCCACTCACTGAAGTGAGACAACCCCTTTAAGCTCAAGCTGAAACATGCCAGAACTGTTTTATATCCTCTTCTTTATCTTATTAGTTTCCGATCAAGTTACATGCCATGAAGCTGAACACAGTGCCCTCCAGTGTGCAGTTTCATCATCAAGGCTCATGGAAAGCAGATGGGGGGGAGGCAAACAAGCACTAAGTCCTCTTGTTCCGTGTTGTTAGACGAGTAGTACCACTAACCATCTCCTGAAGTGGGCTCAGTTTTAGTCTTTGATATGAAACTTTCTAATCCATATATATGTTTGATTGAGAAGAGCAGATCTTCACTCTAAGATCCTAGATCCTAACTTTGCATTACACAGACAAACCACTGATGTCATTGGGAGATATGTAAAAATTAAAAGCTTACTATCATGATCCCCCATCAGATTACTGTTGATTGCTTGAGAAAAACGTATTATCTGCTAGAAATCAACAAATTCTTAAAGAGGACCTTTTTTCATATAATTGTATGTTGTGCTGTTCCTCTGGTGTTCCTTCTAGAAGTTTATGAATTAATTGCCAGTTGGTGGGGGAGGGGCTCCCTGCACTGTTTCTGCACTGTCTCATACTAGCAGCACTGATTGAATAGTGTCAGACTATACAGGGGCACCTCCTACAGGTAACTACCATTGACAGTTTATTCATAAACTTCTAGAAGGAATATCAGACGTATCAGTCGTGGTGTTGAGGTCCACTTTAAGTACTTTTGGGGGTATGTATGTTATTGTAAGCAATAATGAGGAACATACTGTAAATTATTGCCCTGTAAATATTTTTTTAATTTCTGATGATCCTTAATATTAGAACAGCCTATAGCCTGATCTTCCTGCCAAGTCAGCTCTGGCCTGTCGAGGTACGGACTCCACAAGACTCATGAATGTGTCGTGAAGGCAGCAGGGCCTTCAAGTCCTGTAAGTTGTAAGGTGGTACCTCCCATGGATCAGACTTGTTTTCTAGCACTTTCCACAGATGTGGGATGTGCATCAATACTTGTTCTGCAACAATGTTTGGGTTGGTGGTACATGTCAAAGTAAGACTAGGAGGAGCCAAGGTTTGGTAGCAGAACTTTGCCCAAATCATCAGACTGCCTCTACCGCTTGTCTTCTTCCCATAGTAGAACCTGGTCTTTTTTCCAGGTAAGCGACACTCGTGCATCTGGTAGACATAATTTTTTCCCCAGTAATATGAGCCACATTGGCTCTTCTATGGGATCAGACCAGATGGACTAGCCTTCAAACAGCTAGCATCAGTGAACCATGGCTGCCCATGAGCCAGTCACCAGTTTACTCACTGTCCTTCCTTGGGGCACATATGGTAAGTACTAACCACTACCTACCGGAAAAACCCCACAGGACCTATTGTTTTGGATATGCTCTGAGCAAGTGGTCTAGCCATCTTGATTTTTCCCATATTAAAAAGGAGGGGACATGGAGGACCTGTCCCCTCTCCTGTCATGTCTTCCACTTCCCCGTGTAATAATGATTCTAGAACATCTGTTCTCACGACTCTATGTTGTGGCATTCCTTTATTATTCCTTGTAGAACTTAAAAATAAGTTGCTTGAAATTTGGGGCACACACCCAACTGTTAACTACCAGATGGATCTTCATTGCAAACTTCTAAGAATTTATTTAGAATTTCTAGAAGATGTAACTAGTGTCTGGCACAACACGGAGTCATAAAAAGAGATGCTGCAGAATTGTTACCTGAGGGATGCAATTAGTTTTATTAAAACAGACATGTCAGGAAAGGGGACAGGTCCTCCTGCTTGCCTCGTTTTTCTGCCTCCAACACGTCAACTTTAAGAACTGACTATTAACTTGTTGCACAATATATCCGACTCCTTGGCAAGTGCCATTGTCATGAGATACTCAATGCTATTCACTTCTGCTCTGTAATGCTATGGATCATCAGTGTATATACTTATTTGGGGACATTCGTTAAGATTGGCGTTCCTATACACCAGTTTTGTTCCGTTGTATGCTGGAGTAAGATGCACCTAACTTATGAAGAGGCGGATGCCGATCTGAAATCTATGCCAGCTAGGAGGTGATGTAGACTGGAGCTATAACTTACTCCAATTTCTGGCGTAAGTTATAATAAATCTGGTGGGCTGCTATAGGCTCTGCCCCTCACGCTAAGACCCTTGAAAAAAGTGTTGAGAAGTTTAAAAAAGTCCAACATTTTGACGTGCTCCATAATTTGCAACTTATTTACGCCTTGCTTGTAAATACCCCTCGCTCTCCTTAAAGAAGTTATACCATGATCAATGTAAAAAATAAAAATCAGACATCATATAGTATATGACGATCTCTTTCTAACAAAGCTAGAACCAGCCCTGCACCTCACATGGGTCCAGAGATTTCCACATTCATTGCTAGATTTATATCAAGCTGACAGCTCAAGGGGAGTGTCTTTTCTTCTGCATCTAAGGGGGCGTGTCTCAGCTCTCCCTGTCACAGCTCAGGGGGCAGTTGAAGGATGCAACTGAGCATGTGCGGCCATCTCAGTGAGCAGGACAAATAAATAAGAAAAAACAAACGGTAGTTGGCGCTATACAGATACACTTTATTAAATAACTCACTGGCTATGCTAAATTTTTAATTACATTCAATTTCAAAAGTATTCAGATCCAGGTGCTGGTTTGAAAACTGTAGAAATTTTTCTTTCGTGGGACAACCCCTTTAATTGGAAATGTATTCCACGCAAGTAATAAGTTTGCAACTTTACTAAATTCCATTTTCAAATAGGCACAATAAATTCACTTCAGTGCTCTAAATATGCCCACAAAAGTCAAGCACTTTTTCTTTTTTTATATCAAAATCATTGTCCTTTGCCAAGTAGTTCATTTTTATATTATACGATCGTTTCCATTTAAAGTGGATTGTGTTGAAGCTATCAAACTGTAACTGTATTCACGTAACTGATGTCATTACCCTGTACACTTATAATACGACCAGAAAGTTGGGGATTTTTTTTTAGGGTATATTAATACCATGTGTTGACTTACAGGAATATATTGTCTTCAGTTCAGTGAAATGGTAACGTGGAAACTAAGCTGACTGCAAAAACTGATAACATCCATGATGATCGAGCATATGCTGCTAAGCCTGTAGTGTGAAGATTAGTCTGTGTGTAGGTAGATTAGGAAACTAGTTAGGATGATACCAGTGGAATCACATAGGTTCATGCTGAAGACTACAATGCTGAGCTTATAATGTTATTATATACCGTATTTTCCAGCGTATAAGACAACTGGGCATATAAGGCGACCCCCTACTTTTCCTGTTAAAATATGGGGTTTGGGCTATACTCGCCGTATAAGACTACCCCTCTTCTAATGCACACTGAATAAAAATTAAACAGATGATCTGAGCATGAGAAAACCACTGAGAGCAGGGAGAGGGGCTGCTTCAGGAGCGACTGGCGGGGATGCAGCGCACGGTGGCTCAGCTAGAGGGCGCCTGTCCCTGAATCTGGAGAAGGACAGCTTCTCCAGTCCAGCTTGGAAGTAAAAAGGACCTTTCACTGGTCCAACAATTGTTAGATAATGATATATACCGTATGTGTAGAGCGGCGCCCAGGGATAATAGTAAGTGCAGGGAGATCCCTGGGCGCCGCTCTACACATACATATTATTATCTAACAATCGTTGGACCAGTGAAAGGTCCTCTTAAGTTTCAGCACTGACGTATAAGATGACCCCCGACTTTTGAGAAGATTTCTATGTGCTAAAAAGTAGTCTCAGACGCCAGAAAATATAGTACTAACGTTGCATCTAATAGTCTACAACCTGAGCTGTGTCTCATCCATCCAACCTCCCTGCTCTATACCGACAAGGGTCAAGGACACCAAAACAACTGCCTGATAGGTCACCCCTCCTTTGGAGGAGGCTCTGCTTTGGCTGACATGATCTAATTTGTATATATTTTTTTCCCATGGAGTTCTGCCTAAGTCTCCTACAACCGCTTGGCCTCTTCAATGAGAACCAGTACCACCACCTTTAAGAAACCGGAAAGTTCTACTAGGTGGTCAAAAGTATGTGGACACACAACCCAAACATAACATATGTTTTTTAAGTAATGGTTTTCTTCCTATGGTAAAAATCAGCCGTGGTCATATGATGGACTCACAGGAGTACAGTTCATTATACAGTAGCGCTAGGGTACTTTCACAGTTGCGGCAGCATATCTGGCAGGGTGTTCCAGCAAAGAACAACCTGCTGGATTTCTCCGGATTCGGCATTGCCGGATTCTTCAGTTCACCACCGGATCCCCATTGACTATCCAGTGGTGATCCGGCTGCTCTCTGGCATAATTGCTGGGTTTCGAATGGCCAAAAACATTGAATGGAGTGAGTTCAGATTGGTTGGGAAAAAATAAAAGTACCTATACCTAATGATTTCCCACCAATCCCATTCCATTGTTGTGCAGTTCCCTGCTGTTCTGCACTTCTTGGTCCTGTCTGAACACACAGGAAATGCTCACTCAGCCGATCACTGGCTGGGGCGGGTCCCTGCTGTAATTAGTGATTGGCTGAATGAGCTTCCAAGCATTTCCTGTGTGTCACGACGGGACCAGGAAGAAGAGATCTGCATGGACCTGGGCTTTTTTTTTAAAGGGACAGGCGCTGGCTGTCTATCCCTGCATCACATATATTACAGGAGCATAATAGATCTGGTGCAATTGTTGGCTGGTTGTTACCCTCTATTTAGAGACTGTTGGTGCACAAACACATTTGTCTTTGTCTAAATCAGGCATGTCCAAACTCTGGCCCTCCAGGTGTTGCAGAACTACAACTCCCACCATGCTCTTCTGTAGGTTGATAGGTGTAGGTTGTCCAGGAATGATGGGAGTTGTAGTTTTGCAACATCTGGAGGGCCGGAGTTTGGACATGCCTGGCAGGGCCGGTGCAAGAATTTTTGCCGCCCTAGGCAGGATAAAAATTGACGCCCCCCCCCCCCATCAGATGATCTGCCCTTACGGTACTGTAGCGGCGACACGAAGCGCACGGCGTCATAGTAATCAATGACGCTGTGCGCAGTGTATGCTATATGTGTATAACAAACATATTTCACATGAAAACTTACAGTTGCTTGGCCCTTGGGGATCTCGGACACCACTTCACACTTTGGCCGGGGGATCGGTGTAGAGGTATACTGTGGGGATCGGCGGAGCTGATGATGTGTTTTATCCTAAAGAGAAAGATATCAGAATAAGGATTTGGAGAAGGATCAGAGGGATAGCAGAGCAGGGAGAGGCTGGTGCTGCTACTGGGGGTCATAACATGGGGAGTAATAAAGCCCACCATAATACCCCCCGTAGTAATAATTCTCCTTTTAATATACAGTGCAAAAATACCCCTTGTAATACCCCAGCTCAGCTAATGTCCCCATAATGTACCAGTATGAAATACCCCTATATAGTGCCCCTAGTAAATGCCCCCATAGTGCTCCTCTCCCGCCTTCCTCCTAGTGCCCCCATAATATAATACACAGTATATAGGGTATATCCCAATTCTCCCCTCCAACATGGCAACACAGCTCGGTATTATTATTAATATAAAGGCCCTCTCTGTGCTATTATTATAATAACGGCCCCTCTGTATAAATAATAATAATACTAATACAGTGGGGGCTATTAAGATAAGAATAGTACAGAGGGGGCCATTATAATAATAATATACAGAGGCGGCCTTATAACAATAATAATAGCCCGCCTTATGTGCCAGTAGTGCCCCTTATGTGCCAGCAAGCCCCCTTATGTGCCAGTAGCCCCCTTATGTGCCAGTAGCCCCCTTATGTGCCAGTAGCTCCCCCTTATGTGCCAGTAGCTCCCCCTTATGTGCCAGTAGTGCCCCTTATGTGCCAGTAGCCCCTTTATGTGCCAGCAAGCCCCTTTATGTGCCAGTAGCCCCCTTATGTGCCAGTAGCCCCCTTATGTGCCAGTAGTGCCCCTTATGTGCCAGTAGTGCCCCTTATGTGCCAGTAGCCCTTTATGTGCCAGCAAGCCCCTTTATGTGCCAGTAGCCCCCTTATGTGCCAGCAAGCCCCTTTATGTGCCAGTAGCCCCCTTATGTGCCAGTAGCCCCTTATGTGCCAGCAAGCCCCCTTATGTGCCAGTAGCCCCCTTATGTGCCAGTAGCCCCTTATGTGCCAGCAAGCCCCTTATATACCAGTAGCCCCCATGTACCAGTAGCCCCTTTATGTGCCAGCAAGCCCCCTTATGTGCCAGCAAGCCCCCTTATGTGCCAGTAGTCCCCTTATGCTCCAGTAGCCCCCTTATGCGCCAGTGACCCCCTTATGTGCCAGTAGCCCCCCACATATGTGCTCCACCCTGATTTGAGTAAAAAAAAAAACACAAAAAAAAACCAAAAAAACACATACTTACCTCCATGGCAGCGATGCGATGCAGGCCTCTTCCGGCCTGTGTCCCGCACTGTACGGCTCAGGCAGGCGGTGCGATGATGTCATCGCGCCTCCTGAACCGGCCTCTGATAGGCTGCCTGCCAGCACTAGGCTGCCTGCCAGCACACGCCTCCGGCCCGCCCTCCTCCTGCACGCTCTGCTGCCGCGACTCTGCTCTGGTGCCTGGGGGCGGGGAGACCGCACCGGGTGTCACCACAGGGACTGGTATCACCCGGTACGGTCCGCCCCCCCTCAGGCAGTGCAACATGATAGCGGGGCGGCGCACCGGCCGCCCCGTTACCACATAAGTTTTTTTTTTTTTTTAAATCGCAGGGTTCCGGCGCCCCCTGCTAAATTGCGCCCTAGGCAATTGCCTAGGTCGCCTTACAGGTGGCGCCGGCCCTGATGCCTGGTCTAAATGCACCAGGGCGCACCAACAATTATCTAATGTGTTTGTGTACCAATATTCTCTAAATAGAGGGTAACAACCAGCCACCACCAATTTCACTGAAAATTACTCCCTGAAGTCTGACTTTTTATGAAAGTTTAAGACAGTATGGCCGTTTCACAATATATTCATTGCCATCTAGGCTGTCCTCTCTTATTTCTGGGTAAAGAGACCTAAAAACAACACAACTGCATGGACATATAGGATCTGTTACTACAAAATGCGGTGCAACTCCCCCCGCCCAAAGAAGATTCGGCCACCTGTTGTTATATCTACCTCTCCCGCAGGGTGCACGGCGGCAGCTGGCTGACGCATCTTCTTCCCAGCATGCACTGGGCAGGGCCTGATGTCACGCACAGCGTCAGCCACTCCAGGCCCTGGCCAGTGCAGTGCGGAGTTGGGAGGCCATGGAGAGGTAGGTAAGCTCTGTGGTCATATCGCGGTCCTGCTATATAGGCAAAATCTATATCGTGGCATAATTCTGTGCATTTTAGGCCCATACCCTTTCTTGCAAAGCTCTGCTTCTTTATGCTAAGACCCACCCCCTTTCAAGCACAGCGGTAAAAATGTAGAAACCCTAGATGCACCAACTTGCACCAATTTACACCATATTTTAGAAATTTGTTTGGAGCAGACACATTAGGAAATCCGGGCCTGTGTCTTTTATTAATAACTTTTTAACCAGTTCACTTCGTACCAGTAAGTGACTCCGTTCTATCTTTTGTGGAGATCCTGTGTTGTCAATGACAATACAGTAAATGGGTTGGTGGCTCAAGAGTGTTTATGTTTTAGGCAATTTTACAACAGTGTGAGGAGGTTTCGAGATTTAAAAAAAATCTTGTAAAATGTTTATATTCCTGTATGTATTCTGCTTGTGTCAATGCCTAATCCCAATTTTTTGCTTCCTCTTTTTGCAGAGAAACCTGACTGAATATTTTGTGGCCGTAGATGTGAATAACATGCTGCACCTCTATGCCAGTATGTTGTATGAGCGCAGGATCCTAATTTGTTGCAGTAAACTTAGCACGGTGAGTTAATATTCATCAATATATTATATATTTTTACTTAACTGTAATAGAAATATGGATCGCTTGAGATGTAAAACCTCAAAGAACTCTTGAAATGTGGACAGACGATAATGATAAAGAGTGGAATAACAGGTCATATTATTTATATCAGGGTCAGATGGAAGGCAGCCAGTGCACTTGCCCTGGGCACAGTTAGCTAAGGATTTGTAGGCAGTGCAGGCTGATGGTCTGGAGAACCTGTGCTCTGTGTCTGTTGGGGGTTAGAGGACACTATTCCTAATCTTTGTCCCAGGTGAAAAATGCTACTTCTCTGCCCTTCCCACAGAGAAAAGTATGGCGGTGGCTTTCTAACCACGGACTTGATCATCTCATCGATGCAGTTGACTTTATTATAAAAAAAAAAAAAAAAAGGAGTTATCATGATGAGCCCACCCACTTGCCAAAATGTATGAAAGGTATACAGTATTTTTATCCGACCAGCAGATTTGTAGGAAATGTCCACATATTGGTCATAGTTGTTGGAGGTTTTCTTTTGATGAATCTATATGTTACTTTAGCCCCTGATTGCAATGTTCTGTGTTTTATGCCTCAATAAGGCACTGTATTTTTCACCCTGTACGACACACTTGCCCATAAGAAGCGCCTAGGTTTTAGAGGAGGAAAATAAGAAAAAATATATTTTTCATCAGACCTCACCTCAGACTGCCAATTTTAATCAGGACCTAAACTCACATCTCCAATGTTAATCAGACCACAGATCAGACCCCTAACGTTAAATAGACCTCAGCTCAGACCCCTAACGTTAAATAGACCTCAGCTCAGACCCCCAATGTTAATCAGACCACAGATCAGACCCCTAACGTTAAATAGACCTCAGCTCAGACCCCCAATGTTAATCAGACCACAGATCAGACCTCCAACGTTAAATAGACCTCAGCTCAGACCGCTAATATTAATCAGACCTCAACTCAGACCTCCAATGTTAATCCGACATTCAGCTCAGACCCCCAATGTTAATTAGACCTCAGATCAGACCTCCAATATTAATCAGACCACAGATCAGACCTCCAACATTAAATAGACCTCAGCTCAGACCCCTAATATTAATCAGACCTCAACTCAGACCTCCAATGTTAATCCGACCTTCAGCTCAGACCCCCAATGTTAATTAGACCTCAGATCAGACCTCCAATGTTAATCAGACCTCAGCCCAGACCCCCAATGTTATTTAAACCTCAGATCAGGCAAAAAGATAGACAGATAGATAGCATGCAAAAATACATATAGAGATCAATGCTTTTGGGTGATTTGTGTATAGAAGTTTACTTTTATTTGCATAAATACTATATGCACAATGTGAAGCCATACAGAGCTGAAATGAGAACAGTGAGTTAGACCCTAACTGTTGAACTTAGGAAACAAGGTTAAAGTTGCAAGATGGCGACCTTCCAAAAGAAAAGTAGCTTTGTATTTGTAAAGAATCATTGACTATTTAGCGTTTCATCAGAAAACACATGTTTTAGTTAATCAGCCTTAGTTCTACTGTCCAAAAAGAAAGCCAGTCAATACACATTAACAGCTCATAGAACGAGAGATCACTCTTCTCCCGGAGATGGAAACGCACAATCTTATCGACTGGTAAATCTTGAAGTACAGAGCTGTGAACTTTGAACAGAATACGGTGGGTTTTTTGGTATTGATGTGCTGCCGTTTTAAAGGAAATAGCACTTTTGGGTTTTCAGCATCTTTTATCTGTCAGGAGCTTGATGGAACCTAAGTGGCATTAAGCTCCCATCTTATCAAACAAACCTATGTGGAAGTGCTGTTGTTCCAGGGCATATCTGGTTTCATCAGCAGAGTGAGAATGGTCTTTAATTTCCTCCCTTCATCTTAACAACACAGCATCCGCACATAGCACTGGACCACATGCCCAGCGGAGCAACAGAAAGTCATTGTAACTGTGCTGCTGGTGGAAAAGTTTAGGTGTCCTTACCAGATGACAGAGTGAACTGCTGACTTACATGGACTGGTTCTAAAAAGTAATTATTACTCATTTATGATAGTTGTGTGAGATCATATTAGAGTGAATTTATTCCATCATTCTATAGTTTTATAGTCTGGCACTTATTACTGTTAAATGGGTACTTTGCTATCTCTGGCAGTCCCTTAGAGAATGGCTGGAGCGACACTACGCATGCTGGACCAGCCGCTCCATCATTTTGGGGTAAATGACCCCCATCCCCAGCTAGGATCTGTTGGTTATAGGGGATATTGTTTTGTTATAAATGGAATACCCCTTTTAAGTTATAGTAGCATATTGTGTATAAGAATTGCATCATTTTGGCCTGCTTATGTTCCTACAGCATCTATCCTTGAAGGGATTGTCACATCATCAAGGGAGGTGGCATGAAGCTAGCATATGCCACCAGTGTCCTGATCTGAGGGGACCGACCAGTGTGATCCCCACCAATCACTAACAGAATTGGTAGCAGTGGTAGGATAGTGTTAATCCAGTTTGTCTTCCATTTTCTCTGCTTGGTTTTGTATTGAGACCTCATAGTTGACTAGTTATTTTCAATGGTTGATCATAGAGCCACATGGACAAAGGTGATCAGGGCTGGCAACTGACAAAGTATGGTGGCAACTTTGTTCTAGTGATCAATTTTCACGATGGATGAACCCCCACCAGTCTGAGATTCTTGGTTTATCCTAGCAATATGCCACCAGTGTTTGTGATGAAACAACCTGTAGGACCTTTTTTGTAAAGGCCACTGCCCTACCAATGAGCTAGTTGTCTTCAGTTCCTGCTGCTGTAAGGTCCTTACAATCGACTGATAAATAGAAAGAAGATGTGGGTGACCACGCCTTTTAAGATGGTATTATGGACTGCCCAGTCACATGAATTAGGGACCTTATGCATGCCCAAACACCAAGTTCTCTAGATCAGGTGCTGCCCTTTGTCTCTGCTCACTATCTTAGTTAATAGAGAGGTGTCCTGGGTTATTCCCTCTGCATTGTCCATGTACTGTACCAAAGTAGGGTATATGGAATTAATTTGTCCAGAAGGGACGACGCTTTAACCCATCCCTGATACAGCAATTATCCGTTTTAATTTTTCACACCCTGACTTCCCAGTATTTTTCTAGTCACGAAAACCCTACATGCGTCATACATGTATGGCGGATGTGGTGAAGAGTTCAATAAAGCTGCTCTTGCTATACTCATATTTTGTATAGTATGTACCATATTTTTCAAACTAAGACCCCCCCAGGTTTAGACAACAGGTAATTAGAAAATAAATAAAACTTGCCTAGTAGTTTAATGAGGTTGAGGGGTCAATGTCACTAAGTTTAATATTTTAGGGTAGAGGGGTTAATAGTTTACAGTCCGCTCCTTTACCATCTCTAAACCATTGAAACAAATGGCAATGGGGAATGTGGTCACATGATAGCAGTATCAGCATTACAATAAACATCACGAGATATAGTGTGCAAAACAAAAGGCATTGTGTAGTCCTCCTTTTCTAACTTGTTTGACTCCTCCCATTTGTGACATCATAAAAGGTCCTTTAGCTACACTAAGAGCTTTCATATGTTTTCCTGCCGTCTGAGGACCTCTAGCATGTGGAGAGAACCATCTCAAACAGTCCTCTGCATGAACTGAATGATTTTTCAGCCTCCTCTCCTGTCTGCACTGATCAATGTTGGGGAGGGAGAGAAGTGTACATATGCACAGCTCTCTCATTGATCCAGCAAACTGCTGGGTTATTAAGGAAGCAGTCAGGGAGGTCTGGCACTGCTGGGCCACCCTGACTGCAGACTAAAGAACTATAAGATGAAGACACTTTTTAGCAAGATCTTTCCCTGCTGAAAAGTGAGCTTTATGACTTATAGAAAAAAAAAAAGTAATGTTTAATATATATATATATATATATATAATAATAAAAGCCCTGTGTACGTGCGCTGTGTCCGTGTGTGTGTACCCCAGTTTCGCACTGGGCATCCAATCAGGACAAAGCGCTGCACACGGACACAGCGCTACTAATACGTTTTAATACAGTTAAACCTATAGGGTGGCCATAGTTCCCCAGTCACCATCCGCTAATGGTCATAGCTACCCCACCGCCCTCCACTGCTTCCACAGACACAGGGCAAAGAGGAGAAACAGAGAGAATAGATGCACACAGATGAGGAGAGAACAAAGAGACAAAAGTGAAGAGGACAGAGACAGCAGAGGTGAAGAAAACAGAGACAGCCGAGGCAGAGGTGAAGAAGACAGAGCTAGCAGAGGTGAAGAAGACGGACATAACAGAGGGATAGGTGAAGAAGACAGAGATAGCAGAGGCAGAGGTGAAGAGGACAGAGATTGCAGAGGTTAGGAGGACAGAGATTGCAGAGGTGAAGAGGACAGAGATGGCAGAGGTGAGGAGGACAGGGATGGCAGAGGTGAGGAGGACAGAGATGGCAGAGGTGAGGAGGACAGAGATGGCAGGGGTGAAGAAGACAGATGGCAGAGGCGAAGAAGACAGAGATAGCAAAGGCGAAGAAGACAGAGATGGCAGAGGCGAAGAAGACAGAGATGGCAGAGGCGAAGAAGACAGAGATGGCAGAGGCGAAGAAGACAGAGATAGCAGAGGCGAAGAAGACAGAGATAGCAGAGGCGAAGAAGACAGAGAGAGCAGAGGCGAAGAAGACAGAGAGAGCAGAGGCGAAGAAGACAGAGAGAGAGCAGAGGCGAAGAAGGCAGAGAGAGAGCAGAGGCGAAGAAGACAGAGAGAGAGCAGAGGCGAAGAAGGCAGAGAGAGAGCAGAGGCGAAGAAGACAGAGAGAGAGCAGAGGCGAAGAAGACAGAGAGAGCAGAGGCGAAGAAGACAGAGAGAGCAGAGGCGAAGAAGACAGAGAGAGAGCAGAGGTGAAGAAGACAGAGAGAGCAGAGGCGAAGAAGACAGAGAGAGCAGAGGCGAAGAAGACAGAGAGAGCAGAGGCGAAGAAGACAGAAAGAGCAGAGGCGAAGAAGAAGAAAGAGAGAGCAGAGGCGAAGAAGAAGAAAGAGAGAGCAGAGGCGAAGAAGAAGAAAGAGAGAGCAGAGGCGAAGAAGAAGAAAGAGAGAGCAGAGGCGAAGAAGAAGAAAGAGAGAGCAGAGGCGAAGAAGAAGAAAGAGAGAGCAGAGGCGAAGAAGAAGAAAGAGAGAGCAGAGGCGAAGAAGAAGAAAGAGAGAGCAGAGGTGAAGAAGAAAGAGATATTAGAGGCGAAGAAGAAAGCGATATTAGAGGCGAAGAAGAAAGCGATAGCAGAGGCGAAGAAGAAAGAGATGGTAGAGGCAAGGAAGAAAGAGATAGCAGAGGCGAAGAAGAAAGAGATAGCAGAGGCGAAGAAGAAAGAGAGAGCAGAGGCGAAGAAGAAAGAGAGAGCAGAGGCAAAGAAGAAAGAGAGAGCAGAGGCGAAGAAGAATGAGATAGCAGAGGCAGAGATGAACAGGACAGAGACGGCAGAGGCAGAGGGGAAGAGGACAGAGACGGCAGAGGGGAAGAGGACAGAGACGGCAGAGGGGAAGAGGACAGAGACGGCAGAGGAGAGGACAGAGATGGCAAAGGCAGAGGGGAAGAGGACAGAGATGGCAGAGGTGAAAAGAACAGAGATAGCAAAGGCAGAGATGAAGAGGACAGAGATAGCAGAGGTGAAGAGGATAGATAGCAGAGGCGAAGAGGATAGATAGCAGAGGCAGATGGGGAAAAGGACTGAGATAGTAGAGGCAAAGGTGAAGAGGACAGAGATAGTAGAGGCAGAGAACACAAAGAAATTTAGAGAAAGGAAACAGACATTGAATTAACTAGCTAAGGAGCAGAGATACAGTAGGTAGACAGTAAGCAGAGATAGGAGAAACAGAAGTGAAGAGGTTAGAGATAGCTAAGGAGCAGAGACAGGAGAGGCAGAGAGAATCCTACATAATAAAATCCCTGTGTGAGTATGCTGTGTCCGTGTGTGTGTACCCAGTTTTGCACTGGGCATGCGAGGCGTCCAATCAGGATACAGCGCTCCACACAAGTTTCCCTGCAGGGTGTCATCAGCCTGACTGCCCATAGATACCTCCGAGACCCTATAGGCTCCCCCGCCGCCGCCCGCTCCTCTCTCAGCTCACCAGCAGCATAGTGCACAAACAGCCAGTGCGCATGCGCCGCCTTCGCCGTACAGACCTGATGAGCGGCCATGAAGGTGACGCACGCATGCGCAGTACTAAAGCACACCTGCACTGCCTACTTGCGATTTAGTGCACTGCATCCGTGTGTACACAGTTTTACAATGGGCATGCACGGACACATCGCTCCACACACACCACCCACACAAGCGCGCCGGCAAGTAGGATACAACACTGAAGAAGCTGCCTGTACCGCCCACACACCATGCAGTTTGTCGGCACTATCGACAGACGGCTCCTGCACTACCCACACCTGCGCGCTGGCAAGCAGGTTGGACTGCCGCCATTTTAGTTAGTTAGTCACAGTGCCATTTCTGTTCGTCAGTAATCAGTCACAGCACTATAACCCATACAGAGAGGAGCCCCTGTCAGCAGTCTGACCTACCTGTCACTACCAGCAGTCTCAGCACCAGCAGTCAGTGCCAGTCATCCAGCCACAGCCACCAGTTACAGTGCCAGCAGTGTTAGCCACCAGTCAGTGTCAGCAGTCTCAGCCACCAGTCGCAGTAGCACCAGCCGTGTCAGCCCGCAGGCTCACCCACCAGTCAGTGTCAGCAGTCACAGTGCCAGCGGTCTCAGCCACAGCCAACAGTCTCGGCCACCAGCCACAGCCACCAGTCAGTGCCAGTGCCTTTTAATATAGACTGTTCCTACTAATGTTTATTCACTAATGTTCTAGCGCCCGTTTTTGTAACAGGCTTAATGTCTAGTATATTTACAGTGGAGGAAATAATTATTTGACCCCTCACTGATTTTGTAAGTTTGTCCAATGACAAAGAAATGAAAAGTCTCAGAACAGTATCATTTCAATGGTAGGTTTATTGTAACAGTGGCAGATAGCACATCAAAAGGAAAATCGAAAAAATAACTTTAAATAAAAGATAGCAACTGATTTGCATTTCATTGAGTGAAATAAGTATTTGAACCCCTACCAACCATTAAGAGTTCTGGCTCCCACAGAGTGGTTAGACACTTCTACTCAATTAGTCACCCTCATTAAGGACACCTGTCTTAACTAGTCACCTGTATAAAAGACACCTGTCCACAGAATCAATCAATCAAGCAGACTCCAAACTCTCCAACATGGGAAAGACCAAAGAGCTGTCCAAGGATGTCAGAGACAAAATTGTAGACCTGCACAAGGCTGGAATGGGCTACAAAACCATTAGCAAGAAGCTGGGAGAGAAGGTGACAACTGTTGGTGCGATTGTTCGAAAATGGAAGGAGCACAAAATGACCATCAATCGACCTCGCTCTGGGGCTCCACGCAAGATCTCACCTCGTGGGGGTGTCAATGGTTCTGAGAAAGGTGAAAAAGCATCCTAGAACTACACAGGAGGAGTTAGTTAATGACCTCAAATTAGCAGGGACCACAGTCACCAAGAAAACCATTGGAAACACATTACACCGCAATGGATTAAAATCCTGCAGGGCTCGCAAGGTCCCCCTGCTCAGGAAGGCACATGTGCAGGCCCGTCTGAAGTTTGCCAATGAACACCTGAATGATTCAGAGAGTGACTGGGAGAAGGTGCTGTGGTCTGATGAGACCAAAATAGAGCTCTTTGGCATTAACTCAACTCGCTGTGTTTGGAGGAAGAAAAATGCTGCCTATGACCCCCAAAACACCGTCCCCACCCGTCAAGCATGGGGGTGGAAACATTTTGCTTTGGGGGTGTTTTTCTGCTAAGGGCACAGGACAACTTATTCGCATTAACGGGAAAATGGACGGAGCCATGTATCGTGAAATCCTGAGCGACAACCTCCTTCCCTCTGCCAGGAAACTGAAAATGGGTCGTGGATGGGTGTTCCAGCACGACAATGACCCAAAACATACAGCAAAGGCAACAAAGGAGTGGCTCAAGAAGAAGCACATTAAGGTCATGGAGTGGCCTAGTCAGTCTCCGGACCTTAATCCAATCGAAAACCTATGGAGGGAGCTCAAGCTCAGAGTTGCACAGAGACAGCCTCGAAACCTTAGGGATTTAGAGATGATCTGCAAAGAGGAGTGGACCAACATTCCTCCTAAAATGTGCGCAAACTTGGTCATCAATTACAAGAAACGTTTGACCTCTGTGCTTGCAAACAAGGGTTTTTCCACCAAGTATTAAGTCTTTTTTGTTAGAGGGTTCAAATACTTATTTCACTCAATGAAATGCAAATCAGTTGCTATCTTTTATTTAAAGTTATTTTTTCGATTTTCCTTTTGATGTGCTATCTGCCACTGTTACAATAAACCTACCATTGAAATGATACTGTTCTGAGACTTTTCATTTCTTTGTCATTGGACAAACTTACAAAATCAGTGAGGGGTCAAATAATTATTTCCTCCACTGTATAATATATATTTTTTCACGCTAATGCTACTTCCACACTAGCGTTTTTGCTGGATCCGGCAGGCACAGCAAAAACTCCTCCGTTACCGATATTACAACCATCTGCATCCATTATGAACGGATCCGGTTGTATTATCTTTAACATAGCCAAGAAAGATCCGTCTGGAACTCCATTGAAAGTCAATGATGGACGGATCCGTTTTCTATTGTGTCCGAGAAAACGGATCCGTCCCCATTGACTTGCATTGTGGGTCATGATGGATCCGTCTTGCTCCGCGTACCAGGATGGAAAACAAACTGCAGCATGCTGCGGTTTTCTCTCCGGTATGAGAATGGAATACCTGTCACTACCAGCAGTCTCAGCACCAGCAGTCAGTGCCAGTCATCCAGCCACAGCCACCAGTTACAGTGCCAGCAGTGTTAGCCACCAGTCAGTGTCAGCAGTCTCAGCCACCAGTCGCAGTAGCACCAGCCGTGTCAGCCCGCAGGCTCACCCACCAGTCAGTGTCAGCAGTCACAGTGCCAGCGGTCTCAGCCACAGCCAACAGTCTCGGCCACCAGCCACAGCCACCAGTCAGTGCCAGTGCCTTTTAATATAGACTGTTCCTACTAATGTTTATTCACTAATGTTCTAGCGCCCGTTTTTGTAACAGGCTTAATGTCTAGTATATTTACAGTGGAGGAAATAATTATTTGACCCCTCACTGATTTTGTAAGTTTGTCCAATGACAAAGAAATGAAAAGTCTCAGAACAGTATCATTTCAATGGTAGGTTTATTGTAACAGTGGCAGATAGCACATCAAAAGGAAAATCGAAAAAATAACTTTAAATAAAAGATAGCAACTGATTTGCATTTCATTGAGTGAAATAAGTATTTGAACCCCTACCAACCATTAAGAGTTCTGGCTCCCACAGAGTGGTTAGACACTTCTACTCAATTAGTCACCCTCATTAAGGACACCTGTCTTAACTAGTCACCTGTATAAAAGACACCTGTCCACAGAATCAATCAATCAAGCAGACTCCAAACTCTCCAACATGGGAAAGACCAAAGAGCTGTCCAAGGATGTCAGAGACAAAATTGTAGACCTGCACAAGGCTGGAATGGGCTACAAAACCATTAGCAAGAAGCTGGGAGAGAAGGTGACAACTGTTGGTGCGATTGTTCGAAAATGGAAGGAGCACAAAATGACCATCAATCGACCTCGCTCTGGGGCTCCACGCAAGATCTCACCTCGTGGGGTGTCAATGGTTCTGAGAAAGGTGAAAAAGCATCCTAGAACTACACAGGAGGAGTTAGTTAATGACCTCAAATTAGCAGGGACCACAGTCACCAAGAAAACCATTGGAAACACATTACACCGCAATGGATTAAAATCCTGCAGGGCTCGCAAGGTCCCCCTGCTCAGGAAGGCACATGTGCAGGCCCGTCTGAAGTTTGCCAATGAACACCTGAATGATTCAGAGAGTGACTGGGAGAAGGTGCTGTGGTCTGATGAGACCAAAATAGAGCTCTTTGGCATTAACTCAACTCGCTGTGTTTGGAGGAAGAAAAATGCTGCCTATGACCCCCAAAACACCGTCCCCACCGTCAAGCATGGGGGTGGAAACATTTTGCTTTGGGGGTGTTTTTCTGCTAAGGGCACAGGACAACTTATTCGCATTAACGGGAAAATGGGCGGAGCCATGTATCGTGAAATCCTGAGCGACAACCTCCTTCCCTCTGCCAGGAAACTGAAAATGGGTCGTGGATGGGTGTTCCAGCACGACAATGACCCAAAACATACAGCAAAGGCAACAAAGGAGTGGCTCAAGAAGAAGCACATTAAGGTCATGGAGTGGCCTAGTCAGTCTCCGGACCTTAATCCAATCGAAAACCTATGGAGGGAGCTCAAGCTCAGAGTTGCACAGAGACAGCCTCGAAACCTTAGGGATTTAGAGATGATCTGCAAAGAGGAGTGGACCAACATTCCTCCTAAAATGTGCATAAACTTGGTCATCAATTACAAGAAACGTTTGACCTCTGTGCTTGCAAACAAGGGTTTTTCCACCAAGTATTAAGTCTTTTTTGTTAGAGGGTTCAAATACTTATTTCACTCAATGAAATGCAAATCAGTTGCTATCTTTTATTTAAAGTTATTTTTCGATTTTCCTTTTGATGTGCTATCTGCCACTGTTACAATAAACCTACCATTGAAATGATACTGTTCTGAGACTTTTCATTTCTTTGTCATTGGACAAACTTACAAAATCAGTGAGGGTCAAATAATTATTTCCTCCACTGTATAATATATATTTTTTCACGCTAATGCTACTTCCACACTAGCGTTTTTGCTGGATCCGGCAGGCACAGCAAAAACTCCTCCGTTACCGATATTACAACCATCTGCATCCATTATGAACGGATCCGGTTGTATTATCTTTAACATAGCCAAGAAAGATCCGTCTGGAACTCCATTGAAAGTCAATGATGGACGGATCCGTTTTCTATTGTGTCCGAGAAAACGGATCCGTCCCCATTGACTTGCATTGTGGGTCATGATGGATCCGTCTTGCTCCGTGTCCCAGGATGGAAAACAAACCGCAGCATGCTGCGGTTTTCTCTCCAGTATGAGAATGGAATGATATTCATTTTGGTGCACTCCGTTCTGTTTAGTTACGTTTTGTCCCCAGTGACAATGAATGGGGACTAAACGAAAGCGTTTTTTCCCCGTATTGAGACCCTATGAAGGATCTCAATACTGAAAAATATTAACGCTGGTGTGAAAGTAGCCTTAGAGAGTTGAAGTACTAAGATAGGTAAATTATGCAAACAGTGTCCGTTCACTTGATAATATTTTAAAGGAGTATCTATATTTTGACAGTATGAATGGAAAACAACATGGAATAATTTCAAAACAATACTGAAACCATAAACGTTTTGTTAAAAAGTACAATTAAACAGTTACGTTTTTAGTATATCTTAGAACTATACCAAATATTTTTTTAAATGATACAGTGAAGCCAATAAAAAAAGCTAATTGAGTCGTCCCAGCGCACAGATTATACACATTGCATTTTCACATGGTGATTGACTAGATGTGCATTGCAATCTTCGTATGCAGCTTGTCCATTGTATAATCCGCCCCATACCACATTTTCAGTTCCGCCATATATGATGCATTCTGGTAAAACTTCTTTGAGAACACTACCCGCCACTCCATAGAATCACTTTTTAATGCAATTTTGGATGCTTGTCTTAAAAAGGTTTAACTGTATGTAGATGTACATAATAAATCTCCATATAATGAACCCTTCAAAATCTTAGCTTTGAAAGTGGCCTCAAAGTCTTTGAGTGGAGAACCGTTAGCCCTCGCAAGGTGTTTAGTCCTAAATAACACTTTACAATTTCAGTTATATTTTCTTAAAGGAGTTCTCCTCTAATATGGGCTTCTACAGGGGTTATTAAGGGGCTATACTTGTAGACCACCATCCTTCTACGGCTGCTTAGAATAGGCACTGCTCGGCTATCCCTTGCAGCGGGGGAGAACCGAGCTCATGCTGCAACTGACCGGATTGGCCCTAACCCTGTCTGCAGTGTATCCTAGCAGGCCGCACATCTATGGCAGTATTCTTCTCTTCGGTGCATAAGCAATCCAGAGAATTATAGAAGTGATCAAAAGATCACCTATTAAAGTCCCCCTTGTGGGGCTATTAAATGGTTAAAAAAAAAGTTTTATGAAATAAAAAAAAAGTTGAAATACAGCTTTTTTCCACTGGGGAAAAAAAAACACTTTTCAATGTAAAATAAAATCTGCTGCACATTTTGGTATCACTACATCTGTAACGACCTGCATGCGCAGTGGTAATTTCATTTATCCCAAATGATGAACGGCGTAAAAAAAAGTGATGTGATCAAAAAGAGTTATACACCCCAAAATAATACAAATGAAAACTACAAGTTTCCCCACAAAAATCAAGTGCTCGAACAGCTCCGTAAAAAAAAAAAGAAAAAAAAAAAGGGCTTGGGATGCAGCAATGCGAAAATATTTTACTTTTTTAAGGGTTTTTATTGTGCAAAAGTAAAGTAAAACTTAAAAAAAATAATTTACATGTATCTAGTATTGCTGTTATCCTACTGAAAGGTCTCGTGTTATTTATTGCCAGAAAATGGACGACACAAAATTTATAACATAGAAACTCAGTGACAGTATTGCTCTTTTTTTCCTTATCCCTCTTCCCCCCCAGAGAGAGTTAGTAAAAGTTAATCAGTAAGTTTTGTGTACCTTAAAATGGTGACGTTAAAAACTGCAACTTGTCCTGCATAAAAAAAAAGCTTCCATGTGGTTATATTGAAGGAAAAATAAAAATGTTATAGCTCTTGGAAAGTGGAAAAAAATGAAAAAAAAATATAAAAATTGCTTGGTCACTATCACCCAAAATGCATGCAGAGGAAAGGGGTTAAAGGTGGATTTTACACGAGCAAATTATCGGAAAAGACCGCTCCTGCGAACGCTCGTTTCGAACAATCTGTTCGTGTAAATGTGCCATCGAACCCCCAGTGAATGAGCGAAACACTTGTTCATCGGGAGATCCTGTCATTCATGCAGGCACCACCGATCATAGTTTCTGGGCGGCAGATCGTGTGGTCTAAACAGAAACAATGCAGCTGTATGAGCGATCGCAGTAGCGATTCCTCGTCCTCATACTGCAAAGGAAATTGCTGCATTTACTTTGAGCAGCCGACTGCCAGGAAGGAACGACTCCTTCCCGACAATCGGCTGCTACATCGCGCTGTCTAAACCTGACTTAAGAAAAAGTATCATAACTTGGGAATGGAGCCTCAGATCAACAAAAGAAAAACAGTGATTTAATCAGGTGAACCACAGCTATGATAGGGAGGTCGCTGGTGACGGATTCCATTTACATCTTTAAGATAAAAGCGACTTTAAGATTAAATCCTGGTAAACAATGGAAGGATATGGAGGTAGCAGGTGGTGTTACAGAACTGGTCTGATGGGCTAAACACCAAATAAATGAGACTAGTCTGACGCGTTACTCAGCTTAAGGTGTGTAATGCATGATTTACCTTTGTTTCTCGCTCGCTGGCGTCCACCTTCAAGCGGGGAAGGAGTTAAAGGCTTACCCTATTTCAGTCTAGTAGAAGAAAGGCGCTTGGCTCTAAATTGTAGAAATAAAATGGGGTCGTTACAATAAGATATAAAGGCTCACAGACCTGTAACTAACAAGTGTTCCCATTAGTGTGCCAAACCTGCTTTGAGTTACTACTCTTGGAGGTTGAGAACCTAATATTGTTCCATGTGGTTTCAAGTCTGAGAATGGCTCAATGCCTGTTGTACGGCAAGGAAGATATTTATCTGCCATCTCACCTTTACATTGAGAAATGAATGAGAAATTTCTGCCGAATATATTGTTCTGCTGAAGAAAGCTGGATGAAAGGAGCTGGGAAATTTGCATTTGTATCTGCTGGAGGATGGAGCAAGGAAGGTTCTGTTCTCTGCGTGTTTGATCTTTTTTTTTTCTCTGCGCTGTCTGAAAAACGCTCATTTGCAGATCTTTTGGCCTCGCGCTCTCATGATGTCAACCATAGTTCTAGACTTTGTCGTGTCCTCCTGACCTTATTGTCGGGTACTGAAGAATGTAAGCAGCAGAGCCATGTTCTGATCTTCTACTATGTTTTCTCTTTTCTTTTTTAATTATATGACATTTTTTTTTCTCCAATGGTGGTAACGACATCCCTGGTTAGTCATAATTTATGCCTGAGATTTAATGAATGTCGGTAGATGTAATTTATTCGATGCTCATCTTTATTTTTGACAACAGCATCACCGTTTTCCCTTTGTGACCTATTTTACTTGTCTTTTGGCAATAACTTGTCCATGGTTAATCATTTGTTGTTTTTTGTAAATTATTTGACCCTTTAAATATATAATGCCAGATTAATTGAAACAAACATATATACTTGTCTGGCGATGTCTTGTATGTAAGGGTGTTTATATGTGAACTATTCCACCCACTTACAACTTTTATCTTCCACTACAATAATATAATATTAATTACCGTATTTTTCGCTTTATAAGACGCACCTGAAGATGACGCATCTAGGTTTTAGAGAAGGAAAATAAAAAAACAATTGTTATATGACTATACCTCCCCTCATCCTTAAGAATGCATCGTTGTCCTTTTGTACATGCATTCATTCTTAAGGATAAGTGGGATTATTGTGAAATTTATTATAAACAGAAGATGCCCCACACATCTTCTGCATTGGCCACCATGATTTTGGCATATTCGCTTTATAAGACGCACTGACTGCATCTTATAAAGCGAAAAATTTGGTAAATTGATATGTGAAAGGATCTGAACACTATGATTGTTAACATATACACAGTTAACGTATGCAGTCCTAATAAATGTCTTGTGGTAATCCACATACCTGTAGCCACCCACCCGTTTTGTGTTTGCCATGTATGTAGACTTTATGGTACATAGCAGGTCCGTAGAAGAAACTTAATGAATATTGGGGTGTATAACAAAAGTATGCCCAGCACCAGTCTATACAGAAGGCCATATGGACGCATAGGACATCTGGCTAGTGGTTGTTGAGATGAAACTAACTCTGTGAAAGTTTTGTATGTCATATGGGTAAGCGCCAAAAGGGCACTAACTTTAAAAAACATGCACACAAGGTTGCCTCTCCTTTAGTCCAGAAAATCCTTTGTTATAAAGCCTCTTGTACATGACCACAGTTGGAATCTGCGTCTGATACACATTTTTTGCGGGTCAGGCGCCCTTTCCATTCTCTTTCCAGAAAAAAACGGACAGCGCACGGATGTCATCCATGTGCTGTCTGCGTGGCTGTTCAACAAATTATGACCTCATGCACACGGCCATTGTTGGCCGGTGCTAGTATTGCACACCACAAACAGCGGATCTGCAATATACGGGCACCAGCCATTTGTGCACCGCATCAAGGGTGCGAACTCATTCACTTAAATGGGTCCGCAATCCGGAAGGTGCAGTGCGGAATGGAGGCACAGAACCCCACGGAAGCACTACGGAGTGCTTCCATGGGTTTTCTGTCCGTGCCACCGCACCGCAAAAAAGTAGTTCATGCACTACTCGGATGCGGACCGGACAAGTAAATGGGTCCATGTACACAGACGGCGACCACATGGTTGGTGCCCATGCATTGCAGACTGCAATTTGAGGTCTGTAGAACTGGCAAGGCTGGTACACGGTCGTGTGCATAGAACATGTCCTATTGTTGTCCATTTGTCGAACAAGAATAGCAATCTCTACTGATGTGAGTGACAAGATTGTGGAATTCAGATGGACGGTATCTATATTATGCGGTTCCGTGTTTTATGGACCACAGTGCAGATACGGTCATGTTCATGAGGCCTAATAAAGATATGACAAATATATAGGGATTTACCCATATTTTAATTTTGATGGCCCTTCCTCAGGACAGGCCATCGGTATCTGATCGGCAGGGCTCTGGATCCCCGTGTAAATCACCTATTCTACAGTAGCTGCAGTAGCTCCAGTGCCGGAGCTACACAGCTCCGTCTGTTACTATAGTGGATGGATCAGTGTAGTTCCAGCTCTGGAGATCCTGCAACTACTTCAGAACATGATCTGCAGGGTTTTGGATGTCCAGCGGCCAGATGTTGATGGCGCATCCTGAGCATAGGCCATCAATATTAGTATAGTAGAATATCGGAAAAAATGGTGTGCAAAAAAAGACCATAACCCTGACTCATGTAGTCAGCTGGCTCTTATATGGTACATGAAAATACCCCAGAAAGGAAAGAGTCGACCATTTTCACTTGGTTCTAAATCGATTATACAGAATCAAAAGTGCTCCAGTTGGCCTGAAAATTTATGTATAAGGCTCTGAGGTCTCCTAGGACTCATAGTTTTCTCCATTTTCTCTGTCTCTCGCTTTTATTACTTGTTCTCCCTCTTTGTCTATTAGAATCTCAACTCCATAACACATGCAGATGACACTATAGGCAATACATTTGTTCTTTATTAACTAACTTTATATGTTACCCTATGTAAATATCTATCCAGGTGGGTAATACAGACTTGAACTGCTAACTGGGTTATCCTGATGAAACCATATGGATGACAATGTGCATAGGAACTCCTAAACCCACAATAATTCTGCAAGAACACTTTTCTTTTAGGTAAAAAGTATTTTGTTTTGTTGTATCCCGGGCCGTATTTAGAGTTCATGCTGCTCTATGCACTTTGCCACCCCTCCTCTTGGCACACATGGCACATTAGTTCCCGCCCAAGAAGACTTAAGTCTGACTCTGAGCCTCAGATCTAACAATCTAATAATCCAAACCATATATAATCACGTCATCTCTTATGCAGTCTTCTGCAGTCAGTGCTCACTGCTCAGGCTTCAGTTCTAGGCTAGCCAGGGCCAGGGAGTGACGGCAGCGCTTACATGCGGGCCGCTGGTCTAGTAGTCGGAGTGCTCCTCCTTCCTCTTTGGCAGCGCTGATGGTGGTATAAGAGGAGAGAACTACAACTCCCAGTATGCTCAGGCTATTATTAGCATAGGACCGGCACCACCAATATACAATTCATACAGGTGCTATCAACATGTATAAAAAGTCAACAGCACACAGGAAGAAAGTTCATGGTAGAAACTGATGCACACCTTGAAGTTAAAATGATACAGCTTTATTGGACAAATTCTATTGTTTTCGGTGTTTTTGAATTGTTTTTAAAATTTTCCAATAAAGCGCCATCTTTTTTTACTTTACATTATGCATCAATTTTTTGCTTGTACATTTTTCTTTGTGCAGACTGTTATTAGGACGTATCAGATAACATTACAGAGAGGAGGTATAAGAGGAGGAGAACTACAACTGCCAGCATGTCCAGGCTGTTATTAAGTGATACCAGAGGACATTACAGGCAAGAGGTATAACAGGGGACAATTACAACTCCCAGCAAGTGCAGGCTGTTTGTGTTATCACAGCACATTACAGGGAAGGGGTATAAGAGGAGAGAACTACAACTCCAAGTATTTCTTTGGCTCATGTCACACAAAATCATCACAGGCCCTTCACCGCCACGTCTACAATCCTAAGCTCCGCCCCCTCCCGCACTGATTACATTATGGTGATGTCATCACAGGTCCTTTATCCACCACTTCTCCTCTCAACTGCTGAACTCCAGCCCCTCGTTCACTGATCACATGATGGTGACATAATTACAAGTCCTTTATTTTTTGCAGTTTAGAAGATTTAGAACAGGTCCTAGTCAGTAGTCACTGCTGCTGTGGCTGGATCTCTCTTGTTCTCTCTGTTATCAGCCAGTAGCAGAACGCCACAGCTCCCCGTTCACCCCTTTTCCGGTGACCAGGTTACCCTAGGCATGGAGAAGTTGGGAGGGGGGGACTCTCTCTTGCTGCACCCCTCTTCTTGGCAGTGCCCTAGGTACGTGCCCTCAAGTTCCTAATTGTAAAGACAGCCCTAATTGTATCCATATACATTCTCTCTTGAATGCCTTCTTACATTTGTGATAGTGTATTATCTTTATATAGTATAGTTTATGAGTATATTGGATGGGGCACTGACAAAGTTTACGGTATATCTTCTGGGGTATTTTACCTATACCTTACCATGTGGGGACCACTGGTGAGTAAGAACCTTGGGATTTGTGTGAACTCTATGTGCAAGTTTGTGACAGGTCTGGCAAGAATTTCCTGTAGGCATTTTCAATCTGTAGGCATTGTTATATGTATTTGTGCATAAAATTAATCTGAACATCTTTATATGCGTACATATGGTGTATATTTGGTTTTTATAATATCTTAAAGGTTAGAAACGAAATAAAAATATTACCGTGGCTATTCCAGCAACCCTGTGCAATAGTAGCACCAAACAATGACCTCAGCTCTACTATTTCTCGCAAGCTCAGCTGTGCCACATCTGTAGACGCACAGATGTTTTACTGTAGATAGTATGTTACTTGCAGATATTTCATTGATACCGATGACTTTAAAAATATTATTTCCCATGCATCAGCTCTCACTTGTCATCATTGCAATCCCTAAAATTTCCCATCGCATAGGTGTTTGAGACGGTGTCGTCTTTCCTGCAGCCAGAGTTAATTGTGATGCCGCCTGGTTGCGGATAATGCTTCAGTGTCACTGTGCTGTGTGTTTTCTTGGGCTCGCTACAACGGAGGAGCCTAACCTCCATTCAGCAAGGTAATTAATGCCTTTCAAGTTGTCTCACACAGACAACTTTTGGCAGAATCCATTCATAATGTTTTGAACGTTGCGTTTTAAACACTAAACAATATGTCATCCGGCTGAATGAAAAATTAATAGTGTCGTAGATTCTTAAATTTACAAATGATGGATTATTAGGGAAACCAGTAATTTTGCAGATTGGGTTCTTTTTTTTTTTTTTACTTTTGTACAGCAGCAAGATAAAAGAGAGATTTTGCACCACTTGTGGTGAAAAATGAGCTGGGTACTGATGTGTGTTATCACAGTCATTCTTTAAGTAAAGGCATAGGGCACCGAACGCATGGATTTCTGATGGAATTTACATGGTTAATGTGTTCTCCTGATAACGGGGGTCAGAAGTTAAGTGTGGTGTAAAGTTGTACAGAATAGATATTACGTGGGTCAAGTGTTTTTGTTTTATCTGTGTTTATGATACCTCCCTCGTGGTCTTCATGGACACTTCAAATTTTTAGTTTAATATTTCATTACAGATAAAAACTATATGTTCTGTGGGAGGCATCATGAAAGGTACAAAAGTTGGTTACTCCCCACTTTTTGTCACTCACGGGTTCCATATTGGGCATGAGTTGGCCCTGACGAAGATTAACGGGCGAATAGAAGTCGCCCTCAGCCTCAAATATTCCTCAATTACTCATTGCTCTTCTAGAACACTCTGACCTAATTTTGTCTGGCACATATCTGTGATGTGTCTCTTCCACAGAGTAATCAATGTTTTTGTTTTTTCACCAATTGGTCCATGATATCATAAGTCATGTTTCTAACGCTGTACATATATGCACATCATAAATCATGCCAAACAGTCTTCCAGTTTGATAGCTGGAGTGAATCACCATTTCACAGGGGAATGATGCAATGTGTGTGACTGATGAGCGGGCACACATACCAATGTGGTCATTGAATGACTAGAAATACAAAAATAATCTGCTTTCTTGGGAGAGAACATGGACAAGGAAAGTTACTCTATGGGAACTATATTACTTTGACTTATGTATTCTCTTTTTATACTTTTTGGTGCTTTTTGCACATATTTTTTGTGGCGTTTTAAGGTTTAGTTTGACACTTTGCAATTTTTTAAATTTATATTTAGTATTTTGATAAACTGTATACATGCAATATATTTGTTATAATGTAGAGGCATACCGTACCTGGGTGACTGGTCACTGCAGGGGCTCCTGTGGAGACGTCAGCGGCTCATACGGGAAAATCCAAGCAAATAGACCTCTAGCACAATTCTCTTAAAATATTGCATCGCATATCGTTCTCACAATTTTTAGGGCCCTAATCGCAATCGCACAAAATTCCCATATCGTGCAGCCCTAATAGATATATATATATATATATATATATATATATATATTATATATATTTCAGTGTATATTTGGCAAATGCAATATGCATTGTGATATGTAGTGTTCATACATGGCATATTTTTTTTTTTTATTATTATTATTAAAGTGCCATCCATTCCATGGCACTGTAGATATGAAAAGGGGTGCACATACATAATATAAAACAAGTAAAATAACCATGAACAAGACGAATTACAAAGAGAGAAGCCTGCCTGGGAGGTCTTACAATCTACAAGGGATGGGGAAGGATACAGTAGGTGAGGGTAGACGATGGTCATATGGCGGTATAGAGGCAGCAGGGGAACTGTAAGTTGTAAGCTTGTCTGAAGAGGTAGGTTTCCGTTTTCCACTGTAGATGAGAGTATGATATGTTAGGGTAGAGAGTTCCAGAGTATAGGAGCGTTCACACGCTGCAAAAAATTCTGGGACTGAAAATCAATTCCATTCACGTTAACGGGGCTTACAGAAATCCATGTGCTTTCAGCCCCATTGAAATGAATGGAACTGATCTGGGTTGCATCTGGGTTGCAAATTTTTTGCAACAAAATCTGCATGTGTGAAGGCTCTCTAAGGGTGCTGCACAGGAGAAATTTTAGAGGCGATTGTGGGAAGAGGAGATCAGAGGAGAGTAGAGAAGGAGGTCTTGTGAGGATCGAAGGTTGTGTGTGGGAAGATACTGGGAGATCAGGTCACAGATGTATAGAGGGGACTGGTTGTGGACGGCCTATGTTATAGTTAGTGTTTTGTACTGGGTTATCTGGTCAACGGGGAGCTAGTGAAGGGAATGGCAGAGGAGAGAGACAGAAGAGTAATGAGGGGGTAGTAGGGTTAGTTCGGCAGCAGAGTTGAGGATAGAGTGGAGGGGTGTGAGAGTGCTGGATCGAAGGCCACAGAGGAGGATTTATGTTGTGAATTTTCTGTTGTAGATTTTCGGGTAGAAAATCCACAATAGCAGCAAAGTGGATACGACTTTAAAGGAATCTTGTCATATTAAACATGCTATTTGAGTTGCAGAAAGCAGGAGGAGCTGAGAAGATTGATATATAGTTTTGTGGGAAAAAGATTCAGTAAAACTTACTAAATTTATTAATTTAACTTCCTGCTCATTCTGGGCTTTCAAGTCAAGGAGGCGGTCCTATCAGTGACTGACAGCTGTCTCTGTACACACAGTCATAGGGGGAAGGCTGTCAATCACTGATTGATGTAAAGGAGACGGTCCTATCAGTGACCGACAGCTATCTCTGTATACACAGTCATAGAGGGAAGGCTGTCAGTCACTGATTAATGTAAAGGAGGTGGACCTATCAGTGATTGACAGCTATCTCTGTATACACAGTCATAGAGGGAAGGCTGTCAGTCACTGATTGATGTAAAGGAGGTCGGACCTATCAGTGATTGACAGCTTTCTCTGTGTACACAGTCATAGAGGGAAGGCTGTCAGTCACTGATTGATGTAAAGCAGACGGTCCTATCAGTGATTGACAGCTATCTCTGTATACACAGTCATAGGGGGAAGGCTGTCAGTCACTGATTGATGTAAAGGTGTCGGTCCTATCAGTGATTGACAGCTATCTCTGTATACACAGTCATAGAGGGAAGGCTGTCAGTCATTGATGTAAAGGAGACGGTCCTATCAGTGATTGACAGCTATCTCTGTATATACAGTCATAGAGGGAAGGCTGACCGTCATTGATGTAAAGGAGACGGTCCTATCAGTGATTGACAGCTATCTCTGTATACACAGTCATAGAGGGAAGGCTGTCAGTCACTGATTGATGTAAAGGAGACGGTCCTATCAGTGATTTACAGCTATCTCTGTATATACAGTCATAGAGGGAAGGCTGTCAGTCATTGATGTAAAGGAGACGGTCCTATCAGTGATTGACAGCTATCTCTGTATATACAGTCCTAGAGGGAAGGCTGTCAGTCATTGATGTAAAGTAGGCGGTCCTATCGGTGATTGACAGCTATCTCTTTATACACAGTGATAGAGGGTTACCAGAGTTCTGCACTGCCTCCTACTCTTTTGTGCCGCCTCTCTCTCCCTCCCCCTCCCCTCGCTCAGCCTGATGCGCCCATATGGCCTGCTTGGATTGGCTTCTTCTTGCAAAGTGCCGGCGCATGCGCACTACGCTAGAAGAAGCCGTTGCCAGCAGTGAGATGCCGGGGTGAGGAATGTAGCGGCTGAAACAAGTGGAACGCCAACGACCCAGTTTCTGAATCACGTGCGCTGGGACCTGATTCTTCGAGGCGGCGGACGCAGCCCCTATGCGAAAGGAGTGATCCGATATAGAGGAAGGGTCCGCACCCAGACATGAGACTAGGGATCGAACATGTGCTGTGAACTGACGCGTAGTGAGAGGTGACGCACCGAAGGGTAACAGAGGACTGTCCTGCCTACAACCTGCTAAGGCTGTCTGTAACCTGTGTAGGACCTGGACCGGACGCCACCGGTGAGACGTGGGGAAGTAGGATATCGCAACCGGGGGACTGGTCTGGGAGGTTTTGGAGGTAGGAAGGAGGAGTGTGAAACCCTCGGGCCCCCGGACCAGCTGACTGATAGTCAGGAACCCGGAGTTAGTGGTGGAGCACGTGAACTCGCCGGGTCTTAAGAATCCGTAGAAGGCGAGGTATACTGCGGCTTTGAGCACCAAACTGGGCGTAGCCCCGAAAGGCATCCTGTCCAAAGAGTCAGACAGATCACGGAAAAGCTGACCCGAGACGGCCTGCCTGTGACCTCGACTGCTGGGACCAATCTTACAGAGGCCTCTGAGTGCAGCTTTAACCGTGTGAGCCGAGAATAATGAGACCCACTCTGGCTGCCTAATTGAGAGGAATTGCTGGACCCCGGACAGACAAGTCTTGACCGTGCTGTGGGCCAGCCGGAGCTCCGAGTGGCATTACCCGATGAAGGCTAGTATATATTCTATGAAGGTGGACTGACCGTGTGGGCACCGCTCCTGAAACTTGCGAAACGTCCCCCACCCAGTACGATAGGCCCTAGCTGTGTTGGGAGAGAGGGATTTGTTTAGCAAGGCGTGGGCCACTTCCAGGTATGTATCTAGTCCATTATGAGAGACTCGTGAGGAGGGACAGTGGCACCCACGACGTCCGCCTCCGGCATCACCTGCAAGAAAAGAGAGAGGTTAGCCCTCGATACGGCATCAGCTGCCACATTCTGGGATCCGGGTAAATGGGCACTAAGGTAACGAAAGTGATGAGTGAGCGACAGGTATACTAGTCGTCTCATGAGACTCATGACATGCGGAGATTTGGACGTGCCGCTTGTGAGGATGTCGACCACTGCGGTATTATCTGTCACGAACAGAACAGTACTGTTCTTCCACTGGCTGCCCCAAACATGCGCGGCTGCTACTATGGGATACAGCTCAAACAGGGCAGAGGTGTGGAGGAACCCTGGAATCTGGAGGGGAAGAGCACGACAACTCTGGGATAAAAAATGACACCCCGTTCCAGTGACCGAGGAAATGATCCCACATATGGAGATCAGCACGAGCCTGACTATCCAGGTGGACTGGGCTGTCTTGATTAGGGGCGGGAGCGAGGAGCGCCAGCAACCGGGAAATGAATGCCCTGCCCTGCGGAATGACCCGCATGGCATAGTTAAGCATGCCCAGCAATGATTTTAACTCGACCTTGGTGACTGCGGGCGAGACGGAGAACCTATGGACTACTTCCCGGATTCTGAACAATTTGTCGGATGGCAGCCTAGCTAGCATGTGTAGCGCATCTAGTTCTATGCCCAGAAAGGTGATGGTGGTAGATGGGCCCTCAACCTCCTTGGGGGAGACGGGGACTCCTAAGTGAGAGAAACGATCTAAGAGTTTCCCTAAACCTACAGGGGCGGACCCTGGCCTCTCTATTAGCAGGAAATCGTCCAGGTAGTGTATGACAAATTCGCAGCGGACCTTGTTTTCTAGGATCCAGTGGAGGGCCTGGGCCAGCTGATCGAACAACCACGGGCTACTCTTGGAGCCGAACGTCAGCTTGGTAGCAAAATAGTATTGCTCCCTCCACTTGATCCCATGCCAGAGCGCCGGCAGTATGGGGAGCAATTTAAAAGCGTCGGATATGTCAGCTTTGGACAAAGACGCACCAGGTCCTAAAAGGGTGAGGATGGCGATTGCCTGGTCGATGGAGGAGTACCTCATGCTTACCTCCTCTGACGGAATGAGGGAGTTGAGACTGGGTATGGGAGAACCATGTGGAGCAGAAAGGTCTATTATGAGACGCTCTTTCCCGCTAAACTTGCCCGTGACTACCCCTATGGGACTGACTCTCCACCGTTGAAAGGGGGGCTCTGAAAACGGACTGATTACAAAACCCTTGTCCAGTTCAATTTTAACTAGCCTATCAACGGCGTCAGGGTTTCTGTCGGCTGACTGAAGGTTCTTACACTCATACGTACTTTCAGGCGTCGTGATCAGCCCTGTGTGGAACCCTGCCTGAAAACCGGAGATTAAGAACTCCACAAACCATGGGTTGTGGTGACCCTCTAAGGACTTCCTAAGTGACGCGGAATCCACGACGCTCATATAAGTTCTCATAGACTTTAATGAGCACATAGTTTTAGGATGAGCCCTAAAACAATTGGTACATACATGCAGGAGGCGGCACTGGCTGAAATTACAGGAACCAAAATTATAATTATTGCAGAGCTGAGCCCTGCCCAGCTGTACGATGGGTCTGCCTAGTTTGTCGACCGGATTAGGAGGTTTGAAGACGTCTAGGGGTGCCGCCGCCGAACCGGAAGGGCTGGACGACGCACTGGACACAGATTTGTAGCACCACTCCGCTGTGTGAAAGATGGAATGGCACAGCGAACACGCCGGTGCCCTGAGCCCAGCGAAGTGTCTGCAGAACAACTCTGTGTCCAGGTTGGACCAGTTAGTAACGAATTGGAATTGCGTCAAGACCGCTGCGGCCTTGGCAGAGAAGGAGCAGTGGTAGTCGTAGAACGAACTACCACCGTATTTATAACCCAACTCGGTTACGCGGAAGAGGTAGAGGTCTAGTTCCTCCCTCCTCTCCGGCCTAACCGAGCAAATGACATCCCGGTAGAGGCTGAACGCCAGGACGAACTCTGGTATCGACAGCTTGCGGTAAAGCCTGTGGTCGCGGCCCTTCAGAACCACAGAGACCTCACCGCAAGCGATCACCTTACTCTCTGACAAGTCCCTAGAGGCGATCAACAGGGAAGCAAGATTGACGTCCCTACCCTCCAGGATGTCCTTCCTAACATTGGTTGGAATGAAGTGCGAAGGGGAGACGCTAGGTACTGGTGGAGCCGTCTGAGCACCTCCTGCAGTGGAGGTAAAGGCGATGGGAACATCGGTCACATGGACCAGGGCGACCGAGCCACGACTTTCCATGACCTCCATTCTCGCCTGGAGGCCATTGAGAGACGAAGTCAGACTGTTCAGCATGATGTGAAGTTGTGTCAAGGACGTCTGCATAGTGGCCGTAGAAACGTCGTCCTGACGCGAGGCCAGTGAGTCTTTCAGTAGCCGATAGAGCTCTGCCTTCCTGGCGGAGGCCGGGAAGGGGATACCCCTCTTATTCAACTCCGTGATGAGCCTAGAGATGGTCCACAACCGCAGGGACCGAATGCTGCCCCCTTCTGAGAACCCTGGCGCGTTCTCGTCTACGGATGCCTCCACGATGTCGGAAGCACGTGACATCCTGGCTGGAAGATAGAATGTAAATAAATGGCTAAGCACCTGGTACCCGCTCCTGGGGGTAGAAACCCTACCACACGTGCACCGCACCCTGGCCATACCGTGAAACCACAACATGCTAAAGGTGAGAGACAGAGGAGACCGTGAGGCGGAGGAGCAGACCCCGACACCTGAGGGAGAAACACGCAGAGCGTGGCCGGCTTACCGACTGCTGAACGTCAACAGATTGCGACTGCGGATTTAAAGATGGCGGTTGTAGTTGGTGTGGAACCTGAACGTAGAATCGTGAACGAGATATAGTAACACTAACCAACACTCCCTACGCCTCTATGTGACGATAAACCCTTCTACCTGGCTGATATGCCAAACTCTGGACGGGACTTGAGGAACTGGCTTGCACCTAGAAGCAAACAACAGCGTTGGTCAACCTGGACCTACCCTCGCGCTCTGGTGGGCACTGCAATAGAGGACCCTCTGTTTTAATTTTTATTTTATTTATATATATATATATATATATATATATATATATATATTTTTTTTTAATATCCCGCTCGCTTCCCCTATGTTCCTCTTACCAGATACCTAACTCCCTTAGCTACTGCCTCTAAACCTGCCCTATAAAACTATGCGAACATTTCTTTTTTTTTTTTTTTTCTCTCTTTTTCGTATTTGGTCTGGTTATTGAAAATTTATTATTATGATTCCTTCCAAACTACCGTGACACTGGCCCTGCATACCATGTGGGTATGCACGACTCCTTTCGCTAGACGTTACCATTCACACCCAATTTCTTTTTTTTTTTTTTTTGTTAAATTATTATTATTTTTTTTTAATTCAACTTTCATTTAAACACCGCCTTGTTCCTTTTTTTTTTTTTTTTTTTTTTTTCCTTAAACCTAACCTGAGCCTGTGGGGCTGCTACCTATTTCCCTAACTTCTTATGCAGACCCCAGAGCGACGGGCACGAGCATATGGGTGGCCCCGCCCCCTACTCCCTGCCTTCCTAAGCGCACGGCGGCCCGTGCGAGACTTTAGAGGCGCTGTAGGCCGATGATGCGGGGATGCGCTCTCCCCTGTGCCCTGGAGTGTCGCCACGTGGGGAGCATGCGCAGCTCCCGACGCGGACTTCAGTGCGCTCTGCTGCCCCCGTGCGGCGGGGGAGCCGAACCCTGCCGGCTGGAGTGCCGTGCGCCGGGGGAGACTGCGATGCTCCCTGGCAGACCGAGCCGGTGCGGGGGTGTCCCCCCTCACCTAGGGAACCGACCCCCGCCGACCGGTGATGGAGGTGGGTTGCTGGACGTGGCAACAACGTACCTCTGCTAATAAAGTGACGATCTGGACACGCGATGATCGCAGGAACGCCGCTCCTCCGCTCGACTCCAGGTACTTGTAGCGCTCCCAAACGTAGAGCGACGTACCAAGGGGGTGTGGCGCTGTCGTGCTTTATGCGAACGGCAGCGCCACGCCCACAAACACAGGCCAAATCAATTGGCCTTACACTTATAAGGCAACATTAGGAATCATAATGAGACCCTGAACGCATATGTTTAGCTCACAGGGCTAAAAAGGGCACATTTATACATATATATATTAGAGAGTTATGAGATAGATAGATATAGATTCAGCATTAACTAAGGCAATGTATTATTGCATCTTGCTCCCTGTCTTGTTAAAGAGACATACACCATGTGCCTAGAAGAAGCTGGGGGCTGCCAGTCGATGTGTACCACGCTCTGCATGTTTCATCCGAAAGAACAAGCTGCATTATTTTAACTCAAACTGTGCTCAGCAGAAGGCAAGACCTTGTAACTGGAAGCCTCCCAAGCCTCCGCAGACGCAGCTTCTTCTATTGTGAGCGAATAAACATACACATAAACTGTTTAATTTGTCATTTCAGTGATCTAACTCCGATCCAAGCAATAATGCAAAATACGGTGAGGCGCGCACCCTGTCTCAGAAATATAATGTGAAAAATACCCAAATTGTCTAATCTGGGGAGACTGTATCTGTGTTAAAGATGCACTACAGAGCAGCAGATGAGGCGTATGCCTCCTCGCAAACTATAAGAATTCAAGATCTCAAACGTTTCTACATTGGACACTACTGTGTAGATACACTAATAGATCGGTAGCACTCCTGATGCACCATTTATTATGAAGAACTAGGAGATATTTTTTTGTTCCTGTTTTCCTTGTATTGAAGTTTTGGAACAGTTTTGCAGTATATTGCACACATACACTGGACCCTCATTCACTCTACACCAGACAAGGTTTAATTTGTAGAAAGTTTTCACTGAGTGTATGTCACACGGGGCTTATTTTACTGTTAAAATATATACAGATTTGCCAGAGAAATCCACAGCATGAGGCTACATTCACACGACTGTATTTTCCGTCTGCGTCTGATCCGCGTTTTTTCTGGATTTCTGGACGCATTCACTTATGTTGGACTGTTAAGAAAATACATACAGCACACGGATGTCACCCATGTGCTGTCCACATCATTGGTGCATCCATATAGTACATGTCTGAATTCTTGTCTTTTTGGGGCCCTCAAAAAGTGAGGGATGCGTCATATTTTGCAGATTCACAATTTGCAGGTCGCAAAACGGACACATGAATGTAGCCTAAATCTATAGCATAAATCGACATGCTACAATTGTAATATTTGTACCACAGGTCAATTTTTTTCAAGCACGGGTCAACGAGATTTCTAAAATTTTGCTGGTACTGATACACACTGGATTTACCGCTCACAAATTGTCACAGCAGATCCACAGCATATCCATCCCATGTGAACATATTCTTAAACACGGGTGGACTGGCAACTTTAAGTGGCCCTGGAAAAAAAAACTAAAAGTGGGCAGGGTCAGCAATACCATAGCGCAATATACATCAAAATCCGCGGTGGCCATCAAAAGATGCCATTTTCTGTTCTTCTTCTCCAGTTGTGATTAAGATATGGTGCAGGGGGCTTTGGAGGTGAGATGCGGGTCACAGCAGTTGAATTCAGGAGGGCATATGCGGTTGCTGGCCAGGCACATGAGTACCTGATTCTCACAGCATTAATTACCACTGGGAGCTCATTATGTACCCAGCGGGCGGAAGAGAGGAGGCTTGGCAGGCCCCCTGATGCATCAGCCAATCAGGAAATTTCCCTGTAAGGTCTATGGCCAATCCGCCCCTGTTCTTAAGGGGTCACTGTCGTTTCAACAATCTTTGCATAAAGTAGATTGTGACCACGGCATGTAAGAGGCTTTTCCCCTGGCGTGCTGCACACCCGGGGATCGAACTACTTCCCCCTGCTGAGATCGTGGAAGCCGTTCATTTGATGGGGTACACTCAAGCCTGCTAGAGTTTTCAGTCCCTGCCATAGACCACAATGGTAATTTATTGCAGTCTATGAGATAAACAATCTGACAAGCACATGTTCAAGTTTTTTAAAAATAAAAAAATCCAAATCACCCCTTTTACCCATATTAAAACTAAATACAAAAAAAAGATCATAGGTATCGCCATGTCGCGAAATGCCCATACCATTTAACTATAAACATATTCTTCTCGTGTGGCGAATGCCATAATGAAAAAATATATAAAAATGGCAGATTCACTTTTTAAAAACATTGAATTAAATGTGATGAAAAAGTCATACACACTCCAAAATGGTATCAATAAAAACTACAGGTCGTACCTAAACATTTAGCCCTCACACAGCTCAGCAGATGTAACTGTAAGAATGTTTTTGGAGTCAGAATAT
Organism: Bufotes viridis; assembly: GCA_033119425.1. NCBI lineage: Eukaryota > Metazoa > Chordata > Amphibia > Anura > Bufonidae > Bufotes > Bufotes viridis. Next base: position 130,431,199 of record CM065597.1, on the reverse strand, counting down.
GATGATACAAAGAAAAAAAACATTTTTTAAAACATTTTTATTTTTTAAATATTATAACATAAGAAAAACGATAAAAATTAGTTATAACCATAATTGTACTGGCCCATATAATGAAGGGCACAGGTCAGTTTTACCACATAGGAGACACCATAAAAGCAAACCTATTAAAAAAAAAAATAATTCAGCTTCCCAATGTAATATTACATTGTAATACAGGGATCAGCAACATCCGGCATTCCAGATTTTCTGAAACTACAATTCCCAGATTCCAACTTTCACTTCTGTAGTTTTAGGCCTGATTCACACGTCCGCAAAATGGATCCGCATCCCATCCGCAATTTTGCGGAAGGGTTGCAGACCCATTCATTTCAAAGGGGCAGGAATGGATGTGGACAGCACACTATGTGATGTCCGCATTTCCGCATCCGTGTTTCCGCATCCGCGTTTCTATTTCACAAAAAAATAGAACATGTCCTATTCTTGTCCGCAATGGCGGACAAGAAAAGGCATTCTCTATATAGTGCCAGCAATGTGCGGATCCGCAAAATGCGGAATGCACATTGCAGCCGTCCATGTTTTGCGGATCTGTGTTTCCGCAAAAAACACACTACGGACGTGTGAATTAGGCCTTATAGCAGCTGGAGTGCCGAAGGTTGCTGATCCCTGTTGTAATATTATGTATATAATATTATATGGTGCCTTTAGGTTCAACTTGTCCCACAAAAAACAAGCCCTCAGATGGCTACGTGAACAGAAAAAGTAGAATATGTCACTGATATTTTCTTTTCTTTCTTATTATAATCTACTTCTGATTTTGACTTCAAAAACTGCCTCAGCACACTTGAGCATATGGCACCGCCCTTGGACTACCTGAACACAGTGAGGGCGGTCTTGCAGAAATTCCACACAAATTTCCATCCTGATTTCTGTGCATTTCTGCACCAAATCTGCAACAAAACCGCATGTGTTACTTGCAGTTTTTGGTGCAAAAAAAAAAAATTGCTGGGAAAATGGGCACTGAGAGAGGATTCCTCCATCAGCATCCATGTTTCCATCGCAGCACCTGGACGCAGGTCAGGGGACCTACCTATAAACATGAATGATGCATATTAAACTATCGGACATCAGTGGCAATAGTTTAATAATTATTATTACTAGCTACATTTTTGTGCTGTTACCAGCAGATGTGCAGCTAGTAATATAAACTTCTGTAAAGTTAATCTGTCACCAAAGGGGGGAAAAAGTGAACTACTATAATCACCACTGTAGTAAGTACACAACTACCCTGGGTTCTATATGTTACTGAATGTATGGCAAGGTTTATTTTAGTGGTTCTTCCCCTTTAATTTCTTGCAATATAGTTAGTTAGTGGTACCAGGCTGTATTCCTGAGTTCTCAGGTAGCTGTATATGTGCACTGCACACTGAAGATCTTTAGGCGGTGCCAGGAAGCTAGAAAACATCTGGGCATGTAACAAAGAGCTTAGCTCCATTCAAGACATCGTCAGGGTGTTTCCTTGGCCGTCCCTTTTTTTTTGCTGATAGGATGCAGACCCATTCATTTCAATGGGTCCGAAAAAATGCGACAGCACATGGTGCTGTCCACATCAGTATGTCCGTTTCCGTAGCCCTGCAAAAAAAATAGAGCAAGGCCTATTTTTTTCTAGTTTGCAGACAAGGATAGGCTTTATTACAATGGAACCGCAAAAATAACGGATCCGCAAAAAAAAACGAATGCCATATGGACGTCATCCATTTTTTTTGCGGACCGCAAAACTCATACGGTCGTGTGCATGAGGCCTAAGATGTGTCTTGCTACTACCATTTCTCTTTGTATCATCAGCCAGATGCCATGTTGGGAACTGGGGATAGGGAGCTTGCTCATTTGTTCACAACTTTGGTGACACTTACTTTACTACATTTTCTCTTTATGTTATCATACTTTAGTAAACTTTTTATGCAGCTAAGCCATGCTAAGCCTATTTATTCCCGGATCTCAGGCTTCACTGTAATACAGGGAAGCATCAAGGAGTCCAGTTTCACTGAGCTAAGTTGTCCAGGAGATGGTTTACATTGCAGGACATGGACTGTTTGCCGACTTACTTCAGGGGAGTGAAAGTGAATTCATAGATAAGAATTATATTGTGGAATCTGTGACTCTTCAGCTATCCGTCCACTATAATAATTTTGGGTGTTCATGATGTCACATGCTCCTTAAAGGAAAAGTTTACCTTTGGCTGTAGAGGTTATCAAGCCTGCTGCATGTGAAAACCCCACACATGTGATATTGATGGACTATCCTGAGAATAGGTCATCAGTATAAAATTCCCGTAAACCTTCTTTAAGGCCTTATTCACACAGTCAGTGTTTGGTCAATGATTTCCATCAGCAATTTTGAGCCAAAACCAGGTGCGGCTCTAAACACAGAACAGGTGCAGATCTTTCCTCTATACCTCATGTCTGTGGAGGCTCCAATCCTGGTTTTGGCTCACAATGACTGATGGAAATCACTGACCAAAACACCAACGTGTGAATGAGGCTTAAGGCCTCTTTTATATGAGCAATGTTTTTGGGTACTGTCTGGGTTTAGAAACTTCAGTAGATTCATCCACATGGTTGATTTCCGCCAAGACCATCAGTCAAAGCCAATAAAATCCATTGCAAAGGAGATCATAGCAGATCTGTCGTATCCATCTTGGTTTATGTAATACAGGAAACCATGATACCAGTGTGAACTATCCGTTTAGACTGATATAGAAGCTACAACATGTGTGGCATAAAGTAGAACACTGGTCAAGAGAAAAGTTACCTTTCTAAGGTATTTTGTGGGTGGTAAGGTAAAAACAAGAATACAAATTATTAATCTATTACACTTTTTTTTTGAGGTGTCATTGAATTGCCTTATATTGTTGTTATTGCTGTTCTTGTCTTTGCATTTTACCTTACGATTGTCATATCCTTGCAGCTGACTGCCTGTATCCATGGATCGTCTGCCATGTTATTTCCAATGCACTGGCAACATGTTTACATCCCCGTTCTTCCTCCGCACTTGTTGGACTACTGCTGGTGAGTGCATTTCCTAAAGAGGGTTCATGGTGTTGTTTGTCCCAAATCTACAACTAGTTTTCACAGTTATAAACCCCAGAACAGATTCATGTCATTTACAGGTCATAAGGTTTTATTAGTTAGAAAACAGTCTAAGTGAATGAGAGCTGAGTTGCTGCACAGCCACTAAATAGGCAGAGCTTTCTGCTTCTGACTCCGACCACTGATTGGTGGGGAGGCCATGTGCCAGACTCCCACCGATGTGATATTGATGACCTATCCTGAGGAGATCTAGAACCTGGACAAATGATATGACCATAAAAAATATAAATCAGTCTATTCTTCTCCTAAGCTGTGTAACGGACCCGCTGTGCCAGCTCACTGGTTTGGCTTTGGGCTAAACCTAAGGTCGTTGTCCTGTTGGTCCCCTGGTATTCACCCTTTAAAGGGATCTGGCCTTTGCTGCAGGGGAGCCACCGGACCGCTACCTCTTGGAGGTAGTCCTGGTGTAGTTGGCAGCTGACCAATGGGGATCGGCTACACCGATGTGAAGCACTCAAGGCTCAGTCTGGAAACAGTCCGAGGTCAGGACAGGCAGCTGACTATCAGTGATGATAAACACGGGCAGATGGACAGAATAGCTCACCTTCACTGGTTAACAAGACAACTAGGAACCTAAAGCTCTGGCAAGAAAATGAGGTCAGCAGCTCAGTGTTATAACAGAAGCTGATCAGTAATTAGAAGAAGTCGAGAAGCTGCACACAGGGCGAGTGTAGTGATAGTGCAGGCAAAAATGGGAGTAGTAGTTGTTCAATGATTAATGCTCTTAAAAAAAATTAGTAGGGTGGCGGCAGACATGGGTTGCCGATATATCAGGCTACAGCCAAGTCTTCTCCTCCTCCCTCTCCCGCCTCTTCAGCCAGGAGGTTTAGGAGGAGGGGGCTATGTTTCGGCTTTCTGCTTTGTCTACACAGTGAGCGTGGATATTTTGTTGGAAGGGATCTCTTTGGTACCAGTAGTATCAAATCAATACAGTGCTAGCTGTCGTATCAATAGTACCAGTAGTAGTACCCACAGTAATACCAGCCTGTTGTACTTCACTGACTCACATTGCTAACACACAAGGCGTTTTTGTGGCAGAAGCAATGTTACTGACATAAGCAGTGTATGTAACGCAAACCATCGTACACACATATAGCATCAGGACAGCGATGTTTACACTGCCAAATGTGGCCTCCATTACAGTTATACTGCTTTCCAAAGCTCCTGAAAGGCAAATCTGCACCATTATACCACTATAATTCCCGCTTCCTATATTGTTGCGTAATTAGGCACTTTTGCCTTTCAGGAGCTTAGGAAAGCTGAACAACAATAAATGTGGAGGTATGCTGGAGACCTAGCATGAAGCATACTCATAGACTATATACTAAATAGGGAGCATTGTGTATATACTACTGTATGTACAGAATGTATGTACCAAGTGTGACAAAACTCAGGAGCTGCATTGCGGACCTCAAGCTCTTACATTGTCCCAATACTATGTATGATAGATGCCACCCAATATGCCGAACCATCACAGCCCAGCAGAAGTTATTACCAAACTTTCCAAGACTGCAGAATGGCAGACCTTCCTTGATCTGGTTTGCTATCTAGTAGCCTGGAAAAGCTGGGTAAGAATCTCTGAAACTGCAATGGACAAGTACAATAACAATTCCTTAATACTGTCGTGCAACTAGGCAGACTTGCCTTTCAGAGGCCCGGGAAAGCTGGGTAACATAGCATGTGGAGCTGTGATAGAGACTGCTTAATCCTAAATGTACCTAAATAAATCACAAATTGTGCCATTGCTTGCTGTATTTGTCTTTCAGGGTCCTTAAAAAGCTGGGTAACAGTAGAATGCGGGAGCTGTAATAGGGACTGCTGGATACTAAATGTACCTAAATAAATCTCTATTTTTGCTCCCAAATTATGTGATGGCGCCCCATATTTTTCTTTGACTGTCCTTGGAAAGCTGGGTAATATAGCATAAAGAGCTGTAGTAGGGACTGCTGGATACTAAATGTACCTAAATAAACCCCATTTCTACCTCCCAAATTATGTGATATTTGCCTTTCAGGATCCCGGGAATGCAGGGTCACATTGCAAGGACTGCCAAATACCAAATCTACCTAAATAAATCCCCCTTTCTAGTTTCCATATTTTGCCATGGCTATTCATATTTGCCTCACAGGGTCTCGGAAAAGTGAAGGTAATACTAAGACCTCTTGCACACAACCGTATTTTGTATCTTTATGTTATTCACAATTCTTGTGGATTGCACACGGACCCATTAGGCTTTTTTGGTTCCACAAAAAACAAACCGTTATGTTCTATCCGCATCCACATGTCCATTCCACAAAGCGTAGAACATGTCCTATTCTTGTCTGTATTCTACTGACACGAGGACCGTGTCTGTATTTTGCAGATCCGTGGTTTGCGGACTGCAACACGGATACAGTTGTGTGCATGAGGCCTAAGAGTGGCATCTTCTCACAATTTCACTGCAGATTTTTTTTCTCCCTGTAATTTTGTCATTATGATTCTAACCAATGTGGCCACAAATAAGATGCAAACAACCACCATACAGTGCTGCCCTATCTCTGCTGTAAACGTTGCTTTGGAGCTTCTCTGTTCCCTCCTGCAGATCCTCCAGGACTACACAGGCTCCGCGCTCTGTCATAGTCAGTCATGACTAAGCCCTGCCCCCGGTTTTCCGTTTTTGTGCACACAGTTGGTCTGCAGCAGAAGGTGGTGGAGACTGGAAAAAAAACTGGCTCCTCTCTGCCTGCAAGATTTCAGCAAAACTGCTTGCTGACAGTCTTGCAGGCATCTCTCAAAGGGACATTTTTTACTTTATTTAATTATTTTTTCGTGCGTCTAGAGTTTTAGTGTCCCTTTAAGCTGCATAACTAATCTGACTCTTTTCTACCATGTAGCAAATGCTGAGCTGTGTGAACAGCAGTAGGTCAGGACAGTTTTTTGACCTTTAACTGTAATCAACAATGTTTCTATACCCTGACATCAAGCAGAGATCCTGAAAACGGTGGGAAGTTGATGTACAATTTATATTAGAGTGTTCTATCACGCTCCATTATGGTGGCTCTGTCACCCGGATCAATTGTACCCTACCAGGTAGCTCTATATAGCCTGGTAGGATTGATGGCGCTGATTAAAGCAATACCTGTCTTATGTCTGTCGGTGGCTTCATTGTGGAGAAAAATAAACTTTTAAATTATGCAAATGAACTTTTTGAGCACCAAGAGGCGGGCTCATGCGGTTCGAGCACCGCTCTATCGACGCCCCTCTCCTTTTAGATTGACAGCACAAGGCCGCACTCTTGTCCAGAACAGCGCGCGCATACAACATCTTCGGCTTCATCCTGAACGGCCAAGATGTGCGCATGCGCTATTCTGGACGTGAATGTGGTCTACCTCTGTCAATGTAAAGGCAGGGGGGCATGATCAAAAGCAGGGGGCCGTCCCCGGAGCGGTGCTCGAATCACATAATTGTGCCTCCTGGTGCTCGAATAGTTGATTTGCATAATTTTAAAGATTCATTTTTTCTCTGCAGCGATAACAACGACAGACATGAGACAGGTACTGATTTAACCAGCGTCATCAACCCTACCAGGCTATATGCCTGGTAGAGTAGGGTTGATCCGGGTGACAGAGAAACTTTATTCACATTAGTCAGTCCCATGTATTTTTCTATTTTCATGTTCCAGACCACGACCAAGTCAAGCCCCTTCACTATTCCTGCTGACAAATCATACAAACAACAGAGGGCAGCGATGAGCACAGGGGATATGTATCCCATTCTGAGACATGATGAAGAGCCATCAATTTAAAGGGGTTCTGTAACTTTTTTATTACTGATCGACCCCCACGATCAGCTATTTGAGAAGGCCGATGTACTCACTGTAGCGCCACAGCCTTCTCGCTGTTTCCTGCAGGCCAGTGACGTCACGACTATTAGCACTGGTCTGGGCTGTGAACTGGGCTATGCTGCGACCAGGCCAATAATCATGACGTCACTGGCCTGCGAGAAGGCTGCGGCACTACTGCGAGCATCAGGGCCTTCTTAACCAGCTGTTTGGCGTGGGTCCGACATTCGCGTGTCCTGCTATGCCGGAACATAATACCGGAATGCCTGCCATAGGTGTGGATGTAGCCTTATTCAAACATTTCACCATAAGGCCTTATACACACGACCGTGTCACTGCCTTGTCCGTTTTGCAGACTGGAAACCGTGGATCCGTAAAACACAGGCACCGACCATATGTACTCCGCATCGCGTTGCGGTCCCCTTGACCTCAAAGGGTCTGCGATCTGCAAGATGCGTTTAAAAGTAGGACATGTCCTATTTTTGTGCTGCAGAGGCCTGAACCCGGAAGCCCATGAAAACACATGGACGTTCTTCCATGTGCTTCCGGCTCCATTCCTCCGCACCGCAAAAGACATGTCCTATCTTGTGCGTAGTGCATACGGCTGGTGCCCATGTTTTGCGGATCCGCTGTTTGTGTGAATGGGATAAGTAATATCAAAGTTTCAAAATGGACAGACTGCGAAGTAGATAGCAGCTTGTAAGATACAGTTCTTGTGAGTGGTAGCAGTTGCCGTTGCAAAATTGTATGGACCTCTGTATAGCAGACATGTTCAAGGATTTGGACAGAGAAGCTTTTAATTGCAGGCGCTTTTAATGAGTTTAATTGCTGTGTAAAGTAGTATCAACACAACGGAGAGGAGACTCGTACGTCAAACAGACGCCGCAGGATTCCTTGAGCCTGTAGCTCCTTATCCTCCAGTGAGAAGGTCCGCACTGCGCTCTGTCCTACGCGAGCTGATGCCTCATCACATTTTATAATTAAGTTACTAAGGAAGCCGCACTGTGGGAGACATGGAAAACAGTGGAAGGTTCTCCCACTGCTCTGTTTGTGCTTTTAACTTTTACACTAATGATGCTGCATGAGAGAAAATGTTTGCTCGGAAACCCAAATGCTTTTTCTTTTTTCATATTAACTCCTTTGTGAATTGAATGTTTGTTACTTTTAAGTAAAAACTTTACAATTCTAACAGAATTCCTGTTGAAGTTCTGATCCGTGTTGTCTCCAGACTTGTTACATCAAGAGAAAGTTGCTAATTAATAATTCTGTTTTTGTCAAAAGATGAATAGCTAAGGAGCCTTACTAACTGTAGCAAGATCATGGGGAGAATGGAAGCAAGGAGGGAGCTCGGGATGGGAAGAACCACAACTTGGGGTCTATAGGTATGAGAGAGAGCAGGACTAGTGGGATGCGGATAGTAAAGAAATAATCCGTACAATATGTTAGCTTCAATTATTGCCTAGTCTAAATGCACAAAAAGACCAATACAATATAAAATGTTTAAAATTTGAAACAGTTTATCATTGATAAAACTAGTGACTGCTAAATTTTGTGCATCTATTAAAAAAATTAAATGAAAAATCATAGCTATGAATGTAAGGCTTCATTCATGTCACCATTCAGCCTTTCCGTTCTCCGGCTCCATTTAGGAGCAGGAGAACGGAAAGGACGGATTCGGCACATAACTGAGCCGAACGGAGCCTAAAGACCCCATAGACCAGGCATCCTCAAACTGTGGCCCTCCAGCTGTTGTAAAACTACAACTCCCACAATGCCCTGCTGTCAGCCGATAACCGTAGGCTGTTCGGGCATGCTGAGAGTTGTAGTTTTGCAACAGCTGGAGGGCCGCAGTTTGAGGATGCCTGCCCTAGACTATAATGAGGTCCGTTAGGTTTCCGCTCTGAAGATGATTTTGAAGCGGAGACAAAAGTAGTGCATGCAGGACTTTTGTCTCCGCTGACTCGGGGAGGCCGGTGGTCTGCTGTTTCTATAACTTCTATAGCAGTGAATGGGGGCTACACAAACAGCGTAGACCACCAAGCTCCCATCTTACTGTAGATTATGTAAATGAAAAAAACCCATTTAAGCCAAAACCAAAAGTGGACTCAAAAGGACTGGGAAATGTAAAGGGAGGACTTAAGTTTCTCCTTTCTGTCGTATCCAGTTCTGGCTTTGACTCAAAAAGCTGCATCAAATTTGGGTGTCATTCACATGACTGTAAGTGTTTTGTGATCTGCAAACTGTGGAAACATAGATACTGTCCGTGTGCACACTGTATCACGGTGTGGACTAATTGACTTCAATGGGTCCGTGGTCTGCACATCGTGGCGGAGTATAGGACACGTCCTGTCTTTTGCGTTATGGTCGTACGGATGCAGAACCATACGAAAATGGCTTCCTCAAAAACTACCCTCATCTCCCCCTGTGTGAAAACACCCTATTTATGACACTTTTAAAGGGTAGGTACTCTTTTGCAGAGACATTTGTTTTTTATTGCTTCAGTGCTCCTGATTTTATATTGAAGCCTAGGGTTGTATACAGCTTCTATGCAGGTACTTTTGTGTGGAGTCTGATCCTGCAGTCAAGTTCACTCTTCTCCTGCATAGGAGCTGTATACACAAAGCAGTAGTATGTTTTTTTGTTAGTTTTTTTTCTGAGACTATTTTGATGTTGCATCTTTTTGATTTGTTTTTAAAAAAAATTATATTTTTTTTATTTATAACTTTCCTGGAAAAATAAAATTGCTAAAGTGTATATTGCGTACAAGAAAAAGATCCCAGTTTAAAAATAAAATATTTAACATACATTACATTTTAAAATATTAATATTAATTAATCATTTAAAAGCTGTTATCCGCCCAAGTGTGTAAAGAAAACTCTAGTCCTTGATATTTCCAGATACAAAGCCGCAGCTAAGTAGTAACAGGGGGATGGATAGGGCTTACTGTCACTGCTATCGGTATAGTAAGACTATCTAATAGGTGATTATTTTTTACATTAGGTTGGTTGCTGAGAAGTGCTGTAACTTGTGTGTTGTGCAGTCTTACACTGCCATCCTGAGCCGTGAGTGCCGACACACATAACGCAGTGCTCTCTGGAGTAGCAGGGATATGGAGAGGTGAACATTGACTCATTTATCATGGTCCTACATTGGATGCACACAGATTCCTGATTGAGTCATTTACAGACTACATGTGAGATCATATAAACTTTACAGGCCATTTCTAATTAGCAGAATTAATGCTTAAAGAGCTTGTGCCATAAAAAAAAAATATTCTTTATTTTTCAAGCCAGCACCTGAATCTGAATACTTTTGTAATTGCATGTAGTTAAACATTTGGTATAGACCAGAGGTGGGCAAACTTTTTGACTCGTGGGCCACAATGGGTTCATATATTGGACCCGGGGGCCAGACCAAGAGTAGATAGATGGCGTTTGTGTGAATTAATATAAATGAAATTTAAATTTCGTAACACTAAATGTTTATTTTAATTCAAGGTAGTAAAGCATAAAAAGAGTTATTGTACAAAACTTTTATCAAATAAGCAGACACCATCACGGGCACTAGTCAGAAGGCCTCAGGGGATTAATGGTATTTTTCGCCGGTAAGACGCACCTGCCCATAAGACGTACCTAGGTTTTTGAGGAGGAAAAATAAGAAACAAAATATTTTTAACCAAAAACTGTGCTTCCAGCCTGGAGTAATTGATGACCAATCCTCAGGAAAGTCACATCAGGAGGTAGAAGCAGCACTCCTAGGTCCATATGGCCCCAGTTAGATGCAGTAGCCCCACAAAAAACGCAGATCCAAGCGGTCCATCAATGCAGAAAAGATGAATAGGCGGCGGCAGCATATCCCATAATTCTTCTTTATTGGAACTTTATAGCATACATTTAAAGCACTTGATGCAGGCTGTTCTACAGCCAAAACATTGCAGTTTTTATGTATGCTGTAAAGTTCCAATAAAGAAGAATTATGGGATATGCTGCTGCCGCCTATTCATCCTTTCAATCCTCAGGAAAGGTCATCAGTATCAGATTGGTGGGGAGCCAAAACCCAGGACCCCCAACAGTCAGCCACCAGCGTTGGAGACAAAGCAGTGGATGGAGCTGGAAGCGGAAGGCTCAGTCATCTTTGTTGTGGCCGACGTCTGTATGTTATGCTGTTGTCAGCAACCCTATTGAATGCAATAGGATTGTTCTGAAGGCAAAGGCCATCAGTTGGCGTTAATTTTATAGTCAGGTTTATCTTGTTTTTGACGTGTAGAATAGAAATGTCTGACATACTCTACAACTCAATAAAAAAATGGTAGAAAGTGTGCAGGTCCCATTATAAGGCTGATTCCTCAAAAAGATTTTATTACTTATGGCCGTTTGTGGTGGTCCAGTTGAATGGAATGCTAGACTGACATGTGCAGCACTGCTTCATTCAAAGAGGGGACTCACAGACTCTCCGCCTTTCGGCATCGCTAGGAGTTCCAGCTTTCGGGCTCCCAACGATCAGACATTCATCACCTATTCAGAGGATAATTACTTTTATAAAATAACCCCTTTAAAGTCAGTGGTTTCCTTGAGGCTAATTTCACAAATGCTAGTTTAGGCCTCATGCACACGACCGTTGGTGTTTTGTGTCAGCCCAAAAAAACGGATGACGGAGTGTTTTTTTTGGGCGGATCCGTTTTTTTGGCAGATCCATTGTAATAATGCCTATACTTGTCCGCAATCGTGAAAAAAATGGGACATGCTCGGACCACAGATGCGGAACAAAAACGGTTGACCATTCGCATTTTTTGACGGACCCATTGAAACACGGAAACAAACAACGGTCGTGTGCATGAGGCCTTAGTCTGGGAAACATGCTCCATGTGATGGCTGCATTTTTTCAGATCGAACACTGCTCCCCTGCCTTAGGCCTTATGCACACGACAGTTGTTTTTAGCGGTCCACAAAATGGGGTTACGTTGTTCTGTTATCCGTGTCCGTTTTTGGTTCCGTTGTGTTTCCGTGGTCCGCCAGAAAAAATGGAAAGGAAAAAAAAGTGTCATTTTAATATCTCCACCCAGGATAATGGAATATATACGCAGGTCACGGACGGGGATGAAAGTCGGATGTGCCTCCGCATTTTTTCACGGTCCCATTGACTTGAATGGGTCCGCGAACCGTTTTACGCGGACAAAAATAGGACAGGTTATAATTTTTTGACGGACAGTAATCACAGACAACAGACGCGGAGGTCAAACGGTGCATTTGACGAGTTTTCCACGGACCCATTGAAAACCAATGGGTCCACAAAAAAGCATGAAAAACGGCTCAACGGACTCGGAATTAAACAACGGTCGTGTGCGTGAGGCCTTACTGCTGGTCTGCTGTACTGTACTCACATAATTCCATGAGAGCAGTACAGTAGCCCCATGATCAGGCAGGAACTCACATCTTAAGTCATTATGATGCTATGAGATTGGTCAGACGAGCAGTGGTTGGTCTGGGAAATGAAATCATCACATTGAGAATGTTTTCCCAGACCGAACATGCACATGTGAAATTATCCTTAGGTTGCGTTATACTTTGATTGTAAATGGTTAATTGGTTTAAAATATATGGATCACAAACAGAACCCTTCACACCCTTTAAAGATAATTATCATTTGCTTCATGTCCATTGGTGGTACACAAGGCTTCTCATTTTTTCCTCCCTCTGCTGCCTCTTACCACTGCTGGCCTTTCTGTGATGTCATTATTATGCCCCTGGCATGATAATGACATCACAGCAGGGCTGGTGGTGGCCGTGATGTGCATCAAAGTAAGGCCGCTGGTTCGGCAGCCAGTAGTGTCGTAATCATGCTGCCACAGCCACAATGTGCCCTCTTGCTTCTACTTAACCCACCATCAGGTCCTTTGGTGGTCGGATAAAAGTCACAACAGCATTTATGCCAGAAATCAGTTGTATCATGTAGTGGGACTCCGGTGATGAAATAGCATGCTGGATCTCCTAACCAAGCCTAATCTGGTTTCTATGATAAGTAATTGAAGGAGGAGTGGGACAACATCTTAATGGAATTGAGATTTTGCAGTTGTCTTCTGTAGAGGTGAGCAAATTGATTTGTTCATCAAAAAGAGTTCTTATGTAGAGAGGGGCTGTCACTGCTGCTCAAGAAGCTTCCCCTACCACTTGATTGACAGGGCCAAGCATCTCGGCCAGCCCTGACAATCTCACACCTGCAACACTGCTCCAAATAGCGGTGCAAGCACAGAGGATCTTCTGCTGATTCCACAGCAGCAACTGTTCATGCGCTACTACCTGGAAGTGTAGCAACAGCACTCATCTCACTCAGGTGTCAGGACTGGTCCTGATGTCTGACCCTGTCAATCAAGCAGTAGGGGGGGTTCTTCTTGAGCAGCAGGGACAGCACCTTACTGCTCACAAATTCATTTTGATAAATTGATTTTCTCTAGTCTTCAGTAATCTAATCCCAAGATGCCAACATTTTTTCCGCATAAGTAATAGTAGAAATCACATATACCTGCAATTTTCAAGTGAAAAGAAGGAAATGTCAAATTAACTTTGGACTGCTATCATGTACGTGCAAGTAGAGGTTTAGGGTTTGTGTGTTGTGGGGTTTCTTTGGCCAGGGCAGCTGATGATGGACCATCCCCGCTCCTCTGAAGGTTGCTGCTTGTCACTAGGAGTAAAAATAAATTGTCAGATCAAAGGGGTTTTCATGATAGGTCATTAATATTTCATCAGTGGGGGTCTGACTCCCTACTGGTTTGTTTGCATCGCCTACAGTTCTGTTGCTTTGGCCCTATCTACTATTGCAATCACTTGCTTTCTTACATTGTTTGCATTGGCCACACCAACCCGCATTATGACCATACCTAAAGGTTTACTGATCCCCCAAATTGACCTGGCTCCACCACCTACCAGCTTGGCCCCACCGGCAACATGGTGCACTTTGTACTTTTTTTTCTAGGGCTGTTTTGTACATCCCCTCTCATTATTCTCTGTAGTTTAAATTGGTTTATTTGAAGTATGGTTAGTTACTAATGAACGGTCTGTCAATAAGATGTCTCTGTAAAGGTACGGACACTCATACAAAACTCCAGCCGTTCGCACCTGTGGTACCCAATGCCTGCACAATTCTAAAGGTAATACGTCAGTTTTACCTGCAAACGTGTGTGGTCATTGGCCACCCCAGATGGGACGGGGCTGAGATGAAGGGTTCAGGGTTATCTCCTGCTAGTGCCTATCTTGCCTTCTCCCATCCCTTCCCCGGCCACACATCACATGCATCTCTCAGTTTCTGGAGAGAGAGGGGGTAGAGCGAGAGATTAGTGAAGATAAGGGGGTTTGACTTTATGCTAGTCCTAAAGGCATAATTCTGTTTTCACTCTTTAACTCCTGTAGTGGGATCTGGCCTTCATCGCAGGGTCCTGCCAACTAGGCACTGCGGGCAATCGGCCCTGCTATGAAAGGCCAATGAAGGCTGGTGGGAAGCGGCTGGCTGCCAGCAACAGAGAGTCTAGTGATGTGGGACGGTGGCAGACATGTTGCGCTGCCATGATGTGATAATTTTTTCTTATGTTGGGCAGCAGAACTCTCTCTCTTAGTAACAGAGCTGTGTTGTTTGTCAACAGAGTAAGTAATTAATTACAGTACTCGTTTACATGTGTAATAAAGGGAAAAGAAGGCAGCTGTAAACAGAGACATGTCTGTAAAAGAGGAGATTAGTCTGTAAAACCTTACATTGGTAATCTCACCCTCTGCAAGCCCTAGCAGCATGAAAACAATGGTGCTGCACAAGCCTGGGCCAGATTATAAAAATGAGATATAATTACTTACTGAGCTATGCTGGCATCACCTGGGGAGCATTCAAATCACATATATTTTTCCTAATTTATTATCTCGGAAAACTGTAGAATTTACTCTTTCGAGGCAGATATATTTCATCATCTTTTTTTCTCACCGTTTGATGTAAAATAAACATTTCTTGCATGAAAACCTACCAAGGTGACTTGTTGAAAGCAATTTAGCAAAGACAAGGAGGACATCAGAAAGAGTAGTATCCGCCATGGGAAGTGTTTGGTTAAAATTATGGCGGCTGAAGTCCAATGCTTTGACTTGGGTTTTCTGGGATCAGAATAATGATGACCTATCTTCAAGATAGGACATAAACATGGGCAGCACGGTGGCTCAGTACTGGTTCCTTGCAGCGTTGCAGTCCTAGGTTCAAATCCGACCAAGGATACCATCTTTATGGAGTTTGTATGTTCTCTCCATGTTTGTGTGGGTTTTCTCCTAGTACTCCAGTTTCCTCCCACACTCCATACTGATAGGGAACTTAGATTGTGAGCCCCACTAGGGATAGAACGATGATGAAGTCTGTAAACCGCTGTGGAATATAGTAGCGATTTATAAGTGCGTAAACTAATAATAATCATCATCAGGTTGCTGGGGATCCAATTGCAGTCACCCCTGACAATGAACTCATTTGAGGGGGCTGCAGCCTCTTCATTATTTACATCAGTCCATCTTCCTACACACCATCTACTTAGTAGCCACAATGCAGGGCATTGGTGCTTCCTCCCATTCAAAGGAACATCTAGGACAGAGATCGGCAACCTCAGGCACTCCAGCTGGTGTGAAACTACAACTCCCAGCATGCACATGTACTTGGCTGTTCTTGTAACTCCCATAGAAGTGAAAGGAGGATTATGGGAGTTGTAGTTTCAGAACAGCTGGAGTGCCGGAGATCCCTGATCTAGGATATAATTTTTTTCTCCAAATCATGGTAATATGTTTAGCATTATACCCAAGATTCAGTAATGAATCGTTCCCAGGCTTTAGTTCACAAATAGAAGAGCCTCGATACTGATGGATTGGGGTGCAGGCAAACATTGGACAATACTGTATTGCTGGTTACTGCCATGGGTCACGGACCTTGGGGTCAGCAAATCGCAAAGCATATAGTTGCAGTAACAAGGGAGGCTCATTACATTTCATAGTATGTTTTTCTTCCTCTCACTGTTTACTTGGAAAGCCACAAGAATATGGCTTAGTAGACTCCTGAATGGGAAAATATGAATTAAGCCTGGACGCACGCTATGCGTTCTCAGGAATTTAACCCTGCGAGGACTGGCGGAGGACCTATCGCTTGTTGTGCTAATGGCCTTGTTACAGCTCATTGTGCTACAGAGCCGTGTCCTCCCTCCTCTCACAGCTTCATCACATCCTTCACACAGTCAAAGACGAAATAGGTGCCATCGAGTCGTGCAGACGTACGAATGGTAAATAAATTGGTGTTAAATATATGTAGCAGACAATTACCATGCGCACGATTACCAGCTTAATTAAAGTTCGAGCCCTGAAAAAGATAATCATTTGTTTTTGAAAAGCACAATTAGAGCCATCCCGATAATTGCGGGTTTCACAATCATACTTATATTAGCAATTTCATGTTGCAGTTCCATTTGTCAAATATGCAGGATAAAATACAGCCCGTAGGAGTCTATTGATGCCGTCTATCTATCAATTTCTGTGTTCCTCGGGCCACATGACCCACATGTTTGCTTTGTCCACACCTGTGCTCCCAACAGCAGGGCCCGGCCTTCGCCCCTTTTAACGTGTCTTTGTCAGGCAGTCAATGAATAGCTAATCTTCAAACCCCATGTTAAAAGCTATTGCAGCCCACACCGTTGTCCTGAAAACTCCTACCAGCATGCACCTGAAGCAAAGCTGGCAGCAGCAGCCTTTATGTGTTAATTACACATGCGAAGCCTATTATACAGAGAAAGGGTAACCTGCTGGCAGTGAAAATGAAGTGAATCTGCCCTTCCTGTGCAGTAAGTAAATTGAAGGTTCATTTCGACCGGAGATAATAGTTTTCAGATTCCATTTTGTGTATCTGCGACTTGGAGATGTACTTAACATTTAAATCATCCGCAGGGGAACAAACCTCCTTTAAATTTACATGTTTTAGGCTTGGAGCTCTGCACTTAAAATGCTAGTTATCCCCACTGGCTCGATATGCAACCCGACCAGCACATGTTTCTGATGGAGGGTACTGGTCGTACTGGAAAATTGATATGATAAAGTTACCGGCCGGGAATTAGAATTTATTTTTTCATTTGTAGTTGTCGATGAAAGAAATGGTATATACTTCCAAATGAGAAAGCGGTTCCCTTAATCATGCTTGACGGTACCACTGTCGATGCAGGTGACCTTAAAGGCTTTCGCCATGTGTCAGTTATATCGTTTGCAATGGCATCTTTTTTATAATTGCTTTCTATGCCTTGATTTCTTAAAGGGAACCTGTCACCTCATAATACAGTGTAATCTGCCAGCAGCACGTTATAGAGCAGGAGGAGCTGAGCAGATTGATATATAGTTTTGTGGAAATGAATTCAATAAAACTTGTATTTTATACATTTATATATCTGCTCTTTCTGACTTTAGTTGTACACGGGGGATGTGTTAATGATTGATAGCATTCCCTGTGTAAGTGTATCTACAGAGATAGCTGTTGGTCACTGATAGCTGTACACAGGGAGGTGTTATCAGTGATTGATAGCATTCCCTGTGTGAGTGCATATACAGAGATAGTGGTCAGTCACTGATAGTTGTACATATGGAGGTGTTATCAGTGATTGATAGCATTCTCTATGTAAGTGTGTATACATAGATAGCGGTCGGTCACTGATAGCTGTACACAGGGAGGTGTTATCAGTGATTGATAGCATTCCCTTTGTGAGTGCATATACAGAGATAGCTGTCAGTCACTGATTGCAAGTTATCCTACAAAACTACCGTATTTTCCACTTTATGAGACACTTTTCCCCCTAAAAGTGTGTGTGTGTGTGGGGGGGGGGGGCAGTGTGTCTTATAAAGCGAATACTAGTGAGTGCTTTCAATATGAAGGAGGCACGGGAACAGTGACGGTAGTACTGCTAGTGCTGCCTGTACTCACCTTTCCCTGGTCTTTATCCAGGCGCCGCTCTGCATGTGTCCTGACTGCGTGAAGCATCAGGATATAGTACGCACACTATGACCTGACATTATACACAGTCAGTTGACAGTGCAGGTCCAGGTAAGTGCAGGAGAGACTGCCGGATCTGCAGAGTGGTGCCTGAGCAGGAGAGCTCATTTATTTTATTTCTGATGGTGTCTGATCTGACATGGAGGGGCGGAGGAGTCTGATCTGATACAGGGGTCTGATCAGAGGTCTGATCCGAGGTCCAGTATGGGGGTCTGATATTGAGGTGTGATCTGAAGTCTGATGAGGATTGGGGTCTTGTCATCAGGTTTATTTATTTTTTTAATTCAGGTTTTTTCTTGGTAAAATCAGGCAGAGAAAAAGCAAGAAACACAGATACTACTCATTTTTTTTATTCAGTTCTGCTATTGGCTTCAAAAACTGCATCAAAAAATCTGAACAAAACGGGGTTGTGTAAAAACCCCTTTTACGTTCAGCATATATGCCAGGTAAATCTCTTAATATACTGTATATGCCTGACGTATTCTGCACCCTTTTTGCAGTGGCCCAGTGTAAAAGTGCAGTACTATATATATATAAATATATATACACACCAGACTCACTCTTTTGACCTCCATTAGGTGAATGGATGCCTGTGGATATACATTTCAAGTTTGAGCTTTCCCCGCACATGTGCTGATTGTGTAAAGAGCCCTAGCTCTGATAAATTAGACTTAATGTTCATTCTCTTCTCTTGGCAGAATGTTTTTGGTTCAACCAGGGGAAAAACGTAGTTGGTTCTCTGTGAACATAAGTGTATTCAATGTACTTGCAAAAATATATATGATATGATAATGGACAGATATTATCAGGCTATCACCACATTATTGAAAGCACAGTAAGCTACTTTGATATTCTTCCACAAAATAAAATATTCACAGTAATATTCATAGCTCATTGTATAATTTTTCTATGGCTGATGTACATGCTGCTCCAACCAAACCCCGCAGACTTTTCTTTTCTGCTTTACAAGAAATATATAGCGTGCATTGTTATATAATCTGTCAAAGGGAACGGCAAGAATTAAACAGCCATGACACCGTATTCAGATTCTTCCTTCTGAAACACGGGTGAAGAATGCATTTCTGACACAAGAGCATTGTGAGCGCTTCCTTTTCCATTTCACGTTTCTTAAAATCCAGCTCTTCATCTGTTTCATGTTGGCTTTTTCTGAAATGAATAGAATCGTGCACATTTGTTAAGTGTTTTCAGGGTGCTGTGCCGGGGAGATGTACAGAGTATCTTTGGGTCATCTTTGGGGTCAGGAACCTGAGAAAGACATTCTTTTTTTTTTTTTTTTTCCTCTATTATACAAAATATGTTTCTGCTGCCTGTTCAGTTTTCTTTTGTTGGAAAAGTATATACTTTTTTTTTGCCTGTTCATTAAAGAAAATTTGTCAGCGCATTTGATGTTCCCTGTGATTGTCTGAATTATTGTCACCAGTTCACAGTAATTAACACTTTTAACAGGGTTCATCAGAAAGGGCTCGTCCCTGACAGTGAAACGATGATGGGATCACTTGGCACTAGGGAAAAATTATTAGGTTGGAGAATGTTTGGCATTTGCATTTCTGATTATTACGGTTTTTACGAACTAGTACGGTTATTATACCGTACAGAGGTGCTCACTGCCCATAAACTGCATGTTAAACTGGACATCTAGTCTTACAACGTTATGACAAAAATATTATATAATATTTTTTGCTTAAAGTGGTTTACCTATTCAGACATAATTTTTTCCAGTGTGACCCTTTAGACCCCCATGAGTCAGTCGTAACTGGAATACCCCTTTTACTGATCATGGCTATTTACTTACTATGCAATTCTCACATACAGATCTACTGCATGGAGCAGGAATGGATGGATCAGTCCTGCCAGTCTTGACACTGGGTGGTTTGGTGGTCACTCGACACAAAACCTCCACATGACTCCAAAATGTAAAAATCAGGAAGTAATTGATTTTTTTCGTCAGTAAATGAGACATACTGTAGGGGAGACTTATCAAAACTGGTGCAAAGGAAGACTGGCTTAGTTGCCCATAGCATCTAATCAGACTCCATCTTTAATTTTCCAAAGGAGCTGTCAAAAATGAAAGGTGGAATCTGATAGATGTGAAAGTAGCCTTAGTTGTTCATAGCAAAGTTTTCCTTTCCAGTATTGAGATCCGTCAAAGAATCTCAATACTGGAGGAAAACGCTTCAGTTTTGTCCCAATTTATTGTCTATGGGGACAAAACTGGACCGAACGGAACGGAGTGCACCAGAATGCATTCCATTTCGTTGTGTTCCCATGACGCACACAAAAGTACTGCAAGCAGCGTTTTTTAGTGGGTCATGGGATACTGATCAAGACAGATCCATCATGAAACTCAGTGTAAGTCAATGGTGACGGATCCGTTTTTTTCAGACACGAAAAAAACCAGACCCGATGCCCATTGACTTACAATGGATGTTATGACAGATCTGTCTTGTTCATTTGGGATATACAAATACAACCGGATCCATTCTGAATGGATGCAGATGGTTGTATTATATACTGGATGCATTTTTGATGAACCCATGACAGATCCAGCAAAAGCGCAAATGTGAAAGTAGCCTAAGCCAGTATTACTTTACACCTGTTTTGATAAATCTTCCTCCTATGTTTGGAGATATCTAATATATTAAGCTGAGTGTATGTGTGTATGTCCGCTAAAGGAATCCGTACTGTCACATTTGCAATCACAAAATTTGGCACGCAGGTACATCAGGTGTCTGGGAAGGTTTTAAACCGAGTCTCAACTCTCTAGCATGTACCGTTCCTGAGATAATCCCAAAAAATGCATTAGCCAATAGAAGCCTGGTCACATGACCCTTATCGGCCAATAGAAGTTCGCAGGCCCTTAGTCTCCACATACACACAGTTTTACACCAGGTTTCCATAACAACCCAGGGATTTTTCTTCACTGCTGTAGGTCAACTTTAAAGGGGTAGGGCGCTGTGGATGACACTGCTAAGGGAGCGGAGTGCTGTGGAGGTCACAGTAAAAGGGGCAGGTAGGGTGGCCATTCAGGCCACCCTCAAAAGACAGACTTAACCTCTTAAGGACACAGGACGTACATGTACGTCCTGTGTCCGGTCTTTAAAGAGGGCGCCCGCTCCTGCTCCATGCGGGTGCCTTAGCCGCGGGTGTCCGCATGGTTCCTGTAGCAGACACCCGCGGCTAATGTCTGCGACTGGCAGCGATGCCGATCGCGGACATTTAACCCCTCAGATGCCGTAGTCAATCCTGACCACAGCATCTGAGTGCGCACAAACCGAAAGTTTTACTTTGCGCTCCGGCTCCCCCGTGTGGCGATCGGAGGAGCCGGAGCATGCCCGTAGTAGCCTGGGTTTCTATGAATGAAACCCAGGCTGCTCTATAGTATTTCCTATGGAGCCTTGCCTGTAATAGGCCTTATAGGAAATATGCGATCTTTTCATACATTCCAATGCTATTGCATTGGAATGTATGAAAATCGCAATCAGATGATTGTAAGTTATAGTTCCCTATGGGTACTATATAAAAGTGTAAAAAAAAAAAATAAAAGTTAAAAAAATAAATAAATAAAAAAAACATAAAAGTTCAAATCACCCCCCTTTTGCTAAAATAAAAATTAAGAAACTAAAAAAATTTTAAAAAATACACATCATGGGTGTCGCAATGTGCGAAAACGCCAATAGTTTAAAAATATAAAAAAATATTCCCCATACGTTAAACAGCAAAACGGAAAAAAGTGTCCAAATGGCGGATTCGCCATTTTTGGTCGCTTCATTTTCCACAAAAAATTACATAAAAGGTGATCAAAAAGTCATACACACCCCAAAATGGTATCAATTATTACGCATAAAATGAGCCCCCATACAGCTCTGTACATATAATTACAAAAAAGTTATAGGGGTCAAAACATGGTGACAAAGAAGTAAAACTGATTTTTTTTCCCACTTTAGAATTTTTTTTTCACTATCAAAACGCTAGAAAACCTATACATATAGGGTTTTGCCGGATTCGTACTGACCTGTAGAGTAAAAGTAACCGGTCAGTTTTAGCGCACATCGAACGTCGGAATTTAAAAAGCCGCAAAACTGTGGTGGAATTGCTTTTTTTTGCAATTTCACCCCATTTGGAATTTTTTCCCCGCTTCCCACTACATCTTATGCAATATTAAATGGTGGCGTTGGAAAGTACAACTTGTCCCGCAAAAAACAAGCCCTCATGTGGCTATGTGAACCGAACAGAAAAATAAAAAAGCTATGGCTATGGGAAGGCAGGGAGCGCAAAACGAAAACTCAAAAAGTAAAAAACCTCCGGTCCTTAAAGGGTTAAACCTCCCCCCCCCCCAGGTCCCGCTAAGCCACGCCCCCGATCCAGTTGCACCACGCCCCCTCCCACTCCTCAGCCAACGGGGAGTGAAAAAATGAAGGTAAAAATCTACCTCTGTCAGCTGCAGGGGTGGGAGTGAGGGTGACTTTCTCCCTGCAGCTCACGCTCAGACAGCACAGTGCTGCCGTCTGAGATGGAGCTGTTCAAAAGGACATCCCTGTGTCCGTCCAGGCCCTGCATCGGACGGAGAACAGGGAGTCTGAAAGCCGGACTGTCTGGCTTTAAACTGGACCTCTGGCCACCCTATGGGCAAGCTGCTGTGGAGGTCACAGTTAAGGGGACGATCCGCTATGGAGGTCAGTGTTAAGGGGCAGATTACTGTAGAGGCCACTGTTAGGCTAAAAGCACACCATCAGGATTGCATGCAGATTTGCTTGCGGAAAATCCGCATCGTAGGTCATGTACATTGTATTCTATGAGAATTTGAAATTCTCAATGCACACAATGTGGATTTTTTCCACTCATATTTTGACCGGATTTTAAAATCCGCAGCATGTCAGTTTATTTTATTTTTCCTGACCGGATTTTCTCCATTCACTTAGTTAAATCCGAATGCGGAAAATCCACACCAAATCCGCATGCAAATCCGCATCAATTGATGTGGATTGACCGCACGGATTTGCCTGCGAACACCTGCGATTTTCAGTGTAGATTCTCCGCACATGAATCCTGAACGTGTGCATGTACCCTTAAGGGGATGGGGTATTGTGAAAATCACTGTTAAAGGATAACTGTCACATTTAGACCCTAATTTCAATTTTCATATATGTAGTTACTAATAACATAATATTCCTGAATCAATAACTATTAGAATTACTTACCCCATACTTAATAAGATTCAGCCCTTAGCACCAGTCTGCATAAAACTGCAATTTCACTATTCTGTTAAGATGGCTGCCGCTGCCATCACCCTGAGGCTAATCCCGCCTGCCCTCACTACCCACAATGCATTGAGCTTCTCTAATTAACTAAAACACGCCCTCCTCCTCCTTCTATCACATACACTTTAGGCTATTGCATTGGAATGTTTGAGAATAGCAATCTGATGATTGCATGTTATAATTCCATATGGGAACTATACAAAATTGTAAGGAAAAAAATGTAAAAAAAAATAAAACACATAAAAGTTCAAATCACCCCCTTTTTGCAAAAATAAAAAATAAAAAATACACATCATGGGTGTCGCAATGTATGAAACAGCCCATACTATAAAAATATTTAAAAAAATTCCCCATACGGTAAACAGAAAAACTGAAAAAAGTGTCCAAATTGCCAATTCGCCATTTTTGGATGCTTAATTTCCTCAAAAAAAATTTAATGAAAGGTGATCAAAAAGTCCTACACACCCCAGAATGGTATCAATGAAAAGATCAGATTGTGCCGCAAAAAATGAGCTCCGTACTCATAATTACAAAAAAGTTATAGGGGTCAAAATATGGCAACTAAAAAGTAAAACCAGTAAAATGTGCCCCCATAGATGCCACCGAATCATGTGCCAGTAAGATGTGCACCCATAGATGCCCCCTGATTATGTGCCAGTAACAAGTGCCCCCCAAAAGTGCTAGTAACCAGAGCCCCCCCAAATGTTTGCATTGAACGTAGGAGAGCCATGTGTATACAGATGGTACAATATATATATAGAACTTACTGACTGTGATGCAGGGTTTAATACTATAGGAAGAGCAGAGCCATGTGTAGTGCTAAGGGGTAATCTGAGATAATGGGGGGCTGCACTTAGTGAACCCATGCAGGGGTTAATACAAGGTTATTGGAGGGCTGCACTTAGTGAAGCCATTTAAGGGTTAATACAAGGTTATGGGGGGCTGCACTTACTAAACCCATGCAGGGGTTACTTGTAGGATGCAGAGAAGTTGGTGAAGCTATGCAGTTATGCAGGGGTTAATCCATAGGACGCCTGCAGTGAAGTTAGTGAAGACCAGCACTGTATAGGGGGGTCTTGCAGTGAAGTTCCCTGGTCTGGCTGAAGCCTGTAGTCCTCCTACAACACAGAGGGGTTGCCCAAGCTCTCCTCTTACCACATGATGCTTTCATTTATACATTGAGCAGGCGGCAGATCTCCCTTTAAGAGTTATTTATTAAACAATCAAAAATTAAAACAGGGCCAACAAGGTGATACTAATCACCAAAATCCAATAGTGAAAAGAAAAAAAAAAAAAAAGCGACAGTTATTGGGGTACTCTGAAGGCCACTGGTAAAGGGATGGGCTGCTGTGGAGGTCACTGTTAAGGGGGCAGGATGCTGTGTAGGTCACTGTTAAAGGGGTGGGCGCTGTGGAAGTCTCTGTTAAGTGGCAGGGAACAGTGGAGGTCACAGTTAAGGGGATGATCCGCTATGGAAATCACTGTTAAGGGGTGATGTACTGTAGTGGTTACTGTTAAGGGGGCAGGGTGTTGTAGAGGTCACATTTTATGGGAACAGGGCTCTGTGGAGGTCACTGTTAAGGGGGCGGATTATTGTAGAAATCACGGGGTACTGTGGAGGTCACTAATAAAGAAGCGGCCACTGTGCAGGTCACTGTTAAAGGGGCAGGCTGATGTGGTCACTGTTAAAGGCTCAGGGTACTGTTATAGTGGATACTGTCTATCTTTTAACAACACACACAAACATTAAATGAAATAGATGAAATATACCCGTGCGAAGCCGCGTCCTTCTGCTAGAATATATATATATATATATATATATGTATATATACATACACACACACACCCGCTGACAGCCAGAGGACAAAAAACACTAAATACAGTGGGCTGACTGTTAAGTTTGATCAATAAAGATGTACTAAATGAAGCAAAAACTCCTATAGCAACAACAACTTGCCATAATCTAAAAAAATACATCTTTATTAGTATAATTGAATAATAAAATCACAATGAATAACATGGAGCAGACACCCACCCACACAAAAACGAGAGGGTGCCATTCTAAGTCAGGTAATAAACTGACAGTAATGCTCTTGCTGGTAAACCATCTACACATGAAACATAATCCCCATAATAATAAGAGTAACGTGATGAAAGTATACCAGGAGGGATGAATCGATAATGGAAATAATACACACTGTATAAAAGACACCCAATGCCCCAACACTTTTTCGCCCAAAGGCCTTTGACAGGCAGAGGAGGACAACCTTAGAAAGAGGGACTGGCTGGATTAGTGATGTGTTGCCCAATGCCCATGCCCACTCGGAGGAGAAGCGAAGCAGTGAGCACAAAGCATAAGTTTTAGTAGCCCCTGTTGGGGGACCCTGAAATCTGTCATTTGCCAAAATAAATTCTTTTTAAACGCTGTCAGCTCATGGCTCTGTAGGACAAGAGAACCTTACAGGTTTTTGTTAATTTTATTTCAAAGAAATTATTATTTATAATAATATTCTTTATTAATATAGCATCAGCATATTCCGCAGCACTTAACAATCAAATCATTGTATTTATTATAAGTGGATTTGCTAGTCTGTGATTTAATTTCAAAGTGTTTAAGCACTTGCTTTATGCCTGGGTCACATATTTATTTAAATTGTCTGCCCCGAACACAATCCACCAAGCAATTAAACAATGAGACGTGCGAGAAGTGTATGAAACATTAGCTAATTCTGTATTCCAGTTTGTGGAAATTCCTGCTGTCTTGCAGGCCCTGAAGTACCATCAGCAATAAAACGAGAATCTTTAGAAAGAACATCATCTGTACAACTTTGTATCCAACCCTCAATCCATCAGCTAAATGTTATTGTTACACTGAATAAGAACATACATAGTGCTTAATCTAAATACGTCTCTCGGTGGAATACCTTAATGTTGAGCATTGAACATAAAATCTCATCTGTCGACAGCAGATTTCAACACTTGTGACATTCTAATTAAACACGTTATACGTTCTAGTCCACCTCTTGATTAGCTGTAGATCAGGTAAAGATGGACATGCTGCTGTTAATTAACTTTCTCAGTTCTGAATTTACATTTCTATATAGTGTCACCTTATGCTTCGGACATATTATTAAGGGTTAGTTTGTACGTCTCCCTCTTGATTGCTCTTTATTACTCTCCAAGTTCCATCTTCATACAATTTCTAAGACTTCTTACAGATACTCATGTTTCTTTAAACAGTAGAATATCAGTGGTGATGTCAGAATGTTCAGCAAAGACTTTTTAAAAAGTTTTTTTCCCCACCATGTGAAATGATGAAATATCAGTAGGGTGATATCCATGCCCGATTAGTAGAGATCTTACTGCCAAGACTGCATTGATCCTCAGAATTATGTTGACACAAGGCTTGTCTAGGGTTAGAAAAACATAGCTGATTTTTTCCAAAAACAGCATCTGTCCATAGGTTGTATGTGGCATTGAAACGTAGTTCCATTCACTTCAGCCAAGCCAAACAAGACACAACCCATGGGCAGGTATAAGACTGTCTGAAATGTTGGATAATCCCTTTAAGCACTTTGACTCCTTTACAGTCTTTTATTGAACACCGAGCCTCCCTTCAGCTGCTATGCAAGAACCTGCAACACAGATCCATTAACTTGAACCGTGCCATGTTGACTGGAGCACTACTGTACAGAGGAAAAACTGACGGGACCTAATTCTCTAGATTGGCAAGGTCTAAGAAGTTGGTCCTCCACTGTTCATGCTACTGCATATCCTAGTAATATGCCTGGACTGTAATATTGATGAACTATCCCAAGGATAGTAACATCAGATCAGTTTTCGGTCTGACTCCTGGCCAATCAGTTATTTGAGTGGGCTGCGGCACTCCTCCTGTGGGAGCAGAATAACAGTACCGTTCATGACCACTACCCATTGTATGGAGCTGTGCTGTTCCAGGGCCTTCTTCGAAGCACGGAAGCCCATTAAAAGAGTTGGTTGTTTGGGGTGCCAGGAGTCAGAACCCCATCAATCTGGTATAGATGCCCTAATCTAATGGCAAAAAATGTTTGTACCGGAGCAGCACTACGTTACCTCTGTAGGTATGTCCATTCAGTTGGGCAAAAAGTCTCCAGTGGACCCAATAGTGCAAGCAGCGTAGGACCCTGGCTCGCGGTCCCAGATACAAGTTCAAAAAGAAGAGGGATCTGCAGCACTTCTTTAATTCCAGTGTCAAGTGTTTATTCAAAAACAGTGCATCTAGACAGAGTGATGTTTCGACTACTCAGAGGCTTTCTCAAGCCTCTTCTTTTTGAATTTCTTTCCTAATGGCAGCTCTTCAATATTACAGTCCTGGAAAACCACTAAATACATGAAATATCTTCAAAATAGTTTTAATTTACTGATCAGTAAATTCTTTTTGTCTCTATTATAAAAGAATTTTACTGTGCACACTTAGTCTGGCCATACACCTGCCGATAAGGTGTGTGTGTTTAGGGAGATTCGGACTCTTCCCCGACAGATGATGTTGGGGGAGACAAGGATTGGGTGAAATGAATATTTTTACCTCACCCTTTTGTTCTCTGGGGAGATAAGCCTCTGGCAAAACTGGTAGCAGCTTTCTCCGCTCTCCCCGTATTAGTTATACTATAATATACAGGACATATAGTACATATAACATACAAGACCTATGTACTATGTGTCCTGTATCTTATAGTATAACTTAGGCTACTTTCACACTAGCGGCCGCCTTCTTCGGCAGGCATGTCGTAGTTTTATTCCGGCCGCCTCTCGGCATATTTGCCGTGCTGCCGCCGGAACTCCGGCTCGTCCCCATTATAGTCAATGGGGACGGTGCGGGCCTTCGGCGGTAGGCGTGCACTAGCGGCAACATGGATCCGACAAGCTGTTCACCCGCCAAAACAGCCTGCCGGAGAAGGCTGCGGCTAGTGTAAAAGTAGCCTAATACTTTACAGTCAAACTTTTGACAGCTGGTCACAGAGCGTTCTCACTAATCTCACTCAGCGTAAACCCTTATGTTGTAGAACATATTCTGAACAATCCTCCACATGTGTGGAAGGTGTTAGGTTTATCTGATTCTGCACTCGCTTACATTAGATCTTAGATTGTTTCCTTATTGTTACCTGATGTGGTGACATGATGTTCTTTTGAAGATTTTCGGTGCAGATCATTCTGCAAGATAACCTTGTGGCCTTGTGGGAAATGTTAGTTTTCCGGTGAAATCACTGTGACCACTTACAAAGATGCAGCTAATGAAAGCCACCCCATCATTTGATTTTTTTGCCCCGGCCTGTCTTTTCAACACTGTTTGGAAATATTTTCTGTTCTGTGGGGATATCACACACACAATACATTGACAGTTACTGCACATGCAAGGAAAATTGAGTGATGGAGCAGGAACCTCAGATTTGTTCCCTAGGAAACTTTTTTGTAAATGTATTGGGCACTTTTTTTTTTTTTTTACTGAAATGCATGCATTTTTGGCTAAAAAATAATTTCGAATGTGCATTTATTAATTTTTAACTGTTGTTCATCAGGGGGCCAACAGTTGGATTATAAATTTATCGCTTATCATGTGGCTAGGCGATAAATGTGGCTCCTGGGAATGGCATTTGCAAAAAAAAAGCTCAGCCTCTAGTTGTAACTGGAACGCCCCCGTTGCTCCTAGAGGCTCATTTGCTTATATTAAAGGGAACCTGTCATCAACGTTATGCTGACCTCACTGAGGTCAGCATAAAATAGTGACAGAAATGCCGATTTCAGCTGGGTGTCACTCATGAGCTAGAACACAGATGTCAAACTCATGGCCCTCCAGCTGTTGCAAAACTACAACTTCCAGCATGCCTTGATAGCTGTAGGATGTCCAGGCATGATGGGAGTTGTAGTTTTGCAACAGCTGGAGGGCCACGAGTTTGACATCCCTGAGCTAGAAGTTAGTGGTTGCAGAAAACCAGCATTATAATCATTGCAGCCCAGGCCTTGAAAAGAGTCAAATCTTCCTGAGAAGAGTCCTGGTTATTCCTAATCTCCTGCTCTCCCGCCCATCTGCTGATGATTGGCAGTTCTCTCCTAGAGAGAAAGGGAGAAAACTAGGTAGAAGCCTGTCAGTCATCAGCAGGTGGGCGGGAGAGCAGGAATTCATGAGTAACCAGGACTCTTCTCAGGTGGCTGGGACTCTTTTCTAGGCCCAGTCTGCAATGATTGTGATGTTGGTTCTCGGCAACCACTTACTGTTAACTTTTAAATGATAGACCGCTGAAATCAACTCACCTGTCTGTACTTTTTGCTGCCATTAGTATGGGCAGGATAAAGGTGATGACAGGTTCCCTTTAAAAAAAAATTCTCAGCAATGCGGGCACATATGAACATGGGACCAACACAAATACCTTCAGCTGCCAAGTAAACATTTAGCAGGTCAGCCAGCTTCATAGGTAGAAATCTGATGACAAATGCCCTCTAAGAGATGAAGTTGGGTTACGAGATACAGAAACACTGTATATTGCTTTACTGTGCTGTTTATGTAGCCCTGTTCATTTGTGTAGGAGAAGAGGAAACAAGGGCCAGCGGGATGGGGTGAGGGGACACCTGTTCTAGAGATAGGTGCGGGTCCCAGAGGTTGGACTGGCCTCTCTTAGACATTTGGGGGGGGGGGGGGGGGAGATCAAACTGGTGTAAAGTAGAATTGGCTTAGTTGCCCTATAGCAACCAATCAGATTCCACCTTTCATTTTCCAAAGGAGCTGTAAACAATAAAAGGTGGAATCTGATTGGTTGCTATGGGCAACTAAGCCAGTTCTACTTTACATCAGTTTGATAAATCCCCCCCTCCCCTCTTTCAGACCTATGTTGCTCCATGAATGTCTGGGATGAGAGTACCCCTATAATTTTCCCATGATCAGAAACACAAAATAAATAGATTTGTAAAGCTGTACGTTTCTGTTATCTTGTAGTATTTAATGGCAACCAAGGGTCCTACATTAGCTTCTCATTGAATTTCTTTTGATAGTAGGAGAAAAATGTAGTCTTGCATTACATATAACCGTGGATTCTAACCGTACGGACCGGTGTATTTAGTGCTGAATATTGATTCCTTGTTTCTCTGTCTCTTCCAGTGCTCCAATGCCCTACCTCATAGGAATACACTCAAGCCTAATGGAAGTAAGTAATTTCTCTTATGATTACAGGGTAAAGTGTCCTTTCAGTTTATCTGTCACTGGGCACCATTTACTTTGAAAATTTTAGTTGTAATTTGCGCACATCAGTCTGAGGGTGCCTTATTGCGGCACTGTGCAAAAACGGCATTGGGACTTACAGAAGTGAATGAACTGAGACATGTGTAGGGTATTTTCTGTCTGATCTCTGAGTCAAAAAAGGTATGATCCATTGGGCTCAGTATATATGAAGGTAATCTAAGCAATGCTTCTAGCTAGAGAAGAATATCTCTGTCCATCAGCCCCGCACTAAAGGGACCATACAGGCTCCTTGAGCAGGATCTGCCATATGCATTAGCCTTCTATATTGTGGAGCCAAGGGCATGAGCCTCCATAGTATGCATGTCCAGAACTATTTCCCAATACTGTAGATGCAATAGCTCTATACATGTGGAATCTGATGGAGCCAGAAATATTATTGTGGAGCAGGCATTAGATCAATTTTGGTTCATCAAGTCATAGTATTTCATATTGTGCTCTAACCAGACAAAAGATGTTCTAAGTTTGGGCAGCTTAAAGGGGTTGTGCAATGCAAAGATATTGATGACGTTTACTCGGAATATCAAATCTGCTGGGGTCTAACTTCTGGTACCCTCGACGAACAGCTGTTTGAAAGGCTACTGGGGCTGCTTCCACTTCAATATTACCTGTGCACCGTCTCATTTGTAGCGGCGGCAATTCACTTAACAGAAACTACCTGTTGTAATTACACTGCAGCGCCTCTACTAGCGAGACGGCATGCAGATAATTCGGAAGAAGAAGCAGTGCTTGAATGACCACTACCCAATCAAACAACTGATCGACATTGGTGCCAAGAGTGATAATCTATACCTTTGCACTGCACAGCCCCTTTAAAGCAACTGCCCAGTCTGTAGTGCAAAAATGATGTCAGTACCAGTAGGCAGTGACCTGCGTTACTGTTTATGGCTAAGGCAGAGTGAGGAGCTGTTACTGTCATTTAGTGGCAGTGCCTACAGGGAGTCTGAGGTAGTCCGAAATCCACCTCCTAACTCATCATTGTTCTGGCTGCTACTTTTTTCCTCCTCCCTACAACTCTACCCTTTCAGACTGGCTAAATGCTGATTTACAGGAATAAGGGACCTTGGATCTTCATCCTCAAGATAATTAAGGGTCCTAACGATTGGACCCCCACCGCTCATATTGTTATGGGATATTCTGTTGATATATTAAATAACAATAGTAGCAAATTAACCAAATAAGGGTCCATTCACACGTCCGTAAGTGTTTTGCGGATCCGCAAAACACTGACACCAGCAATGTGCGTTCCGCAATTTGCGGACCGCACATCGCTGGCACTATAATAGAAAATGCCTAATCTTGTCCGCAATTGCGGACAAGAATAAGACATATTCTATTTTTTTGCGGAAACGGATCTGGAATGCGCTGTCCGCATTTTTTCCGTCCCCATTGGAAATGAATGGGTTCGCACCTGTTCTGAAAAATTGCGGAACAGATGTGGACCCATTTTGCGGATGTGTGAATGGAGCCTAACCCTATTCCTCATAATTAATCTTATCTATTAGATGACCTTTTAGATGCTACAATTTATGCTTACCCCCTCCCACCCCAGTAGTAGTCACATAATTCCCACCCCAACTGTATTCACTGTACAGTTCTTCCTTTCCAACAAGCATTCTCAAGCCCCCATGTACCCTTTACAGCGAGCACTACCCTCTTTTGTCCACTGCACACAGCCGATCCCCATTTCTTCTTAGGCATTCTCCTGTCCTAATAGTGAAAACAAGGCCTTCCACCAGTAGTTCCAGCAGTGTCTCCTGCCCCCATATACTTACCAACAGGCTCCTGCTCTGCTCCTGTTCTAGTCCAGAATCCACCTACACGCAGCCACTTACCATCCTCATTACTGTAAATAAATGGTCATCACACTCTTAACAAATTCAGTGGGATAGATTTATCTTCCTTTCGCCGCTTTTTTGCACAAAAAGTGTGATTTCTTCATTTACACAATTATTCAACCCCTTAAAGACTACCACTCTTAAGAACAGAGGTTCATTCAAGTGTTTTCGATCAGGTATTGAAAACACCTGTGGATGTCAAGGAGCAGCAATCAAGCATAATAAGCACCAATTAGGCAGATGTAAAATGACTGATACTCAGCTCCTTCTAGACATTTACTGGTGCGTTTACAAACATGGTGAAGTCAAGAGAATGGTCCAGGAAGACAAGAGAAGAGGTGATTTCTCTTCACAGGAAGGGCAATGGCTATAAGAAGATTGCAAAGATGTTAAACATACCAAGAGACACCATAGGAAGCATCATTCGCAAATTCAAGGCAAAGGGCACTGTTGAAACGCTACTTGGTCGTGGCAGAAAGAAGATGCTGACTTCGACTGCTGTGCGCTACCTGAAGGGCAAAGTAGAGAAAAGTCCCTGTGTAACTGCTGAGGAACTGAAAAAAGATTTGTCAGATGCGGGTACTGAAGTTTCAGCTCAGACAATAAGGCGCACACTGCGTAATGAAGGCCTCCATGCCAGAACTCCCAGGCGCACCCCCTTGCTGACTCCAAAGAATAAGAAGAGTCGACTGCAGTATGCCAAAAGTCATGTGGACAAACCACAAAAGTTTTGGGATAGTGTTCTGTAGACTGATGAGACAAAATTAGAACTGTTTGGGCCCATGGTTCAACGCTATGTTTGGAGGAGGAAGAACAAGGCCTATGAAGAAAAGAACACCTTGCCTACTGTGAAGCATGGCGGGGGTCAATCATGCTTTGGGGCTGTTTTGCTTCTACAGGTACAGGGAAGCTTCAGCGTGTGCAAGGTGCCATGAATTCTCTTCAGTACCAGGAGATATTGGATGAAAATGTGATGCAGTCCGTCACAAACCTGAGGCTTGGGAGACGTTGGACCTTTCAACAGGACAATGATCCCAAGCTTACCTCCAAGTCCACTAGAGCATGGTTGCAGATTAAAGGCTGGAACATTTTGAAGTGGCCATCGCAGTCAACAGACTTAAATCCGATTGAGAACCTCTGGTGGGACTTAAAGAAAGCAGTTGCAGCACGCAAGCCTAAGAATGTGACTGAACTGGAGGCTTTTGCCCATGAAGAATGGGCAAAGATACCCATAGATCGCTGCAAGACACTTGTGTCAAGCTATGCTTCACGTTTAAAAGCTGTTATAACTGGAAAAGGATGTTGTACTAAGTACTAAGATTGAATGTCACTTGGGGGTTGAATAAAACTGATAATGATGTGAGCACAGAAAAGACATTTGTGGTTATTTCATTATAAATGTTATGTTATATTTGTCTGACTTACAAGTGCCTCTTTGATTTAATTGTAAACAAGATGACTGAAATTATCAAAATCAATGTCAAACTGGCCAAAACACTCAATTTCCGTGGGGGTTGAATAATTTTGAACACAACTGTAGATCAATAGAGGAGGAGTACACAGCATTGCCAGCTGCTGTACACTCTCTGTGCCACACAGTGTCTCTGTCGCAAGAGACCAAATATGTTGACTATTAATCTATTGTGAATTTAATAAATGGTTCTATTGTTCTGTGCATATGGCACTGGGTGCAGCCACCTTGCTCCTGAATGCACGCATGATGCCATGGCAGGCGGGTTTAGTCCAGCCATGGTGTTAAATGGGGTTGGTGGTAAATATTCAAGCGAGTGTATGTTTAGTCTCTTTTAGGTCTCCATCTACATATTTCAAAAGGAACAGTTCATGTAAGGACATCTTCTGTAATATTCATCTTTGATATTAAGTAAAATTTAGGACCAGATCTTATGTTTTTTCCTTGGACATCTGTTAACATGTTGCTTTTATCTGCATTCCCTTCTCCAGCCTTGTTGTCAAAAATGACAAAATCAAGTCATTGAGACAGAACTAGACAAACTTACAAATTCCCCATTTATTTTCAGGTCTATATGGGAGCTGCGGAGTTCTTGGAAGGTTGCGCCTGGCCTTAAATTTTTGAGTATCTTAAAAATACATTATAGCGCCTTTTCAATGCAATTTGCTGAACAGATGAGGGAATTGTGAAGAAGAAATAAAGCGTAAAGCTGTAGCAGGCTGTACGAGGAGAAGTCATTATTTTATTTTTATAGGGCTAGGCATACTGAAACTGACACAATTGATTAGCGCGGAGAAAGTATTGTACGATTCCTTTATAAGTTGGGAGCTAATCCGTCAGCAGCACATCAGCTCTGTCACTAAGGCCAGATTATATTACTCGTTCTGCGTCTCTGGGAATTTGATGAAAAGCCTGGAGCGTACTCTGCTTGTTCTCTGTCAGATATTAGGACCAAGACGTGGCTCAGTTTACGTGCACTGCAGAAGCATGGCTTGATTATTTCCTCTGTTTGATCACAGTAGGGTGCCACAGCATTCATCCCACAAAAAGCTGTCTGCTATTTATGAGTTAATCAAGGCCAATGAAATTTCTGCACAGATAGAAATTATTAGGCTCATTATGAGGATCTTGCACTCTCCAGTCTCTCTTTTCCCTACTATTCTAAAAGCATGACGGGAAAACAATTGGCAGGTGATGATGCTTGAACACCATCCGTGGTGTCAGTTCTCACCTTTAGAAAAGCGACATGAAGGACAAAGATGGCTGCTCTCACTCCCTGGGATATAGCACATATTATTTGGAGCACATTTGCTATTTTTCGATGTCACTGCAGGCTATGAATAGATGGTAAGCACTTAGTGCGCATTAAGAATGCTTTTTAGATGTAAGTAATCCGTTTCCACACTAACTCGCTTCCTTTAGAGCACTGACAATGAAGAGTTTTGGTGTCCTTTATTTGAATATTTAGAAGGCAAAATGCACTTATATATCTTAAAAGAAGGCTATGCACCTGCTATGGGGTCCATGGAGAGAAGGTGCCCAACCCAGGTCACTGTCAGCCCAAGGATCATGTAAAGGGAATCTGTCAGCAGTTTTATGCTAACGGTATAAACTGGCGACAGAGACCCAGATGGAAACGCAGGGTCACTTATGGTATCTGGCTCCAGTGCAAGCGCAGAAGTCCTGGTATTCCTGAGCTGTGGCTGCCCTGTTCCTCATGTGGATGATTGACGATACTGTATATAGTAAGTACACTACGGCTTTCAGGTGAGCCCTGATGAAACCACATTGGTTGGTGATATGCATGGGTCATGCTTTGACCCCTGTTTTGCTGATAAGAAAAAGGCTCGGATACTCTTTAAACAGAGACTCTTAAAGGGGTTGTCTAATCATGGACAATGGGGGCATATAACTAGGATATGCCCCCATTGTCTTATAGGTGCGGATCACACCACTGCGACCCGCTCCTATATTGAGAACAGAGCCCTGCAAGGTGGTGGCTGGAGGACTCCGGTCCGGCCACCACCAAGCCGGGTCCCCATAGAAGTGAATGGGAGTGTACTGCGCATGCGCGGCCTCTGCTCCCACTCATTTCTATCGGGCCGATGGAAATAGCCGAGCCAGCGCTCGGCAATTTTTGGCGGCCCCATAGAAAATGAATGGAGGACGGCTGCCCATGCGCAATGCGCCCTCCTTCACGTGCGGGGCTCCGTTCTCGATATAGGTGGTAAGACCCACACCTATAAGACAATGGGGACATATTCTAGCGATATGACCCCATTGTCCATGATGAGACAACCCCTTAAACTGAAACTACAGCTTCACTTTAGAGGAAGATTTGTAATATGATTTTAGTATATATATATAGCGATATAATGTCCTTCTTTTGACATCCTGAGTTTTTATAAGAGTATCTGAAAACAAGGGAAAAAACAAGTTGAATAGAGGAGGTTTCAAAGTGAAGACTAAGATCCCACGTTTAGAGCACCAGAGACTGCGGGGGAAATGTATTAAACTGGTGTAAAGTAGAACTGGCTTAGTTACCCATAGTAACCAATCAGATTCCTCCTTTCATTTTTGACAGCTCCTTTGGAAAATGAAAGGTGGAATCTGATTGGTTGCTATGGGCAACTAAGCGAGTTCTACTTTACACCAGTTTGATAAATGACCCCAATAATACACAATCACATCAACACTTCAACTGGAGTCCTGACTAGAGTTGTTTCGATACCAAAATTTTGATTCAGTATCGATACCATAAAAAAGTATTGCGATACTCGAAACCTTTCGATACCACGTGAAAAAAATAAAACGCAAAAAAAAGCCGTGTGCATTCTGGATTTTAATGGAACCGCCGGCTCATAATACAACAGTCCTATAATATTTTTTGGGAGCACAAGGCGACTAAAAGAAAATGGCATTTTATTATTTTTTCTTTTATGCCGTTCACCGCATAAAAGAGGATTTTTTAATAGCTTGGACTTTTAAGACGCGTCAATATGTAATATTTTATTTGTTTATTGTTTATATATTTTATATGTAAAATTGATAAATGGGGTGATTTATACTTAAAATTTTGGTGTACTTTTTTAACTTTTTTTTTTTTTTAGGGTCTAGAACCTGAGATCTTTTCATCCTATTCACCCTGATACAGCTCTATCAGGGTGAATAGGATCTCACACTCTCCCTGCTGCCCAGTGCTTAATGCACACAGCAGCAGGGAGCTGACTATGGCAGCCAGGACTTCAGTAGCGTCCAGGCTGCCATGGTAACCGATCAGAGCCCCAGCATTACACTGCTGGTGCTACGATCAGAAGAGAGGAGGTGGGGGACCCTGTGGCTACTGCCACCATTGATATTAATACTGAAGGGGGAGAAGGGACAGGGGGCGCACTGGCTACCAATGTCTGTACTACTGGGGACAGGGGGCACACTGGCCACTAATGTTTTAATACTGGGAGGGCGGACACACTGGCCACCAATGACTAGTAACATTTCATATATAAATACAGGCAGAATAAACACACTGCCAGCACCTGCCTGTGGCAGAGCGCTGCGATCCGGGGCAGTTAACCCCTCAGGTGCCGCACCTGAGGGGTTAATTGCCTCTGATCGCAGCGCTGGGTCACAGGCAGGTGCTGGCAGTGTGTTTCTTCTGCCTGTATTTATATATGAAATGTTACTAGTCATTGGTGGCCAGTGCGCCCACCCCTCCTCTTCCCTTCTCTCCTCAATGGCAGCGGCAGCACAGGGGAGGGAGAGACTGCCTCCTTCTCCCCGTGTTGCCGAGGAGAACATGGCCGCGCAGAGAGCGGTGCAGCCACGTTCTCTGATACTGGGCTGTGCAGTAGCGCAGCCCAGTATCGATAAAATACTAATCCTGGTATCGAGCTCGATACCGGAAAAAAGTATCGATTGGGTATCGAAACTTCTATACCCGAAACAACCGTAGTCCTGACTACATCCGGAATGAAGGCACTTACATCACCGATTGTGTTAACATCATATGACGGTGACACACGTCAGGTGGGGAGCCCTTTTCAGCGAAGGCAGTCAGAGACTCAATCGGGAAAACACTGATTAGGTCCCCACATGCGGCGTCCCCTTCATATAGTTCACCATAGGTACAGAAACAACCATTAAGCAACCCTACAAAGTCCAGTTGGTGGGCCTAAAGGAAACATAACTGTATTCAGATTGTGGTGTTCTTGGTTAATTGAATTATATAGAATTTGGCAGAAAAGTAAATGGAAGAGTTGGGCCCACATAGCTTACTTATTATTTTGGGGGTTTTGCAACCTAGAACTAGAGAGTCTAGCAGTTGTTTTCCATCTTCTGACCCTTTCCATTACCCTTGGGGCAATTCCAGATTTCATTATCTGCTCCTTCGGAGTGGGGGCATTCATGCACAGGTTCTCGCCACCAGTGACGAAGGCTGTGGTGCCAACTATGACTAAGCCACCTCTCTTTAGGTGCCCCATAGTGGCATGTTCATCCTTTAGCTTATTGACTGATGTTATTCTGCATCAGAGAATCACACCAGATATTATATAAGGGATTTTATACTAAATGCCACTTATGATGTTGCCCTTTTATTAACCCATCCCAAATGGTTTTTAACTGCATGACTCACATAATCACAATTCTAAAAATTGCTTTTAGCTCTTATCATAGCAGCAATACACATGCTCGCTCTCATAATAACATTAAGTGCTAAAATATTCACTTATCTTAACTGCAGGTAGTTTGTCTTCTAAGAAACTGATTTTTAGGAGTTGGATCCTATAGTTTTCTAACCTGACGTTCCTCTCAGGGTTATTGTTTGTGTATGAGTCAAGAAGAAGAAAGCCGAATGTTCTCTGGGTGGCATTGATAGATAGAGCTCTGTACTTCAAAAAGCATCCAATTTAGCTCCCAGATGAGTTCGCTTTCTCCATTATGGAATGAAAAAATCTCAATGGGCTATTTGATCTGCTATTTACTGGTAAGTAAAGTCTAATTTGCAGAGTTATCTGTGTAGAAAGGGAAGCCGTAGACAGACATTAGTCTACCTGAGAGTAGCTCCTCAGTAATACTAAAAGTATTGTGCCTATGTCCCCTGAAAGGCAATATTTACTATGAGCTCCAGTAATCAGTATAAGGTTACTGTAGTTAATAGCAGGAGGCAACAATAACCGCTTTCTATTTAAAGGGGTTCTCCAGGATTTTGATTTGATGGCCTATCCTCAAGATAACTCATCAATATGTGATCGGTGGGGGTCTGACTCCCGGCACCCTTTCCGATCAGCTGTATAATGAGACCACGGCACTCCTTGGACACTACAGCCTCTTCCCATTCATTGGTCACATGGCCTAGGCACAGTTCGGTCCTATGCAGATGAATGGGGCTGGGCTGCAGGACCAAGCCCAGCTGCTATCCAATGGACAGCGCTATGCTTGGTAAGTTGTGAGGAGGCCAGGTGCTCACCAGCGGCACAGCTTCCTCAAATAGCGGATCAATGGGGGTGCCGGGAGTCCCGGACCCCTGCCGCCCTCATATTGAT
Organism: Bufotes viridis; assembly: GCA_033119425.1. Classification (NCBI taxonomy): domain Eukaryota; kingdom Metazoa; phylum Chordata; class Amphibia; order Anura; family Bufonidae; genus Bufotes; species Bufotes viridis. The sequence goes on along the minus strand of CM065597.1, from coordinate 130,391,804 downwards.
GACCTATCCTGAGGATAGACCATCAAACTGGAGAACCCCCTTTAATGTTGTCCCCTATGGAATATGCAGTCTATTAATATGACATAATCTGTGATTTGATTTCCAATAATCTGACAGCAGGGTAAAATACAGGGTGGGCCATTTATATGGATACACCTTAATAAAATGGGAATGGTTGGTGATATTAACTTCCTGTTTGTGGCACATTAGTGAGGGGGGAAACTTTTCAAGATGGGTGGTGACCATGGCGGCCATTTTAAAGTCGGCCATTTTGGATCCAACTTTTGTTTTTTCAATAGGAAGAGGGTCATGTGACGCATCAACCTTATTTGGAATTTCACAAGAAAAACAATGGTGTGCTTGGTTTTAACATTACTTTATTCTTTCATGAGTTATGTACAAGTTTCTAACCACTTAATAAATGTGTTCAATGTGCTGCCCATTGTGTTGGATTGTCAATGCAACCCTCTTCTCCCACTCTTCACACACTGATAGCAACACCGCAGGAGAAATGCTAGCACAGGCTTCCAGTATCCGTAGTTTCAGGTGCTGCACATCTCGTATCTTCACAGCATAGACAATTACCTTCAGATGACCCCAAAGATAAAAGTCTAAGAGGGTCAGATCGGGAGACCTTGGGGGCCATTCAACTGGCCCACAACGACCAATCCACTTTCCAGGAAACTATTCATCTAGGAATGCTCGGACCTGACACCCATAATGTGGTGGTGCACCATCTTGCTGGAAAAACTCAAGGAACGTGCCAGCTTCAGTGCATAAAGAGGGAAACACATCATCATGTAGCAATTTCGCATATCCAGTGGCCTTGAGGTTTCCATTGATGAAGAATGGCCCCACTATCTTTGTACCCCATATACCACACCATACCATCAATTTTTTTGTTCCAACAGTCTTGGAGGGATCTATCCAATGTGGGTTAGTGTCAGACCAATAGTGGTGGTTTTGTTTGTTAATCATCACTGAATAAAATCTTCTGCGTAAACTGAGGGTCCTGTTCCAATTTTTGTTTTGCCCATTCTGCAAATTCAGTGCGCCGATCTGGGTCATCCTCGTTGAGATGCTGCAGTAGCTGGAGTTTGTAAGGGGGCCATTTGTGAGTAGCTAATATCCACCGAAGGGATGTTCGACTAATGCCACTCTCCAGTCACATGCGGCGAGTGCTACGCTGTGGGCACTTGCTGAATGAAGCTAGGACAGCCACTGATGTTTCTTCATTAGTGACAGATTTCATGCGTCCATATTTTGGCAAATCCAACACTGAACCAGTTTCACGAAACTTAGCAAGCAGTTTGATAACTGTAGCATGGGAGATGGGTGGTCTCGCAGGGTGTCTTGCATTGAAATCTGCTGCAATGACCCGGTTACTGCGTTCACCAGACATCAACACAATTTATATCCGCTCCTCATGTGTTAACCCCGGCGACATGTCAATGGCTGTAAACAAAGAGAAACTTGTAAATAACTCATGAAAGAATAAAGTTACGTTAAAACAAAGCACACCATTGTTTTTCTTGTGAAATTCCCAATAAGTTTGATGTGTCACATGACCCTCTTCCTATTGAAAAAACTAAAGTTGGATTCAAAATGGCCGACTTCAAAATGGCCACCATAGTCACCACCCATCTTGAAAAGTTTCCCCCTCACATATACTAATGTGCCACAAACAGGAGGTTAATATCACCAACCATTCCTATTTTATATAGGTGTATCCATATAAATGGCCCACCCTGTAGATTCAGATCGGCGTGTAATCTGATTCGTTATATCTGTAATGCTAAATTGTTTTCAAGAAACTTTTGATGTCATAGTGACTTATCAAACGTTTTGACCAGTAGGGCTCTGAGAGCAGAGATCCCCACCGATTCCCAGAACGAGGAGTGAAAAGGGCTGACATTGCGGAATCTCTCCTCTATTGAGCCTATGCAGCGAGAAAAAAAATTGCCATAGTGGCCACTCTTCTGCAGTGTGCTCTCCTGCTCTCCCAGTCTCTGGTGGTCAGGAGCACACCTCTTCACACATGCACAGTAGATACTGCCCAGCCACCTCTCTGCATCTTAATGGAAATAAATAGAAAAACTGCTGAGCATGCAAAGCAACCCAGGAGCTGTTCAATACCGTGATACTGAGTGTGAGCATTGAGTAAAGGTCCTGCTCTGCTGATACATCTAAGGGCTCAAGCACACTACAGTATGTATTTTGCGGTCCGCAATAAATAATGATGATGTCCGTGTGACATCTGTATTGCATCCATTTTTTTTGCAAATCCATTGTAACAGTGCCTAACCTTGTGCCCAAAACGGACAAGAATAGGACGTATTCTATCTTTTTTTTTCTCCCCACGCGGTGAAATCCCGCGCATGCCCAGTACTATCTTCCTGGCATCAGCCTCATCGTCTGCCAGCGCGTCTATGTGGCGCAAGCGCACTCAGGTACTGGTGCTGGAGGGTGCCGGGGAACTTATCCGGCGCAGGCGCGGAGCGACAAGATAAGGCTGGTGCCAGGAAGATAGTACTGGGCATGCGCGGGATTTCACCGCATCGGCAGAAAAAAAAGCTGCCCGATGCAGTGAATACTAATGAGCTGGGCGGCAGTTGGGGCACGGCTGGGCACAAAGCTGGAGGAGGAACCGTACCTTGGGCACGAAGTAAGGTAATTTGCATATTGAGAAAAATGCTTTTTATAAGTAAAGGAACGGCAGCCAGGGGTGATAATGGTATAATTTAATTAAGCATATTAAGATCCCTTTATATGCTCTAACGGTCAGTGTCCCTTTAAACTATCAGCTTGATATAAATCTAGCAGAGCAATGAATGGAGAGATCTCTGGATCCATGTGAGGTACACGGCTGGTTCTAGCTTTGTTAGAAAAAGACTGTCATGATGTCTGATTTTCATTTTTTACGTTAGTCATGAGCTGACCCCTTTAAACTGAGCACGTCCAACCAGCTCAGTGAGACAGACAAAAAATAAGGAAAATAACAAACAGCAGGTGGCGCTATACAGATGCATTTACGGACTAGCTCAGTGGCTGTACATAATTTTTAATTACATGCAATTACAAAAGTATTCAGATCCAGGAGCTGGTGTGAAAAATGTAGAATATTTTTCGTGACACAACCCCTTTAAGTAATATTCTGTGAAGAAGCCAAATTCCAATCAGCCGCATAGTATACGTAGCTCTGTTAAAGAGTATGACCACCTCACAATTTTCACCACGTCACCTTGAAGGTTTCAAATAATTTTGGTCTTTGCCAGTCTCCTCACACTGTCTGCCTTGCTGCTGTTAATGATCAGTGTATTATATGGTAATGATAAGCGCACCTAATAAAGATGCCGCATTGTATGTGCCCACATATATATTGCTGCCTAATTTATCATGGAGACCATGTTCTAGCCTAATTGTGTGTGCCTGATTCTTGAGCAGACTACAGGTTCATAAGGCTGTGAGATAAACTACATCTGTAGGTATCTAGTGCACTTGGTGTCCTTCATTACTCCCATTAAACACCCGCATTTCTTTTTGGCGTGCTGTGAAGATGTGCTTTCATGTTAATAATTTTATTTTCGAAGCAAGGATGTTATCCTATAGACCAGGTGAACGCTTGCTGCATGGTAATACTCATGTAGGGGATCACTAATTGTATGCTGATTTCCATTTGCTTTAATGTTTTCTAAGCATATCAAGTGTGTTTTCTGCCGTATTGAGGAACATGTTTCTTGTATTGGCTGAAATGTAACATAAATGAGTAATATAGAATAAAACTCTATCATAGTTAAAGATCAGTCATCCGTCATACTGTTTTTATTACTATTATTATTTGCTACAAAATTTCTTCTCAGTCTTGGGCAACCCCTCAATCTTCCTATACTATATAGTACTTTATATATATATATATATATATATATATATATATATATATATATAGATAGATGTATATATATATATATATATATATATATATAGTATATTATATATAATAATATCTAGTATTCTTTTTTTTTTTTTGTACTATATATTTTATCTATATGTTTGAAAGTACAGTATGTAGCCCAATGGGATGGGAACATGGAAATAGAAATAACGCAGTATGTTATATGTCTGCTTACCCACTTCCTGCTGCAACCTTTTCTTTTATTCTCCTGCCTTTCTGGAGACAAAAGTTTTTATTTTTTTCTTTCCAGTTCACCCGTATAACGTTTTTTTTTTTTTTTGTGGGACAAGCTGTACTTTCTAGTGGCACCATTTTAAATTGCATGCAATGTAGTGGGAAGCTGAAAAAATAATTCCAAATGGGGTGAAACTGGGAAAAAAAGCAAAAAACAATTGTGCCATAGTTTTGTGGGTTTTGTGTTTGCGATGTTCCCTGTGTAGTATGACTGACCTGTTCAGTTCATTCTCCATGTCAGTACAATTAGAGCGATACCACATTCAGTTAGTTTTTCTTGTGTTTAATACTTAAAAACATTTTAAAAATATAATTTTTTCCTTACATTGCTATATTCTGACCCATAACTTTTTTTTATAGTTACATCTACAGAGTTGTGTGATGGATTATTTTTTATGGGCAATCTGTAGTTTTTATTGATCCCATTTGAAGTGTGGATGACTTTTTAAACATTTTTTATTATTACTATTTATTATTAATAATATTATTATTATATATATTTTTTATAATATATATATATATATATATATATATATTGTGGGGAGTCGCTCTGGTAGATAGCAGTGCGGGTGCAGTATAGAGGCAAAACAGGGAGTCCAGATAGTGCAATAAACAGTGTTTTATTCACACTTGCACAAAATAAAACAGTCTCTTGGTGTTAATTCACACACATAAGAAATCAAGCGGAAAAACAAGACAGTCCAAAACAGGCTCCAGTCACCTGGGAGGTTTTTAGATGCAGGTTCACACCTGGCTGTCAGTCCAGCCGTAAGACAGTCGCCGTCAGGCTTCCAGGTCGTCTGCACTCCTCCTTGCTGGGCTCTTGCTTCCAGCCCAGAGAACTTCCAAACACAAGTGAAACAGTCTAACAGCAGCTCCAGGACAATCACACCCTCCACACCCAGCTGCTGGCTGTGTTATAAAGGCCCTGGAAAACCCGGCCTGGACCGTGGGGAGTAGGCACCCACCCAACTCTTTGCCTACTCCCAGTAAGAGCCGGCCCGGATTGGCTTTGCAGCCAAACTAAATAGCAAGGTGTCAAGCAGCACTAGCTGCTGCTGACACACCAAAAATCCGGCTCTTACCTCACCGAGGCCAGGAACCTCGGTGACACGTACCTCCTGTCGACCACAGTACCTTGCACCTTACCACAATATATATATATATATTTTTTTTTTTGGTAGGTGAAGTGATGGAAAATGGTTTATCTGCCTTTTTTTCTGGTTACTGCTTTCACCATATACAATGAATACGTTTATATTTTAGTACAGGCATTTTGGGACATGGTGATGCCTATGATCTTTATATTTTTATTGTTTATTTTTAATATGTGGAAAGGGAGTGAGTTGAATTTTATATATATTTTAACAAAAACTTTTTTTTTTTTTTTACACTTTTTGGCCTTATTCACAGGTCCGTAGTGTTTATGGATCCGCAAATTGTGGATCCATAAACACACCCGGCCGGCAGCCCCATAGAAATGTCTATTCTTGTCCGCAATTGCGGACAAGAATAGGACATGCTCTACTTTTTTGTGGAGCTGCGGCTGTAAGATCGGCGGCGCGCTCCGCAAAAACTGATGCGGAGAGCACAGTGTGTGCTCTCCGCATCTTTCTGTGCCCCATTCACAGTCAATGGGTCCGCATGTATTCCGCAGAATTGCGGAATACATGCGGACAACATTACGGACGTGTGAATAGGGCCTTTAAATCCCCAATGGGGACTTGAACATGGCAATCATCTAGTTGCTTCTCCCACAGACTACAATGATTTAACATTGCAGCCTATTTGAGATTCAATATGTTATTATGGAGTATTCAGAAGCCCTGAGACTGCCATAGCAATGGAACAGCTCCCTCGATCCCGCACTTATGCCGCCTTGGATGTCATGGTCACAATTGGCCATGACACAAGAGGGATTAAATGTCCGCAATCGGTGTTATTGACAATCACGGACATTAACCCTCATGTGTCTGTTGTGTCAAACATCAGGCATCTGGCGGCAATGGATCCTGATCAGTTTCTAGTGGGTGCCATGGTTAGAAACTGCATTTGGACGTACAGGTACATCCATTTGCAGGAAAGGGTTATATATGTGGCAAATAGTAGTGAGCTTGCTGGGACACCCGAGTATTGGACACTGTAGGAAGTGCTAGAGAGAAGGGATGAATCTCAGTACTGACAGAGAGTAGAGCTGTGAGGACCTGATCTGGAGGGGTTATGAAAGGAGAGTCTGCAGAGACACCCCTGAGAGAAGAGTCATCATGAGATCAGCATCTACAGAAAGACCTGAGAAGACCAAGGCTAGCTTTACACTAGCGTTACGAGTTTCAGCAGTCTCTTCCGGCAGTGAACAGCCTACTGGAGCTCTCTGGATCTGGCATTGATGGATATTAACATAATGCCCACCTGCCCCGTTGTCTATAATGGGGTCTCGTGGAGAACTGGTCAGTACCAGATAAATATTCCGGGATTCAGCCGGACAAAAACCGCTGCCGAAACTCATACCGTTAGTGTGAAAAAAGACCAGAATCAAGAACAAGTCAAGTACAGGAGAGCAGCTGGACAAGTGGTGGTTGGGAGCTGAGGGGAGACGTTTGTCAGTGGTTTGTGGATATCTGTACAACCCAGAATTATCTGTGGAACTGCTAAAATAAAGTTCCTCTGCCCTTATATTACACTGGTAGTGCAACCCTTACTTACGGAGTGTGGTTGGCGAGTGTTGAAGTGCATCTGTCGGATCTCACGCTGCAGAACTCCAAACTGGCCCTGGAAGTGACATCAACACAAGAACTGTTCATCTGGAGCTTCATGAAATAGTCTCTGGAGATATGAATCTTGTTTTACTCTCTGGCTGTCTAATTGACTGAGTAGTGCCTACTGTAAATTTTGGTGGGAGAAAGAAAATGTCTTGGGTCTGTTTTTCAAGGTTTAGACCTCTTATTTCCAGTAAAGATAAGTTACTGCTGCAACTTGCAAAGATAGTTTAGCCAACTGGGTGCTTCCATCTTTGTGACAATTTTTAGTGGAAGGCCCATTTCTGTACCAGTATGACCGTGCCTTTGTGGATAAAGCAAGGTTTTGATGTGGAGGAAACTCTGACCTAAACTGCATTATACATGGATATGATGAATTGGAATGCCCATTGCATGTCATACCTTCTGAATCTCACAAATGCTCTTTTGGCTGAATGATTTCTACAGACACACTCCAAAGTCTTGTGTCCGTATGATGCATAGATGGATAGCTGTGTAGATGGGCAGATGAACAGATAGACAGATAGGTGCAGGGCCGGTGCAAGGATTTTTGCCGCCCAAGGCAAAAGAAAAGTTTGCCGCCCCCCCATGTGACATCACAATGCCCCACCCATATGATCTGCCATAATAACTAACGCGAGGGCCGCCGTGTTTACATTAAAAAGCCGGCAGGGAAAGGCTATAGACACTAGAGCCACTACATTTAGCTGCAGAGGTTCTGGGGACTATAGTGTCCCATTAATGTGAGGTAAATTAGAGACTAGTCCCATGAATAATGTACTAGATCGCCTACTTACACCCAGATGAGGATGATGATGGGCTCTGGCTCCACTGGTCTGGTGTGGGACAGGCTCTCTGGTGGCAAAAATCAATGTTCTGGGAGAATGGGAAGCGGCTCCATTTTTTGGGGCCCTTTACACAGTTCAAGGTCTGGGCCCCAGGAGAGTATGCCCATAAGGCCCACCCATAAGTCCACCTACATGTTCCACCCATTAGTTTGTTCACAGTGGGTGAAGTGTGTAGGGGATGTGTTATGTGTTGCTGTAGAGAATCTAATGTGTGTGCTTATGGGATGTAGTGTATAGGGATAGCAGTGTGTGTAGGTGATGCAGTGTGTGTGTAGTGGATGCAGTGTGTGTGCAGTGGATGCAGTGTGTGGGTGTGTGTGTGTAGTGGATGCAGTGTGTGTGCAGTGTGTGTGTGCAGTGGATGCAGTGTGTGTGTGTAGTGGATGCAGTGTGTGTGTGTAGTGGATGCAGTGCGTGTGTGTAGTGGATGCAGTGCGTGTGTAGTGGATGCAGTGCGTGTGCAGTGGATGCAGTGCGTGTGCAGTGGATGCAGTGTGTGTGCAGTGGATGCAGTGTGTGTGTAGTGGATGCAGTATGCAGTGTGTGTGTGTGTGGAGTGTATAGGGAGACCAGTGTGTAGGTGATGCAGTGTGGGTGTGTGCAAGGGATAGAAAGAAGTTCGTGTTTGTGTATAAGGTTTGTGTTGTGTGTTTCTGAATGTGTGTACAGAGTGCGTTCTGTGAATCTGTGTTTGCATGTGTAAGGCTCCATTCACACATCCACAATTCTGTTCCGCATTTATTTCTATCCACACTCCCGGGTCCACACTACCATCCCGCAAAAAAATAGAACATGTCCTATTCTTGTCTGCAATTGCAGACAAGAAAAGGCATTTTCTATGAGAGTGCCAGCGATGTGCGGTCCGCAAAATGCGGAACGCACATTGCCGATGTCCGTGTTTTGAGGATCCGCAAAACACACTTGGACGTGTGAATGGAGCCTAAGAGATGCATTGTGTGTAAGGGATGCAGTGTGTGTGTGTGATGGATGTCAAACTCCCCCTCCCCTCCGTCACTCTCTTTCTTACCCCCCTCCCTTGGGTCACTCTTTTCCCCTTCTTGTCACTCTCATTACCCCATCATTACTCTTATTCCCTCTAGTCACTCTCTTTCTTGCCCCCCTTGTGTCACTCTGTTCCCTCCTGTCAGTCCCTCTGGTGTGGTGTGGCCGCCCCTTCTTGTCACTCTCATCCCCCCCATCACTCTCATTCCTCCCTCCCCCCTTGTGTCACTCTGTACCTCCTGTCAGTCCCTGTGGAGTAGGGCGCAGTATTAAGGCAGACAGCGTGAGCACTTCCCTGGTGTCAGTCCCTGTGGAGTAGCGTGGCCGAGCTCTGTCCAGTTCCGCGGGTACAGAAGCATTTGTTCCCTGTACCCGGCCAGACTGAGAGGACATATACCTATCCATCTAATCCATGGATGGCCAGCTCTGCAGCTGTTGTGAAAACTACAACTCCCACCAAGCCCTGCTGTAGGCGTATAGCTGTACAAAGTCTGGGCATGCTGGGAGTTGTAGTTTTGCAACAGCTGGAGAGTCGCAGGTTGTCCAACCCTGATCTCATGTATCTACCGCTCTATCTGATCTCATCTTATCTATCTAGTTAGTTAGCTATCCACCTATCCAGGGCCGGCGCCACCCATAAGCAGAGTACGCCACCGCGTAGAGCGCACTCTTGCTGGGGGCGCCGGCTCCCGCCCGGGCTGACGCGTCCCCAGCAAGAGTGCGCTCTACGCGGTGGCGTACTCTGCTTATGGGTGGCGCCGGCCCTGGATAGGTGGATAGCTAACTAACTAGATAGATAAGATGAGATCAGATAGAGCGGTAGATACATGAGATCAGGGTTGGACAACCTGCGACTCTCCAGCTGTTGCAAAACTACAACTCCCAGCATGCCCAGACTTTGTACAGCTATACGCCTACAGCAGGGCTTGGTGGGAGTTGTAGTTTTCACAACAGCTGCAGAGCTGGCCATCCATGGATTAGATGGATAGGTATATGAATAGATTATATCACGGAGCAGCAACCTCTGGTACTCCAGCTGTTCTGAAACTACAACTCCTAGAATCCTCCTTTCACTATTATGGGAGTTAGGCTACATGCACACGACCGTATGTGTTTTGCGGTCCGGCAAAAAAAACGAATGACATCCGTATGCCATCCGTTTTTTTTATGCAGATCTATTGTAACAATGCCTAAAACGGACAAGAATAGGACATGCTCTATTTTTTTGCGGGGCTACGGAACGGACATACTGATGCGGACAGCACACGTTGTGCTGTCCGCATTTTTTGCGGACCCATTGGAATGAATGGGTCCGCATCCTATCCGCAAAAAAAAAAAAAACTGAATGGACACGGAAACAAACAACATTCGTGTGCAGGAGGCCTTAGAAGATTAGTGTAGAGCAGTGCTTAATTATTTTCTGTCATGTCCCCCCCTAGGAAGAAGAAAACATTTTGCGCCCCCTGCGCGACTGTAAATAGTATCATTTGTCTATAAAATTGTCATAAGTACACCAATCTCCCCACAGGTGAGGGCCATTAACCCCCCCTCTCCCCCCCCTAATCATGTGCAGGCTCCATTAACCCCCCTCCCCCCAAATCATGTGCAGGCTCCATTAACCCCCCCCCCCAATCATATGCAGGCTCCATTAATCCCCCTCCCCAATCATGTGCAGGCTACATTAACCCCCACCCCCCAAATCATGTGCAGGGTCCAGGCCTCCCCCTCCCCCAAATCATGTGCAGGCTCTCCCCCAAATTATGTGCAGGCTCTCCCCCAATAGGGTCCAGGGTCCCCCACCCACCCAATACTTACCTCCCTGGAAGCGCTGGATGCAGGCCTCTTCCGGCCTGTGTCCCGCTCTGCACTCTGCTCAGGCGGAGCGATGACGTCATCGCGCCGCCTGAACCACTCTGATAGGCTGCCGGCACAAGGCCCGCAGCCTATCAGAGGAGCAGAGGAGGGAGACGCCTCTCCCTCCCCTGCCGCACAGCACAGCGGTCTGTATCGCTGTCCAGAGGACGGCGATACAGATCACTATGGAGATGAACGCTTCCACAGTGGAAGCATTCATCTCCTGTCACCTGGAGCCCCCCTTTACGGAGCCTCGCGCCCCACTATTTGAGAAACGCTGGTGTAGAGTAAGTGTACATGCTGGGAGATGTAGTTTCACAGCAGCTAAGATAGATAAGATTAGATTAATAAGATTAGATAAAATAGATAGATAAGATAGATAAATAGATAGATACATACATGGAAACGTGGATAGATACAACTGCAAAAAAAGGGGGTCAGTCAGCACATCCCAATGTGCAGGTGCACGCTGCCATGGCTAGAAACACAAAGAAAAAAAATGCGGTTGCATTGTCCTTTTTTTCTACTTTGGATAGATCGTTCAATAAGGTAGATGCATAAATAAGATAGATAAGATGGATACATATACTGTAATAAGATGGATTAGATAGAATAGATAGGTAAGAAAGCTAGCTAGAATATATAGGATAGATAGATAATTAGATAAACATGTGCAGAGATACATAGATAGATATAGATAAATATGGATATATGCCCTCTATTTTTAATATATAATTTATTTCTCGATTTGTATGAAAAATAAAAGTGACGGTGCCCTGTGTGTCCTCCGTTATCATTTCTTTTTGCTGTTATAAGCCTGTGGACAGATCCATTCTCTTCTCTTTTATCCTGTTTAATTTCTTCTCCGCTTTCTATAAATTGACAGCATTGCTACCCACAATACATAATTAAAATAGTCAGGTATCCATTAAGTGTTGTGCTCAGCAGAGCATCCTCAGTCACAGCGGATAAGAGATATATTCTCTTTTCCAGGTCACGAGGGTCTCCTGAGTTACTTGAGGTATCCCATTAAAATACGTGGACAGCAGTGTGCCCTGCTTTTCTTTTTCAATTTTCCTATCATCAGAGCTGCTTGTCTTCATATAAAAGATTTGTATTTAACACTCCATAAAGCTACTTCAAAGAAAAATAAAACCAGTTAGAGCTGCATTGAGCCATTAGGAGAGATAATGGAACATGCTAGGGCCGCCACTGATCAGGGTTTATGTTGCGCTAGGTAACTGACCGTGATCAGCAGCAATATATTAACCCCCCACGGTACCCATATTGTTTGTACATGTAATTCAGAAACTAGGTGTATTTTTTGTATTTCCTCTAACAGTTTGTTAGAAAATATAGTCCTCTTGTATTTTGTTGTATTATCAATTTCATAAGCGTGTTCATGTAAAATACATGGCTTGACAAAAAATGTATCTGCAATAAATGTATATTGTTTGGTATGTGACAACTGGAAGAGAGGTCTATCAGATATGTCAATCATTTGGTTTCGCGCGTGTGTGGACCCACTGTGTCACTTGAACAGATTTAGTTTGGGGCTACTCACAAGGCCATTATCCGAGTGCCCCATCCACTAGTATTCGCCTTTTAACCCTTATACAGGGATCTGGACTTTACTGCAAGGGAAACACTAGGCCATTTCTTCTTGGAGTAGTGTCTGTTGAAGTGACTATTGACTCACCGGGGTCTTAAGACACTAGTGAGGTACACTGAGGGATCAGGCATACCCATAGTCAGAGACAAGCCACGGTTTAGGCAGGATGAATATGTGAAATATGCGAAAACCTATACGAAATCAAGGCAGGCAGCTCAGGGTCAGAACGGAGATGAGGCAGAGGTCAAATCTGGGAAACAGTCAGAAGTCAGTACATGGGCAGATGAACGTAGAACAGTGCACCTTAGCAGAAACTAGTGAACTAGAACCTATTAAGTATCCCTGAGTGACCAGCCGTTTTCAGAGTAGGAGGGAGCACATGCGTGTGCCCTATGAGCAGCAAGATGAAGAAGGGAGTTAATCCGGGGGCCGGGCCCATTGGGAAGGTCGAAAAGAAGAGGGTACTATCAGTTGGTCTGACATGTCATGGTGAATGTTATTGTTAAAGTGTCTGATGCCCAGCAAGTATCATCTATGTGTGCTATTTTCATTAAAAGGGCACATACATGGTACTCGCTGGTACATAAAAGGGTTATTCAAGATATAACAAGGTAGCCCCTATCCATAGGATAGGGGATAACTATCAGATTTGTGGGGGGCCCAGCGGTAGGATGAGAACGGAGAAGTGCACCACTCCGTCAGAGTAGTGCACCACTGCTCTATTTATTTCTATGGGAGCACCAGAGCTACCCCACCAATCTGATAGTTATCCCTTATCATGTAGATAGGGGATAACTTGTTATAACCGGAATACCTTTTTATTGTACTGCCTGGCGTGCAGCAGCATTTTTCCACATCCAGTGCCAGATCAGGTCAGACAAGCTGAACAACTACTTTAATGTGAATTTATAATGGCACACGTTTAATGCCCACAGCACCTGTAAATTTCAACAGTCATTCTTTAACCAGACAGAATGGTCCGCTGTTTGACACCTGACCTGTAATGCCAAAGAAAGCAGCAGGGAAGATCCCACATAGTTAAAAAATGACACTGTCATGCAACTTGCAAATGGTCGTTCCACGTAGTAAAATCACACCAGTCTTTTCTGATCGCAGATATGCTGCGTATGAAAAATGTTACTGGAGCGGATTATATCTTTGTGCGCCAATAAAATTCTGAATAAAAAATAAACAACTTTATAAATAGTCTTGTTTAAAAATTTGAATAAAAAAATTAATCAGGATTACAATTTGAACTAAAAAAAATGTGAACAACTTTATGAATAATCTTGATTAAAAGCATGCATTCTTTGTATGTGTACAGTGCCTGCAGAGTAAGGGTAAGCGCACATGTAATGGGTAAGATAAAACCACTGAAAATAATGCACAAAACGCAATAGGTGCAAACATTATATTTGGACTAAGACCTCACTCTGATATGATAAAATTTGAGACTCTCAGCCAATATATTTTGATCAAAACACATCTGTGCCCACCTACCAGCGGCAAGGTGGTCTCAGTCAGGCAGGTCCTACTCCAAACCTCTATGCTGTTGGGCATCCACATTCAGGAGAAAAGACCTTGCACATATAGTTTGCTGCTTCTTGTTTACCTAGTGTGCACCAAGCATCCAGTAAGAGGCAGAGCACGCACAGCTATGTGTACCACCTCCTCAATGTAGATGCCCAACAGCTTAGAGTAGGTCCTGCCTGACTGAGACCACCTTGGTGCTGGAAGGCGGGCACAGATGTGTTTTGATCAAAGTATATTGGCTGAGAGTCTTGGATTTTATCATATTAGAATAAGGGTTTAGTCTATATATAATGTTTGAATCTATTGTGTTAGTGCATTATTTTCTGTGAGTTTTCTTTGATAAATGTAGCCATGCACATCCGCATATTCATTTATTACGTCGTGCAGGATTTTTTGAAAAAAAATTTTTTCAGTGTTTTATTATTATTATTTTTTTCACACATTATGGGTTCATAATGGCTGTTTGGATTCTGCACTGTTAGGCCTCATGTACACGACCGTGGCTTGGGTCTGCATCCAAGCTGCATTTTTTGTGGGTCGGATGTGGACTTCACTGGGAATGGCGTTCCACGATCCTGCAAAAAAAATAGAACATGTCCAATTCTTGTCTGTATCACTAACAAGGATAGGATTGCTCTGCTGAGGGCCGGACATTAAGTTCTACAAAATGCAGAATGCACATGTCCGGAATCCGTGTTTTGCGGACCGCAAAACGGAGACACAGTCGTGTGCATGAGGCGCTAATCTGCAATAAAGTATAGTACAAAACAAGTCACTGGGATTTTCCAGTGTCCACCTCCACACCCTGCAGATTTTGTGCACGTGGATTGGACATTTAGATATGCAGCATGCACATTATCTTGGTGATTGTTCGCAGATTATTCACATTTCTTCCATTAGCTTCAGTAGAGTTTAAATCCATGATTAAATCCACCACTGACGACAAGTGTGTTGCAGATTTGCTTGTGGACCTTGTCACCACAAACCTGCAGTGTGTGAACTTAGCCTTAGATTACATGGCAGAGATTTCACTTCTTTTGCCACCTCCTTTTCCCTTCGTTCTCGGGCACTCTGCATGCGATCAAGAAGCCCTTTCCTGACATTTCCAAAGCATTGATTATGGAGAAATTCCATTTGTGCTACTTAGTTTGACCTGCGAGTTTAATAATCAGTTGAAAACGGGTGCAGGTGTTGCAGATGGGCTTTTTATTACTATTAATGGAGAATTATGGGGGTTCTGTATGTAATAAATATCCAGCATTAAATCTTTTCCATCCAGGCTCACAGTGACAATTTGTTTTCACATCTTTGTGGAGGAAGTCTAGTTCTGGGGCGTTTCGTATCACTCAGTTTGCGGCAGCTGCTTGTGATAAGGATCTCCCAGTCACCTGTCTAGGATCCAGGATACTACTGAAGAAGGACGGTGGCGGAAGAGTGGAAGATTCACAGAGGGGGAGAGCAGAAGCCCACCTGCTGTGCTGGGATCAAAGGCGTAGAAGGTCAGAGGACAGATCAGACTTAACCACGTCTGTCTGTTCAACTGCTTTTTCAGATTGTAAATCTGACCGGGATTTCATTAAGCCTTCCCCGCTTTGTAGCCAGCTATAAAATAATGACGTTTTCTATAGGTTTTCCAGCGTCTCAAAAACATTTTGACTCATGGAACTCACAATTTAGGAGAAACGCTTGCATCTTTCCTCTGCTCCGGTCTCTGCTTGTCATCAAAGTTCTTGTATGTTGATGAATGCAAATGCTCGATTGTC
The DNA here is from genome assembly GCA_033119425.1 of Bufotes viridis. NCBI lineage: Eukaryota > Metazoa > Chordata > Amphibia > Anura > Bufonidae > Bufotes > Bufotes viridis. The sequence goes on along the minus strand of CM065597.1, from coordinate 130,376,250 downwards.
CAAAAATGTCTCCGATAAAACCCTGAATCAAGGGGCTAATAAATTTGTTTGGGTGCAGGGATGCTCAACTTGCGGCTCTCCAGCTGTTGTAAAACTACATCTCCTACCATGCCCTGCTGTAGGCTGACAGCTGTAGGCTGTCCAGGCATGCTGGGAGTTGTAGTTTTGTAACAGGTGGTGGGGCGCTGGTTGGGCATCCCTGCCTTAAGTTAAAATATCCAATTATTCAGATTTTTTTTCCCATGCCCGTTCGTGTTATTTTATGGCTCTAGATACTTGCCGGGTCAGATTGGATTAATATGTTAAGCGCATTGCTTTAAAAGGGCTTGTGCTGCCAGCAGGACTCTGCGCTCTTCTTCCTTTGGGCAATTTAGTTGAGAAAAACATAAAAATTGATGCACACGTGTGAAGCTGTATACCTGTATTGTTGCATATGTCTGCCATTGACTTTGATTTTAATGGGCGTTGTGTAATGCTGTGGGGGCGCTGCAGGGTAATCGAAGACTTGCTGCCCTGTTCCCCACTGGTTACATTTGATCTCTGTTTCATTGATTATCTTTTTATTGGGGAATTATCAAAAAGGGTTTGCTCAAGGGGTGCAGTCCTTTTAATAGCTGTGTATTTTTTTGTTTGTAAGGAGTGGAAGACGGCTACAGTTTTTGAAGAATACCTCTGTATAGGATACTACACTTTTAAAAAAAATTAAAACATTTGGAGGATGCAGTTTTATGTCACCAAACAATGGCATAATCCATATCGATCGAAAAAAAATTCTTTAAAATGTTTTTACATGATATTTCGAGAAACGTCACAATCTGATACTGTGTCAAATAGATGCTGCTCAATCTGTCACGAACGCCTTTATGGAAAGTTTCGTCTCCTGTGCCAACCACTAATTGACTGACATACTGGTAAATTGCTTAATTCAACTTGAATTGGTCCGTGATCCGTCTGCACCGCAAAAAAATAGAACAAGTTCTATTTTTTTGCGGTCCAAAGGCACAAAAAAGGAACTCCACGGAAGCACTCCATAGTGCTTCCGTGGGGTTCCGTGCCTCCGTTCTGCACTGCACCTCCGAATTGCGGACCCATTAAAGTGAATGGTTCTGCATCTTTAATGCGGTGATCACACGGCTGTGCCCGCATATTGTGGACCCTCTGTTTGCGAGAAGCAATACGGGGCACGGCCTCGTGTATTATACAATGCTATGACCCAGCTGCTGCAGAACACAAAAAATACAGCTGCTGCAGACTTTCCTTTTGAAAAGGATGAGCACGTTCTATATGTCACTTAGGCTACTTTACACTTGCGTTGTTTTTTTTCCGGTATTGAGAATACCGAATTTTTGACGAAATGATGAGAATGGTCTAAAATGATAAAATTAATCACATCCACATTAGTGATCCACTATCACTCCCATTATTAGTCCTATTAGTCCCCCAGCATTTTTTTTATTTATTTCCGAGTCCTTCTCAAACACAGGAATTAACCGCGCAGCCAATAACAGACTTGGCTGCAGAACCAGTTTTTTCTCAACTTGCCGATCCCGCTATTGCCTTTCCGATGGTGCCCGGATCCCTGCTGCACGCTACTTCCTGCTCCTTTTCTTGACATAGCAGGAAACAGCTGGGAATGCCGCTGAGACAATCCCTGTCTGAGGCGTTTCAAGAACAGGGAAAGAAAGTGGAGCATAACAGAGACCCGGTAACAAATGGCAATGTATTCTAGTTCAGTTTACCATCATCACAACTATACCTTTGTTAGGGATATCGCTGTTTCCTATTAGCAGAAAATAAAAATGCTAATTAGACTGTAAAGTGCCCAGCGGGGGGTGATTAACGTTTCTGGTAGCCGATGCCCGCCTCTACTCAACTTCCCTAGTGCTGCCACTTGCGCCTTAATGTCCTCCCACTCCTATGCGACGTCACAATTATTATTATTTATTATTAAAGCGCCGTTCATTCCATAGCGCTGTACATATGATAAGGGGTGCACATACATAATACAGACTATTGCACTAAGCATGAACAAGACGAGTTACAGACTGGTACAGATGGAAAGAGGGCCCTGCCTGTAAGGGCTTACAATCTACATGTCTGCACAAATGTCCGCCACTTTGGTCATTGTGTATCTCGACGAAATCTCACACATGTGCAGAGCAGTTGAGTTTTGTGCAGATCGTGACGTGACAGAGCAGGGGTCATGAACGCGCAAGGGACAGCACTGGGAGCTTAAGTCGAAGCGGGAGTGTGCTCTTCACAGAGGCATTGGGGACTTGCAAGAGGTGGTCTTGAGCTTCTGCAACCGTTAGCCATGCTGCCAGGCACTTTGAAGGCTAATTATCATATCGAACAAACTTCACTTTCTGTTCATTGTAAACAGTGATATCCCTAAAAAAAAGGATAGTTGTGTTTAGTGTTGAAGTGGACTTCGATCCGAATTTCAGGAAAAATATGATTAGCTGCAAAGCCGAATTTCCTCGCGCTATGTGGTAACGAATCTTTAAAATAATCATACTTACCTCATCCATTTGAACCGCCACGGCCATCCTGCTTGAAGATCCCATGCAAAATCTAGTGCGTGGTGAGGTATGGTGTCATCATGCGCTGTGAGAGATTTCGCGCTGGATCTTCAAGCAAGATGGCTGTGGCAGCCTCTTTGTCATCAAATGGATGAGGTAAGTACATTAAATTATTATTATTTTTTATTGGAAACGCTAAAATGCTTTAATATGGATCTCAGGTGCCGCGATCGGCTATGAACACGGCATCTGAGGGGTTCAATGACGGGGGCGGAGCAGTCACCGTTCTCTGTCATGGCATCCTCTATTTACAAAGAAATGCGCTTCGTGGCGAACTAATTCGTCACAAAAAGAATTTCTTTGCAAAATTCAGCAATGTAGCAGAATTGAATTTCAGAGAATTTCGCTCATCTCTAGTTGTGATGATGATAAACTATACTAGAATGCATCAGCGCTGGTTACATACAGTACACTGGAAAGAGGTGACAAACTCCCTTTAAGGACCTGTTGAAGTCATCCTTTTAGAGTTTGGTACTTTTATTTCTTCCTTCTATTAATGATACAGTATCCTTTTTGTATTCCATCAGTGCGATAGCATTGTGGATAGACTCCGAACAGTTTAAAGTGGTATCCAGTCTATGAGAAGCAGGAGGAGCTGAGCAGATTTATATTGTTTTATGGGAGAAGATTCAGCAAAACTCGTAATTTTAATCCCTGCGCTTTCTATGCTTAGTAGTCCAGTGGGTGGTCCTATCAAGGCAGGGGTGGATTGACCACAGACCTTACATGGAAATTTCCCGGTGGGCCGATGCCCAGTGAGCGTCTGAGCCCTCCTCACAGCTGGTCAGTGGAAGTTTTTGGGGACGCATTTTGTGCTGCTTTTTTTGTGTGATGGACTGTGGTATTTGGCTCTGTTGGGGTGGTATAATGTGCCACAATATGGTATTGCTGGCCCTGCCTACTTGTGTTGGCCCTGCCTTCCATCAATTTTAATCCGACTACAAAACAGGGTCACTTTTATTATTTTTTCTAGGGCCACTTTAGGTTCCCATTCCGCCCCTGTATCAAGGGTTGACAGTCTGAGGTCTGATGTAGATGGCCTTTCTGATTTACATCCACAAAAAAAAAAAAAAAACTATATGTGTCACTCTGTGTGGACATCTGCATGTCCTTCACATGAGTCTTGGACGGAAAACGGACTGGAATAATTCATGCTGCAAGTTTCTCTGCATGGACCAATGTTTTTAGCAGGAAAATGTATGTGTGAATTGAACCATTGACTTTAATGGATTCGTGTGCAGTCTGTTGTGCACATGGATGAAAAATATGATATCTGAATCAGGTCTTACCCCGCCCACTGGACTCCTAAGCATAGAAAGAGCAAGGATTTAAATGAATAAAAATAGTGTACACATTCTACTGAATCTTTTTCACACATAACTGTATATCAGCATTCTCAGCTCCTCCTGCTGAGGACTGTATGTACAGTGTGACGGTGAAAGGTATAAACATAAGTAACGCAAAGATGATACAGGCACAAAGGGAAAACGGCAGAGATCACGTGACTATTTAAACCCGCCATGGCCATTGCTTGTAAGCAGAATTCTTATCTCCACATCTGTAACTGATTTTTTTTTGGTTCACTTTTTTTTTCATGTGACTGACCAGGTGGAGTAGTTTTCCATCTGCAGCATTAACATGTACTTGGAGGCCCTTGCGTAAACTTTTCTCTGTGCATTATTAGATATTTAAGGCAACACGTGCAACCTGAGATGCCTTAAGAAACATCCTGAAGGTCTTTTGGAATCTGTGAGTTGGTTTCAGGTTCTTCTCGGGGTTTCCCTATGAGACAGTGAGTTGAGTATCGCTTACCTCTTGCTTCCTTAAGATTAAAGCTTTGCCCCTTTTAGCCTTAACTTCAGGGAATTGAGCAAATGAGACCTAAGTGAACTCCCTGTACTGAAATAGAGAGGGCTGGCTAGGGATTCCCACTGCTGCTTTCTCATCTACTATACATTTCTACTGTCATTTATTTTCGCACGCAAAAAAAAAAAATCGAAATAAATAAAAAGAGCGCTTTAAGCTTCTTCTAAAGTTAATTTTCTATTAAGTGTTTTACATAGTAAAATATGTTAAATACTTTGTATTTTTCATATTCTTGTATTATGGAGAATAAAAACACTCAAGTGTAATGGCAATCAGCTGATCATAGCAGGAACCTCCACCAATTTAGCTTTAAAGGGGCTCTTCCACGAAAAATATTCTACAGTTTTCAAACCAGCACCTGGATCTTAAGACTTTTGTAATTGCATGTAATTAAATATTTAACAGTCACTGAATTAGGGCTCATGCACAAACGTTGTTGTTTTGTGGTCCATTTTTCATGGATCCATTTTTTTTTCTCAGATTTAAGTCCTCTTCCGTTTTGTTATTCTACAAAACATATCCGTATGGTTTCTGTATGCGATCCGTTTTTTGCGTATCGGAAATGGAAACAGTAACTTATTAATCACCAAACACATGAGCAATTTGGGCTGGGCATAGCATTTCTACAGTATGGATCCGCAAAATACGGATGAAATACGGATGACATATGGATGTGTTCCATGTACGTTCCGTATTTTTTGCGGACCCATTGACTTAAATGGGGCCTCGGACTGTGATTTGCGGACAATAATAGGACATGCACTACTTTTTTGCGGAACGGAATGCACACAGAGTTACTACCGTATTTTCTACAGCCCTATTGAAGTGAATGGTTCCACATACCTGCCGCACAAAAAACGGAGCGGAAGCTGAAAGAAAATAGGGCTGTGTTCATAAGCCCTTATTCACTCAAATGTATCTGTATAGCGCCACCTGCTGTTTTTTCATTATTCTTTGTCCTGCTCACTGAGTAGGTTGCACATGCTCAGCTTCATCCTTCAACTGCCTCCTGAGCTGTGATAGGTAGAGCATGGACACAGCCCCTGAGCTGTGATAGGAAGAGCATGGACACGCCCCCTGAGCTGTGATAGGGAGAGCCGAGACACGCCTCCTGAGCTGTGATAGGGAGAGCATGGACACAGCCCCTGAGCTGCAGCAGAAAAGACACTCCCCTGAGGTTTCAACTTGATATAAATCTAGCAGAGCAATCAATGAGGAGATCTCTGGATCCATGTGAGGTACAGGGCTGGTTCTAGCTTTGGTAGAAAGAGATTGTCATGTCCTAAAATTAAAAGACAAAGCCTCCTGAGGCAACAGCCTAATGTCTCCTCCTTAGCGGTGCACCCCTGCACATGCACATGCCAAAACTGGTACACTGTCCCACATTGTACTATTATAAATGCACCTATATTCTTGTCTATTGTGTGACAAAATCTTTTGCGTTTTGGGTGCAAAATGCAGTGTTTAGTTTTAGAAATACAGTATTTATGAAGCAAATGAGCCAAAAAGAATAATCTGCAGTATGTCACTAGGGGCATACCTTCAGTTGTGACATTTTGTGTCAGGATTTTGCCATAATATTCTGCTGGAAATAGAAATAAATAAGTAGATATGGATACATTTGGTTCATCTTTAGACTGCCTAAGATTCCACAGTCTGTGTTTAGGCAGGATGAGTACATCTGCCCCATTATAAGGCTGGAGGGGGCAAAGCGAGACACAAGGAGTCAGAGAACTTCAAAGAGAATCCTTGCGTCAGTCTCCAACTATTCCACCACCTAGTCCTGCACTAGGCATAACACAGCATAGTAGTGCTGGTATGTTCCATTTTATAGCCTACCCTGTAATACACAAATCCACCAGACTTGTTAAGCAGGACCTATTCTTACTTAAAGTGTACCTAAACTTTAGAATATACTTTATTAAATCGATTCCATATGTCATAAATGAATATTTGTAATATACTTTATTGTTATTATTATTATTATTATTATTTTATCCATCTATCTTTTTATTACTTACGAAATAGGCACCTAAAATTCAGGTGTCTATAAGCGCCCTGGATTCTGTACATGTCACCGGTGTACTGGTTTGCAGACTCCACTGTGGGGCTGCAGTGAGCCATGTACAGGCAGGAGCACATATTGCTGCTCCTGCCTGTGTCTGTGCCTGTTCCTCTCTGCCAAAACCTGGCATAGTACATAACCGATGTGTGATATCAGACTTTAGTGGACCAAGGACAAGCAAGAGAAGAGATATGTGCTCCCGCCTGTATTGCCAGTACACCTTTCACATGTCGATGGTGCACAAGTGTATGGATTCCAAAGCTCTATAGTTCACTGATCTTCAGATGCCTATTTTGTAAGTACTAAATAAAGTGTATTACAAATAATAATTTTATAACATTTAGAATTTATTTAAAAAAAGTATATTTGAAACTTTAGACTCACTTTAACGACTCTGCTCTCATGTACATAGAGGTTTTGGGTTCTTAAATGGGTGTCAGCCTTGGCAGATGTAGCCCATGGACCAGAGTGGCACTGTTTTGGGTTGAAAGCACCCCTGTTGTCCTAATTTCATTCAGTCCCATTAAGAGTACTTCCTTCATTTTTGGGAGTCATCCGCGATGTGGCCAACCTCTTTGAAGATAGCAGGTCCCTGGAGATGAGCTCCTATCATTGGAAGCTCATTGAGGGAGGGGGGTGTCTGTGCCCATTTGATAGCGTCCAGAACTAGGCACATTATTCTCTAATTCCACATTTCACAAGGAATGAAGTACAATATTGATGACCTATCCTCAGGATACATCATCAGTATCAGATTGGTGTGGGTCTGACTCCCGGAAGCCTCGCCGATCAGCTGTTTGAAAGGGGCCATGGTGTTTTAGTGAGTACTTTGGCCTCTTCACAGCTTACCAAGCAAAGCACCATACATTGTATAGCGGACTGTTTTTGGTATTGCTGCCCTGGCCCATTCATTCATATGCAACGGAGCTGCACATAGGCCATGTGATCAATGCATGTGACATCGCTGGCCTAAGAAGAGACCGCAGAACGCACTGAAAACAGCTGATCTGGGGATGCCAGGAGTCTGACCACCCACCAATCCGATAGTGATGACCTCCTCTGAGGATGGACCATCAGTATTATACTCCTGGAAAACCGCTTTAGCTTTATGTGCCACCTGAGGTGGTATAAACAGTAATTTCATAATTCTTAGAGATTTGTACATGTCAATAAAGAAATATGCCTGTCAGCCTGACCTTACAGGTCAGTATTATCATTGTCTTCCGGTTAAATGTCACACGCACTAGCTGCACGTAGATGCACCGCCTCCTCCGATTGATAGGTTGTACTTTATGAGGAATGAATGAATTGCACATTTTGTTTGGCTGTAAATTACCGTTCTGGGAATCTTGCACAACTTATGAAATGTATTATGTTCTGACTTTGAACAAAATGAAACGTCTTATCTCACAATATTTCTATCACTTTATATTAAGTGATGAGGAGGTGGTGTAATACGGATCAAGTTCCAAAAAGACATAGATAATAAATCAGCTCGCGGCACTTTGTATGTAAATGCTGCCATGATGTGGTTTTATAATGTGCCTGAACATCTCTCCATCTCTTCCTTTGTGTTAATAAAAACTAACTAGGCTTGTAGGTTATTAATGCTGTCCGCAGTACACAGTGCTCCAGTTGCTGCCAGTGGCAGGTAAAGCTGGCTGTACATTAACCCTTTCAGGACCAGGCATTTTCTATTTGTTTTGTTTTTGATTCTCAACGTTTCCAAAGCCATAAGCGGGACAAGTTGTACTTTCTGATGGCACCATATACAGTTGTGATCTGTACTTTTGATTGATACCAATATGGGTTGTGTAAGACTTTTTGATCACTCTTTAGTTAATTCATTTATTTTTTTGTCGAAGGTTAAGCAAACAAAAAATGCTGAATCAGCGATTTTGACTTTTTTCCATTTGGTGTATGGGATAAACATTTTAATATTTTAAAACTACGGATGTTTTTGCACACAGAGATGCCCATGATGTTTACTTTTTACTATGTATTTTTATTTTAATTGTAGGGGAAGAATGATTATTTTTTAAATATTTGTATGCTTTTTAATAGTTCACCTAGGGTACTTGAACAAGCAATCATGCACACGACAGTGAAAAATGGACATGTGATGGACATTTTTTTAACGGCCATCACACGTCCGTTTTAAGACCAATGGTAGTCTATGGGGTTATTGACATGGCAGCTTTTTTGATGGTCAGTGAAAAACGAATGTAAAAAAATGGAATGGATCTTTTTAACCATTTCTTAGAAAGGCATCAGTGAAAAAAAACTTCAGTTAAAAATGGACAGTTTATCCTTTTTTTTTTAATTCAAAATTTTTTATTGATTTTTCATTTAAGTAACAAAAGATACTGTAGGATAACAGTATGTAATAACAAAAGTACAGGAGTAGCTGAAGACACATATACGCATGCATCAAGTATACAGTTGCAAAATTATTGCGGCAATACAAGACACCAACACAACGGGTTGGTAACTCAAACCATCCGAGGGTCAGCATGTACATCACAAAGGTGAAGGTTAAGGTTAAGGACACTATTCGTATGCAGACAAGGGAGCCCTAAGAGGGGTCAGGGAACCTGAAGGATTTCCATTTGAGCCATAATTTGAGGAACTTTAAATGGGAGCGAGATTCCCAGGATGACATCTCTTCAAAGCGGTAAAGCTGGTCCACCTTTGTCATCCAGGTTTCAAGGTCTGGAAGGGAGCTCTGGAGCCAGAACTTTGGTATAAGTAGGCGGGCAGCAATCAGTAATTGACGAAAGAGGAAGGGTACATGTATTGGGGGTGAGAGGGGGATTGATAGGAGCGCAAGGGAAGGTGTGGGGACAAAAGAGGTTTGGCAAATCTTGTTTGCTTGAGTAAAAATTTTTGACCACCATTGGTTGATAGGTGGGCATTCCCACCAGATGTGAAGAAATGTGCCTCTCTCCTCCCCACACCTCCAGCACTGATCCGAAGCTCCGGCTGAATAAAAGGCAGATTTGACCGGGGTAATGTACCATTGGGTCAATATCTTATAATTGTTCTCTTGTATCCGAACACAGCGGGAGGTTTTATGTGGCGCCTCAAGAATTCTAGGGAGAGTATCAAGCGGAAATTCTAATTGAAGGTCCCTTTCCCAGGATCGAATAAAGGCAGGTTTTACAATGGTAGGGGAGAGCGGAGTTTATTATAGAGCATAGAGATCGGTTTATTAGGGGTTTGTCCATGGAGATGATTGCTTCCAGCCAGACTAATGGCCGTAGAAGCTCACCATTAAGCGTGTGTCCCATGAGGAAAGTGCGTAAGAATGGAATCAGAGCGAAGTCGCAGGGTTGTGGGTTCAGTAAGGATGAGAGGGCAGTGTTGGAAAGGGGTTGGCCCATGTCGTCTTGGAGTGATCTGATGGGGATGGTGGTGAGGCGAGGACCACTGGGAGAGGAATCCAGTAGTAAGGGGTTAGATGCACCTAGGATGTCACCAATAGTGATTAAAGGAGAGGGAAGGGATATGGCAGTGAGTGGATGAGAGCCAAGACCAGGCAGCCAGAGTGGCTTTTAAAATAGGGTAGGCTGAAAGGCGAGATGCAGGGAGGGATTCATTGCCCAGTAAGAAGGCCCGGAGAGGTTTGCCCAGAATTGAGCTTTCTTGTGCTACCCAGTGTTTGTGGGGGAACCACGGAGCCAATCTACAATCCTGGACAATAGTATGGCTTTACCATAAAGTTCAGGATCTGGGAGACCAATACCCCCTCTGATCTATGCCTGATAAGGCGAGAGTAGGAAAGTCTAGCTTTACGGCCTTTCCATAGAAAGTGCGTAAATTTTTGTTTGAGGGAAGTATAGTAGGATGTAGGTATAGGGATGGGAAGGACTTGTTGAAGATAGGTCAGGCGGGAAGGATAAGAGAAGTGAGGAGGTTTTTACGTCCGAACCAAGAGATGGTGGGAACTTTTTTGTCAAGGTCGTCTATTGCTTGAAATATGGAAAGTCTTAATGGGACGTAATTCAAGGGGAAGAGGTCAGAGATTTGGGGGCTTATCCTGACACCAAGGTATGTAATTGTAGGGGATGACCAATTGAAAGGGGAGTTAAGCTGTAGTTTGTTTTTAGTACGTGAGGGAATTCCGATGCAGATAACCAGAGATTTATTAGAATTAATTTTAAAATTTGAGAGTGGGCCAAAATTAGAGAGGTGGGTTTGAATTAAAGGAAGGGAAGTGATGGGGTTGGAGGTCAAGATCAGGACATCATCAGCGAAGGCTGCAAGTTTATGTTCCGTGTTCCCTATCATTGGGCCCTTGATCAGGGGTCTGATCTGAGAGCTTGGAGGAGGGGTTCCATGGTTAGTACAAAGAGAAGGGGGAGAGGGGGCATCCCTGTCGGGTACCATTGGTTATACCAAAGGAGGGGAGAGGGTCCCATTGACCATGACATGAGCTGAGGCATGGGTGTACATAGCAAAGACAGCGTTGACAAAGGGGGTAGGTAGGCCAAAACGCAGCAGGGTGAGTCTCATATAGTTCCAGTTCACACGATCGAATGCTTTTTCAGCATCTGTGCTGAGAAGCAGAAGGGGAGATGAGGTGTAAGAGGAATGGCAGATCAGATTTAATACTCTGGTGGTATTATCTCTACCCTCCCTGTTGCGAACAAAGCCCACCTGATCCCCATGAATCAGAGCTGGTAGCAGTAAGGCAAGGCGATTAGCTAGGAGCTTTGCCAAAAGTTTTAGGTCGATATTGAGCAAGGAGATAGGCCTGTAATTGGCACAATGGCTGTGATCTTTCCTCCTTTGGTATAATTGCAATGTGAGCAGTCACCATGTCCCTAGAAAGAGGGGCACCCGACAGGGAAAGGTTACAGACGTCAAGAAGAAGGGGAGCAGTTGTTTCTGAAAGGTTTTGAAGTAGATAGCGGGAGACCGTCAGGTCCAGGGCTTTTCCCATTGGGCAGATGGCGACGGCTATGGACAGTTCCTCGGTGGTAAAGGGGTTGGATAGAGAGCGTTTCTGGGAGTCTGAGAGGGTGGGAAGGTGGAGGGATTGCAGAAAATCTTTACTAAGGCGGAGTGTGTCTCATGAGGGAGGGGTTGAGGGAGATTATATAGATTTTTGTAGAAGGTTTGAAATTGAGTGGCAATTGAGGCAGTAGAGAAAGTGTCGGAGCCATCATGGGAATTCAGTTTATGGACGTAGTTATTGGATTTCCTAGTTTTAATTCTGTGCATAATGAATTTCGAGGCTTTATCGCCATGGGAGAAAAATTTGTGTTGGGAGTTCAGGAAATATTTCGCCGAGCGAGATTGCAATAAAGCTCTCAATTCAGCTCTGGCAGCAGACAGGGACTGGAGAAGTGATTCAGAGAGATCTGTCTTATGGCTCGATTCCAGAGACTGGATTTTAGCGAGGAGAGAGTCTATTTGTTTTTCCCTAGATTTTTTAAGGTGGGAGCTGATGCTAAGTTTATCCTTTTTTAACGGACGCTTTTTTCACTGTTGTGTTCATGTAGCCTTAGACTGCTTCTCTTGAAGGCCCAAATGCATGAGAATTCTACCGCTTTCCTATGGAGCCCTGCCACAGGCAGGCTCTCCATAGGAACTTATGTGCGGCAGCCTTGGATCATTCAGGAGGACCGAGGCTGCCACACACACCAGCCAGCTCCCCCAATCCTTGCTAGTTAGAGCCGGTGCCCGGCTGGGAGTGCGCGCTTTCGGTTTTTGATCTCAAAGATGCTTCCCCGGGGTTAAAATGTTTGCGATCGATGTCATTGTCAATCGCATATATAAGTTCCAGGTGCCTGCTGTTTAAAACAGCAGGCACCCGGCAGCTATGGCAATCACTGCGCTCGCTAGCGGACAGCATCTTTAAACATCTAATCGCTTGACATGTCAGCAGTCGGAGCCCCGCTGATCTGATATTGATGACCTATCCTCGATTAACTTACACTGCAGACAGACTGCTCATGCGCTAGTTCCCCTGTCCACCCACAGTGTTAGTCAGTGGAGACCGTTGATGGACAGGTCTGGTCGTATGACCATCCTTTAGTGGCCATTCTGCGGTCATAGCATCATAGATCAGATTAAAGAATTGTATGCAGTATGCACATCAATCTATATTTTGCTCTGTGACCTGAGCCATAAATGTCCGATAGATATGGATCTAACCTCTGGGACCTGCTCCGATATCAAGAATACCCCTCTCCTTCCACCCCGTCCCCCGCCATGTAAATGGGAGGCAGACCATGTGCGGCCACCCCTTCATATACTCCTATGGGACTTCCGAAGATAGATGATTCCTCTTCTGACCATTTTTGGAAGTCCCATAGCACTGAATGAAGAAAGCCATGCATGTGCAGCTTGTTCTCACTTCATGGCGCTGCCCCGTACTTGAGATTGCGGTGGGTCCGGACATTACGGAATATCCTATTGATATGTCATACATGTCCAGATGGGTCAACCCCATTTAATCAATTGCTATAAGAATAAAAAAAAATGTAAACTGGATGCCCCAGTGTGATCTCAGTTACAGTATATTTCAGTAATACAATCTCATCAAACAAATATAAAGTTTCTGATTAGCTATAGTATGCACTCTTGTCATAAAAGGCTGAGCTTACGTTTCTACAAAAAGTTAATGTTTTAATCCAAGTTGACCACTGACAGTCTGTTGTGTATAATTTTGCTGAGATATTATAGATAATGAAGATAATCCCTTTTTATATTGAGGAAGGCCCCTGATCACTTCAGGTCTGACTTGAGAAATAACAGCTTATTGCTGGGGGAAGTAGTAGCTAACCATGCATTCCCCTTGCAGAGGCTTTGTGGTATTGTATGAAGACCATTCAGATGACCTGAAACCATGTATTACACGGATTGCCCAGTTTGCTCTTTGTAAGCATCTGGCCACTCTGTCTATTAGAGGGAGCCAAGTGGGGGAACCCATTTATAATGGCCATATACTTGATATGAAAAATATTTGCCTTTGAGACAATCATTTTAATTGAATTGACTACCCCTTCCTTGCACCAGTTATGTGATTGACTGACTTATACTTGTGCATTTATTAAGAAGGAGTTTGTACATGTTTTAACTCATTCTTTGGTTTTACTTTCAGAAAGTGAAGAGTATGAGCCTTGAAGACGTGGTGGTTCTAAATGTAGACACTAACACTCTGGAAACTCCTTTCGATGACCTTCAGAATCTACCAAGTGAAGTGGTCAGTACTGAATCCTTTTATGTTATTCATTAAAGGGGTTGTCTCATCTTAGACATTCGTAACATATTGCTAGGATATTCCACCAATGTCAGATAGGTGCAGGTTCCTCCTCTAGAACCCCAGCTCTATCTCCAGAATGAGAGCCCCGAAATGAGCAGAGAGAAGCCGTGCATACACAGCTGTCCTTCATTCATTTCTATGGGACTGCTGAAAATAACCAAGCCAACTTGCTCCGGCAGTCCCATAGAAGTGAAAGGAGCCGTGGTTACGCATGCACTGAGTGCTCTCCATTCATTTCTATGGGCTTGCCGAAAATAATTGAGCACACTCACTTGCCTATTTTTGGAACTCCCATAGAAACCACACCAGTGACCCTGCTCCCCCTCCTGTCACTCCGTAGCACTCAACGCCTGGTGATATGCCATCATAGTCTGAGATGACACAACCCCTTTAAATGGGCTTTCCAAGACCTGAAAAATAAAATAGGAATGGCCGTCAATTTTGTCAGAATAAAAAAAAAAATGGAAGTCACACTTCCTAGAATGGTAGGTACAGCAGCTGGACCACCCAACCAGATGCTTTGTTTTTTTTCTAAAACCAGTCGTGTGGCCATCTCCGTTTTTCAAGTTTTTCAACCCTTTTAAGTTGCCATGTGTGTTTTGTTTGTTTTTTGGAGAAAGTATCAAATACAAGATGCTGTGAAATAGTCTTACATCTATCACATCTAAAATTGGAACCAAGAAACTTTAAATAGAGCACTTACTAGACATTTCACTTACAAGTTCAAAAATATAACATTGGTATTCTGTTCTGTGAAGTAATATAATTATATATATATATATAATATGTGTGTGTATATTTATATATATATATAAAGTCTATATATATACATATATACAAAAATATATATACTATACAAAAATATATATACTGTACAATTATATACATTATATACAACCTATGATATATAACTATATATAACAATAAAGTGTATATATAATACTATAGGATATATATAACGGGGTGCCGTGTATATAATAGTACATTATATATATTGTTATATATATTTATATATAATAGGTTGTATATAATGTATATAATAGTACAGTATATAGTTTTATATATATATAACTATATATTCCTCGTCTATATATATATATATATTTATATATATATATATATATATATATAATATATATGTGTGTGCGCCGCAGAGGTCGCAAATAACGCCTGTACAAGCGTCTATGTTCAGGCGATTTTACTTCCTGGAAAAAGCCTAAGGCGTACCAATACGCCTTAGACTTTTCCCCCACATTCATCAGCGTAGTGAGCGCTGTGAATGGCACAGGCAGTGCAGCGATGCTGCCTGTGCCTGAAATACCAATATCAAAGCTCCTTACAGCAAGGTCGGGCTAGGCAGGGGAAGCATGCCGGGAGCTGGAAGGAGGAGGGACCGGCTCCTGGGGGTGTCTGTAGTAAGGAGAACAGGGCGCACTGCTCAAGGACCCTGGGAAACATGACAGGGCCGCTGGAGAGCTAAGGAGCGACTTGCGTGACTGATCTGAGAGAAGAGCTGCCCCCGGGCCTATGAGCTTTTACTCGAGCCCCTCAAAATCATTTTATAACTGGATTGGTGCCTAAAAAAATTGTTTTGGAAAGTTTTAGTTTTAGTTGAAAGTTTGAAAAATTGATTCTGAACTTCTGAGCCTTCTAACGTCCTGTATTGTAATGCATTGGCTGTAAGTGTATTACCAGTGTAATACACATACAGCCTTTCTGCCTGTGAAATCCAGGGCTGGATCTCACAGGCTTACACGGAAGGCAGCCACGATGCCTAAGGATACCCAGCACCCGGCAGGATACCGCACGTGCCGTGGTCTGCGATGACCACAGGAGTGCAAGGGTTAATGCGCCGGCATCAGTGTTTTCACCGATGCCGGCGCATACAGCAGGGGTCTGGCTATCAGTGACTGCCGGACCCCTGCAGCTGATCGGGCGGGCACAGCTCCTGTACAGCGCTGGGATTTGTGACCCTGTTCCCAGTGCCGTTCATGTATGGCGCTGGTATCCTATGGGTTAAATGAAGGTGATAATTGTTATCGTATTAAATAATATTGATATAAATTATCTCAGTAATTAGTGTATTTTACATGAACGTGTGAAATTCTAAATGTACAGATAAGCTCTTTTTATAAGGACCTATCCCCCACTCCTGACATGTCTGTTTTAGTAACAACTTGCATTCCTTATGCAGTAACAATTCTGGAGCATAATTTTATAACCTATTCCTTTTCGATGGGATGGGTCACTGACGGCAATGACTGGACAGCGTCAGACTGCACAGGTACACACCTCCACTTACATGAGAGGAATGAGATTGGCCTCCTTGCCCTTAGTCCTTCTGGTGTTGTAGTGTAATCTTGATCCTCTCAGGGGTTATATGATCAACAATACTGTACGGTGCATGCAAATACATTTTTTTAGTTTTTTCTTCTTTTTTTATAATAAGGTTTTAGTGAACTAGATTTGTTAGGCATACACTGGCAGTATAATAGATGCAATAAACACATTGGGCATACATTATTATTCTTACATATTTAATTTACATGGTATGAATATGTAAAATATTCATACATTTAGCATCTCATTTACAATGTTTAACTGCATAAGGAAAGAATAGCAGAGAGTAATCATTTACAGTTTGCAGAGAAATATAAATTATATGCGATGTTAGACAGGACTCAAGGTTGTATTACACTGCCCGATGCACAGACAGTGCGAGCGCTGATAGACTTCAGATACTAGTCTGGAACAGCTAATTGGTGGGGGTCCGACACCCCATGCCTCCCTAGTGTCCCTCTTTTGGAGGGACAGTCCCTCTTTTTCACCCAAGTCCCTCTTTGATAGTTTAATGTCCCTCCTTTTGACCCGGGGAATTAATGCATAAATGTGCATTAATAAATATACTAAATTGCTCCTTGCTAAACTATCTGTATGGTTTCAGACCTGTATATTAGACCAGAACTTCATTATTTGGTGCAATTTCTACCTTAAAATATCTATAATCTGATGATTTATGTGCTAATATTTAAGTGGATATTGAAGAGCTAGAAAAAAATTGTCCCAGGGGCTCCACATGTTGTAAAAATAAATAAAGGAACTAACACTCACCTAACCGATCCCCAGCTGCTGCACTTCTGACGGGGTCAGTAATTATGCAGAGTTAGAGGCGTGGCCTAGTATGAAAAAAATTGCCTCGATGTGCGCCGCACATATTGTCCCTCTTTGCGATTTTCAAAAGTTGCACCCCACACCCCTGCCAATCAGATATTGATGGCCTAGCCTGCTCGCCTACTCTCTCCTGCAAAGAGACCTCTGTAAAGGTCACAGAGCATGCCCACAAATCAGTGAATCACTGATCTAGGTCTAGTTTTTCCATGCGCCTGTTGCAGGCGGTTCATTCCCCTTTAAGAGCTTAAAAGGGAATGTTCCCGTCGAGAAGCACAGTGAATTGAAATATTATATTTTAGAGTTAAGAAATCTGCAAAACGCACTTAAATAATACATGTTATACTACAATCTCCACAGTAAAGATAAATCAGGGATCTTTGCGCTCACTTTTGATTTTAATAAGTGCGGAAAAAAAAATAAAACGAGTTGAGGTGAAGTCTCTAAAATACGCCAACATGGCAGAAGACATAGCAATGCAAAGTGTTTAAGGCTTCTTCCTTATATAATTTATGCTTTATTAATGAAAAGTTTGCCGGTTGCTCCTTTTTTCCCCCCATTTTACATATAAATATTTATAATTCTTGCATATTATATGTGGTATTCTTAGACGCACGAGGGTACTTCTTGCTGTCCTGTTATTCCAGCGTTCTTTTCTTTCAAGGCCTTTTCTTCTCGCACAATTTCCCAGGCAAATTGTGTAGAATAACTCAATATTAATCAGGCTCCTATGTTCCCGCATTTTCTTATTGTGCTCTGAGGCCGGCCGGTGCTTTATTCAATTCCTAATGCTCTCCAGCAAATGGGCTGAGTGATGCTGTTGGTTAAATGCTTTTCGTTTGCTAAGACAAAGTTGGAACAGTTTTGCTTGCGGTTGTATCGATGCCACCTGCTATTGAAGTACTCTTAATTAATAGATCAAAGCTTGGGTACATGGGCTGCGGAATATACAGATTTGAGAAGGTAACAGCTCTTTGATCTGTAACATGCTGTGTTTGGGGGGAGGGGGTGGGGGTTAAATATATATGTTTTCATATATACTGATCAGTGGTTGTGCCAAATTACTTTTCCATTTAGTAAAGAAGGATTTGTTATCATTTATAATCATTTAAGAGGGCTGTCTTATTACCACAACAAAACAAAAACAAGAGTCTGATCGGCGAGGGGTACGACCGCTGGGGCCCCCACAGGTCATGAGATTACAGAGGTCCGTGGTCCCCCACGTAGTCATGCATGTGCAGTATCGCTTTATTCAGCTCTGTAGGGATGATGGAGAGCCAAGCACTTGTATATCTCCAACAGGTCTATAGATCTGAATGGAGCTCTCTCCTCTCCATTCTTGTGATTGGTGGGATCAGAGGTCAGATCCCTGACGATCAGAATGTTATCCCCTATCCATTATTTGTCGTAATGGGACACCCCCTTTGCCTCCCTTTTTTTGATAGGTTTCCTATAAAATGTGCAGTACTGTTATAGGCATGGTTAAAATACAATGGGATCCTGCTGCTTGTAACTCCCAGGAATCGGCTGTGATCTGTAGGGTGATCTTTCAGCAAATGTTAAACTTCCCTGCAGTGCCACCACAGGAGAGATGTGGTATTACACTGTGCCCGCTGAAATCATTGCAGTGCATGAACATGCCGGTTCGTCCACTTTGTTTGCTGTATTGTGGGTTTACAACACACAATTGGCAGGCATATTGTTATTATGAAGCCCCATTCCCGATAATCTGCCCATGTAAAGGTCCGAACACCTAATGAACAATCAAAATGCGCGTTCATCTGGTGAAATGATCCTTCACACAACACTTTAAATGTATGCATAGAAGTCTAAGCCTGCACATCACTGGAGAAGCATCACCATTTACAGCCTACAGTAAAACTGTATATTAAAGGGGTCGTCCCATCTGAGAATCACCGCTGGGATCCGCACCTATGACCAGAATGGAGCGGGCAAAGTGGTGGCTGGAGGACTCTGGATTTCCCTGGGTCTGGTCACCACCAAGCGCTCTTCCCATAGAAGTGAATGGGAGCTCACCTCGCTTGCACGACCACCACTCCCATTAGTTTCTATGGGGCCAACGGAAATTGCCGGGCGGAGGTCTCATAGAAATAAATGGAGTCCTTCCAGGACTTTGCTGGCTGCCTTTAAAAGATAGGTGTAGGTCCCAGCAGTCATAGCGATATGCCCCATTGTCTGAGATGGGAATACTCCTTTAATACAAGGCACTGTATTGTTATTATCCATATTGCCTCCTTTGCTGGCTGGATTCATTTTACAATCCCATTATTTACTGCTCATATCCAGAGGTTACGACCAGCATTTAAATGCAGCAGCGGTGACCGTAATTGCACACCATAGGAAAATCTGCCAGCCTCTCTGGTGGCCAGGACTGTGGGAGCGAGCAAAGGCCCAGCAGCACCTGTCCCGACCACCTTGTATCTCCACTGCAGCGGTCGCCTTACCACCAGGAAACGAGCAGTGTGTAATGTGATGGGAAAATGAATCAACCCAGCAAAGGAGGCAATATGGACAATCACAATACATTAGTAAGTGCCTTGTATTAACTTTCTCTACCTGATGAGTGCCATTTGCTGAAATGAGGCAACCCCTTTAATTGCTGTAGTAGGCAGAGTATTAATGCCAGGTCTAGTACAGCCTAAAGTATGACACAGGGCAATCAGTAGTCTCAGAGCATAGTGACAGGGGCAGGGTTATCTATGTAAGCCCAACGACATCACTGTCTATCTCAAGGTCCATACTCCTAAGGGAATGTGTCATCAGAAAATGACCTATTGTTTAAATCACGTATTTATGTTTTATGTATTTTTAAAGAATTTTTGGTGATGTTATTTTTAATTTTCCATGTCCTCTATCTATATTTAAACAACAATCATATAATCCAGCAGTTTTTGCACTGGCCACTAAGCCCAATAAAAGGTTACACTGCTTGGTCTGTAAATACAGTGTCACTTTACTGCAGTTATCTGCTTATCTGTCATTCTACTCCTGCCTGTAATGATATCACCTCTGTTTACAGATAAGGCAGGCTCCACCATTCACAATGATTGTCAAAGCTTATCTATTCTTCCCTTGTACAATGACCTCTGCACAGGTCACAGAGCAGCCTAGAAAACTCTCCCATAGAATTTACTGAGGTCCCCTTCTGACCATTGTGTCTATGGCCCATGGGGCTGCTGTAAAGCTATTTTTTTAATGTTTTGTAAATGCTGTTAAGAAGAGCTCAGGCAAGATGGCCGCCCCCATAATCATGTTTAAGAAACAGAATACAACAATCTACAGTCAGAGAATTTAAACAGATTATTAAAAAGGAATATGTATTGATATCTAGTTTTAACTGGCAGATAAAATTTTTGGTTACACATTTCGTTAAAAACATTGTCTCTCCACTACAGGGTAAAGTTCAACTGCCTACAGGATGAGAGCAAAATGTAATAATGCATTAAGGCTACTTTCACACTAGCGGCAGGATGTATCCGACAGGCTGTTCACCCGACGGAACAGCCTGTCGGATCCGTCCTGCCGCTAGTGAACGTGTGCCCCGGACTACTGCTGTGGCCCCATTGACTATAATGGGGACGGGGTGGAGTTCCGGCGGAGGCATGGCAGCGCACGGCGTGAGGCTGCCGGAATAAAACTACGACATGTCCGACATTTATTCCAGGGAAAATTCAATTCGCTGCAAAGCTGAAAAATCGTGTGTTTCGTGGGAAAAATGAACTTTCCCTGAATTGGCGGTAAAAAAAAAATCATACTCTCCTAATCCATTTGAGCTTGAAGAGGCCTGTGCGACCATCTTGATTGAACATCCCGCACGATGACGTATGACATCACCACGCGTTGCGCGAGATTTTATGCGGGATCTTCAGTCAAGATGGCCAAAGCGGCCTCTGCACGGTCAAATGGATGAGGTGAGTATTTTTTTTTCTCCATTCCCCATCAATGCGCCCATTACTCACACAGAAATGTACTTCTCTATACACAGCTCCATCTACATTATTTACACTATAGCCATCTCATAATCTAGACCAGTGATGGTGAACCTTTAAGAGACCGAGTGCCCAAACAGCAACCGAAAACCCACTTATTTATCACAAAGTGCCAACACGGCAATTTAACCGGAATACTACAGTCCAGTATAGTATATCTTCCACGTACCTTATCATTTAGCTATAATAACCTGCCAGCATTCAATGCGCTGCCTCTGCCATTCATGGTGCGCCCTGCACTGATGAGTGGCAGGAAAAGTCTAAGGCATATTTGTACACCATAGACATTTTTCAGGGTGCAGGTGCCCACAGAGATGGTTCTGAGTGCCGCCTCTGGCACGCATGCCATAATTTCCCCACCACTGATCTAGACTATCTGTGAAACTGGCGCATTTCAGGTCTGTTTGATGCCATCACTCCATCATCATCATTCATGTCATTGATTTTTGAAATATAGGTGCGAAATAAGACTGACAAATGCGCTTTTCTCACAGGAACGCAGGGAGGGTTGTGTGGCTAAAGGGACTCCCTGGGTAGTCAGTGGCTGCCACATAGGTGCTTGACCCCAACACTCACCAGGGTCAATTTTGAAATAATGATAATAGTTTTATTACATTTCCACGTAAAACTTTGATCTTATTATCTGTAACTCCTCCTATATCTGATCCACTAGTATACCACCCTCTGCGTTTTTCAAGGATCCACCTTATATTTTGGTGTCATGAAGTAAAAATTTTGCCCAAGACCATTGACAGTTATGAGGGAACTGAAGTCCTAACCTAATCTGCCAGCGCCCTACTTCAAAAGCTGAATTTCTCCTATCTTAATATTAAATTATAAAGAGAGAATGCAGATCAGATTAGCGCACTGCAAACAGTTTAAGCTTTTGTGTTTCTTTGGAAAAAAATATATAAAAAATCAATTCTTGCTAATAACAATCCCCCATAACAGCCCCTTGCACCACTTCCTTTACAACCTGTTTGCTGTTCCATGTGCTGTTAGAAGGTCCAGAGGTCTTGGAAGGTTTGTGTAGCCTCCTGTGGAGAGCAGTTCTTGTTACTCCTCTAGGGAACAGTTGCAGTGGCAGGATAATGAGATAACTGTCTGCAACCTTAATTTGATTTGGAAGAGGAAGTGATTGCACTCTAAGAGACACAAATGGACTCGCATTATCCTGGAATAGGTGTCACGTTTGGGTGTGGGGGGGAAACACCATGCTGGCTCACTGCGCCTGCACCGAATACACAAGCGGACGGCGCAGGCGTGGGATTTCGGCATGAAGACAGGGCTGGAGGCAGGAGAGCTGCGCTGCCCGGCACTGGCAATCAGAAGAAGAGGGGCGTGGCAGCAGGTGGGAACACGGAGCCTCTAGGAGCAGGGGCAACGCCCTCCCTGCTCCTCCAGGCTAATTTGCATATGATATAAAATCGTTTTTTAGAGTTATTACAGGTCAGAGAGGCATTAGATTTACATTATTAGGTTAGTATGATATTAGCCCATAGCTTATGTCACATTTCTAGTGACAGAAACCCTTTAATACAAATGACAGGGAAAAGCAACACACAAAATATAAAAGGGAAAGAAAGCACTTAACTTTAAGTGGCTATGGCAGCACCAGGAACTCAGCCGAGATCCACACCAGCAATCCACAACTCAAACTGAAGCTATAAACCGCATAACATAGTGGGAGAAACCACAATAAATAGAGAAGGTTAAATGACTATAAAAGTCACACCCGGGGAAAGAAAGTGTGTCAAGCACCAGAAACAACACAGACGTCATTTGATCCAAACGGAAAACATGTCAGATCAAACCACGTGTTGCCAGTCTCACCGATCTCATGCCACCTGTCGCAGGAATAACCGTGACAATTGGTCGGCATCCTTTTTTTTTTTATAAACATTTTTATTTATGAAACACCAAAACAAATACATATTTAATTAATGACACCAAAATCAACCCAAACCTACCCACCCTCTCTTTCGACGCATGTCGAAACCGTCCTCAAAAAATGAAAGAAAAAAGTAAAAATGAATAAGCAAGCAATCAATGGGTGAAAAGTGAGGGAGGGGGAGAGCCATAAAAAAGAACTACCTCTTCCAACCTCCCCATGTCTTGCACCATTTATCCTCAGAATTTCTTTGTTTATATAAGACCTTCTCATATCTCTTAACTTTATTGACCAAGTGCAACCCTTCATTGAGTTTAGGAATATTTTATGAGATCCAAACGCAAACAATCAACAGCCTGGCTAGAATAATTCTAATCAAAAGAATCTTTTTATACTTAAGGCAGTTTACCCTTGTTAAGTCACTCAATTTCCAACATTCAGGTGCAAACGGAGTTACTATCCTCAATTTTTGGGTGATAAAATTCTGAATTGAATCCCAGTAAGCTGTAAGATCCGGGCATAACCAAAGCATGTGCAAAAAATCTGTCAGCCAGCTCAGCATGATATACACTCTGTGTAAAATATTAAACTGTACCAAAATATGATTCGCATTATGTGATACTAATCTTAAATAGACATATATATTTCCCCACTCCTGTAACGTGACCCTTGGACAGTCTATTCCCCAGGCCTTCTGACCTGGGGAAGCGACCTTGTTGAATAGTGACCTAACTAATAATTTATATAATTGGGAGATCCTGCCCTTCTGGCCTGAGGTCCCTATTAAAACTTTCAAATATGAAGAAGTGTCTATCTCCAACAAAGAAACTTCTTTTACACTAGATAGTGCTGAACGTGTCTGAAGATACCTAAACCAACTTAAGTTACCTAAGTTACCCGTGCGCACTAGATCAGAAAAGGGAAGTACCTAGGTTGGCGCCCTGTGTTTCTTGCATTTGCACTTTTTTGTTATTTTATGTACAAAATACAATGTAGAAGCACAAGCGACTCAGTGCTTGCTCACACATCTTAGTGACTGGGCCTTTTCTTCCTCTGTGATCCCACCGCTCCCCCCACCCAACCACAGCAGGCTCAGCTACCATTAAACCTCTCAACGTATTGTCCTTTAAAAAAATAGAATGTGCATTAGCAAAGAAAAATAAACGGCATCTGAAGAAAAGGCGACATTTAATCTTTTATTTATCAACCAGGCTGACAAAACGGCTACATTTCCTCTCAGGCCTTTAACAAGATTTAAGGATTAATAGACAAAAAAAAAGTAGCTCTCCATTTACGTAATGGTGAAATATGAGCCCTTTTGTTGGAGATTTTAAGCTTTTTACGTAAAGTAGCTGAAAAAAAGAGTTTTTTGCTTATGCTATTTATTGTTACAGAATCAAGGCAAGAGTCACCGTGGAGCATTCTCATTTCCAATGCTTGGCTCCTGTATGCCTGACGTCAGATATGTGCTCTAGATCAGGGTCATTATGATTTCTCAAAAGTCATGTCAAACGTTTTGATTGATGCTGTCTGGGTGCTGAGACCATGACTGATAACTGGGACAGAAGAGCAGAGCTGATTGATGTGCCTCTTCGACTTTGAGTGGCACATTGCCGAGTAACAGCCCCTTTACACAGCCCAAGCATTGGGCAGATTATCGCCAACAAGCGTTCGTAGAATTGCTATTTAGCGTTGATATGCCGGTGTAAAGGTGCCGCCGATTACAAGATAAATGGTCAAAACACTTGTTCATCAGGTAATAAGATCTTTGTGCAGAAACCTAAATCTTTGCTTGCCTGCAGCAGATTGTGCCGTCTAAACAGTACTCTGCTGCCAGCAATCAGTGATTCTGTATGGGGACGAACGATGCCATTGGCAATTGTTCCTTTCTATATTATGGAGGAGATCGCTTCACTGACGAGCAGGCGATTGCCAGGAAGCAACAATTTTTCCCCTGCAATCAGTTGAGCACTGTAAAGGGACCTTTAGTGCGGAATAATTTTTGGAATCTACTTTAGTAATGAATTTTGGTATTTTTCTAAGCAAATAGGCACCTGAAGTCATTGATGCCTATCATGCTTTAGAATCAGTTTATTCGTACACTGCTGACCTGTCCTCTGTGTATTGTGTACGGATTCTGCAGTACTGTACCCATGTGCTATTCCAGGATTTAGCGGAGCTGGCCCTTTCCTGTACCTGCTCTGCTAAGCTAAAAGGTCTGCATAGCACATCTGCTCAGCTGCTGTGAATCCCGGCATAGCACATGTGCTATGCCATGATGTGTGCTCCTGCTCGTACAGCATTCACTGCAGCCCCTATTCCACCAGTACTGTAAAATTCATGCACCTATACACTGCTGATTCTAAAGCGCAATAGGCACTCGGGCCTTTGGATGCCTATTTGCTTAGTAAAACAGGAAAATCCACTGAAAAAGTGCACTAAGAAAATTATTTTTGGGCCATTAAGAACATTTTTAATCAAAGTTTAATAAAAGGTCAGTTACACTTTAATGGTATATACACTAAATAGTGGACTGCCTATGAGCCTGAAAATGGCTTGGTTCTTCCAGAACAAAGCTGAAGGGAAACACCACTTAGTGGGACACTTCAGCATGTTTATTCAAGCAATCTGTTAGGGGCAGTATGTGTGGAACCACTGTACTGACTAACTGGTTTGACTTTGGGCTAGTCCTAATGGCATTATCCTGGTGATCCCTCAGTCTTTACCCTTTAACCCCTATACAAAGATCCTATACAGTGAAGCCACCAGGCCACTACCTTTTGGAGTAGTCCCGGTGTAGTTGGGAGCTGACCCACAGGGGTCAGAGATACCGTTGCGAAGTACCAACAGGTCAGACAATACTGATAGTTGGTAAACAGGCAAAGATCTGGACTGGGAGAGTTTTAAGTATCTGAGAAACTAATCCAAGGTCAGGGCAGGTGCATACAGTAGACAAGTTACGTTCAAAGCAGGCTACAGAGTATCAGAGTTGGTTAACAGCAGAAGTACGGTACATGGGCAGGCAAACAAAATAGCACTCCTTCACCAACTAAACTAATAAACTAGGAATCCAAGCTCAGGCAAGGAGTGAGAGGACAGTCCAGCATTGTAGTAGAAGCTAATTAACAGGTAGAAGCAACTGCGCATCCTCACATAGAGCAAGGAGAGGGGAGGAGGTGTTGGCAAAAAAGGGAGTAGTAGTAGTCCATTGAATAATGTTTATAATAGAAGCAGCAGAGAAGCAACAGACATGGGCCGCCATTGTAACATAATCCATGTAGGTCTCAGCAGCCAGACTCTTACTAACCAAACCATCTGAGATTCCACTGGGGTATGTGAAATGAAAGCTACCATTTACAGTAAAGCCACTTTAAGCCTAAATATAATGTCTTCAGAGGAACACTGGTCTGGTGTTGGGTTCTTTCATGACAGACCTTGATGGCATTTCTCCAGAAAAAAAGAGACTCGGACACTAGGAAAACATCATATTCCATCTTTCTTTATGTGTATGGCCTGTAATTGCAGTGCTTATTGTAAGCATGTCCCGTTGTTCTCCATGGTGCCATGTTTCTAAAGGTGAGACTGGCTAAAGTCCCTCTACAGTGAAATATTACTGCGTAGGTCGCCTCATGCCACTAAATCAGCTATGACCCATCAAGGCTCAGACTCTAAAAGACCTCTGAAGCTGTGCTGTGTTGTATGTTGCCAAGACGATAGCAGCAGATCCTTTATAGGGACACTTCCATCAGAAATTTTTTTTAAATCACATATTAACACAATGGGGACCCTGGAACCATTGGAGCTGGAGGGGATTGGTGAGGTGAGTATAGGTGCTTACATTTTTTTATACAATTTGCTGCCCAGGGAAAGTCTTTTTATTGTGTCGGGATACCCCTTTAACCAAAGCATGTATTATGTGAAACTCTACTACATGAATAAGAACTTGATCAGATGTAAACTTATTGTAGACTATCCTTTCCAACTTGCAAAGTTCAGGGCACCTTCCACTTCCTAGGTCACCACTAAGTATGTGTTAGAGGGACTAAGCAGAGTCAGACAGGGACGAGTCCTCACCTTCGAGAAACAGATGTGGTGTTGGTAACAGGCCCTTCAAGGAATCCACTGTTACACCAGTAATCCTCTTTCAAGGGCAATAAAAAGCGAAGGAGGAAATGAAAGACAAGCCGACTGTTGTGAGGATCACAAGTTCAGAAGTTACTGTGGGGCTTATGTTAAATGGGTAATTTATAAAGAGACAATATGTTCAATTTCCTAGTTTTAGGCAAGTTAAACAGAAAGGCTGTCATCTGAGGGATGCTCTAAAAGCTTTGTAGGGCCTGCGGTGGTTCTGTGTTCATAACAGACGAAGACTGCACATTTGACCATGTATTTTAGTTTGTAGGAAGAGTGCATACTGAAGACCAGCCATGATATATATCTATATATATATATCCCCTGAATATTCTGAAAAGACTTAGATCAAAGTTTCATGCAGGTTTCCATAAATTGGCATCACGTGACCCTGCACAAAATCCGATGCAACCTCTATATTGCCAAAATCAATAAGAAGCTCATTTGGCCCTCCAATACCCACTTGACCGAAAGTCTGTATCAATCGTAGCACTTTCAGGGATAAAACAATTAGTGTAACTAGAAGAGATCGACTCACAAGATCATGTGATTGAAAGGTATAAACTATATCTCAAGTGCAGCATCTGACTGGCCCAACACCAGAGGATCCTCTGGGGGCCATGTTGTGATACCATAGGGAGATCTTAAGGTCCAGGAGAAAAAAACATTTGGAGCTGCCTTTGGAGCCAATAACTTTGAAACCTGTTAGACCTTATTGAAGATATAGGGTTGGGAACTGAGAATGATATTCTCTGATGGGCTCAAGGAACCCCAGTTCGACCCTGCTCAAGCGCTGAACAAAGTGGAGATACAGCACAATCTATCTAACGCTAATGCAATTTCTGTTGACAATTCAGTCCCTGAGTTAAGTTTCGAGGAACTGTTTAGAGAATGATATGTTATGTTCTCTGTGTACAGTATGCACTACATCCATCATGTCTGGAGTTTTGTTACAAAATACCATCTCTAGCTCTCCTTCCTTACATTTCCTTCCTTCTCTCCTTAACGCCCTCCCTCCATCCCTCTTCATTCATTCGTTTGTTCAGTTTTTTTCTTCTGTTTCTCTCTTTCTTTATGACTCCATCAATCACAAAGAGCTGCATTCAGAATTCTGCTAGTTGTTACTGGAACCAGTGGAGGGGACATTGGATCGCTCTCAAGGAAGAGTTTAAAGGGGTTGTCGGGCCTTTTTTTTTTTTTTTTTTGAAACAATTTTTATTTCGGAAGATTACACAGAATACATCGTACATTGCATTTACAATATGTCCATGCACATAGTTATAATAATGACAGGTAAGTTACTAGGGTACATAACAAAAGGTATACACTTCGCTCAATGTCATAGATGAATGTAGTCAGCTTAGTCCATTGAATAATGTTTATAATAGAAGCAGCAGAGAAGCAACAGACATGGGCCGCCATTGTAACATAATCCATGTAGGTCTCAGCAGCCAGACTCTTACTAACCAAAACCATCTGAGATTCCACTGGGGTATGTGAAATGAAAGCTACCATTTACAGTAAAGCCACTTTAAGCCTAAATATAATGTCTTCAGAGGAACACTGGTCTGGTGTTGGGTTCTTTCATGACAGACCTTGATGGCATTTCTCCAGAAAAAAGAGACTCGGACACTAGGAAAACATCATATTCCATCTTTCTTTATGTGTATGGCCTGTAATTGCAGTGCTTATTGTAAGCATGTCCCGTTGTTCTCCATGGTGCCATGTTTCTAAAGGTGAGACTGGCTAAAGTCCCTCTACAGTGAAATATTACTGCGTAGGTCGCCTCATGCCACTAAATCAGCTATGACCCATCAAGGCTCAGACTCTAAAAGACCTCTGAAGCTGTGCTGTGTTGTATGTTGCCAAGACGATAGCAGCAGATCCTTTATAGGACACTTCCATCAGAAATTTTTTTAAATCACATATTAACACAATGGGGACCCTGGAACCATTGGAGCTGGAGGGATTGGTGAGGTGAGTATAGGTGCTTACATTTTTTTATACAATTTGCTGCCCAGGGAAAGTCTTTTATTGTGTCGGGATACCCTTTAACCAAAGCATGTATTATGTGAAACTCTACTACATGAATAAGAACTTGATCAGATGTAAACTTATTGTAGACTATCCTTTCCAACTTGCAAAGTTCAGGCACCTTCCACTTCCTAGGTCACCACTAAGTATGTGTTAGAGGGACTAAGCAGAGTCAGACAGGGACGAGTCCTCACCTTCGAGAAACAGATGTGGTGTTAGTAACAGGCCCTTCAAGGAATCCACTGTTACACCAGTAATCCTCTTCAAGGGCAATAAAAAGCGAAGGAGGAAATGAAAGACAAGCCGACTGTTGTGAGGATCACAAGTTCAGAAGTTACTGTGGGGCTTATGTTAAATGGGTAATTTATAAAGAGACAATATGTTCAATTTCCTAGTTTTAGGCAAGTTAAACAGAAAGGCTGTCATCTGAGGGATGCTCTAAAAGCTTTGTAGGGCCTGCGGTGGTTCTGTGTTCATAACAGACGAAGACTGCACATTTGACCATGTATTTTAGTTTGTAGGAAGAGTGCATACTGAAGACCAGCCATGATATATATCTATATATATATATCCCCTGAATATTCTGAAAAGACTTAGATCAAAGTTTCATGCAGGTTTCCATAAATTGGCATCACGTGACCCTGCACAAAATCCGATGCAACCTCTATATTGCCAAAATCAATAAGAAGCTCATTTGGCCCTCCAATACCCACCGAAAGTCTGTATCAATCGTAGCACTTTCAGGGATAAAACAATTAGTGTAACTAGAAGAGATCGACTCACAAGATCATGTGATTGAAAGGTATAAACTATATCTCAAGTGCAGCATCTGACTGGCCCAACACCAGAGGATCCTCTGGGGGGCCATGTTGTGATACCATAGGGAGATCTTAAGGTCCAGGAGAAAAAAAACATTTGGAGCTGCCTTTGGAGCCAATAACTTTGAAACCTGTTAGACCTTATTGAAGATATAGGGGTTGGGAACTGAGAATGATATTCTCTGATGGGCTCAAGGAACCCCAGTTCGACCCTGCTCAAGCGCTGAACAAAGTGGAGATACAGCACAATCTATCTAACGCTAATGCAATTTCTGTTGACAATTCAGTCCCTGAGTTAAGTTTCGAGGAACTGTTTAGAGAATGATATGTTATGTTCTCTGTGTACAGTATGCACTACATCCATCATGTCTGGAGTTTTGTTACAAAATACCATCTCTAGCTCTCCTTCCTTACATTTCCTTCCTTCTCTCCTTAACGCCCTCCCTCCATCCCTCTTCATTCATTCGTTTGTTCAGTTTTTTTCTTCTGTTTCTCTCTTTCTTTATGACTCCATCAATCACAAAGAGCTGCATTCAGAATTCTGCTAGTTGTTACTGGAACCAGTGGAGGGGGACATTGGATCGCCTCAAGGAAGAGTTTAAAGGGGTTGTCGGGCCTTTTTTTTTTTTTGAAACAATTTTTATTTCGGAAGATTACACAGAATACATCGTACATTGCATTCACAATATTTCCATGCACATAGTTATAATAATGACAGGTAAGTTACTAGGGTACATAACAAAAGGTATACACTTCGTTCAATGTCATAGATGAATGTAGTCAGCTTAGTGCGCTGGTTACACTTCCGAATCCTTTTTTCTCTTTTTTTCCTAAGTGTAACCCCTAAACCACCCCCTCCCTCCCCCAAAATTTTCCAACTAATTATATCATGATATCAGGAATTTTACATATCTTCGAATACACAAACCTCGTCTACAGTTGTCATAATTTTCAGACCCCTGCTATTCATTCCTTTGTGCCCTCCCTATCTTACATGTTAAAGTACTTCTAAGTTTCCCAGTGTCCCCTTCATTTTCTCCTCCATATACCACCTAGTTTCTATAAAAGGCATCATTACCTCTTTTTTTTCTGTAGGAGTAAGTGAGTGTGTAATAAACTTTTTCCATTTGTCAAAGAAGTGTTTTGCTGAGTGTTCTTTGTTCTTTTCTACCTCTAACCTATCTAGGTACATAATATATTTCATTGTCCCCACCGCTTCCTGCAGTGTGGGGACTGTGGGATATATCCAGTGTCTAAGTATGGTCTTTTTCACTGCCAAGAGGAACAAGTGTATTCCTTTAATTTTAGTAGAATGCGATATTTCTCCCTTTCCCCCTAACGGAATATAATGAAAAATACATTGTATAGGTGTAAATTGGGGTTTTATCTCCCACACTTGTTGAATATATTCAATAGTATCGTTCCATAGTGGAGTCAAACTAGGGCAGTTCCATAGACCATGTAGCAGATTAGCCTTTTGCTGTAAGCATTTAGGGCACCATCTCAAGTAGTGTGCCGGAGCATCCTTATAAGATAGATCAAATGCATATGTGGCTTTATGCAGAATCCTATAATGCATTTCCCTCCATGTTTCGCTGGCTATCGCCTGACGCACCCTTTCCATTCCTTCTCTCAGTTTAATTGTCACCGATTCCTCTTCCAATTCCTCCTCCCATCTCTTATAAACCGTGTCTCCCAAAGGGGTAGATAAGATGTTTTGCACTTTCCTATAGAGGCCAGACAATTAAAAATCCTGAGTGCTTATCAAAGCTTCAAACCAGCACAACCTTTCTGCCTCCCCCAATTTTGCAGATTGAGCCACACAATAAGAGTGTAACTGTTTATATGATAAGAAATGGGAGGCAGGAATCTGGTATTTGGATTGGACATCAGGCCACCTGAGGAATTCAGTACCCTCATCATTCAGCAAGTGTTTGACCGTGGTTATCCCCTTACCCTTCCATAGCTGGAACAAGCTTGAGTGTCTGCCTTCTGGAAAGGCTGGAAGGGTCCACAGTGGCATATAAGGGGTGATGTACATGGGTAGTTTATACATTTTCCGTAAATTTCTCCAAGCAGCTAAGGTATCTTTTAAAACAACATACTGTTTAAGTGGCATAGGGAGATCCTTCACCCTAGTATGCATAAGCGCCACTAAGTCCCAGGGGGCTGCTAACTCTTTTTCTAGAGGAGTATTAGAGAAATGTGACGTTCCTCCCAGCCAATCCCTAGCATGTCTGAACAAAGAGGCTAAGTTATACCTTCTAATGGACGGCAATTGAAGTCCTCCCTCCCATTTTGTGAGGCAAAGTTTATCATACGCGATTCGAGGTCTCTTTCCTTGCCATAGAAAACGTACAAATGCCCTCTGAAGCCTAGTATTGTCAACATGCGTTATCAGAAGAGGTATGGTCTGGATGGGGTAAAGTAATCTTGCAAAGCTCACCATCTTCAGGAGGTGAGCCCTGCCAAAAAGTGACAGGGGTAATTTAGACCACTTATCCAACTCTGTCTCTATTTTTCTGATCAAGGGGTCAAAATTTAGCTTGTATAAGGAGGACGGGTGTCTGCCAATTTTAATACCTAGATAAGTTAAGTAGTGTGGTACTACTTCTACTCCACATAGCTCCTGTTGGGATGGGGGTTGATGTCCATTGTTGGACAGATAAAGTAATTGGCTCTTGCTTACGTTTATTTTATAGCCAGTAGTCGCTCCAAAATACTCTAGCGTATCTAGGATCTTTCGGAGATGCAGATCCGGAAAATTTATAAAGATTAGTATGTCGTCAGCGAAGCATACAAGTTTCAGTTCTCTCCGTCCAATCTGGATCCCCGAAAAAATATCCAATTGGACCAAGTATTGGACAAGCGGTTCTAGGGCCAGGTTGAAAAGGAGGGGGGACAAAGGGCATCCCTGCCTCGTGCCCCGGCCAAGCTGGAAGGGTCTCGATAAGTAACCCGGTGTACTGACCTGCGCCTGCGGGTTTTTATAGATGTTCGCTAGCAGGGAATTAAAGGGGCCCTCTATCCCAAAGGCTTCCAGGGTCCTCCATAACCATTTCCAGTTTACAGTGTCGAAAGCCTTTTCCGCGTCGACCGACAACAAGGCAGGTCCGCCCCTCCTATGATTATTGTGCTGGATGTAGTCTTGTGCTACCAGTACTGATCTAATATTTGCCACTGCGGCCCTTCCTTTTATGAACCCCACTTGGTGAGTTCCTATAAGTTTTGGCATATATTGTGCCAATCTATTGGTCAGTAGTTTAGTCAGAATCTTGAGATCCTGGTTAATCAGTGAAATTGGTCTGTAGGATGCTAGTTGGTCCACATCTTTACCCGGTTTGGGAATGAGTTTAATGTGTGCCATGTTACCTGACGGCATAATGTCCTGTCCTCCCAGGCAGCTATTAAACAAGGCCGTTAATGAAGGGACAACCTCTTCTATCACACTTTTGTAGAATTCTGTACCATAGCCGTCTGGACCTGGTGCTTTCCCGTTTTTTAATGATTTTATAGTAGTTTTGACTTCCTCCTCTGTGATCTGTTTATTAAGTTGCAAGCGCATTTCTTCCGTGAGGCGCGGAAGTAGGGTCTTTGATAGGAGTTCCTCTGCTTTTTCATGGTCATAGGCTGTCTGGCTATATAGGGTGGCATAGAAGTGTCCGAAGGAGTCAACTATCCCTTTCGGATCTACAATTTTATCACCCGACTTATTCACGATGCACCTGATATTTGAGCTGGGTGTATATGGTTTAGTCAAGTTCGCCAGCATTTTCCCTGCCTTGTTGCCAAATTTAAACAAGTGTGCTGTCTTATGGTCCATAAATAGTTTTGTTTTCTGCTCAATATAGTAATCGTAATTATGTTTGGCAGTAACCCATTGAGTCTTATGTAGTTCAGTCGGATTTGCTAAAAATGTGGTATATCTGTTGCGCACTTCGTTTGTGGCTGTGTTTATACTTTGGATCAATTTTTTCTTTTTTGCCGTAGTGTACGAGATGATACGTCCCCTAATAACCGCCTTGGCCGTGTCCCAAAATAGGGAGTGATTATCCCTGTTGTCGGGCCTTTTATTCATATATATTTAAAAACGTCTCAGCCCTCTATATGGTGAAAAATAATAATAAAAAAGAAACAAAACAATACTTACCTCTCTCCTTCCAATGCACCACGGCCCCCTTCCGTCGCTTCTACCTACTCCCTCTCGACACACAGGAAATGGCGGCTGAGCCAATCACTGGTCACAGTGGTGACTCACGTCAGCATGTGATTAGCTAAGCATTCATTCCCTGTATATTAAAAGGGAGCAAGAAACAGAGATCAGCGGTAGACCATGAAGCATGAGAACGGGAACTGCAGGTGAGTATTAATTTATTTTATTATTTTTCACAGAGTGGAGCCTTTACAAAAGAACATATGGCTGGACATCCCCTTTTTTCACCCAGAGAAAAGATTATTCTTGGCAAATTTAAAATGACTAGAGCGCGCTCTTTACCGATACTGAAAAAGCTGAAAATACTGAGAGAATAGTGCTTGCAAACCTGCAGAATATGCATTTCTGCTCTGGAATCTATATGGGAGCTGACAAAAAAAAAAAGAATTTACCTTTATATGAAATCAGAGGTTTACAGAGCAGAGTACGGCCACATAGAGATCTTTTGGTGTTATGTTGCCATAGTTGCCTACAATCCTGAAATTATTTTGTATTGTCACAAATTTTCATGTGCTTGCCCTTGCTTGAAAATGAGTAGGGTTTATGCAGGACTGGTGCAAGGATTTTTGCCACCCTAGGCAAAAGCTAATTTTGCCGCCCCTCCTTGACTCCGCCCATTAACCATGCCCTTTGATCCGCCCCTTTTTTGTCGGCCACCTATTCAATGATTGTTACATGCAACGTTTTACTTGACCAGCTAATTTTAGATATTCTACAGCAGTCCCGTTACAATCGCCCCTCCACCAATCAGCCTTTCGACTAAATAATAAAAATAGTAAAATCAGGCTGACGATGGCTGGTCCTAGGAGATGACACAGAGGTGGCCACGGACTGTGCTGTGCGGAGGACTGGCCCTGTGGTGCCAGTGCTTACTGTGACAGGTGTCCCCTGGACAGGGCAGGATTTGGCAACTTCACTGACACTTGCATTATACTCTTTGCAGGACATTACCTGGTTAACCAAGCCATGGGACTGGAATAATGGACCCAACCATGAAGCCATGGGCTGCACACCTCCCGTAACCTCACTTACCTGGCACTGCCAGGCTAGAATTGTGAGGGCACTTACAGTCACCTTCCCCATGTACAGTACATTACAGACTACTTTTCTGGAGGTGCCCGATCCCGGTACTAATAAACATTATGCGCTCTGCGCACATGACCTACCACCTCGGCAGTCTCTTAAGCCTCATTTACACATCAGTGTTCAGTCAGTGATTTCCATCAGTAATTGTGAGCCAAAGCCAGGAGTGTAGGCTACACAGACACAAAGTATAAGGGAAAGATCTACACCTGTTCTGTGTTTAGAGCCGCACCTGGTTTTCGCTCAAAATCACTGATGAAAATCACTGGCCGAATACTGACTATGTGAATGAGGCATTAGTCACCACCATCATCCAACAGGCACCCTGCAGCCTCCAGTCCTGCTGCTGCCATTCCACCTTCTGTTCAAACTTTGGACCTGGAGAGATGCCAGCCCCCCCATTGTAGTATTTATTATATTTAGACAATGGGGGGGGGGGGGGGTTGGGGGTGGGGGACTGGCATCTCTCCAGGTCCAGACTAAAGTTTGAACAGAAGGTGAAATGCACTTTAATGCTCCATGAGTCATGGCATTAAAGTGCATTTCGACCTTCTGTTCAAGCTTTAACCTGGCCCGACCTGGAGAGATGAGGGCCCCAACCCCCCCCCCCCCCTAAATATAATAACTACTATTAATGGGGTATTAAATTAAATCTGGTTTGTAAGTCAGGGGCTAATTGGAAAATGGGTGAGGACAGCCAGGACCTTTCAGTAAACTACCTTACACTCAGCTCCGGGCGGTAACAGGCAGTGCGGGCGGCGGAGCTCACTCACTGATGTCACGCTCCTGTGCCGCCTAGTGGGAGGAGCAGGCGCTTGACATAAGTGAATGCCGCCCGCGCTGCCTGTTAATGGAGCTTAGTGTAAGGTAGTAAAGAGATGAGCGCAGGAGGGGAGAGATCTGAGGTAGGGAGTGCGTAGGAGAGTCAGAGCGGCGCCCCCAGCAAGAGGGCGCTCTACGTCGTGGCCTACCTTGCTTATGGGTGGCATCAGCCCTGGGTTTATGTAACTTTCCCCGTAAGTGGGTGTTCCCGGGAGGGTTTGAGGTGGACCTGGAGTGGTGCCATCATTTGTCCATCAAAGTCAGATAGGATATAGCCATTTTGGCGGCCAAACGTTGCCTCCTTCACGAATGGCTCCAACCTAGGGTTCCAACCTCTACTGTCGTCTATCAACACATCAGAAAATATTTTGAATTAGAAAAAGCAAAAGCAGAAAGGCTTCGGGGTAGATACATTCATAACCTGTTAAAGAGATAAGAGTCATTTGTGTTAGCGGGATTTACTGACGCGGAAAGACACGTAATTATGCTGCCCTTTATTCATAGTGAATGGTATTTGAAGAGAAAGGTGGCCAATACACTGGGAAAGTTATAGGTGGATTGATGGTGGATAAAGTGGATGAATTCATATGACAAACTTTAGTAAAGCGGTACCGTGCCTGGCCAGCAGAGGGGGGGAGGGGGCAGGGAGTTGGGAGGGTTTTTTTCTCTGAATATTATACTGGTGGGTGTACAGTAATGATAGAGAGTCTCCCCCAGAAGTTCTAGGAATAGCTCTACATGAACGGTATTAAATACGAAAATGTCTGGTCAGAGAGGTTGGTAATTGCTCTGTTACAGGAATGGATGTCCTTAATTTGATTAGAGGACTCTACCACTTACTCTGCTGTTAATGATTGTGACAAATACTGTACAGAACACATTGTTTTGACTCAACTTGTATGATGGGATAAAAATTATATATAAAAAAAAAAAAAAAAAAGTCAGATAGGTGCGTTTACCTCCAGACTGGGCCCCCAGCGGTGAAGGAGAGCACACCAAGTATGCAAAGCCACCTTTCCATTAACTACAGTATGTCTTCCAGAAATTGCCAAGACAGTTTTTTGCTGTATTCAAAACTGTCATAGAGGTAAATGGAGAGTGGCTGCACTTGTGTGGTGCATTCTCCTTCACTTCCGGCAATAGGATCAGGCCCCAGAGGTGGGAACCGTACCTATCTGACCTTAATGGCATATCCTAGTGACAACTCCTTTAAAGGGGTTACCCCATAAAAAAATATCTGGCAAAAATCACATCATTATTTTAACTATATCAGTGTAAACGTGTTGCTTTCCTGTGTCGTTTTTACTACTTTTTGGTTCTTTTACATGGATCAATGTTACAATCAATTGTCAGGACTGTTGGTTCCCAATAATTGCCTGCTCTTCAGAGGTAATAGCTTTATTTACATGTATCAGTCACCTCCTCTGTATGGAAACTAGAGAATCATTGTATCTAGACATCCGATTCCTATTTACACATGGATATGTGCAGCTCAGAAACATTAACCTTGGTACTGGACACAAGGCTGATGAACAAGGGTTCGCTCATTCATCAGGTGATTGCTGGCACCATTACAGTGGCCAGTTTCAGGAACAAGCATTTGTACAGACGGTCATCCCTTATAATTTGCCAGATTATCGTACCATGTAAAAGGATGTTTAGTGGTGCTTAAAATTTTGTAAAACCCTCAGAATTTTCAATATTTCTGCAAACATTTGACCAAAAAACTACATACGATTTTCACATAAGACCTAAAAGTAGATAACAGTAACTAAATCATACAAATCAGTTACAAATATTAGACTTGGCTATTTATTTATTGAGGAAAATGATCCAATCACATGTCCATGAATGGCAAAAGTATGTAAACTGTTAGGATTAGCAGATAATTTGAAGGTGAAATTAGTCAGGTGTTTTCATTTAGTGGGATCACAATCAGGTGTGAGTAGATGACCTGTTCTATCTAAAGAACAAAGATCTATCAAAGTCTAATCGTCACATCACATATTTGTGAAAGTGTAACATGGCATAAACGAAGGAGATTTCTATGGATCTCAAAAGAAGAGTTGTTGATGCTCATCAGGCTGGAAAAGGTTACAAAACCATCTCTAAAGCATTTGAACGCTAGCTGTTACACAGGTTGTATACAAATTGATGAAATTCAAATTTGTTATTACCCTCCCCAGGAGTGGCCAGCCAATATCATGCCAAGAGCAAGGCATGTAATAGTCTGTCACAAAGAGGAACCCAACATAAGGTCTTTTTTTACATTAGTTAATGTTCATAAATCCACCATCAGGAGGACACTGAATAACAATACTGTGCTTGGAGAAAGCTGCAGCTCTCCAAAAAGAGCATTGCTGCTCATCTGCAGTTTGCTAAAGACCATATGGACAAGCCAGAAAGCTATTGGAACAATGTTTTGAAGATGCATGAGACCAATAGAAAAGTGTTATGTCTGAAGAAATGAAAACGCTGCATTCCAGCATAGAATCCTTATGCCATCTGTAAAACACAGCAGTGGTAGTATCATAGTTTGGGATACCTTTTTTGCTGGATCTGGTCCAGGACGTCTCACCAATTTTGAATTGTACCAGCAAATTGTAAAGGAAAACGTTGGGACAATCGTGCGTGAGTTGAATCTTAAGAGAATGACCCTGAGTATTTGTACCAAAGAGTGGTTAAAGGGAATCTGTTCCTATACATCCGTCCGCCATTGACTTTCAGTGGTGTTCATGACGGATCCGTATTGGCTATGTTAAATATAATACAACTGGATCCATTCATAACAGATGCAGACGGTTGTATTATCAGTAACGGAAGCGATTTTGCTGATCCATGACGGATCCAGCAAAAACGCTGGTGTGAAAGTAGCCTAAGTAGATGACACTTTCATTAAGTCATGTACACAGAGGCAGAAATTGGCATGCTGTGGATTTTCAGTGTAGATTTCACCCTTTGGAAAACTGGGCATGCTAGTCCACCACTGAATGCGGGAAAAGGTGAACCACAATTTCAGCCACAAGATAAACAGCAGAGGGTGCTGCCAGAGACAAAAATGTAATGTCCATAAAAAAGGACTGTATTTTTTAATTTTTGTAATACTTCATTTGATATGCCCTATTCATTGCATAGTAATACTTTTAGTGGGATTAACCCCTTTCATGATCTTTTGTCTGAATGTTTACACTAGACAAAATAAGAACAAAAATAAAGCTGTAATAACACCCATCAACAGTGCCTTCCTGCTTGCTGGCAGTCTCCAAGTGTGAACAGTTTCTTTTTTTTCCTCTCCTTTCTACACTAAATAGAGCACAGATTTACCAAAGCTTGAAGAAAAACTGAAAATGCATTGTAGATATGTGATGGAGATCATAGATTGTGCTACACATAAAGCTTCACTTCTATTATCTGTTTGTTTGATCGTTATTCTTTAGTACAGAGTCAGATTTGTTTATCATGAATTTAGCAATGTAATTATCAGCATTCTGCAACTTCCCTTTGCAACCCTGGGCAATTAGAGTCGTGGCAAATAGGCATAAGAGTTGCATGCCCCGATTTATTATGTGGCACTAAGACATATTACTAACCATCGCCTACTGTTCAGTTTTGTTGAGTATTTTGTTTTTTAGCCATTTACGTGTTCCAGTGGCGTAAATTATAATCAGAGGCCAAGTCCCTGGGATAGTTAACCCTCTCACTGTCTTTCCTACTGCAGTACCCTTAATCATTTTGAGTACTTAGTTAGTACTGGAGCTGTCGATTGCAGAAACTGCCATCCGTAAACGACCCCCCTATGCCTTGTATGTTTATATAATTTGTCAACAATTGTGGGTTTTATTAGGCTTTATGGGCCTTCATTAAAGAATGTATAGCTTGCACACTGTACAACATCAGAAGATATTTCACCATAAACCAGAAAGAAACTTCAGGCTGTGGAATGTAATAAATGTTTAAGAGACTTCCTTCCTTCCATTATTTACTATGACTTTGCTTTTATAACAGTAAGTGTTCCCTTTTATTAGTGCCGATGTCTTGCTGGAGTATTTCTCTGGACTACTTAGAAATGCCACATTTTACCTTAAAGGCTCTGTAGACTTGCAGATACGTGGAGGTAAAGACAGTGCGGCTGTGACTGACCGACTGTGTCTGTTAGCTAAAGATTGTCTTGTGGTCAGTGTGGTGAAAGACCCTTTTTCTCCCACCCGTGAAATATACATTATAGCTGTAACCTGTGTTTTCATCATTGCTTCTTTTTTTCCCCTTTGTTTGACTTGCTTGTCATTCTGAATTTGAGTCTTTGACCCAGCGGTCCTCTATTTTTTACCATGTTCTTCCAGCCAAGCGCTCCTATACACTGGTGTTCAGGAGACCATTTGTGAATATTTTTATTTTATTATTGAAGACCATTGTTGAGATTAAGTCAAGTTGGAAGAAGAACCTTATGTCTGCACATGTACTGTATCTATTCATTACCTAATGTTTATGGAGCACCTGGATATTCTTCTGCTTACAATGGTCCCCGCTGGGGAATCCAGTCTAATTTCTCCAGTTCAATCATTCACTATAGTCACAGGGAGCCTGTTGACCTAAGCATATTTTTGAAGTTTGGGGAAAAAAAAACATTATCCCAAGGAAACCCCTGCAAACAGATATAGTTAGATTCATTTTGTAGCCTCCAATGCTATGCAAATAACGGTAGTTCACACATATGGTGCAATGTTGTCTCCTTAAAGGAGTTTTCTTGTTTGCATCAACATCCTTCAAAATATTTATTGGTGAAGACAGCTGTAATTTTGTAATGTATTTTTTTATTGCATCTATCTTCTGTTCTGGGCTGTTGCCATATGCCCATGTCCATGCCGCAGCTCTAATTTCCTGTGTTGTCATGTCCATGGGCGTGTCAGTGATAGGGCAGTGTCTTTGTAACTGGGTCGGAGGAGCTGGTCGTTGACGTTGTTAGAGGCGGTGCTGGAGTTGAGAAAGGAGTGATCATGGGTTTGGTTGGATGCAGCAACAGGAAATGCACTATACAGCAGGCACGTGGCCACAATGCATGTGAAACATGCTCCCGCTGACCCCCATCATTAAACCCTTCAGATGCCATGATAAACACTGATCGGAGCCCCCGCAGTAAAATCTGGGGCTAATAGTTAATAAATAAAAGGTTTGAAAAAAGTTGACAAAAAATAAAACACTAAAATATTAAAAATTTAAAGCATTCCGCTTCCCAATTTTACATATAAAAATATAGAAACAATAAAAAAATAAACATATTAGGTATCGCTGTGTCTGAAAATGTCTGAAATATATATATATTTTTTTAAATTCCTGTGCGAAGAAATACCATAACCCAAAAAATTGAAAACACGTGATTAGGCATTTTTTAGTTGTCTTATCCCCCTCAAATATTGATTAATCAATAAGTCGTACATACCGCAAAAATTGTACCAATAAAAACTACAGTTCGCTACTCAAAAGGCAAGCCCACATACAGCTCTAAAGCCACATTGAGCCACAGAATTAAGGACGTCTTGTCATTTTTAGTGCACAATGAGCGGCGTGATTTTAAAGTCCCAAAAACCTTGACAGAATTGTTTTTTGTTTTTCAATTTTACCCTACAAAGAATTTTTGTTCCCAGTTTTTCAATACAAGACATGGTAATTTAAATGGCGGCATTAAAAAATGAATCTTGTCCCGCAAAAAATAAGCCCTCATATGGCTAAGTAAACAGAAAAATAAAATAGTTATGGCTATTGGAACATGGGCAGGAAAAATCAAACATGTAAAAATGAAAATAGTCACAGTCTTTAACCTGTTTGCTACCAGCGCCGTATTAACAAGGCGCCTGTTCCACATGCAGCGGGCGCCATGACCGGCAGGTCTCTGATGTTTCATACAGCAGAGACCTGTGGCTAATTACCGTGACCAGCAATAATACCGATCGCGGTAATTAAAGGCTTTAGATGCCGTGATCAAGCGAGATTACAGCATCTAAATGCGCTTCCTACCGATGCCCCTTGCGGCCAATATGGGCATCGGTAGTTGCTCTGAACACTATGGCTTTAAGTGTTCATGCTGCAATTCTTAATTTGGCCACCAGATGGCAGTCCAGGATAAGAAATAAGCAACTTCTAGTTTAAATGTCATTTTTAAAAATCCCTGATAGAACAAAATCAAAAATTAAAAAACATTATTTATAGGCTCATATATGAATCACAAAAAATGTTAAAATATATATATAAAAAAAAAGTTTAAACAACCCCCATCTCTATATACAAACCGGATTCCAAAAAGTTGGGACACTATACAAATCGCGAATAAAAACTCAATGCAATGATGTGGAGGTGCCAACTTCTAATATTTTATTCAGAATAGAACATAAATCACGGAACAAAAGTTTAAACTGAGAAAATGTACCATTTTAAGGGAAAAATATGTTGATTCAGAATTTCATGGTGTCAACAAATCCCAAAAAAGTTGTGACAAGGCCATTTTCACCACTGTGTGGCATCTCCCCTTCTTCTTACAACAATCAACATACGTCTGGGGACCGAGGAGACCAGTTTCTCAAGTTTAAAAATAGGAATGCTCTCCCATTCTTGTCTAATACAGGCCTCTAACTGTTCAATCGTTCTGGGCCTTCTTTGTTGCACCTTCCTCTTTATGATGCGCCTAATGTTCTCTATAGGTGAAAGATCTGGACTGCAGACTGGCCATTTCAGTACCTGGATCCTTCTCCTACGCAGCCATGATGTTGTGATTGATGCAGAATGTGGTCTGGCATTATCTTGTTGAAAAATGCAGGGTCTTCCCTGAAAGAGATGACGTCTGGATGGGAGCATATGTTGTTCTAGAACCTGAATATATTTTTCTGCATTGATGGTGCCTTTCCAGACATGCAAGCTGCCCATGCCACACGCACTCATGCAACCCCATACCATCAGAGATGCAGGCTTCTGAACTGAGCGTTGATAACAACTTGGGTTGTCCTTGTCCTCTTTGGTCCAGATGACATGGCGTCCCAGATTTCCAAAAATAGCTTTGAATCGTGACTCGTCTGACCACAGAACAGTCTTCCATTTTGCCACACTCCATTTTAAATGATCCCTGGCCCAGTGAAAACGCCTGAGCTTGTGGATCTTGCTTAGAAATGGCTTCTTCTTTGCACTGTAGAGTTTCAGCTGGCAACGGCGGATGGCACGGTGGATTGTGTTCACTGACAATGGTTTCTGGAAGTATTCCTGAGCCTATTCTGTGATTTCCTTTACAGTAGCATTCCTGTTTGTGGTGCAGTGTCGTTTAAGGGCCCGGAGATAACGGTATCCAGTATGGTTTTACGGCCTTGACCCTTACGCACAGAGATTGTTCCAGATTCTCTGAATCTTCGGATGATGTTATGCACAGTTGAGGATGATAGATGCAAAGTCTTTGCAATTTTTCGCTGGGTAACACCTTTCTGATATTGCTCCACTATCTTTCTGCGCAACATTGTGGGAATTGGTGATACTCTACCCATCTTGGCTTCTGAGAGACACTGCCACGATGAGAAGCTCTTTTTATACCCAATCATGTTGCCAATTGACCTAATTAGTGTTAATTGGTCTTCCAGCTCTTCGTTATGCTCAAATTTACTTTTTCCAGCATCTTATTGCTACTTGTCCCAACTTTTTTGCGATTTGTTGACACCGTGAAATTTTGAATCAACATATTTTTCCTTTAAAATGATACATTTACTCGGATTAAATGTTTGATCTGTCATCTACATTCTATTACAAATAAAATATTGACATTTGCCATCTCCACATCATTGCATTCAGTTTTTATTCACAGTTTGTTTAGTGTCCCAACTTTTTTGGAATCCGGTTTGTAATTAAAAAAATAAATACCTAAATATCAATAAATATAAACATCATGGTATCGTCGCAACCGAAAATGCCTATACTATTAAAATATTAAAAAATATTCCAATACGGCCATTGGCTAATAAAATGTGATCAAAAAGTCACATACACTCCAAAATGGTATCAATAAAAACTACAGATTGTTCCGCAAAAAATGAGCCCCTAAACGGCTCAGTAGACATAAGTGTAAAAAAGTTATGGGGGTCCGAATATGTTGATGTAAAAAAAACTTTTTTATCGAAGTTTAAATTTATTTTTACACTATTTAGACATAAAACACCTACACATATGGGGTATCGTTGTAATCGTACTGAACCAGAAAATAAAGGGCATGGGTCAGTTTTGCCGTAAACAAAACGCCGTGGGAACAAAACCCCTAAAATGGTGGAGGAATTGCCATATTTAAAGGGGTTCTGTAGTTTGTTACAACTGATGATCTATCCTCAGGATAGATCATCAGCATCTGATCGGCAGGGGTCTGACACCCGGGACCCCCGTCGATCAGCTGTTTGAGAAGGCAGCGGCGCTCCTGGAGCGCCGCGGCCTTCTCACTGTTTACTGCTGCTAGTGACGTCACGACTTGTATCAAGTGGTGTGGGCGGGGCTAAGCTCCATTCAGTGAACAGAGCTTAGCCTACGCCACTTGCATACAAGTCGTGATGTCACTGGGCAGGGCGCTATCAGCGGTAAACAGTGAGAAGGCCGCGGCGCTCCTGCAGCGCTGCTGCCTTCTCAAACAGCTGATCGGCGGGGGTCCCGGGTGTCAGACCCTTGCCGATCAGATGCTGATGATCTATCCTGAGGATAGATCATCAGTTGTAACAAACTGCAGAACCCCTTTAATGGTGCCATTAGAAAGTACAACCTGTCCCGCAAAAAATAATCCCTTATATAGCTATGTGACTGGAAATATAAAAAAGTTATGGCTCAAGGAAAACGTGAAAACGAAAAAACCTCCGGTAGCCTAAGGGTTAAG
The DNA here is from genome assembly GCA_033119425.1 of Bufotes viridis. NCBI lineage: Eukaryota > Metazoa > Chordata > Amphibia > Anura > Bufonidae > Bufotes > Bufotes viridis. The sequence continues at coordinate 130,331,413 of CM065597.1, read as the reverse complement.
GGGTTAATGGGGATGAGCTGCAAAACCAGAAAAAGCCAAGAGCTTAAGGCCCCTTTACACAGGCCGACAATTGAGTAGATCATCACTAACCAGCATTACTAGTACCGCTCGTTAGCGGTGTAAATGCACCGACGATTACCCGTGAATGAGCAAAACGCTTGTTCATCTAGTAATTATATCTTTTGTGCGGCACAAAAGATCATATTTTTTCAGTGGCAGATTGTGCTGTGTAAACACCGTCTGCTGCTGGGAAACAACGAGACAGTATGGGGAAGAGCTATGGCATTAGTGATCACTCCTCCCCATACTCTGGAGGAGCTTGAGAAGATTGGTGCATGTAAATGCATCGGTCTCCTCCGCTAGTGATCAGCTGATTGTCGGAAGGAACACGTCAGAAGGGAGCAGATAAGCTTTGACAATCACCTATTGTGAATGGTGGATTCTGTCTTATCTATTCACAGAGGTGATATCATTACAGGCAGAATTATGAATGACAGATAAGACCCCTTTCACATCTGCGTTTTTCCTTTCCGTCCTAGAGTTCCGTCCTCGGGGTTCTAGGACAGAAAGATACTGATCAGGATTATCCCAATGCATTCTGAATGGAGGGAAATCCGTTCAGGATGCATCAGGATGTCTTCAGTTCAGTACTGACAAGTTTTTTGGCCGTAGAAAAATCTGCAGCATGCTGCGGATTTTCCTCCGGCCAAAAATCCTGACGACATGCCGCATGGAAGGATCTGGAATTAATGCCCATTGAAAAGCATTAATCCGGATCTGACTTTAAGCTAAACGTCGTTTCGGCGCATCGCCGTATCCGACGTTTAGCTTTTAAGAATGGTAACCATGGCAGCCAGGATGCTACTAAAGTCCTGGCTGCCATGGAAAAGCAGCGGGGAGCCGGGGGAGAAGCTACTTACCTTCCGTGCGGCGGCCGGGGCTCTCCTCGATGATGTCACCGGGTCCCTGCGTCGCATGGTTCACATAGCTATGCTATGGATCGTACGGCGCATTGCTCACATAGCATAGCTATGTGATCCATGCGACGCAGGGACCCGGTGACAAATTCGAGGAGCACCCCGGCCGCCGCACGGAAGGTAATAGCTTTTCCCCCGGCTCCCTGCTTCTTTTCCATTGGAATGAAGCCGTGAAACGAGAAGGCGCTCATAGGGTAATACGTCTAGGAACTGTGTTATTGTGCTATTAAAATATTAGTTGTGTGCTCACCTTGTTTATTTCTTTTTTGCCCGTTCTTTATATGTTGCGCTGTAGGGGGATAATCGGTGGATGCTGCCAGGCACGTCCAAAATTCCCGTTGGTGGCTGGCTGGGCCGCCGTACGGAATCTCGTCTATAGTAGAAGTTTCGCCTCACACATATGTAAGAGTGTTTAGCTTTATGGACACCTTTTGGCGCAATACACCTAGCCCAGATGGTAGTGTGCAGAGTAAATTTTATTTGACAACGCGTTTCGGGGTCTCGGCGACCCCTTTATCAAGTCTATAGAAAGATAGTGTTGATACATGGTCATACATAATACGTATATACAAAAATGTATTAAGCATAAATCTGAATATATATAAATGCATTAAAATTGTAGGTTTATAAATATTGGTATCAAGGTATCCTAATGAAAGTCCAATAAAATACAATAAAATTCTAGGAATATATTAAAATAACTTATTCGTGAGATATTTCTGTTAAAAATACATCATGGGTATTTCTAATTACATCACATAATGTAATGAGTGTAGGGACTGGGATGGATGTAATCGGTTCTATTATTGATAACTATAAATGCTCATAACGACCAGATCCGTAAAATGTTATGTATAATGACTGGTAGTATATATATGTATGTATAGTGACTAATGTCATAACAAAATCAAAATGTAAAAAACAATATATAAAAAAAAAAAAAAAAAAATTTATATAAAATAGAGAGGAAAACGAAAAAATAGATACTGTGACCGCAGCCCATATATCAATGTGCGTGTACAATAAAGCAGGTGATACCTGTTTTGCTCGCCAGCGGAGTGGTGATAGAGGGTGCCAGTCACCACGTCGTCTTTACACCTGTCAATGGGATGATTGTAAGTTTTAATGGGTGCAAGTGTGGGATCAATATAATAATCCATACATAGTGGCCATCTCTTTGTTTAGTACTAGCAGGGTGGAGAGTGGTTGATATGCATATATATACACAGTGGACATCTCTTTGTTGATTACTAGCGGGGTGGAGTGGTGGAAATGCATATATACACTTGTATATCTAGTGGATTACTAGCGTCCACTAGATATACAAGTGTATATATGCATTTCCACCACTCCACCCCGCTAGTAATCAACAAAGAGATGTCCACTGTGTATATATATGCATATCAACCACTCTCCACCCTGCTAGTACTAAACAAAGAGATGGCCACTATGTATGGATTATTATATTGATCCCACACTTGCACCCATTAAAACTTACAATCATCCCATTGACAGGTGTAAAGACGACGTGGTGACTGGCACCCTATCACCACTCGCTGGCGAGCAAAACAGGTATCACCTGCTTTATTGTACACGCACATTGATATATGGGCTGCGGTCACAGTATCTATTTTTCGTTTTCTCTCTATTTTATATAATTTTTTTTTTTTTTTATATATTGTTTTTTACATTTTGATTTTGTTATGACATTAGTCACTATACATACATATATATACTACCAGTCATTATACATAACATTTTACGGATCTGGTCGCATGAGCATTTATAGTTATCAATAATAGAACCGATTACATCCATCCCAGTCCCTACACTCATTACATTATGTGATGTAATTAGAAATACCCATGATGTATTTTTAACAGAAATATCTCACGAATAAGTTATTTTAATATATTCCTAGAATTTTATTGTATTTTATTGGACTTTCATTAGGATACCTTGATACCAATATTTATAAACCTACAATTTTAATGCATTTATATATATTCAGATTTATGCTTAATACATTTTTGTATATACGTATTATGTATGACCATGTATCAACACTATCTTTCTATAGACTTGATAAAGGGGTCGCCGAGACCCCGAAACGCGTTGTCAAATAAAATTTACTCTGCACACTACCATCTGGGCTAGGTGTATTGCGCCAAAAGGTGTCCATAAAGCTAAACACTCTTACATATGTGTGAGGCGAAACTTCTACTATATGCTTCTTTTCCATGGCAGCTGGGACTTTAGTAGCGTCCTGGCTGCCATGGTAACCTGGAAGCATATTGAAGACTGATCAGTCTTCAAATGCTTTCAGTTGTCTTGCGTTGTGACGGGTCCGGCAGGCATTTCCGGCGACGGAAGTGCACGCGGGATCCTCATAACGCAGATGTGAAAATGGCCTAAGCAGGCAACTGCAGTAAAGTGATCTCTACAGACCAAGAAGTGACATCTATTATTAGACTTAGTGGCCAGTGCGAAAACTGCAGGAAATTATGTTTTTTGTTTAAATATAGACAGTGACATGGAAAATGAAAAATATAATCGTTACAAATTATTGAAAAATATGTTCAACATAAAAACTTGATTTAAATAATGTCATTTTCTGATGACACATTCCATTTAATAAGCCCCTCTCTCTTTCTTTAAAAAACCCAGACAGTGTGTTACATGGACAGACCAGTGATTTCATTGTCCCTGTGTAATCTTTAACTTCCCCTTTGTTGGTGCAGACGGGGTACTAAATGCTTGTTCCCATGCAAATTACAGCTGACCACTGATAAACCCTTTAATAATCTTAGGGGGGGCATGCATGAAATATTGTGCTATGAAATATATGTTTCTTACTTCTACACCTGCTACTGTATTTGCTGCAGATTTTGTGCATGCAGTTGCGTGATGTGGTTAAGGATAGTGCTAGAGCAGCAATTTATGCTATGAATTCAGCCAAAAAAATATTCATCTGAGATTTCAGATTTTACTGCTTCAAGCAGATACACTTTGGCGTATAGTCTCTGGAAAATCTGCAGCAGACACATCCCGCATGAACATACCCTAAATGCTTAGTTTTTTTTCCTATATTTACAGCCCATTACTGCAGATCTCTGTTTTTGGATAAGATGAGTAGAACAGGGGCTTCACTCTTTGAAGAATTAATGGTAATTTGCAGAAGGACAAATGCATTGTTATTTTTTTTTGTAAATGTTTGCCATAATTGAATAGAGTTGAAACCAGAGGTGTACATACACTATATAAAGACACATATGCATGTTTTTCTCAATATCTGACATGAAATCAGAATAAATCTTTCCTGTTTTTGGTCAATTGGGATTACCATTAGGGGTGGGACGATATGGCGATATAGACGATATGAATTTGTGCCACGATATCGATTTCATCTATATCGTCATATCGCGGTAGAACATGGTATGCGCCGCTCTCGGCGCATACCATGTTCTCCTGAGCCGGCACAGTGGAGAAGGAGGGAGTCCCTCCCTCCCCACTGAGAGCCACCAATGAGAGAGGAGGAGGGGAGGGACTTTAGCCACTGCCACCAATGAGAGCAGAGGAGGGGAGGGACTGTGGCCACTGCCACCAATGAGAGCTGGGCAGTGCAGAACGTCACAGGAAGGGAGAAGGAACGCCCAGGGAGAGAGACTGATGTCTCCTCCCTGGTGTTCCCACCATGTGACGGGGGCCAGAGCGGGCGAACGGAGCCCCGCACAGATATAATAGTAAGTGCCCCCTATGTGCTGCTACCTAATGAAAGGTCCTATAGGCCTATATGTGCAAGCCATATCCTATACCCCGCTTCTATGACTGCCTGCTGCGATCCGCCGCAATTAACCCCTCAGAACCTGAGGGGTTAATTGCGCTGGATCGCAGAGTGCAGTCACAGAGGCCCAGTATGGTATATGGCTGGCACATGCAGGCTACGTTTCTATTCACTCATTGGTGGCACAGTGGGCTCCTCCTCCCCCCCCCCCCGATCATTGGTGGCAGTGGCGGTTGTGATCGGAGCCCCAGCAGTGTAATGCTGGGGCTCCGATCGGTTACCATGGCAGCCAGGACACCACTTATATCCTGGCTGCTATGGTCAGCTCCCTGCTGCTGTGTGCACAGAGCCCAGGGCAGTAGGGTCAGTGTCAAGTCCTATTTACCCTGACAGAGATCTATCAGGGTGAATAGGACAAGGGTTCTAGCCCCTAAGGAGGCTAAATAGTTATTAAATAAAAAGTTGAAGGGAAAAAAAAAAAAAGTTTAACAACCCTCCCTCCAATATAGAAAATATATATCGCATATCGCACATGCTTCATATTATATCGCAATATAAATATTAATTACCATAATTAATATTATTTGCCAAATGCCAGAATAATGAGAGAAATAGAATGTTTTAAGGCAAAAGTTTACATACATTTCATTAATATTTGGTACCATTGCCCTTAAACTTTAAGACTTGGGTCAAACGTTTTGGATATCCTTCCACAAGCTTCTCATAATAGTTGGTCAGAATTTGGGCCCATTCCTCCTGACAAAACTGCTGTAACTGAGCCATGTTTGTTGGTCGCACCTGCCTCTTCAGCTTTGTCCATAAATTTTCAATAGGATTGAGATCAAGCCACTTTGTAACCAGTTTGGCATTATGCTTCGGCTCATTGTCAATTTGGAATACCCATTTCTGCCTAAGCTTTAACTTCCTGCTTGATGTCTTGAGATGTTGCTTCAGTATTTCCACATAATCTTCTTTCCTCATGATGCCATCTATTTTGTGAAGTGCACCAGTCCCTCCTTCAGCAAAACAACCCCACAACATGATGCTGCCACCCCCGTGTTTCATTCACAGTTTGGATGGTGTTCTTAGGCTTCCAAGCTTCTCCCTTTTTCCTCCAAACATAACGATGGTCATTATGGCCAAAAAGTTCACTTTTATTTTCGTCAGACCACACGACATGTCTCCAAAAATGTAAGTCTTTGTTCCTGTGTGCATTTGCAAACATTAATCTGGCTTTTTATGTTTCTTTTGGAGAAATGGCTTCTTCCTGGCAGAGTGGCCTTTCAGCCCATGTTGATACAGTACTCGTTTCACTGTGGATATTGACACAATCTTACCAGCTTCCGCCATCATCTTCACTAGGTCTTGCTTTTATTCTTTTTATTAGGTGTGTATCTAATTAACTCAGATGTTGCCAACAAACCTAACAGAAGATTCCAAACACATGACATCATCATATGGGCAGTCCAGAATTGTTTAAAGGCATAGTAATCTTAATGTATGCAAACTTTTGACATTGCAGTAAGTAATAAAAATGCCTTAAAACATTCTCTCTCTGTCATTATTCTGGCATTTGGCAAATAATAATAATTATGGTAATCCTAATTGACCAAAAACAGGAAAGGTTTATTCTGATTTCATGTCAGATATTGAGAAAACATGCATATGGATCTTTTTATATAGTGTATGAAAACTTCTGGTTTCAACTGTATGTGAAATATCCAGTTTCTTGAAATCTTTTTCTATTCATTTTTATAAAAATGTATAAAAACCACTAAACATATCTTTATAGATGAGAATAAAAAAAGTTTGGGATTTATAGATTGGGGCTTTAATGCAAATGGAAGGTTATTGGGGGAATAAATTGTTAATAAGTCATTATTTCCATATATTGAACTTTGATTTTCTCTCCAGGATTAGTTGGATATGATATCATATTTCACGTCTAAAAGAAGCATACAGACGGCAGAAAAAATGATATCACATTCTTATTTCTACCCATACTTTTTTGGGTAGGTTTTTAAAATACTGTAAGATACCACATAAAAGTATATGTTTAACTGGAGAAATTTTTTTTTTTTAATGAAATGATTTATGAGGTTAAACTATTGCTAGTATCAAACTACTCGTAGATATCTCATCTGCTAAACTATTGGAACCGAACCCGAGTTCGGGAAATGGTTTGTTACAGTATAAATCAATTTCTGAAGTTATTATGCAAAGACTCACGAGATTTTATGCGAATCGACTTCGGATGGTTCATCCGGAGTCAATTTGCTCATCTTTAGTAATTTCCATTTAGGCCCGTAATTTCCATTTAGACTTCAGTAGACATAATGCCCCTCCTGTTGTGCCCTATGTATTTACAATTCTCCACTAGTAGTGGCATCTGTAAATATAATGCCCCCAGTAGTGCATACATATATTATTAGTAACCCCTTTACATATAGTATCCCCCAGTAGGGGCCTGTTCACATTTAATGCCACCCGTAGTGCCCTATTGACATATGATGCCTCCCTGTAGTGGCCTATTTACTTATAATCCCCCTTTACATATAAGGTCCACAATAGTGGCCTCTTCATAATTAATGCCCTCTGTATATATAATGCCCCAGCTCCTCCCCCATAGTGCCCCCAGTAGTGTCGCAATAACAAATGACAAAACAGGTGCACACTGCGGTCTTACTAAGCCCTCAAACTGATGTTAAAATTGAGAGATTAGTCAACATGTCCTACAGTGGAGGACATGTCTTAAGCCTGAGCACCACGCCAAGGTTTCTCAAGTAGCTCGGGACCTAACACTCACCTACCTGTGCCATATGGGCAATACCAGGGGCCAGTGGGCGAAATTACAGGAATGTATAAGGCCGACTCGCAGCAGACTCCTCAGTTACCTCCAGCATGTAACCATGCCTGCAATAGGAGTAGGGAGAGGGCTGTGAGCCCCACCCAAGCCTGGCTGATATGGCTCAGGCCTCACAGGTGCACCTAAATGTAGCCTGTGGATGGAAAACAGGCTACATTTACATGGGAGTTTATACACCTCCAAAAAATTATATATACACAAAAGAACTGAAAGGTGGCATGAAGCAGGATGTGCTCAACCCAAAAATGCAGTTACTGCCCCCCCCCCCTAAACAGTTAAGATATTAACAAGGAAGTCAGTGGTGGTAGAGGGGCACCTATTAGTGGTACAGAAATATTGTATAACACCTATAGAAGTTTGGTGGGGGCCTTCTATACCCCTGTATGCCTCTTTTTCTTATAGAGGAGAATATTATCGTTATGGGGGTCCGTTATGTAGAATCTGTGAGCCCCCTGAACACTATTGTATAAAACTATTTTGTCCTACATAATTAGATTTAGTTTCATCATAAAATCCCTGTCTTCTCCATCACATTGTAAATAAATATTATATCAAGAAAAATCTGTGTGTTAATCTTATTTTCTATTATTATTCATTTACGGTACTTATTTTTTTTTTTCCAGCGAGATGTCTATTTTTTTTTTCTTCATTATTTGTGTGTGTTAAGGATTTGCTGATAAGTCTATTTTGTAGAGAACATCAGCTATGAAAAATGAGAGCTTCTTCTCATGTTTCTGATTTGTAAATCTCGTTTATTTTAAAGGTTGCCTGTAATTTTTTTTCTTTTTCTTTTTTTATTTTGTAGTGTTTGCAAGAAAATGTTTCTTGGTTTATTCATGCTGACAACTGAAAAGCTTTGGACCTAATTAAAAGTATTTTCACTCGCACCTTTAGTGAACCATTTCATTATGCCGCAATGCACAGATTGCATTTTGAAATATGGTGATAGTTTAAATCTGACCTTTTAATCCCAAACTGCCAGAATTTCCTTAAAACTACACTCTCAGGGCCACGCTTTATGTATATTAGCTGTTTGGTTAGAAATTATCTTCTGTACATGCAGTGACTAACAGGCAGAGACATAACAAAATAAATGCATTTATTTCAACGGTATACCTGTGTAACGAGCTGTCCTTTTTAGCTGATATTTACGTTCTTTCATTTCCTGACATACTGATAGACTCTTTTGCTTTAACTACAATTGAAATTTTTCTACTGTTCCTGCTCCGCTACTGAAAAGCAGTTTGACAGTTTATGTAAAATGTCTTCACCCCCACTAGCCACTCTTCCAAATCAGAAAGGTAACTATAAATTCCATATCTCTGTATAGTAAATGCATTGCCGTTCAAGGGTCCTAGGAAAGCTCAGCAGCTGTCCCTATGGGAGCAGCAGTGGTAGCCATGTTCTGGGATACTTCATCCATGAGGGGAAAACTCACCTCAGATGGCTTCCTTCCTCGACTGGAAGGGGGAGGTGGGGGATGTCATTTGTTCAGTTATAATTCCATCCCAGCAGGTGTATCCCACCTTCAAATCTGGAGGTAGACCCAATTTTACTTTTCGCTCCAGGTAGCAAAAAATCTTGAAGCTCCTCTGGCCATATTGGTTGTCACACAGTTTTACCAGAAGTAGGTATATGGGCAATATATCTTTTTTACCTGTTTACGCATTGTCTTATTTCATTGAAATGTCTGTTTTTACATTAGAATAGTGATCTCCGGACAGTGGCCCTCCTTTAGGTGGCGGTCCAAAGGATGAACACCATTTCATTAGAGCAATGGGGAAAAATGCCTCCATCATATTGCATGCAGTGGAGCATACAGTTCTTAGTTTTGTTTAGTTTTTTCCATTAAGGATTCATTGTATTTCTCTAAAATCATAGGGCAATATATGGCACTTCAGCAGCACCCATTGTAATAGGAAGGCACAATCTTGCAGGATAGATTTTTTTATTTTTTTTTTACATCCCATCAGTGTGTAGACCGAATATGCCCAGTGTTTGTATGTGTAATTTATGTGTGCAAAAGTTATAGGCAAGTGTCAAAATGCTAAACATTGAGAATGTTTAAAAAAAACAGAAGTGTTAATAGTTTAATTTTATCAATTAACAAAATACAATATGAATGAACAAGAGAAATCTAAATCAAATCTGTTGATATTTGTTGTGACCACCCTTTGCCTTTAAAACAACATCAATTCCTCTAAGTACACTTGTACAAAGTTAGGGATTTTGTATGATTATAGTCAGGTGTATGATTAACCAATTATACAAAACATGATAATCTTCATTTTGATATGTACATTGAAAAAGTCATTAACTGAAACAGAAACAGTTGTGTAGGAGGCTCAAGAAGGAATAAGGAACAGCCAAACTCTGCTGCAAAGGTGAGGTTGTGGAAGACCGTTCTTATCACAGGTGATACACCATAGCGAGACTGAGCAATACTGCATCAACAAGGTTTCTCAGGCAAAGATTCAAAGCAGACTGGGTTTCAAGATGTGCTGTTCAAGCTCTTTTGAAGAAGCACAAAGAATCGCAAGATTTCCATCACTACCATTAGCTCAGAACTGGCAGAAACCAGTGTTACAACCAACTGTTCAGAGAAGTGCGGCCGGAAGTGGGCCTCATGGAAGAATTGTGGGCAAAAAGCCATATCATTGATGTGGAAGCATAACCAAGCGACTCAACTATTCACAAAATCTTAGGAACAGGGGTGCAGTAAAATGGCAACAGATGCTATAAATGGATGGGTCAAAATTTGACATAATTGGCTGTAACAGTAAGCAGTTTGTTCACTGAAGAGTTAGAGAGCGGTACATTAATGAGTGCCCACAGGCAACAGTAAATCATGGTGAAGGTTCCTTGCAAGTTTAGTCCTGCCTTTCAGCAAGTAAAGGGGAATTGCTCAGGATTAATGTTATCCTGAATTCTGAGAAAACCAGGAAGATACTCATCCAGCATGCACTACTATCATGGAGTCGTCTGATTGGCTCTAATGCATAGGTGGACTGGCCATGGATCCTACAGGGAAATTTCCTGGTGGGCCAATGCCCAGGGGGCAGCCCCAGCCCTCCTTTTGACCACCAGCCAGGTACATCAAGATCTGATTCTCTCAGCGTTAATAATGTAGGTGCATTAGGCACTTATGCATCTGGCCACCGGCTGCAGATGCCCTCCTGAATTTAACTGTATATTCTCAGGACGATGATACAGTTTCATACTGTGCCGTGGGCAGCAGCATTTTGTACAAGCCATCTCAACTGCCATGTTTGTTGCACCAGAACTGATAGACCTTGTGATGAGCCGACTTGTTGACTACGATATTTTGCCTGGAAGTCCACCTCTTGGCTTTAGAATGGATGGACAGATTTAATTTTGTATTCATTTAACTATCATTATGCAGTTTGGCAATTTTCTTGGCTGAGATACCGCTAGCGATGAGCTGGATGATGCTGTTTCTCTTTTCTTGGGAAATCTTCTTCATGGCTGCTCCTGGATTCCAACCAGTGTCCTTTCGCTTGGGAATCAACCTAATAACACAGTGAGCTATTAAAGAATGTGAGACCAGGTTGTAATTTAAAGAAGAAAAAGATTGTTCCACCACCAGGAGCAAAACAGTAACAATGCATTTACATGACAAGAATCTGCATAACTAATCATATGCTAAATTGTTCCAAGTCCAATTTGTGTATGAGATAGTCAAGATGATTGTCTATAAAATGATGGTAGTCTCACGTTTGAAGCTGTAGTGGATGGTGAGATATGGAGTCTGAAAGTCAAAAGTTCAAAACATTGTTAACCTTTTGCTTATCAGTGTATACATATAAAACTACAATCAGCCATTCTCTTCAACATTGAAACTGTGGGATCCTGACATGTTACAGCTAAATGTATTTCAAAAGGTCACTCTTTCACACACATTTGGCCACTAAAGTCTGTGTGTGTGCCCAACTTTCCAAAAATATACCAATAAACCAAAACATGCTTATCTATCCTGATTGGCACATGGCCAGCAATAGCTTTACCTACTTCAGGTTTCTCCATCATCTACAATGTAATGTTTGTTCTTCATCGTGTAGCCAAGCAGCGCGCATTGCGGATTTTCCCAATCATTAGTCTGGTTTGTAAAATATTACGAGGAACATGTTACATTAATTAGCAATTGCATCTTAAAGATGTTCTAATTCCGAGTGGCAAAACTTGGTGGTAAAGTTAAGTTCCTGTTTATTAAACAGCAGGTAGACTTTTTTTTTCCCCTGCAACGTGACTTCTGTTTTCTGTCGTTCGTCTGTTGGCTCATGAAAAGACTGTAGATCCATAGTGTAGATGGATTTAAAACTGTTAATTAAAGACTCCTTGTTCTGTTGAAATAATAATTAGTCTTTCTAATTGAAGTTACGAAAACTTGCTGAGAGGACATTTTCTAGCAGGTTAACGGAACAATGAGCAGCGACGGTGTAACAAACTACGTTCTTCACTATAATTACATTACCTGCAGTAGCGCAGTACTTTTTTATTTGATCTCGTGTTTTAAAGGAAAAGCTGTGTGTGTTTTTTTTATATAAACTGGGAAAACGGGCACATTGTGTTCCTATGACAAAGTGAGAGTTTGTTGAAAAGTGAAAACTAATGCAACCGCATTTTTTGCAAAAAATGGCAGCTGCAATTTCCTGTTCCTTTGTAAGTGAAAACACCAATCAAGGGATAGTCAGTTTTAGGCCTATATGGGGGAGGGGGGTGCAGTGAGGGCAGCTGCAGTGCGCTGCAGGTCTTCTCAGGTCAGTACTGCGCTGTGCTGAACTGTGGAGATGGACATTCCTTAGCAACACTCATTTAGAGAGCTCTGCTCTTTAAAGCATGAGACCTCAATGGCAGCACATCTTGAAGGGGCACAGCTTTGCCTTACTGCATCATAAATCGTATCAGTATAGGTGCACGGACTGCCGGATGTTGTGCCTAATTTATGACTATGTGTGAGTACCCGGCAGTGCGTCAGGTGCGTTAGATGTACAGTATCTCGCCCATAGTATCTAAATAGAAATGATTCAACTACAGAATATAGAAAATCAATGCAGAAATTAAGTTTTCCTAAACTTAATTTTTTTTGTTTGTGTGTATATTTTTGGGCTGTGTCTGGTATTGCAGGTTGATATGCCATTAGAGTCATAGTCCAATAAACAAGCTTGTCGGCTGATTGGCATCTCTTCTCACGATGACAATATGCACAATTGTCGGCTCCGCATCTCCCTGTATAATCAGGGATGTGCTGACGATAATCTGTAGAACTGAATGAGGGAGGAACGACATGCAAATGAGCTCCAATGGATGTGTTTGATCCATGGGCGCTCGCGTGGCTCTAATATCGAGCAATGTAATAGAGCTTCTCAATTCTGCAATATATTCTTATCTTCATTGCTTTCCTTTCACAATAGGATACCAACTTGCGGTAGCAGCTTGCAGGGAACCCTAACCCTGTAGACCTATCGGGGGAGAATTCCTTGCTGGCAATTTACAGCAGCATTTCTACCCCTAAAGGGGGGACATTCTAATGATTTATTAGGGAATAACTATTTATGCTATTTTATCATGCAATACAATGCTGGGATTTTGCAATAGAAATGCTGTTGATATGACGCAAATGAAATTCATTGCATTGGAAAGGGTGGAATCTGCAATGAAAATCCACAGCATAAATTGACATGCTTCAAATTTAAAACCTGGTAAGAGATATGTAATACGCTATCTATAAGTATTAAGGAACACTTACAACACATAAACATACAACTAAAGGGCAAGCTGCAATATTGACTACTTCAACGCTGATTGTTTGGAGTGCAATAACATCGCGGTACTGCTGCATTAACGCAGTGGTCAAAATTTGCTGTCTGACTCAACAAAGAGCATACAATGTGTGTAAGTGTAAAACTAAATATGATGAAACGTTACTAAATGTGAATTCATAACTTTGATACTATCTATGAACTTTTAAATAAGAAGAAGACGATTATAAGATGTAGTTAGCTAAACCGTCATTTATAACAATACATGCGTGAGCTCCGCATATTAGGGCACTAAAAGGGACCAAGAGCGAGCAATTGTTTTATGTTTGGATAATATTGTGTTTTATTTTATTTATATTGAAGTCATACATGTTAATAAGATCGTTTTTATTGTTTAAGCTTTCAATATAATAGAATGCGACAATCATGTATTTTTAGTAATAAATGTAGTTATTTACCATGAGCCGTGAGCCAGCCATTTTGTATATCTTTATGCTTCAAATTTAAAATCTGCACCATAGGTCTTTTTTTTTTCTGCATGGTTGAGATTTAGCTTTGCCAATAGTGTACAACCAGTGCAACTGCGCTGAATTCTATTCCTTATCTTCTCATCGCGAAAACCCGCGCGGGTGATCATGGGTCTTGTGGAATCACAGCTGGAAGGGTATCGGGATTGCAATTTGCACATCTAACTAAAGGCCCGCAACTTAGTACGGAGTGGAACAAGTAGGCAGTAACGTTTATTTTATTTTTTATAATGTATGGCACACTACTTCGGCTTCATACTGATGCTGATCAGTGGTGCGGCAGTGCGGGTCCGCGACGGCCATATGTGGGCAGGGCACGACAATGGCAGCAAATCCTTCATAGGGGCCTGGCCCCGGGGGCAAATTCATTTAAAAAAGAAGGGGAAAATAAACAATGGGATCAAAATGGAATATATACAGAGGGGTAAAAATGGATATACAGTATAATATATCCATTTTACCCCCTCTGTATATATTCCATTTTTGCCCCCACTGTATATATTTGTTTGCCCCTATATATTTCATGACTTTGCTCCCGGGTCCAGGCCCCTATAAAAGATTTGCAGGCAGCAAATCCTTCATAGGGGCCTTGCCCTGGGGGCAAAATCATAAAAAAAGGGGAAAACATATATACAGTGGGGGCAAAAAATGGAATATATACAGAGTGGGGGAAAATGGATATATTACTGGTATATATCCATTTTCCCCCTCTGTATATAATCCATTTTGCCCCCTCTGTATATATATATCATATATATACAGAGGGGGCAAAATGGAATATATACAGAGGAGGAAAAATAAAATATATACGGTGAGAGAGAGTTTTTCACATTTTAACTGTGGAGTACCCTCCGCTGATGCTGGCAGAATTTTTCTTTTCTTGAAAGATCCTCGTCTGCCCCCTGCTATCCCCCAAAGTTTTGGCACCTAATATGTTAATACCGAGCATTGGTACAGGGAGGAAGAGAATCCAGCGTTTCTCATTGGGTGTCTCCTTCTCCCCAGCTATGACACACTCAGTCCACTGCCATTGGACTGATCAGTAGTCCAGGGGGGAGGGGGGGGGGGATCAGTTTGCCCTGGGGCCCATAGAAATCTAGTTATGTCACTGTGTTCAACACTGCGTATTTGCCAAACAAAACTCTGACTGGAAATCTCCAGCATTTTAGTCACATGTTAACGTACACTTAAAAAGATTTTCCCAGATTTTCATAATGATGACCTATCCTGTGGATAGGTCATCAATATCTGATTAGTGGGGGTCGGGACACCCAGGACCCCCGCCGATCAGCTGTTTTGAGAAGGTACCGGCACTCCTGTGAGTGCCATCGTCTTCTCGAAGCTCACCAGGCACAGCGCCGTACATTATATAGCGGCTGTGCTTGGTATCACAGCTCAGCCCCATTTATTTGAATGGTGCTGAGCTGCTCCCAGGCCACTTGACACATGAATGTTTCCTTACTCGGCCTAGGAAAAGCATAGAGAGGCTGCGGCTCTCACATGAGCGCCGCAACCTTCTCAAACAGCTTATCGGTGGAGGTCTTTGGCACTAGGGGGCAAGCTGGTAGCACTGGGGGACAGCTGATGGCACTGTGGGGTCAGCTGAGTTTTTATAAAGAAAGATGTTTTAATTACTTTTTTGTTATTAGAGTTTTTGATTCATCGTTGGATTAATCAATAGAATTCCAAAAATAGGCGATAGCTGCATCCCTAATGTGGTGGTTTCCTTACTCTTCCTCTATTGCAGATGTTTTCAGGGAAAGAAGGGTCAGGTTTTTTGAGATTGAACATGCTCCATCAGCTTCAGATTGAAATCCCTTAGGACCACCAGAGGAAATGATTCTGAGGGTCCATTATTGTTAGAGCTTGGGCCTACCAGAGGATCCTCTGGTGGGCCAGTACGAGCCGTTGCTTCACTTTTTTCTTTCACCAAAGGTGTCTGGCCTTGGTTTACTCCCTAGTCAGAGCATGTGTTTGAGCCAGCTATGCATGTATATGGACAGTTGGATAAATTAGCTGTTAGCCCAATGAACACTTAGCTAACAGCTATCTAAAGTGTATGCCCAGCTTAAAGGGGTTCTCCAGGATTTTGATACTGATGGTCTGTCTTTAGTATAGCACATAAATATCTAATCAGGGGGAGTCCGACTCCCAGCCACCCTGGCGATCAGCTGTTTGAAGAGGGCACAGCACACCGATGACTGTTGTGACATCCTCCTAGGTCAGTGATGTCACATGGCCTAGGCACAGCTCAGTCCCATTCAAGTAAATGGTCATGGGCCCCAATACCAAGCACAGCTGCTATACAATGTACAACACTGTGCTTGGTAAGTTGTGAGGAGACTACAGCACTCACTGGAGCACCACAGCCTCTTCAAACAGCTGGGGTGCTGGGAGTCGGACTTCCACCAATTCAATATTAATGACTTGTCCTGAGGGTAGGTCATCAATATGCTACTCCCAGAAACCCCCTTTAAATCTCTAATGTATTCTATCTTGTTTACTAATGACTCTGGACCATCAGCAGTCATTGTATAGTAGATTTGTAATATTGGCAAAATTAGTCAATGAAATTTGAACCTCGATGCAAAGAAAGACGGCCCCCCCCCCCTATGCTTGTGCCTAAAGAATTCTCCTGAGCAGCGTACTTACTGCTGTGCTTGGCAAACACTGCATTTATTTTGTCAAACGTAATGATTCTTGTCCATAAACAGTTATTGCACCCTTTAATATGAGTGGTAGTATAGACCTGGGAAAGCCTACACTTTAGATAGGATATTTCTCTACAGGAGGCAGCTGGTGTTGATGAGTGGTAAATGGATTAACACAATATTATAGAGTAGTTAAAGGTGTTAGAGATGAGCATTTGCAATCTAGGAATTGGAGGCTAATCTGTTAAAAAAAAGTAGATTAGTGCTGAGCTTAGTAGACAAAAATAAGGGTTTTTATGATGTGTGTATATAAGTACCCATTATAGGTTTTGGTCATGCTACATTTGACTAATATAACATTCAACGTAGTATATCATTAATACCGTATTTTTTACTCTATGAGACACACTCCCCCCCCCCCAAAAGTGTGTGTGTGGGGGGGGGGGGAATGGCTGTGCGTCTTATAAAGTGAATACTAGTGAGCGCTTCCCTTATGGAAGCGCTCACTAGTATGCATTAGGTGCCGGGAGCAGGGAGCAAGCGCCACAAGCGCTTGTAGTACTCGCCCTCCCTGGTCTTCCTTCCTGGGGCCGTCTCTTCACTGTCCTTACTGTCCTTACTGATCTGACGCTGCATGCAGTCAGGTGACAAAGCAGTGCAGGCCGGGAGAACAGGGGAGCGCGACTTCTGCCTGAGGTGGAGAGGACAGATCTAAGGTCTGTTGGGGTCTAACATTGAGGGCTGATCTGAGGTCTGATGGGGGTCTGACAATGTGGGCTGATCTGAGGTCTGATGGGGGTCTAACAGTTTGGGCTGATCTGAGGGGGGGGGGTCTGACAATGTGAGCTGATCTGAGGTCTGATGGGGGTCTGACATTGTGGGCTGATCTTAGGTATGATGGGGTTCTGACAGGGAGGGCTGATGTGAGGTCCTGATGAGGGGGTCAGATGTGATGTTCCTAATATGGGGGCCTGATCTGATGTCCTGATATTTATGAGGGCCTGATATGAGGTCTGATAAAAAATATTATTTTCTTATTTTCCTCCTCTTAAACCTGTGCATCTTATCATCGGGTGCGTCTTATAAAGTGAAAAATACGGTATGTGTCCATTCGCCAAAATGCTATACTTTGTATTCAGAAAGTTCAGACACTCTTCAGACCCTTTTACTTTTTTCACATTTTGTTAAGTTGTGGCCTTGTGCTAAATTGTGAAAAAATCACAATCTGTACTCAGTCCCCCTTAATGAGAAAGTAAAAACCTTATTTTATAAATGTTTGAAAATGTATTAAAAAGGAAAATCTTAAATGTTTCATGGACATGGCTATTTATTGCTATGACACTTGAAATTTAGAAAAAGGGCCTCCCATTTCTCTTGATAATCTTTGAGATGTTTTTACACCTTGACTGAAGCCCACAGTGTCGTAAATTCAGTTGACTTGACATGATTTTGAAAGACACACACTTATCTGTATAAGGTCCCAAACCTGAAAAAGTTTTTGCTGCGCTGCAACTTCCCAAGAGCCGAGTGGCCTCTATAATTCTTAGATGGAAGAAGTTTGGAACAACCAGGCCTTTTTCTAGAGCTGGCTGTTCTCCAAACTGAGTAATCAGGGGAGAAAGGCCTTGGTAAGGGAGGTGACCCAGAAACCAATTTTCACTATAGCTGAGCTCCAAAAATCCTCTGTGCAGATGTGAGAAACTTCCTTAATGTCAACCATAACTGCAGCTTTTCTCCAGAAGTTTATTTAAAAAAAAATCACATAATGGACTCAGGCTGTGAGAAACAAGATTCTCTGGTCTGATTAAATCAAAATTGAACTTTTGGACCTCAATTCTGAGCTATGTTCTGAGCTATGTTTGCAGTAAACCAGACATTGTTCAATACCATCCCTACAGTGAAGCATGGTGGTGTCACGGTGGGGAGTGGGGGAAACCCCCCACTGTGCAATGTCCACGGCTGCTAGGCCAAGATACAGGGAGCAGGGAGCAGGTCACCTCCTAGTGCGTCCCTATACTGCCCTGGTCTCCTAGCTGTATGGGCCGACCCTGATGGTAGGAGGGCCCATACCTCAGGAACCTAGAGCCCTGGCGTCCCTGTATTGCCCTAGGATGGTGAGAGGGCAGAGACCACCGGCTCATCCAGGAGATGAGCAGGCATCTCCAGAGGCCCCACAGCAGCCAGGAACCAGACAGTGTACGCATGCACGACAGGTAAGTAACAGAGCAAACCACATCCACAAAGCCCACACTTACCTGCCGCACTGGAGATGCCGAACCAGCACCAGGACCTCCTGGATCCCCATGCGGACACTAGATGCATGGGGGAGATCCTGGCAGGGCAGCACACCATCTGGTCTTTGCTTAAACCCCTCCGGAAAAGCAAGCCCCTTCCGGAGCACACACTGAAACACACCTCCAAGCAAACCCACACCAAAACATACACCAGGTGGGGGAAGGGCAAGCAGATGCACACAGGAGGGGAAACCATATTCAACAAGCAATGAACAATCAATAAACAATATAACAAATAAGGGTGGCTCACACAAACTGACATTCTGCCAGGGAGCAGAGGTCCTACACAGACAGACCAACAAAACCAAACTGACCTCAGGCTCCACCACACCATCATATAAGGAGGCCTGAGGTCACACCTAACAAACACACGTTAACCCCGTGCACACCAAAGAAAGGGGAAGTGCACACAAAGGGGAAAACAGACCCGCATTCAGTAACGACCCTGTTGCCAGCGGCAACCGCACGTGAGGTCAACAACAACAAAGCCCTCACATGCGACATCAACCAACCTTGCCGCTGGCAACCGAACAACCCGTCGTGACAGGTGGTGACAGTATCATGCTGTGGGGGTGTTTTTTTTGTGACTGGGACACGGAAATTGGTCAGGGTTGAGGGAAAGCAGAATCGAGCACAATACAGAGATATTCTTAATTAAACCTGATCCAGAGTGCTCTGGACCTCAGACTGAGGGGAAGGTTCACCTTCCAACAAGATAATGACCCTAAGCACACAGCGCATGACAATACAGGAGTGGCTTATGACAACTCTGTGAGTGTCCTTCAGTGGCCCACGTGAAATAAATAATGCCAGTAGCATGTAGTTTCATTAAATAATAATGGACCCAGAACAGACTAGCCGATTTCTGTCCCAAAAAGAGCGCCAAACCCCTATAGTGAATTACTGATATTGAGGTAGTGACACATATAAAGGTGAGACACTAGACATAAAAGTGGAAGTTATGCTGCACGTGTTACTCACCTCTTGAGTTAGGCTGATCAGTATGGTATAGGATTTTAAGTTAGGAGTTTTAGGGAGACCACAGTATACAAGATGACCCAAATCTTATTAATAATAATAATAAGGAGAGGCTCAGAGGGGGCCAAAAAGTCTGAATTAAAAGAATACAAAGTGCTAAAAATCATTCCATATATATGGTTTACTCACTTCCAATGAGGGTGGTTTGCTGGATAAACTCAAGAAACCAGCAAAACCTCATGCCCCCCTAGCCAGAATCGCTTGTAGAGTGACAGGTATGGATGGCAGCCTAGTCTCAGGAAGCTTCAGATCAATTCTTTTATTGTAGAATCCGGCTCAACGCGTTTCGGGTACAAGGATAAAGACCCCTTCATCAGGAGCTTGTGACATACACACATACCTTAACATATACAGCTTAAAAGACCATCAAAGAAGAACAAGACATCACTTGGGGCCGGGAGCAGAGCACGCAGCATGCAAATTCCGGTATTGCATGTGTTTTCGCGCACTTCCGGTTTTGTGCGTTCCACCGTGGAACGCATTGTGTATTTCCGGTTTCCTTGCGTTCCAGCATGGAGCACTACTTTTAATTCTGGTCCCCTGCGTTCCTTACATAAATTACATCGATAATTAATGTGATTTAAAAAAGAATGTTTAAGGCTATTTACCACACATAATGAAATTATTACATAAGTGAAAAGAAAGATCTATTTGGCTAAAAAATATATATTCATTATTGGGTCATTACCTATTCTCCTCTTTCAAAGCTAGCATAGGATTGTATATGATAGCAAATTGGGCTATGAAATACATTTATAAATCATCCTCTAAAATGTTGACCTATAGAAGAATATATATAAAAAATGTATAATACCTAATACAGTATATAAAAACAATATAGTATATGAAAAATATATACCGTATATTATTTTTTTAAATATGTATATATTGTATTATAAGACATCCCTGTGTGTGCTTATGTATATTATAATAAATATATAAACAATGAATAAAAAAATGAATGAATGTATAAAAAAAACTAATTTATATAAACTATAAAAACATATCAATATAAAATAATGTAATATGGAAATACAGATGAAGAATGAAGAGGATGCTAGTGTGTCATTGTTGTATTGTATGTTATATATCCAGTGGTCCCTAATATTAAAATTAAAAATGAATCAGATATTTAGTCCCTCAGTGGCCCTTTCAACATATGAAAAAAAAATCAAAATGAATTGGATCTTTCAATAGTTAACATATTCTAGGGATATATTCAAGCCAAAAGGTGTAAGGATATTAATTTGCTAGATCCAAAACATCTCTTTCCCACAAAGTTGTTGAAAGGAGAAAGGTACAGTTGTGTTCAAAATTATTCAACCCCCAATGCTGTAAAGGGTTTTAGGGAATTTAGTGTACATTTGTAATTGTGTTCAGAATGAAACCTTACAAGGACTTTTTAAAGAACCAAATGCAACTAAAATGACATCAATTGTTTTTGTAATACAGTAGTAAATGTTTTTTTTGTGATTTCTTCATTGACACAATTATTCAACCCCTTAAAGACTACCACTCTTAAGAACAGAGGTTCATTCAAGTGTTTTCGATCAGGTATTGAAAACACCTGTGGATGTCAAGGAGCAGCAATCAAGCATAATAAGCACCAATTCGGCAGATGTAAAATGACTGTGATACTCAGCTCCTTCTAGACATTTCCTGGTGTGTTTACAGACATGGTGAAGTCAAGAGAATGGTCCAGGAAGACAAGAGAAGAGGTGATTTCTCTTCACAGGAAGGGCAATGGCTATAAGAAGATTGCAAAGATGTTAAACATACCAAGAGACACCATAGGAAGCATCATTTGCAAATTCAAGGCAGAGGGCACTGTTGAAACGCTACTTGGTCGTGGCAGAAAGAAGATGCTGACTTCGACTGCTGTGCGCTACCTGAAGCGCAAAGTGGAGAAAAGTCCCCGTGTGACTGCTGAGGAACTGAAAAAAGATTTGTCAGATGCGGGTTCTGAAGTTTCAGCTCAGACAATAAGGCGCACACTGCGTAATGAAGGCCTCCATGCCAGAACTCCCAGGCGCACCCCCTTGCTGTCTCCAAAGAATAAGAAGAGTGTAATGCAGTATGCCAAAAGTCATGTGGACAAACCATAAAAGTTTTGGGATAGTGTTCTGTGGACTGATGAAACAAAATTAGAACTGTTTGGGCCCATGGATCAACGCTATGTTTGGAGGAGGTCTATGAAGAAAAGAACACCTTGCCTACTGTGAAGCATGGCGGGGGGTCAATCATGCTTTGGGGCTGTTTTGCTTCTACAGGCACAGGGAAGCTTCAGCGTGTGCAAGGTACCATGAATTCTCTTCAGTACCAGGAGATATTGGATGAAAATGTGATGCAGTCCGTCACAAACCTGAGGCTTGGGAGACGTTGGACCTTTCAACAGGACAATGATCCTAAGCATACCTCCAAGTCCACTAGAGCATGGTTGCAGATTAAAGGCTGGAACATTTTGAAGTGGCCATCGCAGTCACCAGACTTAAATCTGATTCAGAACCTCTGGTGGGACTTAAAGAAAGCAGTTGCAGCGCGCAAGCCTAAGAATGTGACTGAACTGGAGGCTTTTGCCCATGAAGAATGGGCGAAGATACCCATAGATCGCTGCAAGACACTTGTGTCAAGCTATGCTTCACGTTTAAAAGCTGTTATAACTGGAAAAGGATGTTGTACTAAGTACTAAGATTGAATGTCACTTGGGGGTTGAATAAAACTAAGAATGATGTGAGCACAGAAAAGACATTTGTGGTTATTTCATTATAAATGTTATGCTATAGTTGTCTGTTGTACAAGTGCCTCTTTGATTTAATTGTAAACAAGATGACTGAAATGATCAAAATCAGTGTCAAACTGGCCAAAACACTCAATTTCAGTGGGGGTTGAATAATTTTGAACACAACTGTACGCATTCCAAGGGGGTCACTTTCAAAGCAGCCGGGTTTCCATCATGTGTCATTGCGAAATGGCGTGATACACTATGTGTGACAACTTTCTTACTTTTGTTTGACCGGTGTTCATTCATTCGCTCTCAGAGCGTTTGTATTGTGCGACCTACATAGTATAAGTTACAAGGACACTGTAGTAGATGTATCACATTAGTGCTGCCACAGTTCATATGATGTTGTAGAGTAAATGGATATTTCATATGTAATAGTTGAATTACTCCAATTGCGCAATTAATCATCTTACAACATTTGCATCTACGTACCCCATGTCTAAGAGAGCCCTTTTTCCTTGTTTCTCCAAGGGACCGTGTCTGGGTTAAAGTTTTTTGTGATAGTTTCGGACATGAAGGGGCCAGTATGTGTTTTAAAGCTTTAGCTCTACGGAAAGTTAATTTGGGTTGTTTGGGAATGTTTTTAGACTCTGTTTTTAGATTCCTTGATGAGCTGTGAGGAATAGCCCTTCTCATTGAATCTGGTGTTCAGAAGATCTATCTGTTCTCTAGTTACATTGTCTGAGCAATTTCTTCTGATTCTTCTCATTTGGCTAAAAGGTATATTTGTTTTCCATTTATGATGATGACAACTCTTGAAGTCCAGGTAACTGTTGGCATCAACACTCTTAAAATGTGTTTTGGTGGAGATTTGATTGCCAACGCTGCTTAGGTGCAGATCCAGAAAAATGGCCTCTCTAGGATGGCATTCTGAAGTGAGGTTCAAATTCCAACTGTTGGAATTAACTGTCTTTATGAAAGATTCAAAATCATTGACATTTCCTTTCCACATCAGATTAATATCAATTAATCTTTTGTAAAAAACTATATTTAGGTGTCTGAGGAAATCTACATGATTCTCAAAAGAGCCCATGAAAAGATTTGCATGTGATGGGGCAAATTTTGTCCCCATCGCTAATCCTCTTTCTTGTATATAAATGGTATCATTATATGAAAAATATTTATGCTGTAGAATGAACTCAATAGATTCCAGGATGAAATCTTTTTGTGTTTGTGGCATAAGAGCGTCTGCATCTAAAAATTCCTTTACTGCTTTGATCCCCAATGTATGTATTATGTTACTATAAAGAGATGTTACGTCTAAGGTTGCCCATATACAATTCTCCTCCCAATCAATGGTTTTGAGGGTATTAATAAGATGCGATGTATCTCGGAGATAAGAAGGTAGTGAAATGACATATCTTTGAAGTATACCATCGATATATTCTGACAAATTGGAAGTAAGAAAGCCTATCACAGATATGATTGGTCGTCTGGGGGGATTAGATAGGGACTTATGTATTTTTGGTAGAAAATAAAAACGAGCCGTAGCTGGGTGAGCTATTTTCCAAAATGTTCTCTCTTTTTTGTCAAGAACACCTGTTTTAAATCCTATGTCTATCAGGTCATATAATAACTCCTTATATTCCTTTGTGGGATCATTTTAAGGGGTCACTAATATTCAGTGTCTTAAAGTATTCTGAGGGATACGGCTTCGTAATAGCTCACATCCATGATTACTATACTGACCCCTTTGTCTGCACTTTTAATCACTTTCTCCCTGTTTTTTCTCGGGCTTCTTAAGGCTGTTAATAGGCCAGGGCTCAAGTTATTGGGTTCCGAGTTATATATAATGGGTTTCCTTTTCTTATTACAATTAGTCAGGGGATTTTGAGGATCTAATGTAGAGAATGTGTCCATGAGGTCTCTCATCACCATATTATAAAAGCTTTCGATATGAGGGCCTCTACTTTCCAGAGGATAGAAAGATGTGGCTTGATTCTAAGTTAGCGACCGGATGTTTGACCGAAGTCCCGTTTGTTGGATGACTGTCTGTTGGAGGAATCTTTTTGTTTAGAGGATCTTTTATACTAAAATGACGTCAATTTCCTAATAAACTGATTAAGATCTATAAATAGCTTGTAGGACAGAATAAAAGACCCTTGCTTAGAATTCCCATTTTGTTTTGTCTCAACAGATATTTGGATAGATTAAAGATACTTCTTTCCTTTAATGCATCATTATTTAAGTCTGAAGGGGTAATATCTTGGGTTTGGGTTTTTAGTTTACTGGCATTTCGATTTCTGCATCCTCTGGATTTTGTCTTTTTCTTAGGCTTGAAATGGGGGTGTGAAAGTGAGTAATATTTAATGGTTTAATTGGCTTCAGGGTGATTGTATGTGAAGGGTCTCATATGGAGATCAGTGTGTTCAGATCTTGTGTATTGGATAGGTTCATCCTTGGAGGAGGTAGGGGTGAGATGGTCGGATGTCATTTGCCGTGAGTGGCGAAATATGTTCTAAAAAAGGGCTCTCTGTCAGGCTGATGGGTAATACTAAAAAAGGATCTGGACCGGAGGTGAAAGTGGAATGGGTAGTAATGTTGGATAAAGTATCATGCATGGAGTGGGGCAATGCGGTGTTAGTTACTACTCCTCCTATGGAGGAGTCCGTGAGGGTGGGCTGATGTAAAGGAACTGCTGAACTATGTGTCTGCTGGATAAGAGGGAATTCCAGAAGTAAGTGCGATACCGTAATTCACATGCTGCGTGCCCTGCTCTCGGCCCCAAGCGATGTCCTGTTCTTCTTTGGCGGACTTTTAGGCTATATATGTTTAGGTATGTGTGTCTTATGTCATATGTGAAGCTCCTGATGAAGGAGTCTTTATCCCTGTACCCTGAAGCGCATTGAGCTGAATTCTACAATAAAGGAATTGATCTGAACTTCCTGAGACTAGGCTGCCATCAATACCTGTCACTCTACAAGTGATTCTGGCTAGGGTGGCATAAGTTTTTCTGGTGTCTTGAGTTTATCCAGCAAACCACCCCCACTGAAGTGAGTAAACCATATATATGGAATGATTTTTAGCACTCTGTTTTCTTTTAATTCAGACGTTTTGGCCCCTTTGAGCCTCTCCCTATTATTAATAATAAGATTTGGGCCATCTTCTATACTGTGGTCTCCCTAAAACTCCTAACCTGAAATCCTATACCATACTGATTAGCCTACCTCAAGAGGTGAGTAACATGTGCAGCATAACTTCCACTCTTATGTCTAGTTTCTCACCTTTATATGTGTCACTACCTCAATATCAGCAATTCACTATAGGGGTTTGGCGCTCTTTTTTCGGACAGAAATCGGCTAGTCTGTTCTGGGTCCATTATTATTTAATGAAGCCACATGCTACTGGCCTTATTTATTTCACGTGATTCACATGTGGATTGATATCTTCGTTGTTAACCCAGTAGCAGCCGTTCCCCTATACAACCTACTGGCGACTTTTTTCTCTTATTCCATCTACTATTTTGGCTACAAAGTGGTTTATCCACTACAAACACTCCTACTCCAGTGGCACCTCGAGTTTTTCTTATCTTTCGGATAAATCATTCCCTGAGATCTGATTAACCATCGCTCTTTAATTTCTCTCCACATATACTTCAGTGGCCCAGCCAGAGCCCCGGCTTGAACCCATATCTGTTCTTTTCACCCTTTCAAGTGAACAGGCATTAGGGTACTTTCACATTTGCAGCATAGCTTCCTGGCAGATCACCGAACTAAAAGTACTGCAGGTCCGACTTTTTATTCCGGCGATCTCTGCCATGTACTGCCGTGCTGCGCCGTAGCTCGGCCCCCTGTCCCATTATAGTCAATGGGGACGGAGCGGCATCACGGCAGTGTTTGGGTACTTGCGGCATGGCGGATCCAGCAGGCTGTTCACCCGCGGAACAGCCTGCCGGA
The DNA here is from genome assembly GCA_033119425.1 of Bufotes viridis. Classification (NCBI taxonomy): domain Eukaryota; kingdom Metazoa; phylum Chordata; class Amphibia; order Anura; family Bufonidae; genus Bufotes; species Bufotes viridis. The sequence continues at coordinate 130,304,818 of CM065597.1, read as the reverse complement.
TATCTATGCCACAAATGTGAAAGTACCCTTAACCAGGCAGACTACAGACTGTATCACCTTTTAAAACATATTTACAATATGTCCCTTCTTGGGACAAATGTTTTATGGCCTTGACGACCTTTCCCTCTCACACCATTTATTTTATCCATGACTTGGACTTAATATACTCTAAAACATCAAACTTAAGGAGACCGATTTGTCACCAAGTTCAGCATGTTTGCCTCTATATATTTCTAATGGTACTCTCCTACCAACCTGTGGAAAAGTATTCTCAACAAAACTCTTGGGATGGAGAAGAGACCCTACAATATCAGGAAGAATGGTGCTTTTCCTTGGAGTACCTGAAAAGGGTCTCCCCCCCCAATACCAGTGACTAAATGATGCAACTCTGCATCACGCATAGAGCTTACTGTGCCATATGACTCTGAGTGCATAATTTTAGGTTCTTGTATTGCATCTGCCCTAATTGCTCAGATACCTTAGGATCTTTTAATCACCTCATATATTGTACGTACAATGCATTTAGAAAGTCCTCAGACCCTTTTACTTTTTTCACATTTTGTTATGTTGCTGCCTTGTGCTAAAATAAAAATAAAAATAAAAAAATGTCCCTCATTAATCTAAAATGAATAATTAAAATGAAAACAGAATTTTAGAATGTTTTTCTTACAAATTTATCAAAAAGGAAAAGCTTAAACTTTGACATGGCCATGAGTATTTTGACCCTTTGCTATAACACTTTAAAATTAGCTCTGGGGGCCTCCCATTTCTCTTGATCATCTTTGAAATGTTTCTGTGCCTAGATTGGAGTTCACCTGTGGTAAATTCAGTTGATTGGACATGATTTTGAAAGATACATCTCTGTTTATATAAGGTCTCACAGCTAACAATGTGTATCCGAGCAGGAAAGAACATCCTGTAGAGCTCAGGGACAGAACTGTGTGAAGGCCACTGAACGTTTCCAAGAGCCCAATGGCCCCCATAAATCTGAAATGGGAGAGGTTTGGAACAACCAGGGCTCTCCCAACCCAACAAACTAAGTAGTCATGGGAGAAGGATCTTGGTAAAAGATCACTTTGGCTGAGCTCCAAAGATCCTGTGTGCAGATGATAGAAACTTCCAGAAGGTCACCCATCACTGGGCTTCATGGCAGAAAAAAAAAATAAGAAACTCCTCTGATAAAACCAAGATTGAACTTTGTGGCCTCATTTCTAAGGGTAATGTTTGGAGGAAACCAGACTCTGCCCAATACCATCCCTACAGTAAAGCAAGGTGGTGGCAACATCATGCTGTGGGGGTGTTTTTCATCATCTGGGACATGGAGACTGGTCAAGTTTGAGGAAAATCAGAATGAAGCAAAGTACAGAGATATTGTTAATGAAAACCTGATTCAGAGTGCCCTGGATCTCAGACTGAGCCAAAGATTTATCTTTCAGCAAGACAATGACCCTAAGCACACAGCCAAGACAACACAGGAGTGACCTAGGGACAACTCTGTAAATGTCCTTGAGTGACCCAGCCAGAGCTCTGACTTGAACCCAATCGAATATCTCTGGAGAGACCTGAAAATAACTGTCTACCATTGGTCCCCATCCAACTTGACTGAGCTTGAGAGGGTCTGCACTGAAAAAAGGCATTAAATCCCTAAATCCAGGTGTGCAAACCTTGTGGCAATATACCCAAAAAACTGGAGACTGGAACTGCTGGCAAAGGTTCTTTAACTAACTACTGCGTAAAGGGTCTGAATACTTATATAAATGATGCAAGATTTTATATTTTGCTTTTTAGTAAATTAGCAAAGGTTCTGAACATTCTGTTTTCACTTTGTCATTATGAGCTATTGCGTACAGAATGAGGGGGTAAATTGGAACTTTTTATTTTATTTTATTCTAGCACAAGGCCACAACATAACAAAGTGTGAAAAATGTAAAGACTTTCCGAATGCACTGTATGTCAAGGGATGCTGGGAACAGGTCCCAAACTCATTAATGATACCAATGGATCAGCTCCCATGGAAAGTAAAGTCTGTTATTTGCTTTTGGACACCAAGATATACCCTCTCACAAGTAAAAGTAAAAGGATGTATGGCATTTTTTCAAACCTAGAAAACATATAGCCATAATCTGGATAGCCTCAATAATCTACACTCAGCAAAACTTGATTTGTTCTTTGAATTCTACCCTACTTGAGAAATATTCATATGCTATGAGAAATTAAACCAGTTGTCATTTGTGCCAGTTTTGATAAATCCACTCCCCCTTTATGCTATGCTATTTGAGTTTCATTGTTCCACTTTCATGTCACCTTTTCTTTCTCCCTGTAGATGAAACAGTTGTGGTGGTCACAAATTTCTGGATTTGGGTTTGATTCCGCATACTTGTATGTGGTCATAGTTCTAAGCATCACACCATCCACAAAGTATCTAAATTGTCTGTGCTTTTAAATAAGGATGATCTTGTTTGTTTGTAAGGTGTCGCACAATCATGTGCAATTTGGGAAACTCAACTTGTGTGTCTGTCGCATCTCCCAGACCAATTATTGCTCATCTGACCCTGAACCTTCTGTATCGTGGCGATATATGATACATTAATTTCTTATCTGACCAGTAGCCTGTTGTACTATACTCACATCATCAGGCGACATGTGCATGCGGACTAAGTACAAGATAGAAGGGATTCCTCTTGGGTTTTATAAGGAGAAACCAGTCCAGGAATGATACAGGAGAGCTAGTGAAGACAGCAGTATCCTAGTCACACATATCTGACATCCAGCATTTTATTAGAGTGAGGGAAATGTGCTTGTGTAGTGTGAAATTAGAAACAGGTTGAAAACAGTTTATCAATGGTCTAAAAATGAATGAAGATTTCAAAGTGCAACACTAGGTAACCACTGGCAAACCTAACAATAGTTTCTTCCATGAGTGTCTATAGCCTTTATAATTTTTCCAGCAGCCGTTTTAAATGCATTTGGATGTCATACATATTCTATGGACAGAAACCGTTTTTAAGTGATGGTCTATCCTCAAGATAGGCTTTACTACCTGATTGGCGGGGGATTCAGCACCCTGTACCCCCTCCGATCAGCAGTCCTGCATTGCTCCATCACTGGAAGTTGGCATTGAACTTACAGAACACCATCAACATTGTAGTGGACAGTTCTCACTACTGGGAGCACCAGTGCAGTGAAATGTGCTGTCCTCTACAATGTTGATGGTGCAGTGTAGTCTCTGCATCGGCTTTCAATGACGAAGACATATAGATCAGCAGATGGGCAGGGGTGTGGGGTGTCGAACTTCCACTGATCAGCTAGTATATTGTGAGAATAGGCCATCACTTAAAAAAAAAAAAAAAAGATGGACAACCCCTTTAAACTTAGTCTTAATTGTTTTACATTTTTTGGTTTGACCAGTCATGATCTTTGTGCAGGAAAAGGGTAAATGTTTAAAAAGAAAGCCACTCTTCAGGACTGTCCATCCAGCATTTTGTAAGTAAACTGCTGGACATGAAACGAAGCAATTACTTATTTACAGCTACGTTTCCAGCTCCAAAGGACTAAGACATCATGTGACGCACCAGTGATTTGCAATCTGCATGTGTGAGAAGGTGTCCGGTTGATATTTGCTCAGTTTCAATGAGTGAGCATTCACCTTTTGTGTAAATGGTAATTAGATCATTAGAAGATCTGTACTTGCACCTGAAAAGTGTGGCTTTGTGAATATGGAGTAATTACACACCTCGACAATGAAAGAGGGAGGTCAGTCGGGGTTAAGTGCATAATAATGCACAGGTGGAGCAGAGCCTTTGAGAAGCCAGAAGCAAAGGGGTTAGGCTGATGTGTTTCAAAGGATGGAAATGTCAGTGAAGCTACCATAGATACTGTTATTTGCTGCTCAGCCTTTCAAGTGCTTACCCCGGTGATTTAAATTATTAAAAACTATCAGGAATTTAGTTATGCATGACCAGACACAGGGTATAGGTTGTTTTGTGCTCTTATCTTAAATGTCTTGTTTCCACTTTACTTATTGCTTGTTCCATCTTGCAAGCTTTAAGAATCGAGAAAAAAATTAACACCTTGTAAAATGAATCTGTGCGTAAAGTTTATATTGTGTACATCCATATTGAACTGGTCAGCATTCACATGATACTTTACTGGGAAAAGTGCTCTGTTTCATAGCAATCTGTCAGACAGTTGAACTATGTTTGCTGTGAGCAACAAGGACACTTTATGTGATACCACTGCTACACACCCATTTTGTAAATTCACTACTTGGCCAAAAATATGCCTATACATCATTTGCTTGTTGACCTTCTCATTCCATGACCATAGTTATTAATATGGCATTATTCCTTCTCTCACTAATATGGCAAGGCTTTACGCTAGATTCTGGACCACATCCATTGACCTCCAGAGAAAATAAGTACTAACGTTGAGTGATAAGGGCTGATATGGGGGGGGGGGGGCTTAGTGATGTGGCCATATCCTCCCTCTTTCTCTGTGCTCCTCCCTCTATCTTCATGCTCCTCCATCTCTCTCTCTCTCTCTGCATGCTCTTCCCTCTCTCTCTCTCTCTTTTCTCTCTCTCCATGCTTTTCCATCTCTCTATGCCCTTCCCTCTCTCTATGCTCTCCTCTCTCTTCTCTCTCTCTCTCTCTCTCTATGCTCCTACCTCTGTTTCCATGCTTCTCTCATTTCACCTATCCTCCTTTCATCTATCACTCACAGCTCGGTCTTGTGGCACTTGTAAGACATTGTTAATACAGGAAGCCTTAAAGGGGTTATCAACTTTTTACTATTGATGACCTATCCTCAAGATAGGTCATCAATATCAGATTGGCAGGGGGCCAACTCCCGGCACGCCTGCTCATCAGTTGTTTGAAGAGAAGGCTGCACTCATGTGAGCACTGCTTTCTCTGCTCTATTTACCTGCTCGTCACAGCAATTGCAGTGGTGAGCAGGTGTAATTATAAGTATGGTGTCCTCATTCACTTCTATGGCATGGCTCGGTAGTATTCTCTTGAACAGACAGAGCTGCCCCATACAAGTGAATGCGTACGCCATACTTGTTTTTACACTGCTCACCTTCAATTACTGTGGCGAGCAGGTAAACAAAGCAGAGAAGGCTGCGCTCGTATGAGTGCTGCCTTCTCTTCAAACAGCTGATCGGCAAAGCTGAAGGCAGTCGGACCCCTGCCGATATCATATTGATCCATATTAACCAATCCTTAGGTTAGACCATCAATATCAAAACGCGAACATTCCCTTTAAGTTACATTGTGTGGTTAGGATCTGCATAACACAAAAGTAATGTTAAAGTAATGTTAAACTGAGGCCAGTTTCAGTTAAAAGGGTTTTCCGAGATTTAAATACTGATTACCTATACTCCCCGGATAGATCATCAGTATCTGGTGGGGCTCGACACCTGAGCCCCCCCAATCAGCTGTTTTAGAAGGCACCGCCTCTCCTGTTATCCTGAAGTGAAAAAAACACATACTGACTGAATACGTAGCTGCACTGGAGTGGGGTGGAATGGTAAGTCCCTCTACCAATCCTATGTACCATTCCAATTAAATTAAAAAAATAAATGAATCAGCCCATAAATAAAGTCTGAATAAACCTGTTCTACTAAACTATACTTTTCTGAAATCATACAGCCTTCGGGATTCCTTTTATCTCGCCCTTCTTAGCAATTAGAGCGAAATCTAAACAACCACCTCCAGTACTTTACTAAAGACAATGTATGTAAATACATAGCGTTAAAATGTAGCCACTAATTAATATTTTTTCTTTTCTACTATTTTTTCAGGATCTTGTCTAAATCTGTGATATGACTCCTAAGATTTTGTACTTCATTCATTGTTTTGCTTTGTTGTTTCCCCCCCCCCCCCCCCCATTTTTTCCTTTACATTGGAAAGCTACATTGTTATAGCCATCATAAAGAGTTCTGTGTGTTTTCCCAATAGCATGTAGTAAAGACAGGGCATTTATCTAGTTTTACTGGATTGTGTATATAGAAGTATGATCTACCCAGTGCTGAATTACTGCTGACTTCATTCTCGGATGTGCTTTATACTGTACATTCCCCAGAAGTACAGTAATACTGTATATGTGTCATCCGCTGATACATTAGTTACAATTTATACAGTATAACTGCACACAGTTTTTTTCTTAAATAAACCCCATACTATAAAAGTATAATATGTGCCCCTTATGACACAACCCAAAATTTTAAAGTTCTACCCCAAACCATTTTGAATGGAAATAGAGCCAAATTGCTTTAACGACTTAAGTTAATTATGGCCGGACAGTGAATTAACTGACAAAATATCCTGCATTATACTAATGGTGTGATTCACAGTGGTCACATTAATTTTCTGAAAGGTTCCATGCACATTCCTGCTTAATTAAAATAACCTTCAGTGATATTTACGTGGGGCTAGGAAGAAGACTTGCACTACATATCAGTTTGATCCGTTCGTGTGCTGGTGTGACCTCACTTAGCAGTAAGTGTTTCTGGCTTAAGCCGACTTCAAGGAAAATCTGCAAAAATGACATTTCTGTTTTAAATAGCAACAATTTCAGATGAATGAGTTCTTTTAATTACTGGTATCTATCTTATGATCGGCAGGCAGGGGGATTTATATGTGTATTTATAGACGCATCATCAGGGTCTGCTACAACTAGTCTTGTTTTTGTACTGCTTGCTATGTATTATATCTTTCTTTCTTTCGCTGCTTCTCTCTTTATTTTTCTTTCTTTCTTTGTTTTATATTAAATTGTGTCTTGTACTTTTCTATATCTTTGGAGTACGCCTTATAGAATTGTTTAATATGTTCTGCTTTTTGCATTTGTGATTTTCTTACACTAAGGCCTCATGCAGACGGCTGTTGAAATTTGCAATCCCCAATGCACGGGCAACATCTGCCCGTCACAAAGAAAAAAGAACTCTCCCCGGGGCTCCCGCCGGCTTCTCCTGGATCGGTGGTGTTGCCGCACTGGATGCCCTCCCACCGCCTCCCCTGCCCTGGGTTTGGACCGCAATTCAGGCAGAGCCAAGCAATGGCCGTGTGCATGAGGCCTTACTCTGCAGCTGTCCTAAATTCTAACTATATAGCTAACCGAAAAAGAAAAGTCTGCTGATGAAGCTGATTGGTTCATCATGTCACCTGACGAATCTGATTGGTCAGAGTCCTTAGGACTCTCTCCGTTCCGTTTCAGCTGCTTAGCGGCAGTCATGTGACATGAATATTCCAACTTTCAACATTACGACAAAACGTCATGTGCTAGTTATTTCTTTAGACATCCTACACATGGGTGCAGGTGAATGCATATAAGATCCGTACAAATTTCCGTGTGGATTTATCTGAGTTTCTGCAGCATATCTAACTGTCTGCGGTTTTTGATGCGGCTTTGCCGCTGATCTCGCTTTTCCTTTAAAAAGGGTGAAATCCACAGATAAAACCACAAACGTAATTAACATTCTATTTGATTTGAAATCCGTGCGGCAGTTCAATTTCTGCATGAAAAAAATCCAAAAATTGTACATGAGATTTATATTATCTCATACACTCTGCTAGTACTGTAATACGCTGCAGGTTTTCCACATGTAATCTGCAATGTGTGCAGGTGGCCTTAAAGTGCCAGCACATTCCATGTAAGGGGCATGGCAACCAAGAGGGGAAGCTTGGTTCGTGCGGGCGCCTTAGCCGCGGGTGTCCGCATGGTTCTTGTAGCAGACACCCGCGGCTAATGTCAGCGATCGGCAGCGATGCCAATCGCAGACATTTAACCCCTCAGATGCTGTGGTCGATCCTGACCATGGCATCTGAGTGTGCACAAACCGAAAGTTTTACTATCGGTTTGCGCTCTAGGTCCCCCGTGTGGCGATCAGAGGAGCCGGAGCGCGCCTGTAGTAGCCTGGGTCTCTATGAATGAAATCCAGGCTGCTCTGTAGTATATCCTATGGAGCCATAGCCTCTAATAGGCTTCATAGGAAATATGCGATTTTTTCATACATTCCAATGCTATTGCATTGGAATGTATGATAATCGCAATCAAATGATTGTAAGTTATAGTTCCCTATGGGAACTATATAAAAGTGTAAAAAAAAAAAAAAAAGTTTAAAAAAAATAAATAAAAAAACATAAAAGTTCAAATCACCCCCCTTTTGCTAAAATTAAAAAATGTAAAAAATAAAAAAATACACATCATGGGTGTTGCAATGTGTGAAAACGCCCATACTATAAAAATATAAAAAAATATTCTCCATACGTCAAACAGCAAAACAGAAAAAAACGTCCAAATGGCAGATTTGCCATTTTTGGTCGCTTCATTTTCCACAAAAAATTACATAAAAGGTGATCAAAAAGTCATACACACCCCAGAATGGTATCAATAAAAAATAAGATTATGAGCCCCCATACAGCTCTGTACATACAGTTACGAAAAGGTTAATAGGGGTCAAAACATGGTGACAAAAAAGTAAAACTGATTTTTTTCACACTTTTGAATTATTTTTTTCACGCTAAGCGCATGAAAACCTATAGGGTATCGCCGGATTCCTACTGATCTGTAGAGTAAAAGTAACTGGTCAGTTTTATCGCACATCGAACGTCGGAATTTAAAAACCCGCAAAACTGTGGTGGAATTGCATTTGTTTTGCAATTTCACCCCATTTGGAATTTTTTTACCGCTTCCCACTACATCATATGCAATATAAAATGGTGTCGTTGGAAAGTCCAACTTGTCCCGCAAAAAACAAGCCCTCATATGGGTATGTGAATCGAAAAATAAAAAAGTTATGGCTCTGGGAAGGCAGGGTGCGCAAAACGAAAACGCAAAAAAAAAATAAATCCGGTCCTTAAGGGGTTAAGTTGACAGATTCACTTTAAAGGTATTTTCATGGGAAAAAACCACGGCATAATACAGTATCAGCAAAGTGTATGAGATTACACAAAACTCATGTGCGTTTTGCTTTTTCATTCCATGTGGATTTTAAAGTCTGTAGCATGTCAATTCTTTGTGTGCGGATTTTACCCTTTTTAGGCGTGACTTCCATAAGATAGAGTGTTCTTTAAGACATATTATTCGCAGTTAGTTTATTAGTGGTTGGTTTTTGTTTATTACACAAATTGGTATAATGTTTCTTTTATATTTTCTAGGTATCTGCATTAAAGAACAGACTGAGAAAGGTGTCCACAACAACTGGAGACGGGGTGGCGCGAGCTTTCTTAAAAGCCCAAGCTTCTTTGTTTGGCAGCTACAGAGGTGCCCTCAAAATTGAGCCAGTGAGTGGAATATATTTCTTACATGGAAATCTAGTGGATATGATAGACATGTGAGAAGATCACATTGGTAAAATCTGCAGTCCTGGACCCCCAATTATTATTTTCATATACGGTATCTTTTTAGAGCATGTGACATTTTTACCATACAGGCAAGGCACTTGCTACATAATTAGAAAAAAACCCTCTATATTCTATTTTTTGGCAGGACTACTGTGTGTATATATTGATGACCTATCCTGAAGACAGGTCATCAATATAAAACCCCTGTACAATGCCTTAAATGACTAGGTCTAAGAATGCCTTCATTGTCAGCCACTTTTTTGTTGATTTAGTGCATGTGGTGGTTTAATGGCCCTAACTCCATGCGAGCGCTGCTTCCTCTTCATTACACTGTGTGTCGCCTCGGAAGTGCAGTGTAATCACAAGTACTGGCTCCGTTCAGTTGAATGGAGCGAGTATTTATAATTATACTACGTCACCGGTACAAGGGAGCCAACATGTAGTGTAATGAAGAGGAAGCGCTCGCATGGAGAGTCACCTCCTCTTCAAACAGCTGATTGGCAAGAGTGCCGGGTGTGGGACCCCCGCTGATCAGACATTGATGACCTATCCTGCGGATGGGTCTTTAATATATATTGCTGCACAAACCCTTTAATAGGTTAACAAGTTGCAAAACATTTATTTGGTTACTGCCCTAAACTATCTCATCCTGAAAAATCTGAGCTCTCTCCAGAAAGCAGAATTTAACACTTTCCTCCCTTTTCACGATGGGTTAAAGTATTATTATTTTTATTATTATTTATTATTATGAAAGTGCTATTCATTCCATGATGCTGTACATATGATAAGCGGTGCACATACATAATACAAAACAATTGCAATAAGCTTGAACAAGACAAGTTACAAACTGGTACAGAAGGAGGGAGGACCCTGCCAGCGAGGGCACCACAAGTATCAATCCTTTTCGCCCACAGATTATATTTGACTGATGATAACAAAAGTTAACTTTGTTTTTCCAAACGCCTTGGTCCTACGTTTTCTTTTTTGCTCACCAGCTGTATTTAAATGTGCACAAGTCTTCTAAAGACCCACTGTGTGGGGGTGTAAAAGAACCACGGTCAGGGAGAAAGAACATATTGATGTGTTTTGTCAGAGCAAATACATACAACTACCGTCTTGTTCTGGGTCTCTAATCAGCCAGCAGAATGCTGAGTAACATCGATTTGGGTCTGTGTTTGAGCGTAAAGAAAACCATTAGCAGCGGAGAGCAAGAGATGCTGCTATACAGTAGTGCCATACATCATTAGCACAACTACATCTAAACTGTACTGGACAAGCAACTTTCAGGAAAGGGAATGTGTTCCGAATTCAAATCAGAAGAAGTACATTTGTCTCTAAATGCAAATACTGAGCTCTTGAAATCTTAGAGGTCATGTGCACAAGTCTTCTAAAAACCCTCTTCACTTCTTCAGATGTAAAAGGGGCGTGGTTTATTACATCATTCATTCATTTCAATAATTGGCATTGAAAATGAATAACAGGGAATGCTAAGGTATTATATTACTAAGGTAAAAAAAAAAGGGGGATGAATATACTACTGAAGTTAGTAATTAGAATAAGAGCTAGTTTGTTCATGGGGTGATAAAACAATTATTAAAATGAATGAATGATGTAATAAACCACGCCCCTTTTACATCTGAAGAAGTAAATAGGGGAGGGGCTACAGCTCTGAATAGAAAAAATGCTGGACTCATATCAACTACTGGACTCACATCAGCTCATTAGCATATGGATTAAAAGTACTTTTTCTCCACAATAAAGCAACAGATCACCAAGTGAAAGGTATCATTATATTCAGCAGAGTGAGCCCTACAAGGCAGCATGCCTGGTCTATCAGTAAATTTCCTGGTGACAGGTTCCCTTTAAGTTCTACCAAAAATGGAGGAAATCGCAGAACTACTAACTCATTACATCCAGTGTTGGTTCCTCTGATGTAGACTAGGGATGAGCGAATCGACTTACGAAGTCAATTTGCATAAAACTTTGTTAGAATACTGTACAAAGCGAGCGCTCCGTACTGTATTAGAATGTATTGGCTCCTATGAGCTGAAGTTATTACTTTGCGAAGTCTCGCTGATTTTTAACAGTAAAAATTAATTTCTGAAGTTATAGGAGAGCTCGTTCTGTACAGTATTCTAACTGAAAAGTGTTTGCAGAAGCCCTAAAAATAAAACTAAGCTGTACCTCTCATGTAAATACAAGAACGGCGGGACAAAAAGGGTCGGTTGATCTGAATGGGAAAAAAAATCCTGGACCTAAAATGGGTGACTCTATAAGGGGGGGCCTCAGAATGAAGAGGTTAGGAGGGATGAGTTGAATGATTCACCTATTGTGGAGTCTGCCCCATTAAAATAAATCCTAGCTGCTATAAAAAAAAATTGAGATTTAATACAGAACATCTCAACGCAGCTTGGGACAATTCAGACAGATGTGGTTCTGATAAGGGACGATGTTACTAAAATCCAGGATAGAGTTACAACTATAGAAAAAAACTGTGGGGGCCTTGGAGAATGAAGCTAAAAAGGTTAAATCTGATGCTTCTATATTGAGAATGGAGGTTAACACTTAAAAAGAAGATGGTAGATTTGGAGGATAGGTCCAGGAGATGCAATTTGAGAATTTTGGACTACCTGAAGGCTCAGAGGGAAAAAATCCTGTTGAAATGATACAGACCTTAATACAGGGAAACTTTGGGAAGGAACACTTCTCTCCTCTGTTTATGGTGGAAAGGGCACACCGGGTTCCAGGGAGCAAACCTATCCCTGGGAGGCAGCCATGGATACTTTTGGTGAAGATACTGACGTCACGAGACAGAGACATGGTTCTGAAAAGGGCTAGGGAGTGTTCTACTATTGTACATAATGGAAACAAATTGCATTTTTTTCCGGACTTCTCTAAAGAGATCCGGGAAAAGAGACGGAGCTTTATGGCAGTAAAAAACGTCTACAGGAAAAGAACATTAGATATTTATTTGTTTATCTAGCTAAACTGTAAATAATATTCAGTATTGAAAAAAGGAAGGACCCATTGAACGTGGGATCATACAGCCTATTTCCTTATTGAATACAGATTTTAAGCTTCTCTTAAGAATTCTGGCTACAAGGTTATTACTTCAATTATACATCCTTTAAATGTAAGAGAGAATTACCCTATAAAACGTAACTTTTAACATATTATGATAGAGCTAAAAAAACCAAGTGATAAATCAAAGATTAGTATTCAAAAACTGGGTCCACATAATAGTGGTACCCGTTATATATGATAATAAAAGTAATGAACCAGACGGACTGTAGTACAATATGATGGTTACCTCAAACAGCACTTATGGTCATTAATTGGTCAAGGAGAACGTGATTTTTGGTTTACTCACGGAACCCGTAACCAAAGGACTCTTTATGTGGAGAGGATTTCAGGGTCAGTACACCGGAAGTTGTTGATAGTCAGGATAAGCTTACCCTAGGGTCACCCTGCGTGCTATCCCTGCCTAAAAGCAGAGCACCCGCCCCGAAAGGGGCGACCCCACTTCTCGGTGGCTTAACCCTGTACCGCTGGCCCTGTTAATGCCCTGAAACCATCTTGGTCCCGACGCGTTTCCCCGGAATCGGTTCTTCAGGGGACATAAATCAGAGCTGGATTGAAGATAGTGGCAACCAAAGAGGCGCATTGGCTGGACACATTGCTCCTGTTTAAATACCCGCCACATTTACACGTTACCTCCTATGATGATGAGGTGTGTCGCATGGGGAAAGACGTCACTTAGTTTACTTAGGATTTCTGACTCATTTGATTACTTGGGGATGATTATATCTCCTAAAGTTGAGGACTTTTTACACCTAAATCTGATTCCATTGATAAGCAAGGTGAGGTCAAAAGTGACGGCATGGCTTTGATTACTTTTATCTAGAGCTGACAGAATATCCCTGGTTAAAATGGTGATTTTACCCCAACTCCTCTATATTCTCAGGAATTCCCCACTGTGGATTGAAGATACATTTTTTAAGTTAATTGAGAGACTTATAAATGATTTTCTGTGGGGAAGAAAGCGGATGAGGCTTAAATTGGAATATTTTTATAAGCCGATAGAACAGGGAGGGCTGAACCTTCCCTATTTCAAGGGCTATTTTATAGCTTCACAGCTATGGCTTTATAACCACTGGGAAGAAAGTCCATTCTGCAGGTATTTGGTGAGTAGATCTATCTATGATAATATGTTCACACCTTTAGAGTCTGGGTTATTATCCAGAGATTAAAAGGACCATAGCGAACTTAGAAAGTTATTCACTAAGGCGTTGAGCACTATCAGAGGTTGGTTGGGAATAAGGGGATCTCTCCACTGTACGCCTCTGTGGCATAATTATTATTTACAAGAGTTTAATGATTTAGCTGAAGAGAAATATTGGCAAAAAAAGAATATTTTGTATGTTGCACAAGTGGTGAGTAATGGAGATATACTTCCCTTTTTGGAATTGACACAAAGAGAACATATAATTACTTTATCCTGGTTTAGATATTCACAGTTATGTTCGGCACTTTCTAGTGTAAAGGGGACATTTTTGTTACAGATAGATACTGGTAAACTTGTGGGTGATATGATGGGAAACTTAGGGCTGAAGTTTATAATTTCTCAACTTTGTAAATTTGTTCTTGAAGTATTATTTAATAGTATACGTTCCCCCGGACAAAAGGCTTGGGAATCTGCTTTAGTGTTTCAGCTAGATCATCAGGGGAAAATAATGACTAATTTAAGATTAGTGTCACATAACTTTAATCATGTTTTGGTTCAATTTAATATCTTACACAGAGTATAAGTCACACCACTATGGCTCAAAAAATGTGGGTTGAGAGATATGTCCAATTGTCCACTGTGCGATTCACTTGGGGCTGATTACTTACCTATGTTTTGGTTTTGTACACAATTAGCAGAATATTGGGAGGCCATAGCTGAACATATTACCCAAAAACTGAAAATAGTGATTCCTTATACGGTGGAATGTTGGATCCTGGGTGATCTCTCTCAAATTATTTGTGATAACTAGAAAAGATTTCTATTAATTGAAATAATAATTTTTTAGGCAAGACTTTTGATCACGAGAAGTTGGTTCTCACCAAATATTCCCAGTGTGCATATATGGCTAAATCTGGTTAATAAGATTAAGAACTATGAAAAAACTCTATATAAACAAAGAAATATTGAGGAGAAATAGAATAAGGTATGGGGTATTTGGAAGCCATAGGTCTTCCTGCTTTCACTCCACCATAATACCTCTTTCCGTCTTGGTCGACGGAGGAGATGGGAGACATCGCAAGGGAGGGGGGGGGAAGTTTTGGGGTAAAAAACAGAAATCTAATAATGTTGATGATTAAGTTAATATTTCTGTATGTATGTCTTCTTTTGCTAATAAATAAATAAAATGAAAAGAATCTGTACCACATCATTTATATTCCTAGAAGCAGGTGGTTGGCATCTGCAAGGTGTGATTCCAGGACAGCTGCCAAAATGTATTTAGCATCCGTATACTGCTAGTGGGCACAACGTGAAGGCAAGGCCTCCAGGCATAGATCAGTGCCAACAGTTGACATTTTGTGCTGTCCTTGGTGCCCAAAGTACAAGTCATAGTCAGTAGGTGAAACCAGACCTGAAGGTTTCAATGTCGCAATGCCTGTTTGGTTGGTTATAAAGTCTTTAATGCCCTTGACAACTGGCATTTATTGATTATCAAGAGGTGACAGAGGAATATTGTCATAGAATGGATGCCCCTGAATTTGGAAGTTACCTATTTTTAATGTCATTAATGGTCCCTTACATTATCTATTTCACCTAATGTGATGCCCAGCCTGAAGGACAGAGATTATTAGTCACTGTGTTAGATAAAAGCCCTGCTTGTCCTTTGGTTCCTTATGGGAATAATAACATAGGTTGTTAGATATTGAAAAACATCTGTCAGAAGAGTCAACACAATTAAACCAGGCATACTGCCTGATAGCGTTGACCCTGGTGATTCCAACGATACCTTATTTATTCTTCTATGTTATGCCGTTCAGGAGAAAAATCTGTTTCTTGTAATATGTAAGTAGGCGTCTGGAGCACTGGGGGGCTGCCTCAAGTCCTTGGAGCACCAGTTCCTCAGCACCCGGCTGCTGAAGATACTCTCTAATCCCTCTTGATTGACAGTACCAGACATCTCACCTGGTCAGTCTCTTGCCTGCAACGTTAGTCGGGGCATAGGTTCAAAAGCAGATGATCTACTGCTACTTCCTAAGCAGCTAAGATACCTACTGTCCTTGCACTTAGTCACATTCGAGCCAGGACCCCCGTGCTGCAGATCAACAATACCAACTACTGAGCCAACATGCTACACCATGCTATATGTATATCTTATTTTCCTGTGTTAGTTGGGCATGATTAGGACTGGTTTTCATTTCTACCTCTGGATGCAAATTATCTCTCCCCCAGAAGGAAGAACCAAACGAGGTACCCCTCAGAAGGAGAGACACCCATCTGTAGATGGCTCCAGCCAACCAGTACCCTGTTCAGTTTTGACTAGATCACCAAAACAGCTGTCTAAAGATCCATGTCCCGTCCTTTTAGATGAGTCCTTGGTTTGGATGGTTTTATGTGTTTTTTGTTCTTTTCAAGGAGAGTTAATTTGCATATTTATTTTTCCAGGGATCATTGCCTGTAAATAACTCTTTATATACCGCTGGATCTCTTCAATGAGAGCCAGTACGTCCCTGGAGCAACCTCTGGATTAAAAGGCGTATTCCGCTTAACCCCTTAAGGACACGGCCATCTTTCACCTTAACCACATCAGCCCCCCTAGCTTAAACACCCTTAATGACCAGGCCACTTTTTACAATTCCGCACTACACTACTTTCACCGTTTATTGCTCCGTCATGCAACTTACCACCCAATTGAATTTTACCTCCTTTTCTTCTCACTAATAGAGCTTACATTTGGTGGTATTTCATTGCTGCTGACATTTTTACTTTTTTTGCTATTAATCAAAAATGACCGAAATTTTTGCAAAAAAATGACATTTTTCACTTTCTGTTGTAAATTTTTTTAAAAAAACTACATTTCTATATAAATTTTCTCTAAATTTATTGTTCTACATGTCTTTGATAAAAAAGTCCAATAAGTGTATATTTATTGGTTTGGGTAAAAGTTATAGCGTTTACAAACTATGGTGCAAAAAAGTGAATTTCGGCATTTTGAAGCAGCTCTGACTTTCTGAGCACCTGTCATGTTTCTTCAGGTGCTAGAATGCCAGGATAGTATAAATACCCCACAAATGACACCATTTTAGAAAGACGACACCCCAAAGTATTCGCGGAGGGGCTTGGTGAGTTCATGTATCATTTCATTTTTTTTCACAAGTTAGCGGAAAATGACACTTTCTGAGAAAAAAAAAAAAAAAAAAGTTTCAATTTCTGATAACTTCTGGCAAAAAATAAATAAATCTCAGACGGACTCACTATGCCCCTCAGTGAATACCTTGGGGTGTCTACTTTCCGAAATGGGGTCATTTGTGGGGTGTGTTTACTGTTCTGGCATTTTGGGCGAGGCTAAATTGTGAGCTGCCATGTAAAACCTAAAGGTACTCGTTGGAATTTGGGCCCCTTTGCGCACCCAGGCTGCAAAAAAGTCTTACTTATGTGGTATCGCCGTACTCAGGAGAAGTAGGGCAATGTGTTTTGGGGTGTATTTTTACATATACCCATGTTGGGTGAGAGAAATATCTCTGTAAATTGTCAACTTTGTATAAAAAATTTTAAAAGTTGTTGTTTACAGAGATATTTTTCACACAAAGTATGGGTATATATAAAAATACACCCCAAAACCATGCCTACTTCTCCTGAGCACGGCGACCACATGTGTGCCACTTTTTGCAGCCTGGAGCTGCAAAGCCCTAAACTAATGAGTACCTTTAGGATTTCACAGGGCATTTTTACGCATTTGGATTCCAGACTTCTTCTCACGCTTTAGGGGCCCCTAAAATGCCAGGACAGTATAAATACCCACATGTGACCCCATTTTGGAAGAAGACATACCCAAGGTATTTTGTGAGGGGTATGGTGAGTTCATGTAAGTTTGATTTTTGTCACAAGTTAGTGGAATATGAGACTTTGTAAAAAACAAAATTAAAAAAAAAATAAAATTCCGCTGACTTGTGCCAAAAAATAAAAATTCTGTGGACTCACCATGCCCCTCACGGAATACCTTGGGGTGTCTTCTTTCCAAAATGGGGTCACATGTGGGGTATTTATACTCACCTGGCATTTTAGGGGCCCCTAAAGTGTGAGAATCCAAATGCATATAAATGGCCTGTGAAATCCTAAAGGTACTCATTGGTTTTAGGGCCCCTTTGCGCACCCAGGCTGCAAAAAAGTGTCACTCATGTGGTATCGCCGTACTCAGGAGAAGTAGGGCAATGTGTTTTGGGGTGTATTTTTACATATACCCATGCTGCGTGTGAGAAATATCGCTGTAAGCGACAACTTTTTCCATTTTTTATTAAAAGTTGTCAATTTACAGAGATATTTCTCATCCAGTATGGTATATGTAAAATACACCCACACACATTGCCCTACTTCTCGAGCTCGCGCGATACCACATAAGTGACACTTTTTGCAGCCAAGATGCTCAAGCGGCCCAAATTCCAATGAGTACCTTTTAGGAAGGGCATTTTTACGCATTTTCTTCTCACGCTTTAGGGCCCTAAAATGCCAGGGCAGTGAAATACCCCATGTGACCCATTTGGAAAGAAGACACCCCAAGGTATTCCATAAGGTGCATGGCGAGTTCATAGAAGATTTTTTTGGCACAAGTTAGTGGAAATTGATTTTTATTGTTTTTCTCACAAAGTCTCCCTTTCCGCTAACTTTTGACAAAAGTTTAATTTTCATGGACTCATTATGCCCCTCAGCGAATACCTTGGGGTGTCTTCTTCCAAAATGGGGTCACATGTGGGGTATTTATACTGCCCTGGCATTTTAGGGGCCCTAAAGCGTGAGAGAAAAATGCGTAAAAATGCCCTCCTAAAAGTACTCGTTGGAATTTGGGCCCTTTGCATCTTGGCTGCAAAAAGTGTCACACATGTGGTATCGCCGTACTCAGGAGAAGTAGGGCGATGTGTTTTGGGGTGTATTTTTACATATACCCATGCTGGGTGAGAGAAATATCTCTGTAAATTGACAACTTTGAATAAAAAATGTAAAAAGTTGTCGTTTACAGCGATATTTCTCACACCCAACATGGGTATATGTAAACTACACCCCAAACTCATTGCCCTACTTCTCCTGAGTACGGCGATACCATAAGTGACACTTTTTGCAGCCAAGATCGCAAAGGCCCTAAAACCAATGAGTACCTTTAGGATTTCTGCAGGCCATTTTTACGCATTTGGATTCTCACGCTTTAGGACCCCTAAATTGCCAGGGCAGTATAAATACCCCACAATGACCCCATTGTGGATAGAAGACACCCAAGGTATTCTGTGAGGGCATGGCGAGTTCACAGAAAAAAAATTTGGCACAAGTTAGCGGAAATTGATTTTTTTTTTTTTTTTTACAAAGTCTCATATTCCACTAACTTGTGACAAAAATAAAATTTTGCATGAACTCACCATACCCTCACGGAATACCTTGGGGTGTCTTCTTTCTAAAATGGGGTCACATGTGGGGTGTTTGTACTGCCCTGGCATTTGAGGGTCTCCGCAATCATTACACGTATGGCCAGCATTAGGAGTTTCTGCGATTCTCCGTATATTGAGCATACGGGTAATGAGATTTTTTTCATTCGCGTCGGTCAATGTGGATGAAAAAATCTCTGCCAAAATCAGTGACTGCGGTGCGGTGGGCTGGGCGCTAGCTACCTAACAAGTAGCTAGCTAACTGGCGGTGATAGGGGACCCTTATGCCCCATTCACACGTCCGAAATTCTGTTTGCGGAACGGAATTGCGGACCCATTTATTTCTATGGGGACAGATTTTGTCCCGCTCGGATCCGGAATTACGTATCCGCGCTTCCGGGTCTGCACTTCCGTACCGCAAAAATATAGAACATGTCCTATTCTTGTCCGCAATTGCGGACAAGAAAAAGCATTTTCTATACAGTTCTGGCAATGTGCGGATGTGCAAAATGCGGAAAGCACATTGCCGGTGTCCGTGTTTTGAGGATCTGCGGATCGGATCCGCGGATCGGATCCGCGGATCCGTGAATCCACGGATCCGTGAATCCACGGATCCGCAAAACACATATGGACGTCTGAATGGAGCCTTACAAGGGGTGTGACCAATGACAGGGGGGTGATCAGGGGGTCTAGATGGGGTGATCAAGGGGTTAATAGGTGAGGGGGTGGGGGGGTTAGTGTAGTGTTTGGTGCAACTTTACTGTGTTACCTGGTCCTCTGGTGGTCGATCCCAGCAAATGGGACCACCAGAGGACCAGGTAGCAGCTATATCAGACGCTGTTCACAAAACAGCGTCTGATATAGCTGTTTGATGCGATTTTATTCGGATCTACAGCCTGCTAGCGATGGATCATCGCTGGCAGGCTGTAGCCGAACTGCCGTGCCGCGCTCCTCTGTGAACGCACGCGCGCGCGTTCACAGGAAATCTCGGCTCTCACGAGATGACGCGCCGACGCGTCAACTCAGAGCTACAGGACCGCCCGCAGGACGCATCCCTGCGTTAGGCGGTCCTGTAGTAGTTAAGGACCAGGCCATTTTTTGCAAATCTGACCAGTGTCACTTTATGTGCGAATAACTTTAAAACACTTTTACTTATCCATGCCATTCTGATATTGTTTTTTTGTCACATATTGTACTTCATGACACTGGTAAAATAGAGTCAAAAAAATCATTTTTATTTATAAAAAAATACCAAATTTAAAAATAAATTGTAAAATTTGCAATTTTCCAAGTTTCAATTTCTCTACTTCTATAATACATAGTAATGCCGCCAAAAAAAGTTATTAATTTACATTTCCCATATGTCTACTTCATGTATAAATCATTTTGGGAATGCCATTTTATTTTTTGGGGACGTTACAAGTCTTAGAAGTTTAGAAGCAAATCTTGAAATTTTTCAGAATTTTTCAAAAACCCACTTTTTATGGACCAGTTCAGGTCTGAAGTCACTTTGTGAGGCTTACATAATAGAAACCACCCAAAAATTACCCCATTCTAGAAACTACACCCCTCGAGGTATTCAAAACTGATTTTACAAACGTTGTTAACCCTTTGGGTGTTTCACAAGAGTTAATGGCAAATGGAGCTAAAAATTTCAGAATTTAAATTTTTTTTCACAAATTTTCCATTTTTCTAGTAACTAAGCAAGGGTTAACAGCCAAACAAAATCCAATTTTTATTGCCCCGTTTTTGTAGTTTCCAGAAACACTCTATATGTGGACGTAAACTACTGTATGGCCACGCGGCAGGGCGTAGAGGGAAAGGAGATCCTTGTGGTTTTTGGAAGGCAGATTTTTCTGGACTGGTTTATCTACACCATGTCCCATTTGAAGCCCCCCTGATGCCCCCATGGGGTAGAAACTCCCTTAAGGTTATCCCATTTTAGAAACTACACCCCTCAAGGTATTCAAAACTGATTTTACAAATGTTGTTAACCCTTTAGGTGTTTCACAAGAGTTAATGGGAAAGGGGGCTAAAATTTCTGAAATTTGATTTTTTTTTTCACAAATTTTCTATTTTAATCTATTTTTTTCAGTAACTAAGCAAGGGTTAACAGCCAAACAAAACTTAATTTTTATTCCTCCGATTCTGTAGTTTGCAGAAACACCCCATTTGTGGTCGTAAACTACTGTATGGCCATGCGGCCGGGCGTAGAGTGAAAGGTGTGCCGTGTGGTTTTTGGAGGGCAGATTTTGCTGGACTAGTTTATCTACACCATGTCCCATTTAAAGCCCCCCCCCATAGTAGAAACTCACTAAAAATGACCCCACGTGACCTCCTACGGGATAAGGAGGCTGTTTTATTGGGACTATTTTTAGGGTACATATAATTTTTGGTTGCTCTGTATTACATTCTTGTGAGGCAAGGTTACCAAAAATAGAAATTCTGAAATTTCATCTCCATTTGCTATAAACTCTTGAGGAACACCAAACGGGTTAACAAAGTTTGTAAAATAAGTGTTGAATACCTTGGGGGGTGTAGTTTATTAGATGGGGTCACTCTAGATGGAGTTTCTACTCTAGGGGTGCATCAGGGGTTCTTCAAATGGGACATGGTGTCAAAATAAAAGGCCATCAAAATCTGCCTTCCAGGAACCATATGGCGTTCCTTTCCTTCTGTGCCCGTACAGCAGTTTACCACCACATATGGGATGTTTCTGTAAACTGCAGAATCAAAGCAATTAATTTTAAGTTTTATTCGGCTGTTAACCCTTGCTTTGTTACTGGAAAAAATGGAAAATTTGCCAAGAAATTGCTGTTTTGGAACGGTTTTATTTTATTTTTTGACCTCTCTAATCTGAGGGGTTAGATCATGGGGTATTTTTATAGAGCAGATTATTATGGACGCGGTGATACATCCAGTGGCTAAATGGAAAAGGGGATAATAAATTTAGTACTCTATGGAAGTGTGGTACTCCCTGAAGCAACCGTCAATGCAGAAGCCCCGATGATCGGGGCACGTGTCACAATGAGTGGTGGTGTCCTTCCGTATGCCCCTCCTGTTACACACTCTGCAAGCTGCAGCACCCCTGGGGGGTCTAGGTTCACACAGCTGTGCTGTGGACCCCAGACACCCAAAGGGTGATGCAACAGCTAAAAAAATAAAAATTTACTCTAACTCTCCCTAAAGTCTCCCTGCCTGACCTAAACCTTTCCCTAACCTACCTGCTAGTGCCAGATGTCACTTTGGAGGGTCACAGGAGAGGGTCTGGGCTGCGGGCTGCTTGGCACAGAAGATGTAGGCTGCTCTCTCTTCTCGCTCTGGACACAGAATGGAGGAGGAGAGGAGAGCAGGGGGAGTTTAATCCCCGACCGCCCATGCAACCAAAAGGAAGCGATCCTGTGAGGTGATGTCACCATCACCTCACAGGATCGAAGGATGGTGATTGGTGGTGTATTATCACACCACTGATCACCATCCTACTCCGGGTTATCGGGTCACCAGAGACCCGAATAACCTGGAAACGCAGCAAACCTGCGGTTTGCTGCGATCGCCGATATGGGGGGGTCACAGGACCCCACTCGGCATTGTCCCAGAGTGCCTGCCGAATGATTTCGGCAGGCACTCTGTTCTGATCACCCCGCACCGCACGGCGGTGACCGGAACTATACAAGGCGTACATGTACGCCCTGTGTCCTTAAGCATCGGGACATCAGGGCGTACAGGTTAAATGAATTATTCCCTATCCACATGATAGAGGATAACTATTAGATAGGTTGGGGTCTCAGCGGTACCCCCTGCAGCTCCACTGAAATGAAGAGAGTGGCCGATCACATGCCTGACCAGCTGCTCCGTTCATTTCAGGGGGGCTGTAGGGGTTACAGAGGGTCTTGTGATCGAGGGGGTTATCCCCTGTGGATAGAGAATAACTTAATCTTTAAATAATACCCCTGGAATACCCCTTTAAATAAGTTCATCCATTCACTTAAAGGGGTTATCTCATGATAATTGTAAAGAATGAAAATCGTACATCCTATAGTACATGCCAATATCTTTCTATCAAAGCTAGAACCAGCTCTGTACCTCACATGGATCCAAAGGGATTGTCTTTTCTGCTGCTGCTCAAAAGGAGTGTCCTTTCTGCTGGAGTTCTCTCCCTATCACAGCTCAGGAGGCAGTTGAAGGTTTAAACTGAGCATGTGCGGCCTTCTCAGTGAGCAGGTCAAAAAAATAAGAAAAAGAACACACAGCAGGTGGCGCTATACAGATACATTTTATGGAATAACTCAGTGGCTGTACAATATTTACTTTTAATTATATGCAATTACAAATGTATTCAGATTCAGGTGCTTTTAAAACGGACAAGAGATTTATAATATTGAGAAATGTAAACACCTGAATTTTGTTTGAATCTGATTTAACTTACAAGTAGTTATGCAGATAAAAAGTGTAATCAAAACTGAAATTGGCATTTTTTCTTACAACAGTTTTTATGCATAAGTTTCAAAGTACTAATCAAAGGG
The DNA here is from genome assembly GCA_033119425.1 of Bufotes viridis. Lineage (NCBI taxonomy): Eukaryota > Metazoa > Chordata > Amphibia > Anura > Bufonidae > Bufotes > Bufotes viridis. The sequence goes on along the minus strand of CM065597.1, from coordinate 130,281,318 downwards.
CATCTGTCAACAGTTTTTTTATGACACTGGCTGACCAGTTACATGGGCGCTTGGCAGCTAAAGCATCTGTGTTGGTCCCATGTTCATATGTACCCGCATTGCTGAGAAAAATTATGTTTTAATATATGCAAATGAGCCTCTAGGAGCAACGAGGGTGTTGCCGTTACACCTAGAGGCTCTGCTCTCTCTGCAACTGCTGCGTCTTCTGCACAATGATTGACAGGGCCAGGCAGGAACAATGTCATCAAGACAATCAAAATGGACTGACAATCAAAAAGACTGTCAATCAAAATGGACAGGACGTGGCAGTTGCCGAGAAAGCGGAGCCTGTAGATGTAATGACAACGCCCCTGTTGCTTCTACAGGCTCATTTGCATATATAAAAATCATTTTTTTCAGCAATGCGGGCACATATGAACATGGGACCAACACAGATGCCTTTAGCTGCCATATGTCCCATGTAACAGGTCAGCCAGTGTCATAGGTACAAATCTGCTGATAGATGCCCTTTAAATAAGGCTGTGATTAAAGAAGGAAGTTGCAAAGCTATTCAACATTTTCTATGGACTTGATCGACAATGCTTCGGTACATGTTTTCCTATACATCCTTGGCACATTTAAAGTTGTTTTTATTTACTTATGATTTTTTTTTATAGCAGAGCTATACTACCGTGATGTTTACATGGATATGCACGGATGGACTCCGGCACAAGCAATGCTACTATTACAGTCCGTTTTACATAAGTGGTTTCTTATTCTGAGTGTACTATACCTCACACTATGAGCCTATCTGATGCCTCAAGAAGCTTGGTTTGTGAAGGGAAAGACAATGTACCTGGAGTTCCCTGCCAAAGCCATTGCACAAATAGCAATGATGTCGCTGCAGGCTGCTCTTCTCTTAGCAGAACTGCATTTTAGCATTTGCAGAGCCAGAAAACTTTTTACTTGGATTCGCAGATGCCAGTGTGTTTAATGTAGCAGCCATATTTTAATAATTGGTTATTGGCTGAATATTATATATAAAATGTACTTGTCCCCAGGTCTTGTATGCCTTGTGTACTAGGCATTGATCCATGTGTACATAACAAATGGGCTTCTATCGAGCCATGTTGTCCCTGGAGGGTGCAATATTACTGCTATGTGTGTAGGCAGCCACTTCCCATTCCAGAAATAAGAAGGTGAAGTGTCTGTCTGGGAAAGAGAATACCTGTAATAAGTGCTCAACTTCCTCCCAGGGCAGGACCCCCCACCCTGCATCAAGTTCTTTGGTTGAAACTCTAATTTAATAATATCATTTCTAATCGCTTTGTACAATTTATTTTTTAATTTATTTTATTTTTTTACATTTTAATATTTTATTGTAATGCATAAGAATACCATATGTATAATGATGCATTATAGTCTGTACATGTAAAAGGCACAGGCAGCTATCAAGAAGGAATCTGTCTTTTTGGGGTTTCCTTATGCCCTTTTCAGCCTAATTAGTCCCCTCTTCAGATGCACTGCTAGATGCATTTCTCTCCGAAGCAGGGGACATCTTTCTTATGTGAAATCTGCCAGTACTGTAGTGCTGTGCCCTCTTCTCCCTGACTTCCCACTTTGTTTGTTCTCTGCTCTGAAACTTGGAGAACAGATAAGGAGGGAGAGATCACACTTACAGAAAGGCAGGGCACTCAGGTCATCTTTAAAAGCAATATAGGGGCAGTTCTTTTGTCAATCTCAGGATCTCAGTTAGCTCTCCACAGAAAGTAGTCTGCAAATTAGGTGGAAGTGATACCTCTTAGAAATGTTCTATTTACACCATTCTTTATTTTAAAAAAAAATAAAATTGTGTGAAAGCACAGCGCCTCTTTAAAATTGTCCCATGATATGAGCTTATCCACTGTCCATAGAATAGGGAATAAACATCTGATTATTGGTGTTTCGACTGTTGGGATCCCTACTAAACAAGAGAATAGTGGTCTCTTTGACCTGTCTAAATGGGGTGACAAGTTGAGCATGGGCTCTGCTGCTTCATCCATTCTCTGCTGGGTTTATGGAGATAGCCAAGCGCTATACTCACCGATCAGATATCAATAGGCGTTATGTTGATCTCATTACACAGCACCTTTAAAACTTCAGCCCTCAATATTGCTAGCATTAGGACTGCAAGAGACCCATTGTAGATGCAGCAATTGATGGTTAGAAGAGTGAGGCAGGCGAGATGAGTTTTTTTTCTGATCCAGCTTGATGCCACAGATTGTCAGCTGTCAATAACAGCCGCTCCCTATGGATGATTGCCCATGTGCATTGCAAATGTCCAAAGCCGAGCATCACTGCTTGATTGCTGAGACTGTAGTTTTACGGCACAGTTCAGCAGTAGCTTAAATGTGTGTGTGGCAGAGAGTCAATGTCATTTTAAAGGGGTTATATGTATGCTGTTTTCATAAGACTTTCAGGAAAGATAGTAATTGGCAAAGTATATCAATCCCCAACAACACCTACTCCCTCCAGCAACATAAATCAAGAGTTCATGGACCAGATTTCATCCCCATTTAAAGCTGTATACATATTTTGAAAGGTCCCCTCTACCTCTCTATCATGGATTTTCTTTTAAATGAGAAGGGATGTAGGAATAAAGGAGGTAAACAATTGCTAAAGAGGGATGTCGCTGCTTTTTTGGGTACTAGGGCAAGTTCCCACTAATATATATATATACCGTATATATGTTTCTAATGGTCGATGAAAATGACAGTATAATTTTCAAGTCATCAACCGTTAGAGTATAAATCAGACTTCCCAATGATACCAGTATTTTTTCCACAAATTAAAAAACTCAACTCAACAACTCTGTTGTTCCAAATTATTAACAAGTGACCCCTATAACTTGGATGCTAATCTGTTATGCTGATGAGACCAAATAAAGCAAAGTTGGGACTCTGAAACCCGCTGTCTCCATGAAAATCTGTCATTGCCGACCAAACTGCAAGTACAGATCCCTTTAATATATCTATCTATCTATTTTATGGGAAAGAGAATCTACCGAATGCAACCTAAGGGCCTATTTACACGACTGCTTGGTCCAGGAAACACTGTCTGCATTTCGGCCACATCTCCCGAACCGACCGCTGCCCCCCTGAACTGACTGCATCATAGATATTTATCATCATCCATGTGAATACTGTACAATAGACCTGTGATCAGTTAGTGACTGTATCATAAATTACTGTGATGCAGTCAGTTTAGGTCAGGGTAACCGCAGTCAGTCTGGGAGATGTGGCTGACACACCATACAGTGTTTCCTGGACCGAGCATAATCGTGTGAATCAACCCTAAGACTGGGTGCCCTCTTTTGCTCGAGATCCAAACCAGTTGAGCAAATGATATGTAAAATGACTTTTTATAGGCTCAAAAGATGTAATACTGTATTAATTATGCCCTTTAAAATACAAATTAGCACTAAACTGATGCATTTTGGCATTTTTGTAAATCCCATAGAAATAGAAAGCAATGGGATCTGTCAACACGTTACTGTGAAAACAACTTGGGGTAAATATGTTAAACTATGAACTTTTTTTCCCCTAATCTACATTGTTCCAAACTTCTGTGCTGAACAATTTCTTAATGTATTGTAACTTAACAGGAGTCAGAGCATTGTTTTTTTATTTATTGTCCCAAACCTTCTGCAGAGACCTAGATTTACATGATAATAATCAGGCTGCATCCAATCACCTCTAGAGGGAGCTTGAGAGCTTATTGCATACTGTTTTCATGAAGTTCACTATCTAAATGGTATGCAGTGTCCTTCAGAGCTCCCCCTGGTGGTGGTTGCAGGAAGCTAGAATCTTATCATTTAACGCAAGGTCAATGCAGGGTGTTTGGAGCTCTATCCACTATATTAAAGCAGTTGTCCAGGAATTAAATATTGATGGCCTATCTTCATTGGTGTGGGTACAGATGGCTGCAGACTCTTCACAGTATTCCAACCACAGCCAACTTACAGTGTTGTGTTTAGTATTGCTATTGCAGTTCAATCCCATTAACTTGAATAGGACTGAGCTGCACAAAGGCCATTTGACCAATGGATGTGACGTCAGAGGCCGAGGAAGAGGCTGCATCGCTTGGCTAAAAGCTGCTGCTCCCTCCAACATCCAACAGCTGATCGGCAGATACTGAGGAACTAGCCTGAAGATAGTCAGCAATATTTAACTTCTGGAAAACCCCTTTAAGATATATTTATCACAGAATGGTGCATCTAAAAACAACTTGCCATTCATTTTATATAGTGCCTTTTGGCTTCCTTGGAATATACAGAGCCCATGCACCCATCCACCCCCATTATGACTACTAGCAACCTGTAGGTGGATAGCTTTCTATCAGTGCTCTGAGAGCATTTGTTTCTTTTTATTTTCCTATAGAGAAGAAAGTATGTATTGTGTTCATGGGAACAGTGTTTTACTGTAGCGCAGCACATTCAATTCCAATTATTTGTGTGCTTTAAGTTTTTATTAAGCTATATTGCTGGCTGATACCATCTGCTCAGACTGCCATAAACAAGTAAAGTGCATTGTGGTTGTGACGGAGTTGATCAGAATGTACTTCATCATTACCTGTTTTCAGAGCAGTGCTCTTTTCTCAGCAACCATATTCTGCAGCACTTTACATACATTAGCATCCAGCTGTCCCTCCCCAGTGGGGCTCACAATCTAAAATTACGATCAGCATTGCTTTGGAATGTGCGTATATATATATATATATATATATATATATATACACACAGACGATTATGGGGCGGCCAACTTGGCTGAGAAGCAACCATCAGGGGCTATTAGAACAATGGAAAGAAGATGACTCATTATCTTCTATGGGAGAGTTTTCTAGATATGTCCGGTGAACTGTGCAGGAGTCATTGTGCAGTGAGGGGAAGTCGATAAACAATGACATCATCAACTGTAAATGGTGGATCCTATGTTATGTATACAGAGGTTTTATCTTGCATTGCAATCCTGCCTATGATTATGAGGTGACTGCTGAGAAGTGGTTAGCACTGGTGCCTTGCAGTGCTGGGGTCCTAGGTTTGAATCCGACCAAGGACATCATCTGCATGGAGTTTGTATGTTCCCCCCGTGTTTGTGTGGTTTTCCTTAGAGACAGCCCCATTAGGGACAATGAGTGATGCTAATGTCTGTAAAACTAAAGAGTATGTCAGCACTGTATAAGTGAGTAAAAAAAAAATATATATATATTATTAGACTTAGTGGATAGTGTGAAAACTGCCAGATTGTTATTAAATATGATTTTTTTTTAATCAGCCATAAATTCTTAAAAAAAAAAGTTTAACATAAAAACTTTTAAACAATAAGTCATTTTCTGATGACACATTCCCTTTAAGTATTTATTAATGGGTTAATGCCATAGCAGGGATGACATTCCCTGTGGGAGCCATAATAGCCACCATATTAGTTGTCACAGAGCTTTTCCAGAAACAGATATGACTGAAGCTTTGTTCACATCATGTTCAGGCATTATGCTCTGTGTGCTGGATTGAAGAGCGCTGCCGAAAATATGATCCATATGTCTTGCATATGTCTGCCATTGACTCTGATTGTAAAAAAAAAACTATATAGTGCAGTATATCTTTTTTTTTTTTTTGCAGGATCTACTTGCATTGTAGTCAACCACATTTTTCAAAACATAAAAGATCAAAATCACACTTTTTTGGCATAAAATTCAGGTCTATGGGAGCATTTGCAGATGCATTATTGAAGTGCTCTTTATATATGGTATCCTATCAATAGATTCTGGGCTTATGTTTTCCCGATGAGGAGATTTAATGGAGATACTCAAAAAAAAAAAAAAAAAAGGAGGAGGAACTAAAAATGGTATTAAAAAGGGGTAGCCTCTGTCAAACCCATAGAAGCCTGTAGACTGCAAATGCTCTTAGTGCATATGCAAAATAGAGACAAATTCAGAGTGAATAGACCCTTATGATGGATTTACATTGGACAGTTCACAGTCCGATTGCGAAAACATTTATTCCCCATAGTCGGCCCGTGTAAATGTGCCGCCGATCACCCAATGAACGAGCTAAACACTCATCCATTAGGTGCAATGATCCTTCATGTAGCACATTAAATCATCGTTTCTGTGCAGGTGATTGTGCCGTGTGAACAGCGATCTGCTGCCCAGAGACCGCGAATCTGTATGAGGACTAGCGATGGCAGTAGGAAATACAGTGGAGCTGATTGAGGCTTGTAAATGAAGCTTTTCTCTCCCACTGACGAGCAGGCAGTTATCAGGAAGAAATTGTGCCTTCCCGATAATCCCTGCTAGGTCAGACAATGTAAATGCAGCATTATACATTATAATGCAATATACAATGCAAATGGAGATAGGAATCGGCAAGGGTTATCAATAGAAGCGCAATGAAACAGTGGTGCTAGCGCCCCCTAGCTGCCAATCTGGATTCAGTTTTTCTATCGACAAGAGGACTTAAAAAAAAATGTAAGTGGAAATCTGATTGTTTGCCATGGACCATTGCTCCACTTTTCCCTTGCGTTACTTTTGATAAATATCAATTACTGAGTCCACAAAAGGCTAGGACATACCCTGCTGGCAGAATGTGAGTATTACAGGGCCGTTCAGTAAATCTTCTTTTGTGCCGTCATTAAAGCCCCATAGTTATTGTCTGTCCCCTAATTTAAAGCCATGGGTTAGTTAGGTTAAGTATTATATAGTATTATACACTATGTTATCATATAGTATTATCATGATTTTCCCTGGATGTCCCAGCATTAAAAAAGTGTACGGAGGCATCATTATGGCGAGCAGGGCGTACAGTTAATCTTCCCGTTTGCAGTTGCTTTACACGTGTGTGTATATATTGCAGCAAAATTAATAAATGTTAATTGTTTTGCTTCTCTCAAGGTATTATCATTAAAAGAAACAAAGAAGGGCTCCAGCGCCTTCTAGATACAATTAGCAGGATTGTGCTCATGCATTTTCCAAGAGTGCCACCTAGTGGCCAGTAAAGGAAGGTTCACTGCTGTCAGCGAGACCGTAGCAAATGCGTTTATATCTAAGCAATTCCATTCTAGGCTTAGCAACCAAAGGGTCTAAAATGGATAATGGATCAATTAGCAATAGCTCAGCTTAAATTCCTGTGTATCCTAATGTCCCTTAAAATTAATTTATCCACAATTCAGTATAAAAACGGAACATTTGCTGACCTTTCCTGGTCCTAGGGTCTGTTCAGTTGGCCAACTATCAGTCATATGTACATTGTATATATTGTTTCTACACTGAGATTTCAAAAGGGTATTGTTAACGATGCTTAACGGAAGTACTTGTTCTCCCGCTATCTCCTAGTGTTGACCGGAGCGGCTGGCCCCGTTTTTATGATCAGCAGGAGCCCCAGTGATCAGACTCCCATGATCAGACACTTCTCCCCTATCCTGTGGACAGGGGATAATTTGTCTCAATGAAATAACCACTTTAAGCATTACCTGTTGCCCATTAAAGAGTAACTGTCAGCATGATCAACCCTATTAAACCAGGCGTACTAGGTTGAACGACCCCTCTATTGTTCAAATCTTTAACCCTGTTTTTGAGAAATCTGCAGGTAATTGCATATGCTAATTAGGTGTTCAGTGCACGAAGGTGCGGGTCCGGTCCCTCGGAGTACCACTCTGCCTCTGCCTTCCCCCCTTAGCCACTCTTCCTCCCCTTGAGTGACAGGGATATGCATCCTCAATGTATTTCGACCCTGGCCATTTATTCCTGTGCATGCGCTAGTGAATGTCCAATCGACACATGTCCAGTACATCTCATCCCGCTATGAGATCCCAAGCTCTTTTTCACACGAACTATACGGATTGTGTCGGGATGCGTTCAGTGAAACTCGCACCATTTCGCAAGCAAGTTCAGTCTGTTTTGTCTGCAATTGCGTTCAGTGTTTCAGTTTTTCCATGCGGGTGCAATCAGTTTTGATGCGTTTTTCAAGCGTTTGGAAAAAAAACCTCTAAGATTTACATCACCTAGCAACCATCATTAAAAAACTCATTGCATCCAGACTGCAAAATAGGTTTTCTAAACCAGTCATTGTGTTTGTTTTTTTACATTTTGTTTTTGCATGTACTAATTGCAGAATATTTTATTTTAGAGATAAGCAGGTAGTATTTTTCTAGCAGATAGTACCTTTAAAGGGGTTGTCCCATGAAAAATATTCTACAGTTTTCAAACCAGCCCCTGGATCTGAATACTTTTGTAATTGCATGTAATTAAAAATTTAGTATAGCCTCTGAGTTATTCAGTAAAATGTATCTGTATAGCGCCACCTGCTGTTTGTTTTTTTTTCTTATTTCTTTGACCTTGCTAGCAAGATCCTCGCTGCTGGATTGCAGGGTTTTCATAACCCCTGGAAACGAGCAGTGTATAATGTGAATCCAGCCAGCAAAGGAGGCAATATGGACAATCACAATACATTAGTAAGTGCCTTGTATTCACTTTCTCTACATAATAAATGCCACTTGCTGAAGTGAGACAACCCCTTTAAGTCCTTTTCTGTCCAGCTGTTAATGTAGATCACAGACACCAGTATAGCCTCGTCCTAGCTTTTCAATGTTTCTTAGCCAAGTAGACCTTATTAAAATAAATGACATCAAAGTATCCCCGACACTGTCACCATACACTACACTGCAAATTAAGGCTCTGTTCACACAGCGGAATTTTGGTGTGGACACTACGGCAAAATTCTGCCAGTGGCTGCATGGTGTCTGCCTCCCTCCTATTGTTTTCAATGGGTGGCAGAGCCATAGTTTGCAGGCCAGCTATTTAAAACTGCGACTACTCCAAGAAGTGACATGTCCCTTCTTGGCACAGTGTGCAAACAGCCATTGCTTGGAGCAGCGGCAGGTATCCGATCCTGATTTAGCTCCATTCAATGGCGCTAAGGCGTAAGACAATATATGGCATCTGAATTAAACAAACGTGGAAGAAACTGCAGTGTTTTCTGCCACAGTATACGCAACGGATTTTGACAATGTCAGAATCTGTCATGTGAAGTACAGTACAAGTGATCTATTGATTGTCCATAGACTAGTTACGTAGGTAAGGGTACTTTCACACTAGCGGCATAGCTATCCGGCAGGCTGTTCCGGCGGGTGAACAGCCTGCCGGATCCGCCATGCCGCAAGTACCCGTGTGCTGCCGTTCTCCCGCTGCGTCCCCATTGACTATAATGGGGCGGAGCTGCAGCACGGCAGTGCACGGACAGACATGGCCAGACTAAAAAGTCGGACCTGCAGTACTTTTAGTCGGGCGATCTCCGGCTGTGCTGCGCCATAGCTCCGCCCCCCGCCCCATTATAGTCAATAGGGATGGAGCGGGAGAACAGCAGCACACGGGTACTTGCGGCATGGCGGATCCGGCTGTTCACCCGCCGGAACAGCCTGCCGGATAGCTATGCCGCTAGTGTGAAAGTACCCATACTTGTTTTCCGGCATCAAACGTTGTTTGCTTAAACCAGAAGCAGCATTCCTAGTAAAAAAAAAAAAATGTTGGAAAATTTTCAGATCATGCAATTTCCTAAAACACATGTCCATCCAAACTGGCGGCAACATTTTATGGGATTATAGGTCCTGTCTATGGTAAAGAGTATGGCCAGGATGCTGCATGTGAACATACCACTTCAGGGTATTTTCACATGCAGCAGACACTCATTTGGGGCTAAAAATATTTTTTTCAATGTCTCTTTATTAAAAAGTTTTAGCAGTTTTTGTTCTACAACCTTCACTTTAAGTATATCTAACTTGATTTCTGTTTGACATTTAGTCTGTCAGAGAGCTGCCCTTATGGCGCGACATGTAGCCCTTAAAGGTTTGTCACCCAGATGCTTATAGAGCCGTTTATAGGGTTTTCTAGATCTCCTATAGCATATCCGCAATATAACTTTGTCATATATATGAATGATGTAGTTTATGCAGAAAATCGATGTTATAAACATGTAAATTACCTCTGAAAAGAGCCCAAGGGGATGTCCTAAAGTCTATGGAGCCCAGCCGAGCCCATTTCGAAGGAGCCCAGTACCGCCCCGCATCCCAAAGTCCCATCCTTGCTCCCCTGATGTCACTCATAGGAATTGCCGTAATCTCGTGTATGCGCCAGTACGCTGCATATAAGCACCTGCGCAGTCTTCCATCCCTCTGCTGGCATCAATGGACAGCACTTCGCTTGACACAGAAAGCAAGAGCTCTGGCTCCACCACATGCAGGGATTTCACGCCACTCCACTTTTCCTTTCTGGGTCAAGTGAAGTGCGCAAAAAGCTGGCGCATGCACAGTCCGTTCCCTGAGGCTGATGCCAGCACAGGGATGGGAGACCAAACGGGAGCATATGTGAGGTGTACAGGCTCATGCGCAAGATTACGGGTAATTCCTCTGAGTGACGTCAGGGGAGGACTTTGGGATGCGGGTCGGTGCTGGGCTCCATAGAGTCCATGGGACAATTTTTTTTCTTGCGCTTTAATATCCATTTAAAAATTAGCACATAAATCATCGGATTATAGATATTTTAAGGTAGAAATTGCATATAATGACTAATCTTCGATTAGTGTCGTATAATTTTAATAATTTATGTTATGCTTCAGTTTAATATTTTACATAGATTACACGTCACACCAGTTTGGCTTAATAGATATGGGCTGAGAAGTAACTCTAATTGCCCAAAGTGTAACTCATCAGGGGCAGATTACTTACACATGTTCTGGTTTTGTATACAAGTAATAGAATATTGGGATATACCGTAATAGCCAAGTTGATCTCTGAAAGGCTTAAAATAATGATCTCACACATTCCAGAATGTTGGATCCTTGGCGATTTTTCCCGTCAACTGTCATAAAAAAAAAAGAATTTTATTGGTCAAAATAGCTTTCTTAGCCAGACTGTTGATTACACGAGTTTGGTTTTCAACTGAAATTCCTACTGTTTATGCATGGTTGAACCTGGTCAACAAAGTTAAAAAATATGAAAGTATTTTGTATAAACAAAGGAATGTTGAAGAAAAATGGGGCGAGGTTTGGGGACAGTGGAGACCCTAGACTGCCTTTTTCCTGCCCCGGTAGTCTCCCTCCCTTTTTATTAAACGGGGGAGATAGGTGACGCATCGCAAGGGTTTTGAGTTGGGGTAGGATGGGGAAGTGTATTCTATTGGGGAATATGAGGGATTAAAAGGAGAGAAAGTAGAAATGTTTTATCTGTACGTAAATATGTTGTGGTTTCTTTATGTATTTATAAATATATATATATTTTTTAAAAAGGTGGAAATTGCACAAAATAATGAAACCACATAGATCGTTTAGCAAGGAGAAATTTAGTGAATTTATTAATGCACATTTGCACAAGGGACATTTAAGGATCAAAGAGGGACTTGGGTCAAAAAGAGGGAATGTCCCTCCAAAAGAGGGAGACTTGGGAGGCATGATCTAGCAGACCCTATAAACTTCTCTATAAGCATAATCTGGGTGACAGATTCTCTTTAAGGCCTCTTTCACATGGCATACGGCGGGTTTGCAATACACAGGGAAACGGGCGCGTGCATTCCGCATCTCAAATGCGGAACCCATTCACTTGAAATCCGGAGATGCGGTGTGGAATGGAAGCACTAGGGAGTGCTTCCGTGGGTTTCTATTCCTTGCTTCCATTACGCAAAAAAATAGAGCTTGTTCTATCTTTTTAAGGGAACGGATGGATCACAGACCCCATTCTAGTGAATAGGTCCGCAATCCGCATGCGGCTGGCCCACAGTCGGTGCCCGTGCATTGCGGACCGAAATTTGTGGTCCGCAGCATGAGCACGGCGAGACAAATGCCATGTGAAAGGGGCCTAACTCTGAACTTCTGACAGCTCATAAACACTCATTGTAGCTACATTTTTATCAAACTGTTTAAATGAATGTTTATGAGCTGTCAGAAAAGTACAGATAAGGGCTCAAGCCGTCAGAGCAGCTGCCTGACTGATTCACTGAGAAGCTGAACAAAATAGTCTGCAGATACACGGAAAGTGAAGGCCGTAGAACAAAAGCTATTGAACCTTTTAATAAAGACAAATTAAAAACTTTCTTTTTAGCCCAAAATGAGTAAAAAACAATGATAAAAAAATGCTCCAAAGTGACCATAGCCTTTACTAGATGCTTTATCGATGACCTGGTAAGACTAATATATTCCCTATATTAATAGTATCCTGAATCCCAGTAGCAAGTTACTTTTTCAAACCGGTATAGAAAAAAAATACTTCCCTTTATGCTGAATGTATTTCCCTTGTATTTACCATTTTGCCTTTCAGCAGAAGCGAATATGTAATTTTTCCGCATTAATATTCTTTTTTTTTTTACGTGGAATCTGCATTAATGAACATGATAATTAATGAAGTTCACTTGTCAGTCAACGCACTGTATATTTTATTACTGCCTCCTCTTAGTGAATGAAATATATATGCGTGAGGCCAGCTGACATGTTCGCTCCATTACATACATGTTAAAAGAATCTGAACGATATTGCAGAAAAACTGTGGGGGGAAAAAAATGTGCGGAGTAGAGGGATTCAGAAGATTAAGAATCTAAATAATGTACAGGCTGGTGGAAAGATCACATTCATATTCTGAATGATGGGCTATGATGGAAGACCAGCCACAAATGACAAGGTATTAAAAAGTATCACGGATCTTATAGTAAAACAAATATCCCTGCTCTTAATGACTATGCTGGAAAAGCCCATTTGTTCTCATTTGGGATGTAGTGCGGTCGCTAGCAACGCGAAGGTGGAAAATGAGACTAATGAGCTTTGGCTTTTGGGAGGAAGGAGAAGCTTTTTGCGATGCAAGGCTCCTCATACAGCATCATATTCAACTGCCTTCTGGGAAAAAGATGGTGAAATACAGGGTGTCTCAGCATATCAAATGTTTGCTGGGGACCTTCCGCAGTGTTGCTTCTGCACGGGGATGATATGGCTCTCACCCGGGCAGTGCCATGCCGAGCACAGGAATAGACATGCCAAGCCCTGGAACCGCTGAGAGAATTCCTAGCTGAAAAATATAAGTGGCTTAAAAGATTAGATTAACACAAACATGTATAGTACCAAGAGGCTGCGTATAAAGGGCATCATAAAAGAAACGACTATTTAATAATGGGTGACTGGCTACCACGAAATTACAACGCGACTCTCAGCTGTACTCGTGCTGCCGCAATGTTATACACATGAAAATCATAATTTAACCAATTTTATTTGTCAAAATGACAGAGAAATCATTGCGTTCAGCACAAAACTATTTACTCTCAGGGCGGGTTCACACGTTGTAGCGGTGGGCTGCGAAGCCAAATCTGCGCATGTTTTACCACATATTGCTGCATGAATACTGGCATTCTGCCGGACCAAATACAACTGCACGCAAAAATAGATGTCTGCTAGGGGGTCTCAGGAGCTGGACTTGTAGCAATCCGCAAATCTCCTTGGCAGTTATTATATTCAATGGGTTGTACGGTTTCAAGGGAAAACTGGACAACTCAGGGGACCAACCTGTAATAGAGAAGAGATGATTACTTCCCGGACAGATCCCACACTGCCGCTCTGGTTCTCCTAGCACAGCTCTGTTTTCCCACCCGCAGCAATGTCAGCTCGAGAAGACATGGCCTCTGCAGCCAGTCACTGGCTTCAGTGGTGCACATGTTTGTCTATGTGACGACCTTTTGTGAGAACCCGGGATGAGATATGTCAGGTGAGTAATTTCTTCTTTATTGCAGGTTGATTCCCTGTGTTGCCTGGTTTCCTCTTAAAACTGGACAACCTCTTTTGGGGAATCTGTCACCAGTAAGCAGTGTCGGACTGGAGTACCTAGGGCCCACCAGTAAAATTTATTTTGGGGCCCACCGTACGGATACATTCAAATATAATAAATAATCTAACAAGTTTTTTATATGAACATAGGCTGGTGGAGGTGCTGTACATTGAATATATATATGTAGTCCAGTAAGTTTAATGTGTTATGTGCCACTTGTGCAGTGGGTGGGAGACTAGGGGCCCACTTTGCCCTGGGGCCCACCGGGGGATTCCCCTGTACCCCTGTGGGCCAGTCCGAGCCTGCCAGTAAGGGTTCATTCACAATTTTGAGGAATGGGCGCGGAACCTCACTGTGTGCTGTCCGCATCCGTAGTTCCGTTCCCTGGCCCCACAAAATAGATAGAGCATGTCCTATTCTTGTCTGCAAATATAATGATACCTTTCACTTAGTAACCAGTTTCCTCATTATATAGAAAAAGTTATTTTAATCAATTTGCATATGAGCAGTTAAGTGCAACGAGGGCGGGCCCAAGACACTGTGCAAAAATCACATCTCCTGCTTCCTCTGACAGCCGCTCACTACCCTTGATTGACAGGACCTGGCACTGTTAGGCTGGGTTCACACGGGCGTTGCTGAAGCGTTTCTGGAAAAGATGCGGGTGCGTTGCGGGAATATGCGCAATTTTTCCGTGGGAGTGCGAAGCGTTTTAATGCGTTTTGCACGCGCACGAGAAAAATCGGCATGTTTGGTACCCAGGGTTAGGTGTTGTGTAGATTTTATCATCTTTCCTTATAACATGGTTATAAGGGAAAATAATAGGATTCTTCAATACAGAATGCTTAGTAAATGGTCAATTGAGGGTTAAAAAAATAAAATAATATTAACTCGCCTCCTCCAATTGATCGCGTAGCTGCCACTCTCCTGTTCTTTGTTCAGGACCTGTCAAAGAACCTGTGGTGATGTCACTGTGCACATCACATGGTCCATCACCATGGTGATGGACCATGTGATGAGTGCAGTGACATCACCACAGGTCCTGAACAAAAAAGAAGAAAGAAGCTGGGCTGCGCTAACAAGTGGATTAGTTGAGTTTAATTATTATTTTTTTATTTTTTAACCCCTCCATCTTTAATTTACTTAGGATTCTGTATTAGGAATGCTATTATTTTCCCTTATAACCATGTTATAAGGGAAAATAATAAAGATCGGGTCCCCACCCTGATCGTCTCCTAGCAACCACGCGGGAAAATCACACCGCATCCGCACTTGCTTGCGGATGCTTGCGATTTTCACACGGCCCCATTCACTTCTATGGGGCCTGCGTTGCGTGAAAAACGCAGAATATAGAACATGCGATTTTCACGCAACGCACAAGTGATGCGTGAAAATAAACGCTCATGTACACAACCCCATTGAAGTGAATGGGTCCGGATTCAGTGCAGGAGCAATGCGTTCACATCACGCATTGCACCCGTGCGGAAAACTCGCCCGTGTGAAAGGGGCCTTAGTCAAGAGAGGGAGGGGTCCGACATGCAAGTGCCCACTTTCAGTGCACTTACATACTCATTGGCATATGGAATACCAGCGCTTTATCTCCAGAATGAAGCAATTAATCGCTAAATGAAAGGTATCATTAGATGCAGGTGATCTAGCCCTACACGGCACTGTGCCTGGTTTATCAGTAAGTTTCCTGGTGACAGACTCCTGGTCATCTATGAATAGACAACCCTTTTAATTTTGGAGCTTTGGTCACTTATGCTTTAAAGTGATAATTCTTAAATATATACTAGACAGAGCATGTGCAGTACTCTAATTTTATAGTAGTGTGTTAAATGGTGCATAGGTACTACAAAAACCTAAGCACTTCAAGGTGGAGGTTTATCAAGACTGACTTCCCATACACCAGTCTTGATGCCTTTGTGGTGGAGGTGGATGCGCCTAATTTGTTAGATGCCTCTTAGTATATTCGGTCCATCTCTGCCAGTCCATGCGCCTGAAACTCAAGCGCAACACAAAAAATGCCCAATATACCTCCAAAATACCCTTCTGTGGAGACCAGCACCAGCATGTTCTGTCTTCCTACTCTAAGCGCCTCAAGATGGCAATACAATTGAATTCAGGAATCTGGAGGACACCTGTGATCGCCGGTCAGCTACATAACTACTTTATGGCCCCAGCATTAATTAAGCCTCGGAGCGACAGATCATTACATACCTTGCTGGTGGCCGTGCGGAGGGCTAAGGCGGCCCCCTGGGCATCAGATCACCAGGAAATATACCTGTAGAATCTATGGCCATTCTACCTCTGGTGCTGGTAGCACCTGATGAACGAGTGTTTGCTCATTCGTTGTGTGATTGCTGGCACCTTTTACAAAGGCCAATTATTACTCCCTTCTGACTCCCCCATACACGTTCAGTTTGGCCGAGCATGTATGTGTTGTCGGTAGGGAGAGAGCTGCTGCCAAACTCTTCTGAGGGGGCTAATTTCCTGGGAGAATAAAAGGATGGGGCAAAAATATTCAGCTGACTTGCTGATTTTGTCTCCCGACATCATCTGTTGGGGTACAGTTGGGAGCTTCCTCATACACATTAGATTGTTGGCTGGTCCTGCTGAACACAGCGGGTTCAGTCTACAGTTCAGTAATCTGTATAAGGGCCTTTATTCATATATTTCCAGAAGGCAATAAGTTCTCAGAGAAGATTCTCCAGGGTTATTTCCAGGAGAACAGTCATTTACTAAAGAAGTGCTGAGAAGGTCCTCTTTAACTCCGTTATTATCAGAGACACATATATATGTATATATTCATGCTTATTTTATGCAGAGTAATTTTGTTAAAGTGTGACTTTTTGCTTGTGTGTAACGTGTGATATTCCAGTTATTTTTATATACAGATTTAGAGACGTAGAAATGTCTGGTCCATCTGTTGTCTGTGCTTTTTCTTGTTGAGTGTTTTCATTTTTTTGTCACTTGCCTTTGCAAAGCCTTTTACAGTCGTCTTTCCCGGATTGTTTTACAAAGCCTTGGTAGATGTTGCTTCACTTTGATTCCACTAGGGATTCTGACCTCTACACCCTCATCACCTCTATTTCTGGAATGAAAGGACCCTTCCTTCCTGTGGCCTATTATAAGTTATGGAACGTTATAGGTGAGGCGCATCTTCTGATTCTTGTACAGAAGAGAATTTTACAGAGAAGGTGAAATCATCTAAAACAATAAGGAATAAAGTGACATTGTTAGAGGCGTTACTGTATGCTTATAAGGTTTAGGTCAAGGTCGTGGTAGAACCTAAAGAGATTCTGCTAATATTACAAACGTTGCGATGTAGGACTTCTGTCACCTTCTATTTTATAGCTTAAAGTGTGTCATTTTATGAAAACTTTTTGACATGTTAGAGGTTTGGTCAGCACTCGGACCCCCACCAGTCACTGAAATGAAGGGACACGAGTACGCAACTGAGCACTTTGCCCTTCATCACAGAGCGAGCAGAGCTCTGTACAGGCTCCACACCATGAGAAGAGCCAAGCAGTGCTGAAGGGCTCAACTCTCAGCTGAGCACTCCTGCCCCTTTATTTCTGTGATCCTTGGTAGTCTTAGCACCAGGACCACCTCTAGCCAAACATCTAACGTGTTATGTCTAAAGTTTCATGAAGATACCCTTTAATCAGGTTGTTACCTTATATAACCTTATATATTAACAACACTTCCTGATTATTGAGGTCAGGCATGGGGTCTCCACTATCCAGGGGACCGCAAGTTCTGCAACTCAACTGAATGGGACTTTGTTGCATTTCCCGTCACAGTGGAAAAATTGTGAAGGAGCTACAGTACTTATCTAGCTGAGCATTGTAGCAAAGCAGTTAAACCCCCAAAGATCAAAAAGTGAAGGGATACTTGATTGGTTTCTATGATTTAGCCTCTTTAAGGGGTTGTCCGCTTTATTCTAATTGATGACGTATCCTCAAGAGGTTATCCAACATTATATCAGGCCGACCTGGGGTTGTGTTCACAGCTGGCTCTTTATCGTGGCTTGTAGTGGTGACCAGCCCAGCTTCCATCAAGTGACCATTTGTCATGACGCATGGCGAGTAGGTCACCATTGTGGCTAGCTATTGGATGCAGCTGTTACATGCACCCCCCATCATTAGGATGTTGATGTCAGCGCACCGGGGAGATGAAAGGCCAGCCGTGGAGTAATAGAGACCTAACCCAGCAGCCGAGGCAGGTAAGTTTGATCACCACTGTGGGGCAACCACTTTGTGATGTCTGATATAATATCTGATTACCCCTTTAAGGATGTGGCCTAGTTTGGTACACAGCAATTTTTTTCATCTTCACATTTAAAAAAGCCATAATATTTCTCTGTTTCCATCGACACTTATAATATGAGGACTTGTTTTTTTGCAGGACAGGTTTTATTTTAATGGCACTATATTGGGGGGTGTATCTTATGTATTCTATAATGTTGGGGTGACAGCACAATTCAGCCATTGTTCTTAGGGTTTTGTTTTTGTGTTTATTGTTCAGTAAAAAGGACAAGTTAACTTTATTCAGCAGATTTAATACAATTATGGAGATTCAAAATTTATATTGTTCTTTAAGTTTTACTACTTTTAAAAAATGTAGCTTTTTTGTTAAAAAAAATTGCTAGGTGTCTTCATATTTTTATTTTTCTGCCAACAGAGCTGTTTCAGGGCTTTTTTTTTTACGGTGTCCATTATTTCTGATAAATAACATTATATTTTATAATTTATTTCTTAGTCCCCTTGGGGGACTTGAACCAATGACCATTTGATTGCTTGTGCTTTACTCTGTAATACTTCTATATTACATTGTATAGGAATTTTTACAGGCATTCTATCACATTCCACTTTGATGCACGGTGTAATAGGGGCATTAACCTTGCAGGCCTACAGATCATGAGAGCTTTTGACTGTGTTAAACCAACAGGATCAGAGTTACCTCTCTGGAGTGAGAACACGCTGCCCGATATGAACTGAAATGGGTTATACCCCTGAGGCCCATGCACACGACCGTTGTTTGATTCCGTGTCCGTTGTGCCGTTTTCGTGATTTTCTGCGGACCCATTGGTTTTCAATGGGTCCGTGAAAAACTCGGCAAATGCACCGTTTGTCCCCCGCATCCATGGTCCGTGATTCCAGTCCGTTAAAAAAATATAACCTGTCCTATTCTTGTCCGTGAAAAATGGTTCGCGGACCCATTCAAGTCAATGGGACCGTGAAAAAATGCGGATGGCCATCCGTGTGTCATCCGCGTTCCGCGTCCGTTTTTTTTGCGGATCCCTTGGCAGGCACTTGGCAAAAATTGTCAGCCTGTCTTTTGGTAAAATCTTTTGGGTCATGTCCGCTAAAAAAAACGAAAGACACACGGAAACACAACGGAAGCAAAAACTGACACGGAACAACGGAACCCCGTTTTGCGGACCACAAAAAAATACTGTCGTGTGCATGAGGCCTTAAGAACATTATCAGTCTTTTTTGTACAATAGGCGTTCATTGACAATAAAGCACTATTTGAATAAGTATTTTTACTCTCAAGTGGGCTGACCCTGTGTCATGGTCTGGTGTAGTGGACCATGACACTTTTGCCGTGCATGCTTGTTGTCGGTGGCAACATGTTGTTTTAGCATGTTTGGACACTTACCCTTTAATTTTTGTGTTCCTTCCTATCCTGGTGTTTTCGGGGTTAAGTTGGGTGCTAGGTGGAGCTGGGTGTGGCCTCAGGGCTCTTCTTATACTGGTGTTGTGAGGTCAGATGGTAGTCAGCCTTTATATGTGTAGAACCTCTGCTCCTTTCTGGATGTGTCATCTTTCCAGTGTGAAGGCATCCTAGTTGGACATCGTTTGTCACCCTTTGTCTCCTTTCCCTTCCTCACCTGTTATGTTGTTTGGTGTGGTTTTTGTTGGGGTTTTGTTGTTTTTGTCTAGTCTGGTGTTCCATGTCTGGTTGTTGTGGTGTTTGTGATCAGCATGGATGATTGACAACATTTATCCCTGTGTGTTGTGCCTGCGGAAGTAGGCTCCATGGTTTCCCAGAGGGATAAACCACAAATCTGTATGCTTCTTTGCCTGGGGCCACCATGCGTCCTATTTGCATGGGGGTTTCCAGGCAGTATCTGGGGTGCTGGATACCTGGGTGTGGTTGTGTGTACTGTGTCCTGTATGGTGTGTGAGCACTAGTACTTTTGCTCGGGTTCCAGTTTGGGTTGCTGCGGCAGGTAAGTGTGGTCTATTGTGTGCTTACCTGCTGATCCAGTTACTATATACAGTCTCTTCATTTTCTTTGGAGCTAGGTCGGTGGAGACTCATGTCCATCCATTACAGCATAGAAAATGTTGTGTTTAGTGAGCCATTTAGCACCAAATTAATAACATTCTCTTGTTTTAGTGGTAAGACACAAGGAAAACAATTTTAAAAGGGAATACGAGAAGGTAAAAAACATTTGGGAATGATCAATGATGATAACATTTGATACATTAAAGACGTCCTTAATTGGCCGACATGAGCTGTGCCTCATTATGGCATACAAAGCTCGCCAGTCTACCTACAGTATGTATCCTTGTGTTAATGAATTATACTCCGGGTCTATGGAGACTTTTCACCCTTTGTTTAATACATCAGTCAGATGAATCGGGTTTGGTTGCTTTGTTTTGTTTGAGCCCCATTGTTTTCTTATATAATGATTTATATATCATAGCTAGGGCCCCATTTGTGCTTTATAATATTATTATCTTTGAGCATCAGCTTTATTTATCAATTTGTGCCTTTTTGGAATTTTAACTAAACTGAATGTGAAAAAAAGAATTTCATTTGTATATAGTGTGAAAGTAAGAATTATTTTCTGACTGAAAGTGAGATAAATGCAGAGTGAAAACTATTAGATTATTTGAATGGGGAAAAACATATCAATATCTGTATGTATTTTAAAACCCTCAAATATAATAGAACAAAAATGTTCTAACAGGGCTGGCCTTTTTTTTTTTTTTTGGGCAAGCACCAACTTCCTTGTCAGACCTTCAAAGGGAAGCATAATTACTAGAGATGAGTGAATTGAAGCTGACGAAGTGGAATTCGATCTGAATTTCAGGAAAAATTTGATTCGCACCGAAGCCGAATTTTCTCACACTGGTAAAATGACTGCTGCACGTGTGAGGACATGGAGCAAGGAACTCTGGAAAGGCGGGATCACCCACAATGCAATGCATGCAGCCAATCAGCAGCCACAGCCCTATAAATAGCAGCAGCCTTCCTAGATTCTGCCATTTACCAGTGTACTTAGTGCAGGGAGAGACGTCAGCAGGCGCTAGGGACAGTGATAGAAAAAACGTCATTGTGCTAAAAAAAAAAAAAAACATTTACAAGTGCAGGGAAAGATTATTCAACGTGTAGGGAAAGGACAGGGAGGAATCATTGCACAGCATTTATGTTGAACAGGATTCAGTAGGGGAGATAACAGCCTGGGTAATGGGAACAATCTTATTACACCTTGCTGCACTGACTGGGTACCCAAATTGCCATTATACAGATCTGTAATTCCAGCAAACCTGTCTTATTAGGGTGCAACTGCTGTTCGATACAGGCATTAACAGGGTTTATTACAAGGGAATATTTCTACGTTTTATTTGCTCTTGTGCGGTGCAGTTATCTGTTCTAAAGCATTTTTTGGCTTGTATTAGTGGGAAAAAAAGGGTTTATTAGCCAATGTGTGGTGAAGTGAGAAAATTACAGCCCTTTTTGTTGTGTATTAGTGGAAAAAGTAAAATATATTTGCTGATCAGTCCTGCTGGTTATCTGTTGTAAAGCCTTTTGTGGCGTGTATTAGTGGAAAAAAAGGGCTTTTTAGCCATTGTGTGGTGAAGTGAGAAAATTACACTTTTTTGGGGTGTTTTAATTTCCTTTTTATTTATTTATTTGATCTAACAGTATGTCAGACAGAGAAGTGCCAGGCCCTGCACAGGAGAGTGGCAGAGGCGTAAATGTTTCTGGCGCAGGCAGAGGTCGCAGCAGATTAAGGGGCCGTGGCAGCAGAGGTCACATCGAGAGGCCTGAGCTCTCATGATGGAGTCCTCACACACCTCTGATGCCATATATTTTTCAACGTTGATTCTAAGCTTTTTCCATGACGACTGGGAACTCGTGATGTTTTCCCTGACAAAGAGACCAGGGGCTGGTAGTTATGGTTTGAATGTTGATGAACTTTGCGACTCTTCCGGGCTCCAAGCAATCTTGAAGCTTTGTCTTCTCATTGTCTGTAGCTACTAGAGGCCTGTTCATGCCAGGCAGGTTCCCCCAGAAGTATCTGGCTCGATGAGCAGACAATACCGCACTTGATTCTAAGCTTTTTGAGAGCCATTATTCCTGTCTGTCCTTTACAAGACAACAAGACAAACCTTTGGAATTACGAACGTGCCTAGATAGGCCACTAGGTAGCCCAAGCTTAAAGTCATTGTCCTCTGAAGACAATCACTATTCATATGTCGGATAAAGGTATATAGGCAGCATCGACGGAGGTCCTCCATTTGGGACCTTCCCTCAGTTATGAACGGCAGCAAACAGCAGCTTGAACTTTGACAGCGTTTGCCCATCCATTTGAATGGTTGACACGTTATAATACATTTCAGCTGACGCGGTACCTTCCTGCCTAATGTTTTTTCTCTTCTCTCAAAAAAAGTTCTGTAAAAGGAAAGCGTTGTGGCGTGATACGTCTTTTATTGTCGTTACATACCTTAAAAGCTGAATGATATGGGGGCCACTATAGGAGCACTATGTATTTCCTCATAAGGGTGGGTCAGAAGGAATAGCTGTCAGCCAAACGGGTATCTTTTGTGTATGGCCAGTCAGTTGTATCTGCCCCAGCGATCATTAATGTGATTGTTTGAGAACATACTTCTTCATTATTATCAGCATCCCTGCTAACATGAGGTGACATGCTGGCGACAATTCATTCTTCATGCCACGTAACAGGTGCGATCACTCAGCAAAGAAACGTTTGCTCATTTGTCAGGCCATTGACTGTGTGGTTGCATGGGCAGTGATTGGATGAATATGCGTCCGTATGAACGTTCATGCCTGATCATCGGCAAAGGGCCACTAAGTAGATAATTGCTTTTATTATCATCCATATCATACCCAATGGGGTAGCCATTTATCACTCTAAAAAACTAACCACAAATCTCCCAAACAACAAGTCCAGTGTACCCAACAAATTGCATCACGGGCTCATGTGCTCGGCTTCCACAGACATACATAGGGCTTTTTCTGTACCTCCATATCTCGCACTCTGAGGCATGCAGAACTTTTTTCGCTGTCCTTAGGAATAAGACATTCCCTTGCACTCCATATGTATGGAGGTAATATCCCCAGATGCTGTAATATCTATACTATGTGCCATCATGCATGATCCCTAACAATAGTGGAGCAAAACATCGATTTCCTAGATTTGTCATTTCCTCACACCGATTCATACAGAGACATTCCTAGCTGTGTTACATAGAGGGTCATCCTTTTGCTTGACTTGGCTTGGTTTCCATTGTGACAGATTTCAGAGCTGAGTGGATATAAATAGGTATGATCTAGAAGTGTTAGTAGCAAGGCGTGCTCCTCTCCCGTGCCTCAGTGTGTACGTGCTCTGTGTACTGCCAGGCTCCGCAGGTTGAATTTATGCCTTGGCTTGATTTTTAGGATATGACAGATCTCTCAGACACTGGAGCAGAGAGCAAAGGGGTGAAATGTTGCACAGCAGTCTGAACAATGTGTCCTGTACAGACTCTGACTTATCCGGTATCGTTTCTGGGAAGGATTTCTTGGCTCCCTCGGTAGAGAGCTGTTCTTGTTTGACCCTTCTATGTTGGAGAGTTTAACTATCTGCTTGGAATGTGTGCCAGGCGGCCCACAAGCCTGCATTAGGTGGAAAGCTCATATATATTGTGTAGCCTAAGGCCTCATGCACATGTACGTATGTGTTTTGCGGTCCGCAAACTGCGGATCCGCAAAACACGGAAGCTGCTCCGCGTTCGGAACGTGGCCCATTGTAGAAGTGCCTATTCTTGTCTGCAAAATGGACAAGAATAGGACATGCTCTATTTTTTTTGCGGGGCCACGGAACGGAGCAATGGATGCGGACAGCATACGGAGTGCTGTCCGCATCTTTTGCAGCCCCGTTGAAGTGAATGGGTCCGCACCCGAGCCGCAAAATGTGCGGCTCGGACGCGGACCAAAACAATGGTCGTGTGCACGAGGCCTAATAGACATTTTAAGGCAACCTGCTCACTAGTGCGCGTGAACGCACCTAAGATCCGCACAAAATTTCCGTGCAGATTTATCTGCGTTTCTGCAACTTATCTGCACTGAAATCCGCAATGTCTAACCGCGGCTTTTGGAGTGCATTTGATGGGGTTTTTCTGCAGATCTTACCCTGCCTTTGAAAAGGGTGAAATACGCAGCTAAAACCGCAAACATAATTGACATGCTATTAAATTTAAAAATACAAAATGCAGGTCTGTTCCCACATGGAAAAAATCCACGAAGTGTACATAAGACTAGTGCAATCTCATACACCTTACTGGTACTATAATACGCATAAGAATCCGCTCAGAAAAACCACACGTAGTCCGCATATGTGCAGGTAGCCTAAAGGTTTTTTTGGGGATATACTGTATGTATGTACACAGACATATATATATTACTCACCTCCACCGATTGCTGCTGCACTGACCCACCTCAGACAGTGATTGGCTCTGACTGGGCCTTTCCTGATATTTCCAAGCTGGGACAGAAAGTGCAGAACAGCGGAAACCAGTGCTGTGTCAGAATGGATCAGTGGAGATAAGTAATGCTTCTTTTTTAGCCCTTTCTGACCCTTTTTTAATATACTTTTCCGAAAAATGATTTTAAATGGGTTTTCCAGGATTTACATCCTTTTTAATTAAGCCCCCAGCATACGCGGTACATAATGAAAGAATCATACTCACCTGTTCCTTGCTGTTGTGGTCTGACATCGTGGCTCCATTCAGCGATCTTCCAGCCCCTGGCTTGTTTAGTTCTGGCCGGAGTAGGTAAGTGGTCACGTGCGCTGCTGCAGCTAGTGACTGGCCTCAGCGGTGACTTGTCCCTAAGTTCCTGCTTAGCTAATTAAAAAGGGACCAAACCTGGAAAACCCCTTTAAAGGGCTTATCGGAGAATTACTATTGATGACCTATTCTCTGGAGGGATCATCAGTATCAGATCGGCGGGGGGCTGACTCCCAGGACCCCCACTTATCAGCTGTTAAAAAAGGTGTGGGCACGGCGGCCTCTTCCTAGGTCATGTAGATCAGTCACATGGCCTTGTTACAGCTCAGCCCTATTCAAGTGAATGGGGCTGAGCTGAAATACCAGGGCACAGCTGCACGATGTATTGTACTGTGCTTGGAAAGCTGCTGGGAACCTGCATCGCTCACCAGAGCTCTGGTGGATGCAGTGGCTCTGTGAAACAACTAATCAGCGGGGGTGGCGATACTCAGACTCCCCCCCCCCCCCAATGTGATAATGATGACCTATCCTGGGCTAGGGCATCATTATCTTTACCTGGATAACTTTTATAAGAACTTTATATGGACAGTGATATGATGTTTTTGTCATGTAAAAACTTTGATCCAAGCAAGTCTTCTTGCCCGGTTCAGCAGCAATTGCTGTCTATTGTTTAGAGCAGGGGTGCACAACCTTTATCCCGGGGGCCACATATGACCCACGACACCATTCTTTACAGCCCCTAACTTTAAGGTCACAGAAATGTCTGTATTGGGTGGTTGCTCATCTGCCATGTCATAGACAAGAGGTGCAGGAGTAGTGTCGGAGCAGGGTTGGATAAGTACTAGTAGTTCACGATGTGGTCATCCCTGGGACCTCCATCCATCAGCATAATGGAGGTCTCCTGACCCTTGACAATCCAGAAAGGAGCAGAAGAGGTCCAATGCATGCATGTGGCTCTCTTAATTGAAGTTTTTGACAGTAGTGAAGCATTTGACCATTTCAGCAACTCACATAAACTACAATAGAGAGAACCGCATGCACATATGGCCTCCCTATTTCTAGAGTGTGAAGGAGATCCCCATTCCGATAGTTGGGAGTCCTGGAAGTGGGACTCGCCTCTATCATATATATATGGCATATCATTATCATATGCCATACGTTTCATTGCAGCTCTTTGGTTGGATCTATCTGAAATTGTTGGACCAGAAAAGTTTGCACATCCCTGGTGTAGAGTATGTAGCTCCGTGCACATGTTTTGTTTTATGTTTTAGACTTTTACTATGATAACTTTTTTTTTGTTCTCCTCTTTTTTTTGGGGACACAATGCATCTTTTATGGTATTACTAAAATCATTATTGTAGCAGCTTTATCTATGAATATGTGGAGCGGTAAACAAAGCCAGAGAGCCTCGTAGCTAAACCCCAATTAAAATACAGACAGACAGAGGGGAGCATATTGTTGCCTTAGAGGGAATTTGGTTAAGATAATGAAAGATTATACTTTCCTTTAATACCTCATTAAGAAAAAGATAGTTGTATAAATCCAGCCACAGGCTCCTCTGCTGCCCCTTATTTTTAAGAAGTGCTTAAATAGATGCCCCATGATTTCTAGTGGAGAATATCGATGTAGTCAGTATTGCTGGCAATTATGTATTACCACTGAGCGGACATGGCACATAATATTGAGTCTAACAGAAACTCCTAATTTGTCAAGTTTCAGGCTGTAGTGAATGTTAATATGGTCATATTTGAGGAC
The DNA here is from genome assembly GCA_033119425.1 of Bufotes viridis. Taxonomy (NCBI): domain Eukaryota; kingdom Metazoa; phylum Chordata; class Amphibia; order Anura; family Bufonidae; genus Bufotes; species Bufotes viridis. The sequence goes on along the minus strand of CM065597.1, from coordinate 130,254,729 downwards.
TGCCAAAAAATATTCAGATTTTTATATAGTTTATTCATTATGTAATGCCTACAGGATTGGTTTTATATTATAATTCCATTGCTGTGTTTCTTAGTAGAAGATAATGATTGCTTATACTTTTTGATGCCACGTACCTCACATTAAATCCGATATCAGAGTAACAACCTATTAGGATAGGGCATAGGTCTGCGCTACCAAAGACAAAAGATGGGTTACGGGCGTAGCATACATGTTGCTCATCAGTACAAAATGCAAAAACAAAAATATCTGTTTTACACCCATATTAAATATTAAGCTGATTTTCAGATTTTTTGGGCTTTGGAGTCGCTGTGGTATCCCAAGTACTTAGGGATAGGTCATCCTTAGAATTGTCCTGGTGAATTCATCTTCTGTATATTTTCTTCCACCAACTGATCACTCTAGATCCCTTCTCATGGTTCTGACCCATGTTGATTAAAATTAGTTGACAGCAACTATATATTAGGCCTGAACAATATATCGCGAAAGCAATCGCAATTAACTGCAATTATATTACCGTATTTTACGCTTTATAAGACACACTCCCCCCCCCCCCCCCAAAGTGGTGGGGGAATGGCAGTGCGTCTTATAAAGCGATGGTTGACTTTCTACGTGACACTGACACTGTATCTCCGGCCGCTATGCTGCACAGTGCGGCCGGCGATACATCATTTACAGTGCGGGGAGGGAGGAGGGGCTGGTGGAAAGTCGTTATTTTTATGAACACGTTCTTATATCTATTTTATTTATCTGTTCTGTGCAGTGCTATTAAGAAAATGGCAAGTTTTGTATTTTGTACTTTTGCAGTAATGCAAATATGTATTTTATTTTGAAAAACACTGCGCATTTCAGTTCTTGAGTTCAGCATAACTACATTTCACATTATCAGTCATCTGTGTGTGCTTTTACCTTGAAAATCCAAGCAGATAGACCTCTAGCACAATTCCCTTAAAATATCGCATCGCATATCGTTATCGCAATTTTTAGGGCCCTAATCCCAATCGCACAAAATTCCCATATCATGCAGCCCTACTATATATTAAGATGGCCGTGTAGCCTAATGGTTGGAAATACTTCTTTAGAACGAGATGACCTTATGTTACAAGTGTAGTTAAAGGGGTAGTGCAGGTTTTTGATATTGAGGACCTCTCCTCAGGAGAAGGTCATCAATATCAGATGGATGACGGCCTGACTCCCAGCACCCATGCCGATCAGCTGCTTGAAGACCCCTCGTAGTTACCAAGCACAGCGCCATCCACCACGGCTGGGTTTGGTATTTTGGCTCAACCCCATTCATGAAACTGGTTTGTGGCTTGGCCATGTGCACAATAAACATGACATTACTAGCCTAAGAAGAGGTAGCAGCAGTCACTGGAGTGCTGCAGCCTCCTCAAACACCTGATTGACTCCCACCGATCAGATATTGAGGACCTATCCCGAGGCCGCTCTCAGATTTCTGTTGTGGATTTGCAGTCCTACATGGTGTGGATCAGCGCATGGATTTACTGTTCACTAGGGCTAATCTGCTTGCGGCCATCCTCTACTGTTTCCATGGCTAGAATTTGTGTAATTTTTTGAGAAACAATGCAAGGCAGAATGTATGTGGGTTTTCGCTGTAGAATATGTGACAAAATCTGCAAGGAAAATCCATTGTCTGGGTTAGCAGCATTAGAAACTGCTGTGTATGTTTACACGGAGCTTAAAGTGTAACTAAGCCTTAAAATATCCAATGTAACAAGTATTTTATGGGTTGCATATTGCAGCTATATATTGGCAGTAATATGTGGGCTGTATATTTATTTATTATACTCACTTATATAGCGCTGACATGTTGCGCAGCACTTTACAGGCATTAGCATCACAATCTAAGGCAGAGGCGGCTCTAGACTTTGTGAGGCCTTAGACGAAACTCGAACGCGAGGCCCCCACGAAGATCGTTGGGATGCTCGTGATTTCCTGTATGGTGCCCCTGCTCAGTCCTCAAGCAATAAGCTGTGTCAGCCACCACATGGAGCTTTGGTATGGTCAACACTCCCCCTCCATGTATCTCTATTGAAGACTCAGAGATACACAAGTGCTGTATCTGCAGCTCTCCCATAGATACATGGAAGGGGAGTGTTGACCACCGCTCCGGGCACAAGGAGATGCGGAATACCGTAAAGGAGATCGTGAGGTATCCCATCGGCCGATGCCCCATAGTGCCGCTCTTCCCTATAGTGCCCTCTATATTGTGCCAGTAAAAAAAGGTCTATATTAGAGCCCGCTAATGCCCCTATAGTGCCACCAGATGCCCCATAGTGCTTCTCTTCCCTATAGTGTCCCCTATATTGTGCCAATAAAAAAAGGCCCCTTTAGAACCCCCAGATGCTCCATAGTGCCACCCCCCAAAATGGGCCTGTGAAATATGCTCCCAATTAATGGGCCAGTAGGAAATGCCCCAGGTGCTGTGCCATCTAAAAAACAAACACTTATACCTACCTGAGTCTGGCAGCGATGCGATGCAGGCCTCTTCCAGCCTGTGTCCCTCACTCTGTGCTGCCCGGCTCAGGCGGCGTGATGATAATGACGCAATCGCACCGCCTGAGCCAGCCTCTGATAGGCTGCCGGCACTTGTGCCTGCAGCCTATCAGAAGAACAGGGAATGGAGACGCCTCTTCCTCCCCTGCCCTGCAGCAGCACAGCAGTCTGTATTGCTGTCCTGAGGACGGCGATACAGATGACTATGGAGAAGAACGCTTCACAATGGAAGCGCTCATCTCCTACTGCTGCCCGCAATTAGAACCAAGGCCGCGCCGCCTGTGGCGATCGGCAGTGCGGCCCTGAGAGATTTAAAAAAAAGGGGATGGTTCTAGGGGGAGGGGGGGGGTCGGGGAGTTGACAGAGCGAGGCCCCCACCAGGCCTTAATCGGTGGCCTAATGGAAGAGCCGCCTCTGATCCAAGGTCCCTATCAAGTATGTCTTTGGAGTGTGGCACGAAACCCACGCAAACACGGGGAGAACATACAAACTCCATGCAGATGTTGTCATTGGTCAGATTCGTACCTACGACTCCAGCACGACAAGGCAACAGTGCTAACCACTGAGCCACCGTGCTGCCCAATTGGTAGTATTATCTTAGCATTAAATAACATATTATCTGGGGTGTATATGACTGTATTATCTCAGCACTGTATGGCAGTATAATATAGGATGTAGCTAGCAGTATTATATGGGCTATATATGGCAGTATTATGTGGGCTAAATTCTGAGAAAAACTGTGCAAACATACAAAGTCCTTATTTTGCATGCTGTCCATTTCCTTATATTCTATAAAACCAGCCCTGGTCTTCTTTCTTGTGACTCCTTGGGGTTGTTCATGAGATGCCCCCAGTCCAGCTTTGATGCATATCATGATGGATGGTTACTTTTAATAAATCATCTGTACATAGTATTGCATACAGTATTTAGTAATACATTCCTTTTCTCAATAGTTTTCTAAAGTAACTAAAAAGTTGCATCTCATAAGCATCTATAGATAATAACAAGGAAAAGTTTCTGAGGTTATAATATTCTGCTTAAATTGCAACACAAAGCAGATGAATAATAACATCCTATAAAAGCACACAGAAACTCCTTCTAGTTAGAAAGTCTTGTGTCTAGGTAGAACCTGATCCTCTTATGTTCATCCGTGCTCTGTAATTATTAAACTAACACAAATCAGGACCATCTGATCTTTCTAACCTGCCAAAGTCATTTGTAGGGATTATCAAGGTGATTATGTTGGCTTCCGTTAGCCCATCTGTCCCTGTACATGTGGGGCACGTACAGTGCAGGTTTGTCAGTTAATAACTCGTTATACCTGAGGCCTCGAGGGTCTCAGCTTAACGCTATCAGGTGTGCTCCTGTTTTGATCTAACGGCAGGATGAAGGGAAGATTGCTTTAACACGGTCCTTGGGGTCTGCAGCTTGTGTAATCCTCCAAGTGATGTCAGGATGATCAGAACTTGATCTTCAATACTGTATGATGAGCAGCGTAAAGAGAAATGACATCCAGAGGCTTCACCAGATGCTTTTATACAATGGAAGTGCAGTAAGGAGGCAACGTTTTAAGTCCTTGCATGAGGGTTCATACGGGGACATTGAGTGTGGTTAATAATTCATTCCACGGTGTATTAAATGCAGCAGAAATAGTAGTGACACAATGCAACTGGTATGCCCACACGAGACATGCACAACTCTGAGGAACATGTGTAGGTAGATCTACCCTTTGGTGCACAAGGATGGAAATGACAGGAGATGAAAGGAATGATCCTGAAGTACAGAGCAATTCAGGAATTCAGTGAATGCTGCCACCATTCAGTTAAAAGTGGGATCACAATGAAACGCAAAATTTTTTCTTAAAAACTTGCTCCTGGTTTCAGCATGGGTCCGACCTCCTCCTCAGGTATATCTGATGTTTTTAATAAATGGTTTTATATATTTCTTTGTGATCCTGCTTTTAACTGAATGGTGATAGCACCCGCTGATTCCCTGCATTGTTCTGGACTTTTGAATTAAGCTTGGTTAAAAAAGGCAGAAAATATTGCACCCAATATCATTTAGAATCGGCATGTGGTCAACTGCTTAAAGTCATTTTGTAATTGTTTTTCTTATATGTATTACAGTGTATTATGTACAGTGCATATAGAAAGTCTTCAGACCCTTTCACTTTTTCCACATTTGGTTATGTTGCGGCCTAAAAAAAAAAAAGTTTCCCCTATCTTGGTGTACGCAGTACCCCATAATGAGAAAGTAAAAACAGAATGTTCAAAGTCTTTGCTAATTTATTGAGAAGGAAACACTGAAATCTTGCATTGACATAAATATGCAGTCTCTTTACTCAGGACATGGTTTAAGCTCCTTTGGCAGTGATTACAGTTTTTTGGGGCATGATGTCACAAGGTTTGCACAGCTAGATTTGGAGATTTTCTGCCATTCTTCTCTGCAGATCCTCTCAAGCTCTGTCAGGTTCCATGGGAGCCATCAGTGGACAGCCATTTTCAGGTCTCGCCAGAGATGTTTATTTGGGTTCAAGCCAGGACTCTGGCTGCGCCAATCATGCACATCCACTGAGTTGTTCCTAAGCCACTCCTATGTTGTTTTGGCTGTGTGCTTAGGGTCATTGTCTTGTTGAAAGGTTAACCTTCGGCCCAGTCTGAGGTCCAGAGCACACTGGATCAGATTTTCATAAAGAATATCTCTGTAGTTTGCTGCAGTCAGTTTTCTCTCAACCCTGAACAGTCTGTGTCCCAGCTGCTGAGAAGTACCCCCACAGCACAATGTTGTCACCAAAATGCTTAACTGTAGGGATGGTATTGGGCAGCTGATGAGCCTCCAGACATGATGTTTAGAATTGAGGCTAAAAGTTCAATCTTGGTTTCCTCAGGGTAGGAGATCTTGTTTATTACAGTCTGAGAGTCCTTTAGGAGCTTTTTTGCACTTTTGCGTTAAACGGGCTTTCATCTGTCTTTTATTGTGGAAAAGCTTATTTTGACCATTCTACCATAAAGCCCAGATTTGAGGAATACTGTGGTGATGGTCAACCTTCTGGAAGTTTCTTCCATCTGCACACAGGATCTTTGGAGATCAACCAGAGTGACCATTGGGTTCTTGGTTCTCTCTTTCCAAGGCTCTTCTGCCATGATTACTTAGTTTGATATGGCAGACAGCTCTAAGGCCTCTTTCACACTTGCATTGTTAGGATCCGGCATGCTTTTCAATGTGCATTAATTCTGGATCCGGCCTTGCGGCAAGTGTTCAGGATTTTTGGCCGGAGCAAAAAGCGCAGCATGCTGCGGTATTTTCTCCGGCCAAAAAACGTTCCGGTCCTGAACTGAAGACATTCTGATGCATCCTGAACGGACTTCTCTCCATTCAGAATGCATTGAGATAATCCAGATCAGGATTTTTCCGGCATAGAGCACCGACGACAGATCTCGATGAGTGAAAAGAAGTACGCAAGTGTGAAAAAGCCCTAAGAAGAGTCCTGGTTGTTCCAATCTTCTTCCCATTACGAATTATAGGGGCCACTATGCTCTAGGGAACTTTCAGTGTAGAAGAAATTGTTGTACCCTTCTCCAGATCTAGAGTCTATGGTGCTCTAGCTAAAAACATTAGATAAATGCCATCCAAAACACCAGATTTGAGAAGTATTGGCCAATAACCTAATACGATGAGGGAAAAAGTATTGGGCATGTTTTAGGATAACATGTCTGTGCCCCCAGGAAATAAGCTGTTATCAGAGGTGACTGATATTTTATTTTCCCCTTTGAACAAAAAATTAACATAAACACTTGGCTTAATACGGTGTGCAAGTTCATGGTGTACTTGGAAGAGATTCCTTTAATGTTGTATGTTTGGATTGATTTTATTACAGATTACTGTAGATTTAAAACCTACTCTTCCTAAAATAAAACCAAATATTCTAAAATACATGTAGTAATCAAGGATCAATGCAAGATAAGTAAAAAAGAAACACATTAGAGTATTGTCTGCAGGACTGGAAAACAACCTAATGTACATGGGGAGCTCCCAACAATCCCATGACAGATGATGTCAGTGCAGTAAAGAATAGTATGTGACAAATTCCACCAGAGGTGTCAGGTAGCGTCTTTTTTATCTTAGCCCTTTGAAAAACACATTCTTGCTCGAGGAGCCTGGAGGGATACCTGTCGGACTAAGTTGCATTCAAAGTTTTTGGGCACCCTTATACTGCCCTACAATTTTTTTTGTAATTGCTGTGCAGTAGATCAGTTATTGCAGAATACAGTTCTCCTTTATACAGTATGGTTTCCAAGAGGAAGCTTCACCAGCCAGGGTAGGACTGGCCCACCAGAGCACCAGAGGAGCCAGTAATTGACCCAGTGTCTGATGCCGTAAAGAACCCCCTAACTACAGATAACGGTGGAAGTAAAGGGTTTGTCTAGCAGGCAAAATTTTAGTAAAGTGCCCAGAGTGGTTTAAAGAACAAATAAATAATACTTGCCCTCACTGGTTCCCTGCTGTTCCAGTTCTGGTGCTTACTGGGTTCTACACTGGTTTCTCCTTCTTGGTCTGGGCTTGAAATGCAGAAGATAGCAGGAAGGGCCCGCTATGCCAGTCACTGGCTGAGGTAGGTCAGTACGGTGACCAGTGATTGGCTGAGCAGTAATCTTATGCAACTTCCCTTGTGTCAAGCTCGCATCCGAAAGTGGAGAGTAGCCATTCCTCAGTAAGCATTGGAAAAGCAGTGGCAAGGGATCAGTGAGAGTGAGTTTTTATTTAATTTTTTTAACCACTCAAGCATTTTACTAAAAATGTCTACTGGATAACCCCTTTATAAGCTGTGTACATGTTCTGTATAGATGAAGGGTAGGACAAAATCATTTTCTCCAGTGGGCTCGAGGAACTCAGTCAAATGTTGCTGGCATAAGTGTGTGGCTATAGGCAGTGCTTTACATTGTCAGTTGTACTGTAACAGTGGCTGCTGCGCGCGGCTTTTCCCCTGCTTCCCGCCGCGGTCCTGGGCGCCGTTTTCAGCGGTGATCTGCGACCAGTGCTTCCCATCCACCGCTGCAGTCCTGGGCTCAGCCTCTGTCTGTGTAGGTACTATTGTTCTGGGATCCGTTCCACTGTTTCCTATCAGCCCTGGCCACTGCATGCTTGCTGCTTGTTTTCTGGAGCACTTCCTCAAGGGCCGTGCTTTATGGGTTAGGTCATGTGACCTCGCTGACCAATCCTAGCCCTCCTGCACATATATAAGTGGCTCAGCCACCTTCCCAGATGCCTCAGTATCAAGGTCCTTGTGTCCTGCTATTGTTTCTGATATCCGCTTGTGTTCCAATCCTGACTCGTACTTGTATTCCTGGACTCTGCTACCTATTTCATCCCTGCCTGCTTGCCTTGACTCTCCTGTTGCCGACCCGGATTGCCTGACCTGCACCTGTGTCGGCTGCCCTGACCTATTGCCTATCTGACTTCGCCTTTGCCTCATGCTTCGGTCCTGCACTATTGCTCCTGGTTACGACTCAGCCTGCTGACATCTGGTCCCTTTCTCAGGTACCTCCTGGTTCGTCTGGACCAGCTGCCTCGTGTGCCCATCCTCCTCAAGAGGTAGCGACCTGGTGTTCCCCTCGGGAAAGTCTATCCCCACCATTAGGGGCATTGTGAAGATCGAGGGGTTCACTTAGACAACGCCCTTAGAGGAGGTAGGACACATGGCACAATGGGTTCACATCTGCTGGTTCGTGACATGTAATGAGTTTGTCACCATGAAAATTCAGTGCAGTCTGCAGGCAGCATATTATAGAGCAGGAGGAGTTGAGCAGATTTATATATAGTTTTATGGGGAAAAATTCCGCAAAATGTCATTCATTTAAAGAGAACCTGACCCCTCTCCTGACATGTCTGTATTAGTAGCTACTTGCAATCCCCATGTAATAACAATTCTGGAGCATCTATTCTTATGAATCGATGCTGTGCTTTTCTTCTTTTGTTCCTGCTCGAATTTTATGGATAAAGATACAGATGGGTGTGGAGTAAGAGAAGAACAGCACAACATAGAGTCATAAGAAAACATGCTACAGAATGATTACATGCAAGTCACTCCTAAAAGAGATATGTCTGGGGAGGGGACAGGTCCTCTTTAAGTCTCTGCTTTTTCTTTGCTTAGGAGTCCAGTAGGCGGACCTACTCAGTGACTGACAGCTAATTCTGCATGACTAAGCATACAGGTAAAGGTTACCCACATTACTCCTAAGCATAGAAAGAGCAGATATTTAAATTAATGCAGAAGAAGTGTAGGCTAAACCTTTTCTATATGTACTATATATAATATCAATCTGCTCAGCTCCTCCTGTTCTATAACCTGCCCCTGTGGATTGCACTGTGTTCCCTTTAAGTTCTGGTTTGCTTTCTTCAGCCTATAAACTTATCCTTGTCAAACTGCGGCCCTCTAAACGATCCTCTTGATATAGAAGTCTGACACACCAATCTTACTGGACTCTGAAAATATCTGTTTATAATATGACACTTTGTCGATTGAAAATCCATTTGCCCGGCATTCCTCTGCACTCTTACACAGTTGACCAAGCAACTTTTCTTCTCTGAGTTCAGTGACCGGGAGAAATGGATTTAGCCATTAAGTAGTAGATACAATAGAATTGCCTCTCAGTCACAGAGTCTGCAGTGCTGGCATCATTTACTGTGCCCAAGTCTAATTAAATTTTGTCAAATCTCAAAGTCACCGCTGACCTGAAATCTGTGTGCAGCCTCTTATCCAGGGGGCATGTTCTCATAGGTTGGCCATGCTGCATGCTGCCCTTCTTTATCAAAGACTATTTCATAATTAGGTTAAAAAGTACTTTTATAATTGGGATTCTGTGTGGGGAGGACAGAGGAAGAAGCAGAATTAATTCTGAAAAAACTGAAACGGAAAAAAGGGCTGCTTAACCGTTTGAGATTTCTTCAGAGATAATACATGATAGGATTGAGCGGATACTTCACAGAGAACACCAAGGACTCAATATGTTTTTTGTTTCTTATTCCTTGCCGAAATTCAGGTGAAAATTGTTGTAAATCCATGATTTTCAGTGGGAATCCACATTCCTGTTCATAATCTGCTGATTTATTTTTATTTTTTGCATGGATAAGAAATTAATGTCAAGAAGAGATCAGTCCTTTTTTGAGGCTAAAACTGCGGGTGGGGAGCCACGTGTGGATGGTCCTGTTGAATAGGGCGAATGTGTGGTCAGATCCATGACAGGCTACAAACCCAAATGGTCAGCCTCAGATTTCTTCTGCAGAATCCACACCTAAAACGCGTCAGGCTTTTCCAACATGTATTTTAAGCTGTAGGAACATAACCTAAAGTAGTGAACTCCAACTTGTGACTCTTCACAGGCTGTCGGGGCCTGATGGAAGTTGTAGTTATTCCATAAATATATAAATGCGGACTTGTAACTCCACAGTTAATTATAAATGATGATAATAATGAATTAATGTATGCATTTGAGTGAGCAATGATTCATATGTGAGCACCTTCAGATTTTTGTTAAATTTTCACCCTCAACATGTTCACAACATGAGGGATGCTGAGTCCAACATTACTCTGGCCTCCTCCCCGGTCACGAAATGCCAGGATGATTTTGGGCTCAGCATCCCTCATGATGTGAACATGTTGATGGCGAAGATTCCGTAATTTTCAGTTTTACGGATGCTACTTGGAGTTGTGAAACTCCTAGCGAACATGACTAATTGTGTGGCTGCTTGTTATTGGAGACTGAGTTATAGTTTTGCAGCTGCCGAAGGGCCACAGGTCGGGGAACAGTGTCCTAAAGAACACAATCTAAGTTGGTCTGACTGTTATCACCTTCATGAATCTGGGAACTGGCGTTCACTGTTTACACTGGAGATTTGGGTCATGCTCCACTAAAATGGTTATTTCTTTAGCCAATCCATACCCTACTTGGGCATGTGCATCTAATAGAGAGGTGCCCACGCTCAGGATGCCTCTCTATTAACTATTGCATAGAGCTTATATAAAGAGGGAGGCTGAAGGATGCTGCTCATTTGTGCATACACACATACAATGTCACATTGACAGTCCAGTGAGCAGAATTGCAGGGCAAATAAAGACTTGTTGACCTCTTTTCCCCACTATTACAACACGTCACAGTCACCCTTGCAAAGGGGCCCCACAATCAGCTAATCGGGGAACCTGTTAGTCAGTAAGTGATCAGAAAACTTAAAGTTAAAGTTAATGAGAGACTGAAAAGCCTACAGTGGACCAGTTGCCTACACATCGCTGCGCTCTGGCTCCTCACAGCTTACCAAGCACAGTGCTATACATTATATGGTGGATGTGCTTGGTATTACAGCACAGGCCCATTCTCTAGAATGAAAAAGAGCTGCAAATAGGTTATATTACTATTTAGCGTGTCGTCACTGGCCTAGGAGCCAGAGCACTGCAGCATCTTCAAACAGTTAATCAGTAGGGGTGCTGGGAGTCGGACCCCCACCAATCAGATAGTAATGACCTATCCTTAGTATAGGCCATCAGTTTAGAAGTCCTGGAAAACCCCTTTAAGGTAATGTGAACAGGTATACAACAGGACCAGACTGTATAAGAAGATTGCTTAAAGGGGTTTTCTAGCTTAGGAATTGGCCAAACTCAGAACCTGTTCCCAGTTTAAACAAAAAAAAACCACCTGGCCACAGTTGTGCAGTGTCTGCAACATGACCCTATATATGGCTGTATAAGGTGCCCACTGGATTGAAAGTGGCTTGGTCCCATGACTGCAGTGGTCAGTCACTAGCCTCACCGGTCACATTTGCTAGACGGGCATATCACAGCTAGTGACATGCTAATGGTGTGCCATCCTAGCACATGTGGCCTAGCACCTGTGGCCGCAGTAGTGGCAAGACCAAGCCACTTCTATTCCAGAGGAACCCGAAGCAGCCAGAAACAGGGCCATGGAGCAGGAAGGGCAGTTGGGCACAGGTTCCAGGAATTGGGTCAGTCAGCTCCTAGGTCAGACAACCCCTTTAACAATTAAACATCCCATTTTTGTTGAATCATATATTTCTTTTATTTATTTATTTTTTGTAGCAAAATTTTGTATATTTTGCTAAAAACTTTCTTCTGAGTGGGAAGTGTTTTCTGGCACTGTTCTGCCTATTCCGCTGTGTTGCTAATAATGTGTCATACAAATGACTCTTGATACGATTCCCATTGTGCATATTCACCCATATAATGCATAAGCACTTTCATAACGCGCAAACACGTGTCCTATGCATCACATTGCCATGTAGAAAATAAATGAGTCTGTGCTCAATTTAACCCAATGCTTCCATCAGCAAGAGGTAGGGACAGGGTCAGACAATATTTGTGTTGTATGATGCAGTGACACATTGCTGAAATCTCCAGGTACATAGATTATATTAGCCCACAGTAAAGCTCGGACCAGAGAGATTGTTAGGTCCTCTTTGGCAGGGAAAGGATTAATCTTGTCAGTAAAGAGAATTGTACCTGAAGAAACAAATACTAATTTCATTTTTGAGACACACACATACACCTTGGTGCTCTAAGGGTGTGAACCGTTCACTACCAAGTCCTAAAAAGTAGATAAAGATAGCCAAATCAAACAGATGAGTCAAAAATATTAGACTTGGTCATTTATTTATTGAGGAAAATGATCCAATATCACATTCTGTAAGTGGCAAAAGTATGTGACCCTTTTATTTCAGTGTCTGGTGTGACCCGCTTGGGCAGCAATAAATGCAGCTAAACATTTCCCGTGAGTGTTGATTAGTCCTGCACATCAGCTTGGAGGTATTTTAGTTTATTTCTCTGTATGAAACAGCTTTAACTCTGTTATGTTGGTGGGTGTCCCCCCATGAACTTCAGGTCCTTCCACAACATTTCTATTGGATTAAGGTCAGGACTTTGACTTGGCCATTCCAAAACTTTGACTTTATTCTTGTTTAACTTTTCTTTGGTAGAGCAACTTGTGTGCCTTGGGTCGTTATCTTGCTGCATGACCCATGTGCTCTTGAGATTCAGCTCATGGACAGATATCCTGACTAGAGATGAGCGAACATTTAAAAAAAGTCCGTTGTTCGGGGTTCGGGTGGTGGTTAAGTCAGCATCCCGTTATGGATTCCACAATACCGCATATGGAATCCATAAGGGCGGCTGCCACCAACCTGAACTGTAGATAGCTGAGACCTGGCGTGACGTCACTGTCATGTGATCAGTGCAGGGCGTGGCTCAGCACGGGATCAAATCCCGTGCTGAGCCACGCCCTGCACTGATCACATGACAGTGACGTCACGCCAGGTCCTTCAGCTGTTCTACAGTTCGGGTTGGTGGCAGCCGCCCCTTATGGATTCCATATGCGGTATTGTGGAATCCATAACGGGATGCGCAATTAACCACCACCCGAACCCCGAACAACGGACTTTTTTTAAATGTTCGCTCACCTCTAATCCTGACATTTTCCTTTAGAATTTGCTACGATAATTCATCAGTGATGGCAAAATGTAATAGCCCAGATGCAGCAAAACAGGTCCAAACCATGATACTACCACCACTGTGTTTCACAGATAGGATAAGGTTTTTATGCTGAAATGTTTTCCTTTTCCAAACATCACACTCCTAATTTGAACCAAAAAGTACTTTGGTCTCTTCCATCCACAAAACATTGTTCCAGTAGCTTTCTGGCTTGTTCAGGTGATCTTTTTGTAGAGCAGCGGCTTTCTCCATGCAGTCCTGCCATGCACAGCATTGTTGTTCATTGTCCTCCTGATGTTGAACTAATGAACATTACCATTAGCTAACCTGACAAAGGCCTTTAGTTGTTTAGAAGTTACCGTGGGTTTCTTTTGTAACCTCACAGACTTGCTTTGGTGAGGGTAATAATCGTCTTGAATTTCCTCTGTTTGTACACAATCTGTCGGCCTGTGGATTGATGGAGTCCAAACTCTTTAGAGATGGTTTTGTAACATTTTCCAGCCTGATGAGCATCAACAACTCTTCTTTTGAGGTCCTCAGAAGCCTCCTTTGTTCTTGCCATGATGCACTTCCACAAACGTGTTGTGAAGATCAGACTTTGATGGATTCATGTTCCTTCAATAAAACAGGTCACCAATTCATGCCCAATTGTCATCACATTGATTAAAAACACCTGACTAATTTCACCATCAAATTATCTACTAATCCTAAAAGGTCACATACTATTACCAATCATTATTTTCTTCAATAAATAAATGTCCAAGTCTAATATATTTGTTTGATTTAGTTATCTTTATCTACTCTTAGGAAGATCTGATGTAGTTTTAGGTCAAATTTATGCAGAAATATGACGTGTTCACAAACTTTCAAGCAGCACTATGTATATTGTATGTACGGTATATTATAATATGTTTTTTTTTTTTTAGAATTTAAGTATAGATTTTTCCCTATAACTAGAAGGCAGACAGTCTGTCAGAATGTCAAAGAAATGTATGTAACGGCAAGGAAATATCACATCCCGCAGCCTTTGCAGGTTTCACCTTTTTAACAAACACCCCCCCCCCCCATCTCCCCATCTAATAATATTAGCAATAATAAAAAATAATGTCACGGGTATCAGGCCTTTCCATGGTGTCTGAAATGCTGTAGTATTAATTGGCTGTCAGGTCGTGAAAAACTAATGGATTAACGTGTTTGATCGCAGTGCAGCGTTCAGAGACTGAAGTTTGATCCTGATGTCCCCAGCCTCTTTACTTAATGCAATTACAGATATGCATCCAGGACATCTGAGTGAATTGCATTTCATTAAAATGATTGGAGCGGACAGCATTAAGCTGCTTTCAGGGCCCTCTTTGACAGCTAATTACTCGAATGAGGCTTGTACACTGATAAAGAACAATAGAGCACTTGTCTGAAACACTGAAGGGGGTCTATTCTCAGAAACTCCGGCAGCTCTGCCCCAAAACCAGAGACGGCTGGAAGGTATTGGCAGCTGAGTTTCTTTTTCTGTTATGGAAGGAAAAGTCGCATCCTGCTGGACTTGGAGCTTAAAAATTTCTCTAAAGCAGGAGGTGCTTGTTAAGCCTTCTCCACTGATCATCCAGCATGATCCTCCTCGTTGGACCTAATATTGACCTGGCAAAAAAAGGCTCGCCTTTCGACAAGCAAAAGCATAATCCATTTGCCTTCTTTCTATTTTTCTCCTTTTGTTGTTTTTATAATGAAATATCTGGAGGAAAAAAAATATAGAGATGATTCTATGAGACCGAATGGAGTTGGAATCTGTACACCTGCACAGAGAATTGTAGCATTGCAATTTTAAGAGATTTTTTTTTTATATGTTTATGTTGTTTGTATGTTATGTCCACTTGAGGCGAAAATAATTTGGTATAAGTTTGTATGTTATGTCTATGTTGTGCAGATGAGCTAAAGATGTCCATCCTCCTATAAGCAGCTGGCAGCTCTTTCTAAGGGCTCATGCACATGACCGTTGTTTGGTTCCACATCCGAGACGCATTTTTTGCAACTTGGATGCGGATCCATTGACTCCAACGGGGCTACAAAAGATGTGGACAGCACTCCGTATGCTGTCCGCATCCTTTGCTCCGTTCTGTGGCTCCGACAAAGAAATAGAACATGTCCTATTTTTGTACGTTGCACACGGCCAACATGCGTGTTTTGCAGATCCACAATTTGCGGCCCGCAAAACACTGCACTGTCATGTGCATGAGCCCTAAGCTGAACTTTTGTAAGGGTGGGTTCACATCACATTTTTACCATCTGTTTAACGTGTACAAAAATATCTTTTTTTTTTTTTTCTAACATATATGTCAAATGCATTCATAAAACGTGATGTGAACCCACCCTAAGATATATACAGTGCCTTGCAAAAGTATTCACCCCTCTTGACTTTTTTCGTGTTTTGTTACATTGCAGCCTTAACTTCAATCTGAATTCTATGTGATGGATCAGAACACAATAGTTGGTGAAGTTAAATGAGAAAAATATATAAATAAAACTATTGTTTAGATAGAAATAGAAAACAGAAAATTGCCATGTGTATGTATTCACCCCCTTTGTTAGGAAGCCCATAAAAAGCTCTGGTGCAACCAGTTTACCTTCAGAAGTCGCATAATTAGTGAAATGATGTCCGTCCACCTGTGTGCAATCTAAGTGTCCCCAGAGGCTGCAACACCTAAGCAAGAGGCATCACTGACCAAACACTGCCCTGAAGACCAAGGAACTCTCCAAACAAGTAAGGGACAATGTTGTTGAGAAGTACAAGTCAGGGTCAGGTTATAAAATTATTAAAAAAAATATCCAAATCTTTGATGATCCCCAGGAGCACCATCAAATCTATCACCCTCAGTTCACACTTGCGCGTTTTACAGCACGTTCGAACGCGCTGTAAAACGCCCTACGCTCAAAGAAGTTCTTGAGCTTCTTTGGGGTGTTTTGTCGCGCGTTTGCACCCATAGACTTCAATAGGAACGTGCGTAAAACGCGCGTTTAACAACGCGTTAAAGTGTAGATATGCCTTTTTCAATTGGTCTCCAGAGTCAAGAACGCGCGTTTCCTATTTGCAAAAACGTGCTGTAATATGCGCGACAAAAACGCGCGTAAAACGCACGTCTCAGAAACGCTCAGGTGTGAACCCAGGGTCATAGCCAAATGGAAAGAACATTGCACAACAACAAACCTGCCAAGAGACGGCCGCCCACCAAAACTTACGGACTGGGCAAGGAGGGCATTAATCAGAGAGGCAGCACAGAGACCTAAGGTAACCCTGGAGGAGCTGCAGAGTTCCACAGCAGAGACTGGAGGATCTGTACATAGGACGACAATAAGCCGTACGCTCCATAGAGTTGGGCTTTATGGCAGAGTGGCCAGAAGAAAGCCATTACACTTTCAGCTAAAAACAAAAAGGCACATTGTGTGAGTTTGCGAAAAGGCATGTGGAAGACTCCCAAAATGTATGGAGTGCTCTGGTCTGAGGAGACTAAAATTTAACATTTTGTCCATCAAAGAAAACGTTATGTCTGGCACAAACCCAACACATCACATCATCCAAAAAACACCATCTCCACAGTGAAACATGGTGGTGGCAGCATCATGCTGGGGGAATGGGACTGGGAAACTGGTCAGAGTTGAGGGAAAGATGGATGGTGCTAAATACAGGGATATTATTGAGCAAATCCTGTACCGCTCTGTGCGTGATCTGAGGCTAGGACGGAGGTTGACCTTCCAGCAGGACTGACCCCAAACACACTGCTAAAGCAGTGAGTGGTTTAAGGGGAAACATGTAAATGTGTTGGAGCCCAGATCTCAATCCAATAGAAAATCTGTGGTCAGACTTAAAGATTGCTGTTCACAAGCACAAACCATCCAACCTGAAGGAGCTGGAGCAGTTTTGCAAGGAGGAATGGGCAAAAATCCCAGTGGTAAGATGTGGCGAGCTCAGAGAGACTTATCCAAAGCGACTTGGGGCTGTGATTGCCGCAAAAGGGGCTCTAGAAAGGGGGGTGAATAGTTATGCACATTGACTTTTTCTGTTATTTTGTCCTATTTGTTGTTTGCTTCACAATAAAAACATCTTCAAAGTTGTGGGCATGTTCTGTAAATTAAATGATGCAAATCCTCAAACAATCCATGTTAATTCCAGGTTGTGAGGCACCAAAACACGGAAAAAGTCAAGGGGGTGAATACTTTTGCAAGGCACCGTACACCATAATTTAACCACTTTACACTGCACGGTATCGGATTTACCCTACTGCACTGTTTTGGCATTAGGTGGTTTGTTTTCCAGTATGGATTTGGTGCCCCTTTTAATCTAGCAGGTAGTAGTATAGTGAATATTCTCCTAGAGCAATCACTACTCAGCAGTGTGGTCACGTGGCTTCATGGTACTAACTGGGCTCTAAGGTACCAGAAAAGTAACAAGTACTATTTTCAACTTTGGCCTAGTAGAAAAATGAAAAGGAAAAAAAAAAAAAAAATTGAATTGTGGTTAGTACATTACACAGTCAGCTGTGGGGTTGGTGGCAGGTAGATGATCCATGTCCTTTGTGGGGTTAAATCATCTAAGATGTCCTGTCCCCTCTCCTGATATGTCTGTTTTACTTGCATTTCCCATGTAATAAAAATTCTGGAGCATATTTTTTATGGCTCCTCTCTTACTCCTGCTAGAAGTTTATCTGGGTTTTACCAGTTGGGGTGGGTGTCCCTTATGGTCTGACACAGGCAGCACTGATTGAAAGATGTCAGACTCTGCAGGGACACATCCCCAATGGGTAATTCCCAGCTGTACCTTTATTTATAAACTTCTAGCAGGGATAACAGAGGAACGACACAACATTGAGTCATAAGAATAAATGTTTCAGATTTCATGTGGAGTGCAAATTTTTTCTAAAACAGGCAAGTCAGGGCAGATAACAGGTCCTCTTTAAAGGGAACATTATGTGTTGATGAAATTGTAATATTCAATATTTGTAGGGCCATACATGGATACCTCTGACGATGTGATTGTGTACTAATGGTTTAAGGGCAGGGACATGGCAACTAATCGGGACATATTTTTTGCTAATAAAATCTATCACTCATTTTACTGGGCTGAACATACAGTAAGTACTTACTAAAGCAGATATGTCAGGAGATATGACGGCTCCTCCTTAAAATGGTTTGCTTTCAGATTTTCTAGCATTGTCCACAGCTTAGTATGAAACCTTTAAAGGGGTTTAGATATTGGCAATTAACATGATAGTAACTCTAGTGTTAGATCTGGGAACCAGATATAGTGTAGGTTACAGGACCAAATCCCTTTGGCTCTGATTTGGCCCCACATGGTTTTCCATGGAGCTGCACTGACTTTGATGAAGTGAAATCTGTGGCATGCACCAACTCCCAAAGTGCAGGACTGTCCAAGGCTGTGTATGGTCCTCCGTTTAGAAAATCAGTGGGCGTCCTAGACCCTCACACATGCCAGAAAAAAAACTAAAACTAAAATAATCATTGTTGAGTAGCAAAGGGCATTAGATGGCTTAAAAACATAAAGGATACTTATCTGGCAGGGGAGACACCATGATCACTAAGGTGGTTCTTACTAAGGGGGTTTTGGTTCTCCAAGGCTAAGGATGCTTCTTGGTCTTTGGCTAAGATGGAGTGTTGTATCTGTTCCACTGAGATGGAGCAGGTCTACATGCAGAGGTGTACACCAGAGGCTGAAAGATTGCCACCTGTAAAAGGGAATATTAATTATTAATAGTTGGAATTAATATTAATTAATAATATTAATAAATAGGCGTAGATCATCTATTGCTGACTCTGTCTATTAATTCTTTATGCTACCTGTTGCTCTACTTTTTCCTGAACTACGTGCGTTGAATTACGGCGGCGACAAAAGACTATAAACTGTATTTTAACAATAAAGTATTTATTAAACAATTACAAGTCTACAGTCGATCACTTATGCTATATCTATATATATTTATATTAATGGTTATATAAATATATATACATATAGACGAACACGGTACTACACTAACAGCACTCTAACACAGCTAACTACACTAACACAACACAATCTACAATTCTACCCCTATCTAACTATACACTTACACATACACGTTGTAGCAGCACCCACCCACCTGGCTATAAACTATCCCTACGGGATAAAAGGGGTTGATTCACAATCAGGGGCAGGAACCGGGTAATGCAGGGGTTAAAGGGATATGGGGTTGGTGGTATAGGGTTAGCTGTGGGATGTTGTAGGGGTAATGCAAGGCATTGTATAGGCAAGGAAGGGGTTCATGATAACAATACAATGCAGGGCAGGGTATAATGATCAGGGTATAGGCAATGAAGGGGTTAATATTATACTCAGCCAGATGCTCGTCTCTAGGGGTTATTGCTTGTTTCAGGGGAGGATTCTCGCTTGCTTGCTTGCTCGTCGTACAGGGGATGGTTCCCGCTTCAATGGGCCTGCTGGGCTCAACTCCAAGAGCCCTCCGCCGCCGGACTATTTAATTCCGGCGGCGCTCGCTCCTGAGCAGCCCGCGTTGCAGGTGTGCGCACACACCTGCAGGTAAGTTCACGTGGGCTGGTGCGGTGATATGACGTCACCACACTAGCCCGCGCATACCGGCGCTTCAAGGTGGAGGATCGCTTTGATCCTCCTGCCTTTGAAGTGACCGCGTACTTCTGGTACTGTAATTATAGCGTCGGAGTTACGCTGCATACAGGGGCAGGGGAGCTCTTTGTTCCCCTGTCCTTGTTATGCATAACACCTCCTGCACTGCCGGAGGTATTTAGCAAAAGGCAGAGGATCTCTAGGATCTCTTTGAACCTCTGTCTTTTGATATGCCCGCAACTGGACACTTGTCCAGTTATCCGGGGAGCATCTCCCCCCTGCAAGCGCGCTGGCATGCGCTTGCAGGGAGATTAATCGGCTGGGGAGGGACCCGTGATTGGGGGACATTATTTAATATATATAGACGTGCATATAATACAGGGGCATATATGTGTGTGTGTATATATATATATATATATATATATAATGAAAAAAAGTAACAGCACAGAATCTGCAGGTAAGGTGGGTGCAGGCTCACCGGATTAGCCAGTTCCAATGGTATAGTCAAAAATAGAGCAGCACTCAAAGGAGTGCTGCTCTATTTTGACTATATATATGTATATATATATCAACAATGTTTATATATATATATATATATATATATATATATATATCAACAATAGATATATATATATATATATATATAACACAAAAAGAGATCAGCAGCACAGCTAAAGAAGTGGGGGTGCAATTCCTCTGACCGTTGACTTGGCAGTCCTTGGTAGATATATCTTCAAAAATGAGGCAGCACTCCAATGTTCAGTGCAAATAACGGACTCTTTATTTTCCCATTGCAACATTTCAACTGCTCCTTGCAGTCATTATCAAGCTTGATAATGACTGCAAGGAGCAGTTGAAATGTTGCAATGGGAAAATAAAGGGGTCCGTTATTTGCACTGAACATTGGAGTGCTGTCTCATTTTTGAAGATATATATATATATATATATATACATACATACGTCTACCTGGCACTTCCCTCTACACCACCCATAAGAGACCTCTGGCCTACTGGATTGAAGCCATAGGCCGAGATGTTTGAAAGCCGGAGGTGTAGAAGTACCCGAGGAGTGGTGGCTCAGGGGTGCCTGAACTTACTGAGTGATGGCACAATTGCACGCACTATTTGAGCACACCCACCTATCTTTGTCTGGGACTTCTGGATAGGCAAGACAAGGAATGTTTTTATATTCTGGCTGAATGTCCAGGCTGTAATGGCACACATTGACTTCAGTTTTTGTTTCATTATCCACATCTTTTATGTCACTAGGCCTTTTCAGGGTTCCGGCACCCTTACGGGCTACCCCCTGAGGTCTAGGAGGGGTATGTGGAGCCATCCAGTTCCTCACCCCCCCAGGCAAACAACTTGTAGCCCAACCTCGACTTAGGCTCTTGGCCAACTCCTGGGGTGGCAGCTCAGGTGGAAGCCAGAACAAGATGGGCTCTTTCTTGGATTCGGCTGAGTATGGCCACTAGTCCCGGACCCTTGCAGGAGCCTTCCGTCCCAGGGGGTTGGGGAATGGTTTATGGGGGCCCTTCTCTTACGGAGAAGGCTTGCAATAGAACGCATCCTAGTGCACTTTTTTGTTGCACAGGTTGTAGAAAGTCACGTTCTCTGGCTTTCAGAGCCACTGCTGTCTACTTCCTGCTCTCATCTCAACACACAGGAAGCGCCTGTTCAGCCAATCACTGGAGAAGGATGGTCTTGGTGTATCGAGATGGGAGCAAGAAGAGTGCAGCTGTGACCCGATTAGTGGAGGATTTGGGATCGGTGAGGTAAGCATCAGTTCTTTTATCTTTTTAAGCCACCCTGAGCCTGCTGCCACCAATTTTTTAGGATCCTTGGAAAAAAGCAGAACCAATACCAATGGAAAGCCACAATTTTTTACTTCACCACTGGGCCCCCTCCCCTTTTGTAAGCCCATGTTTTTAAGGTACCCTTCACCCATGGGGAGCACATCACTCACAGTATATATTTAGGGGAGATTGCACATGCTACTCCTTGACCTGAGCTTTTACCTAGCTGCAGTAAATGCAGTAAACCTTCAGTCGCATCTCATAATTACAATTGTGTTTCAGAACTAAATGACTTTCTGTCACATGCGTCAGCTCCAGGGCTGTCAGAATGAAATCCAGGACAGCTTGCAAATACCCTGCCTCTACGAAAAACTTCGAGCAGGTCTTTCATGACTCAACACATCTCCCTGCTGTGATCTCACTCGCAGTCAGAGTTCACACTTACAAACCTGTTCTTGGAATGGGATTTTATTTTTTTGCGACATGAGTTCAGAAAAGTCCCACAGGCTAACCTCCACAGGCACGTGTTACTGGCGAGACGCAAGCGAGGATGTGTATTCACATAGCAAACATTGGGGAAATAGATGTTTTTTGGAAATTATTTCAGTATGTGTAGGAGTTATAACCAGCACAGTGAAAATCTCTCCACAGTAACTGAATATTTCAGATTGGCCCGTCTGGGGCATATTATCTCATCTCTAGGATATGCCATCATGTGTCAGGGACCTGCTCCTATCTCCAGAGCAGGGGCCCCAAAGTGAATGGAGAGCAGCCACGCATGCATGACCCTCTGTCCACAGCTAAAGGAGTTTTGGAAATAGCTGGCCTGGCTAGGCTACTTCCGGCAGTCCTGTAGCAGTGAATGGAGTAGTGCTGCATTGCGTGGTGTGCTTCCCATTCACCACTACCGGTCTTCCAAAAGGAGCACCACACCTGTTCATACATGGTACTGCATTCACTTCAGTGGAGCTGAGATGCAATACCAGATACAGCCTATGGACGTTAGGTGCAGTTTCTGGAAGAAGACAGACATGTTTTTTAATCCTGGACAACAGCTTTAAAGGCTGTTGCATTGTACTTATTGCATTGTACTCATTTTTTAAATTGTTCTTTATTAAAAATATGGATTCATTTTTTGTGTACGTAGCTGAACTGCTGTAGTAGCAGTCTGTAGATTTTCTGTCTTTTCCGTCATCTGGGAAGCTGACGGGCTCCTTATGTCTGCTCTCTGACCTTATAAACACTCATTATAGCTCAGTTCTTATCTTACTGATAACAATGTGGCTAAAATAAGTGTTTATGACCTCTTAGTAAATTAGAGATAAGGTTTATTAGATGACCAGCACAAAGTGAGAGTACCAGTCACACGGAAAAACAGTTAACCCTTTGTGACAGAATGGCTCAATATGTTTAATAAATATAAAAGCCAATTGAAAATATTATTTTTATCCACAAATCAGTAAAATGCAATCATAAACATAAATTGCCTGCAAAGGTGTACATAGCCTTTAAAGGAGTTTTCCCCTATCCACCCAACGTGTCCCTCAGCGATGTTGAGAACAGAGGTCCTGAAGTACCTCATGAGTATAGTGCAGTGGTGCACATCTATGACCAGAACTCTAGTCACTTCTGTGGGACTGCCAAGTACAGCCCCATGTTATCTCCTGTAGTCCTATAGTAGTGAATGAAAAAATACGGTTGGCGTCTGACGTTTTTTTTGTGTGTGGATCCATTGTAACAATTCCTATCCTTTTCCGCAAAATGCACAAGAATAGGACATGTTCTATTTTTTTAATTTTTTTATTTTTTGCGCATCAGCCATGCAGATATGGAAATGAAATGCACACTGAGTCATTTCGGGTTTTTTTGCGGACCCATTGACATGAATGTTTCCGCATCTGGGCTGCAAAAAAAATTTAACAAAAAAAAAAATAATACATTCGTATGCATGAGTTCTTATAATCACATATAAACGTGTGTAAATGAGCACCAATCTCCGTGCTATATCGTCAATTACGAAACATTACAGACAAAATATCTGCCCAAGTAAATGGACCCTGACCCTAATAGCAAGTTGCCCTGTTAGGCCCCTTTCATATGAGCGTGATGGATTTTCTCTGGGTGCGTTCACTGAAACTCGCACCATTTTGTAAGCAAGTTCAGTCAGTTTTGTCTGCGATTGCGTTCAGTTTTTTCTGCATGGGTGCAATGCGTTTTGATGTGTTTTTCACGCGTGTGATAAAAAACGGAAGGTTTACAAACAACATCTCTTAGCAAACATCAGTGAAAAACTCATTGCATCCCCACTTGCTTGCTGATGCTTGCTTGCGCTTGCTTGCAGATGCAATGCCTTTTCCACTGAAGCCCTATTCACGTCTATGCGGCCAGGGCTGCGTGAAAAATGCAGAATATAGAACATGCTGCGTTTTTGACACAACGCAGAACTGATGCGTGAAAAAAACACGCTCATGTACACAGACCCATTGAAATGAATGAGGCAGGATTCAGTGCGGGTGCTATGCGTTCACGCCGAGCATTGCACCCACGCGAAAAACTCGCTTGGTGAAAGAGGACTTACTGGGAACCTGATAGGACGTGCTAAGTCTCCCTGCAGTGCCACCTCTGGGGAAATTAGGCATTACCCAGTGCGTATTGCAGTCAATTGCCTGTCGATGTAAAGCAGAGATGTCAAGTGCGTGGCCCCCCAGCATGTCCTAACAGCTGTAGGCTGTCCAGTCATGATGGAAGATGTAGTTTTGCAACAGCTGGAGGGCCATGAGCTTGACATTCCTAGAATTACGGTACTTATTCAAATGTCCCAGAATTATGTCAAAGTATGTGCCAAAAAACTGGCCACCGCTGAAAATCCTGGCTCGACGATTTCCGCTGGCCCCCTTGAAGTGATTTGAAGAGGTGGCCGCGCAAAAGCAGTGCTCCCTCCTTCACTTTGCCGGTTCAGTTTACGAGATAGGTGCGGGTCCCAGAGGTGGGACCCACACCAATCGGACAATGGGGGCATATAATAGTGATATGCCCCCATTGTCTTATATGGAAATAAACCTTTAAGATGCGACAATGTGCTCTAAAATTTTAGCGCACAATTCTCGGACCATTCATAAGCCAGAATTGGTAAACCAACTAAGAGGCAGTACAAATTTAGGCCAGACTATGTAAATGTGTGCCAGATTTGTCATCCAGGATCAGCCACTGTGATCAGTCTGACACAGTTTTAGACCGTCTAGAGCAGGGATGCTCAACCTGCGGCCCTCCAGCTGTTGTAAAACTACAACTCCCACCATGCCCTGCTGCAGGCTGATAGCTGTAGGCTAATAAATAAGGGATCAGTTTTTCCGGATGATAACCGGGGAGACGATCCGTTATTGCAATGTATTTGTGAGACAGATCCGGATCCGTCTACAAATGCTTTCCGTTTGCATACAGATTGCCAGATCCAGCAGGCAGTTCTGGCGACGGAACTGACTGCCAGATCCTCATAACTTTCCCCCCTATTTATTTTGCGGTAAAGGACCTTTAGCACCTATGCACAGTTTGAGGCTTCCCGCACACGGCCGTATCCTTTTTGCAGCCTGCAAATCTCAGATTCACAAAAATGCATGCAGTCCATGTGCATGCTGCACTTTTTGCAGGCCCCATTGTAGAAATGCCTATTCTTGTCCACAAAATGGACAAGACTAGGACATGTTCTATAATTTGCGGTACGGATGCGCACAACACACAGATGACATCCATAGACTGTCCGCATTTTTTGATGCCCTATAGAAATGAATGGGTCTGCATTATAAAGACTGAAAATACCGTAGTGTGCATGAGGCCCAAGAGTCATTCTTGTCCATTCTGCAATTTTCAAGGCCAATTGCTATTTTCATTCACTGGGGGGGGGGCGAGTTTGTCGGAGCATGTGTAGTTCTATAATAAATGCGGTTTAGCCAAAAACTGTGGTTCACACGCCATTTTTCTATAGTATCATATAGAATATAAGAAGCACGTTATGAATTGAATTTTGAGACATTTACCCAATATTTTCAATTCTGCTCATAGTGTTTCAATGTCAGACACTGAAGAGCTATAGTGGACGTATATTAGAGTTCAGGCAACAATATTCTAGTAATGGCTCCATAACATGTTGTTACCGCGCTCCTTCATTTTCCAGCTCAGTATACCGCCATAGGCATTCACATCCGCTCTTCCAGCATCACAGACTACGTCTTGTACTGATATATGGGACACAGTGAGGGTTCTTCTACAGTAGACCATCGCCTCTCAAAATAAAGAGGTGTCATTTTCTAGCAAGTGAACATAAAAGTTGAGCGTGGCCGGCGTTGTGTCCTGCAGGCACTTCCGAGCAAGACTGAATCCTGACGTGGCCTGCATTAATTAGCTGCGTGTTTAACACTTTTATTCCCAGAATCGCCAACAATTGAACTTGACTTACGGGAAGCCTGGAGGTCCTCATCAGTCCGTCTTCTCACGGCGTCCTGCGTGTTTTGCGCCCTGATGTCTTTTTGTTTCAGGCATTGCATTTACTATGCCTTTTTGTCTTTGTGGTGAGGTTTCCCCATTGTTATCAAAGGGAGAAGCCCAAAATGCCATTTTGTGTGTGGTTTTTTTTAGAGGAAAACCTTTTTTTTTTTTTTTTTTTTTTTTTTAGTTTCTAGACCTAAGTTTAAAGAGTTCTTCACCGCCCCACTAAAAACCTCATGTATGGATGTATTAAACCAAGAGATTTAAAGGGGTATTCCAGTTTTGTGATATTGATGAACTATCCTCAGCATAGGTATCAGATCGGTGGAGGGGGCAACTCTCGGAATCTCCGCTGATCAGCTGCTTGATGGGCTGTGGTGCTTATGCTAGAGCATTGTCCTCTTCAATGTTTACCTGTACTCAGTCTACTGGTGGTGCCGTGTAATTACAGCTTCCTCTCTCATTCACATGAATAGAACGAACAGCCTAATTACACTGCACCGCCACTACAACATAGATGGAGTACAGGTAAATGTTGAATAGCACACAGCTCTCGCAATAGCACCCTTAAAGGGGTTGTCCCCTAAGAATATTCAACATTTTTCAAACCAACACCTGGATCTGAATACTTTTGTCAATAAAATGTATCTGTATAGCAGCCGCTGCTGTTTGTTTTTTTCTTATTTCTTTGACCTGCTCACTGAGATGGCCGCACATGCTCAGTTTTATCCTTCATCTGCCTCCTGAGCTGTGATAGGGAGAGCTGAGACACGCCTCCTGAGCTGTGATAGGGAGAGCTGAGACACGCCTCCTGAGCTGTGATAGGGAGAGCGGAGACACGCCTCCTGAGCTGTGATAGGGAGAGCTGAGACACGCCTCCTGAGCTGTGATAGAGAGAGCTGAGACACGCCTCCTGAGCTGTGATAGGGAGAGCTGAGACACGCCTCCTGAGCTGTGATAGGGAGAGCTGAGACACGCCTCCTGAGCTGTGATAGGGAGAGCTGAGACACGCCTCCTGAGCTGTGATAGGGAGAGCTGAGACACGCCTCCTGAGCTGTGATAGAGAGAGCTGAGACACGCCTCCTGAGCTGTGATAGGGAGAGCTGAGGCACGCCTCCTGAGCTGTGATAGAGAGAGCTGAGACACGCCTCCTGAGCTGTGATAGGGAGAGCTGAGACACGCCTCCTGAGCTGTGATAGGGAGAGCTGAGACACACCGCCTGAGCTGTGATAGGGAGAGCATGGACACGCCCCTGAGCTGTGATAGGGAGAGCATGGACACGCCCCCTGAGCTGCAGAAGAAAAGACACTCCCCTGAGTTTTCAGCTTGATATAAATCTAGCAGAGCAATGAATGGTGAGATCTCTGGATCCATGTGAGGTACAGGGCTGGTTCTAAAAAGAGATTGTCATGTACAGTACTATATGATGTCTGATTTTAATTTTTTGCATTAGTGAAGGGATAACTCCTTTAAAGCATCTGATTGGCAGGGGTGCCAAGAGTCTGAACCACCGATCAGATATTAATGACCTGTCCTGAGGGATGAGTCATCAATATCAGAAAGCTGGAATACCCCTTTAAATTTAGGGTAGGGCTACACAGTGATCTTGGAAGTGAAACCCATCACGAGACCAAAGATTGCACATTGACTATACTATACGGCTCCCGAGTGACAATGGTGGAGTCAACGTGCAGGATTTCTAGCAACTATTTTTGCGGCAGCCTGTGTGTCGCTATCCGACTCTATTCATATTTGCCATGCTTTGTACATAGTGAAAGTGCGATCATAGGTTATGTGATGGGTGTCGCAGCCAGGATTTCCGTGTAGCCCTTGCCTTAGGGAATGTTTGCAGTTATGTTTCTATATCTAACAGGCTCTTCCGGTGGCCTTTTCTGGCATAACTGCCAGCTGTCGGCAGGATAAAAAATGCTGCATGCAGTGGTATTTGTATGTTCGAAACCCGCCATTTATGCCAGAAAGCAGCCAAATCTCATTATAGTCAATAGAGATCTGGCAGTGAATGGTAGAATCTGGCAATGCTGGATCCTGTAAACCATGGCGGAACATCCGGCCTGATCAGGATAATGGAGATGTGAACGAGCCCGTAGGCTTCATTCACATCACCGTTCAGACTTAATGTTCTCCTACTCCGTTTAGGAGCAGGAGAACGGAAAGGACGGATTCGGCACATAACGGATGACATCATGATTAAGGATCCATATTTGGAGCGATCCGAAACGCGTCGATGATGCAATGCTGCTACTAATGGTTTTTTAAACGTGCACAGGATTAAATAAAGTCTTTAAAACTTGTGAAGCTGGACCCGTGCTTTTGCTCTCTACTGATTACACTGATTTATAATGCTGTGTGCCTCTGCATGACCTTATTGCTACAGAATCATACTGACATAAAGCTTTCACTATAAGGCCTCATGCACACGAACGTGTGCACCCCGTGCCCATTTTGCGGACCGTATTTGCGGATCCGCAATACACGGGCACCATTCCGTGGCCATTCCGCATCACGGATGCGGACCCATTCATTTCAATGGGTCCGCAAATCCGGAGATGCGGAACGGTGCGGAATGGAATGACGGAATGGAACACTACGGAAGCACTACGGAGTGCTTCCGCGGGGTTCCGTTCCAGTACTTCCGTCCCGCAAAAAGATAGAACATGTCCTATCTTTTGCGAACGGCAGATCGCGGACCCATTCAAGTGAATGGGTCCGCGATCCGCTGCGGCTGCCCCACGGCCGGTGCCCGAGCATTGCGGGCCACAATTTGCGGCCCGCTATACGGGCACGGGGTGCACACGTTCGTGCACATGAGGCCTAATTCTGTAGCAATAAGGCCATGCAGAGACACGCAGCATTATAAATCAGTATAATTCCATGCGGCTCCTGCAAGTCCCGAACAGAGGATCAGGCTCACACACGGAGCGCGATTCCTGCAATGGACTCCCTCGTGTGAAACAGGCCTAAAGCATGACGGAGGGACATATCGCCTAAAAAAATTTGGAGAGGATTTTCTTCTACATCAGACTTCCATATAGGGGGTCATTTACTTACATATGTACGCTAATTTTTGTTTTTGTCTCATGGACGTTCTTACACTGTCCTGGCCACTTGAGAGCGGCGGGGTCTAAGCTGGGGCTGGCGTATTTCCTAACATTTACCCCAGTTTTTGGTGTAAAAGTGGCCAGGGAGTAGAGTAGTTTTTTCACGGCATGCCTCATCATAAATTAGGCGCATCCTCTGCCAGCGCAAAGGGGAACCAAAGACTAGCGGAAAAAGTTGTTCTTTGTAAATGACCTCCATAGTGGTGTCAAAATGAACTAATAAGCAGCCAAGGAGCCCACATTCAAAGAAAAGAAACAGCATGTAAGCTTAACCTGCGAGCAGTGATTATTCTGTACGGGGAATAGTCGGATGATTTCCATTGTGTAACAGTAAAAACACTAATCTCCCAAAGTACAATGCACCAGAACTGGTGACTTCTGTGTAACAACCAGCAGAATTGTGAAAGCAACATTGATTGTAAATGAGTCAGAAGACACGACTCAACTCATGGTCTCGGCAATAAGCAAAGAAAAGAATTTCAAATTGTATAACGCTGTCTAAATAGGAAAAAAAAAAAAGTCTGAGCTTTTCTAGATCCCCATAAAATACTTTATTCAATGTTAATGAAAAACTCTCTATGAATACAAATAACTTTAGAATCCAATATCAACTCTAAATGCCGATCAACCCCAACAGTAAGGCCTCATGCACACACGAACGTGTGCCGGCCGTGCCCCTTGCGGCCCGCAATGCACGGGCACCGACCCTGTGCCCGCTATCTGCGGACCCGGACCCATTCACTTTAAAGAGGTCTACGGTCAGCACCGCCAAAAGGTAGTGCATGCACTACTCTTTTTTGCAGTGCAGAGGCCCGGTCAGAAAACCCATGATCCGTGTCTCTGTTCCGCACGTATCTTCCAGATTGCGTACCTGTATCTGTGATACGGTGCACACACGGATGGTGCCTGTATATTGCAGACCCACTGTTTGCGAGCCACAGTGCGGGCACGGACCTACTACAGTCGTGTGCATGAGGCCTAAGGTGCACATACCTAAAAGTCAATCCGTGTTGCCCTGAATAATACAACCTATAATAGAGTACACTGTCACTTTAAATGATAAAAAGTAACCATGCAAGGAGTGCGGTCTATCGATGATCAAAAATAATCCCGCGAGGAGTGCGGCCTATGACTTATACTCTAATGCTCAGAATATCAGTAACAATATATCACATCTGCATATTTATAACAGTATAAATACTAGATGGCAGCGTAAAACCTCCTGTTTGTAAAAAAGCTAGTAATAGGTATATCCACTGATGCCTTACCCCTGTCGTTAGGATTTTGCATATCTCTCTTTGTCAGGAGGATGGGCCACTGCTAATATTCCTTTTACATCCACTACAACCAATATTTTGCCACTCTGTGTCTTCTGGTTCTGCTGTTGTTTCCCCTGGAAATGGAGGAAAAATTGACAACTGGCTGTCACTATTCCTCCTGTCAGAGGGGTCCCCTTCACATTCTAAGGGCTCATGCACGCGAATGTGTGCCGCCCGTTCCATGCACGGGCACCATCCATGTGGCATGCGCAGATGGATGCAGACCCATTTAAGTGATCCGTACAAGCTCTATTTTTTGCGGTGCGGAGACACAAGCGGAAATGCCACAGAAGCACTCGTAGTGTCTTCCGCTCCGTGCCTCCGCACCATATCTTCCGTATTCTCACTTGAATGGGTCCGCATCCATGATACGGTGCACACATGGCCAGTGTCCGTATTGCAGCCTGCAAACAGCGGTTCCACAATATAGGACAATGCCGTGTGCATGAGCCCTAACTCAGTGCTAATAGTATTAGGCTGTGTGGCGACACAACCTGTTGGACTAATAACATCAGGTGAACATTAATTCTAATTTTTCCAGAAGGGATAATAGAGGGACAACAGTATACAGAGTTCCAAGCAGACAAGTATTTACTAAGAGGCTGTTCTCATCTCATTTTTAATGTATTTTTGGCGTACAGGTTAATCTGGTTCTGAGGGACTTACATATTGATGAGCTATCTTCAGGATAGGTCATTAATATGACATGGGCGGGGGTCCAACTCCCAGCACCCCGGCCGATCAGCTGTTTGAGGAGGACGCAGCCCCCTTGCAGCTAAGTGCAATGCTGTACATTGTATACTGGCTGTGCTCGGTACTGCAGCTCAGGAACATGCACCTGAATAGGGCTGAGCTGCGCCGAGGCCACGTGACCAATGAACGTGACGTCACATGGCTTGGAAGAAGCCTAAGTGCTTACGGAGAACCGCGGCATCAATATGTAACGCCTGGAAAACCCCTTTAAAAGGACAGAAAAAGCCCATATAAATGTATGCAATGCCAGGGGAACGGCTCTATTTTTTTATGGATAACCTTACATTTTGCTACATTTGTGTCCATTTTTAATGAAAGGGGGAAGGACTGGTTTATTTATTTATTAATTATTTCCCCACGTATTAGATGGGGGAAAAAAACGGATTGGTTTCATCCATGTCCCATAGACTACAATGTTAAGTAAAATATATACATTTTTTTCCCAGACAGAATAGTGTGCTATCGTACGTTATTCTGTCCTCCAGAAAAACAAATGTAGTCAAAATGAGAGATTCATCAAAACTGGTGTAAAGTAGTACTGGCTAAGGCTACTTTCACACTCGCGTTTTGTGCGTATCCGTCATGGATGGATCCGTTCAGATAATACTACCGTCTGCATCCGTTCAGAATGGATCCGTTTGTATTATCTTTAACATAGCCAAGACGGATCCGTCTTGAACACCATTGAAAGTCAATGGGGGACGGATCCGTTTTTAATTGTGTCAGTGAAAACTGATCCGTCCTCATTGGCTTACATTGTGTGCCAGGATCCGTTTGGCTCCGTTTCATCAGATGCGTTTTGGTGTCCTTCTCCAAAGCGGAATGGAGGCTGAACTGATGCATCCTGAGCGGATACTTTTCCATTCAGAATACATTAGAATGCAAACTGATCCGTTTTGGACTGCTTATGAGAGCCCTGAACGGATCTCGCAAACGGAAAGCCAAAACGCGAGTGTGAAAGTCGCCTTAGTTCCCCATAGCAACCAATAAGTTTCTACATTTCATTTTTTTAGAGCTCTTTTGGAAAATGAAGGGTAGAATCTGATTGGTTGCTATGGGCAACTAAGCTACTTCTACTTTACACCAGTTTTGATAAATCTCTCCCAAAGTAGGCACTTTTGGACTGCGTTCGCCCAATTATAGTTTACGGGTACCTTTCCATACATTTTTACTACTTTCAGCCATAGACGCTCAACCTGGAGCGGGAACGAGACGAAGAGCCCCTAATACAGGCCGTGTCAGGATTGTATTTTTCTATGGAAGCGTCTTGGAGTACAGTTTTTGTTGGAAAGTCAATGAAGCTCGGTTAAGAATAGTTAACGCTCCCTGCCATCTCATGAGAAGAGTGTCACAGGCCGGACCCGCGTTCTTGGTTAGACGCTCTCACGGAGCACCGGCAACACTGCAGCTTTAAGGGAATTTTTCTCCATTTGTTCCAGCGCTCAGGTGCTGGAGAAATTCTCAGCATCATCACCCAGGAGCTGCTCAGTGGCTGTTATATGCTGGAGATTACCGAGCTTAATGATTAGCTCCTACAAGACGCAGCTGATGCCAGACTCTACCCCCTTTACACCTAATTAGCCTCATTAATGAGCTCTCCTGCTCTCCACAGAGAGGGCTTCCTTCTTAGAATATGAAGCAGAAATACCTCACACAGGTAGGGTCTTCTGAAACCTTTAATTAATGCCCCAGACCTGCAAAGCCGTGTGACTCCCGTTGTCTGAGTGATGCTGCGGAGCTGAAATCAAGCTTGTTTACAATGGCAGTGTTAGAAGCCCTCTACTCTTCTAAAGCCCTGTGAAGTCTCTCTTTTTCATATTCATTGGGGGTCATTTACTAAGAGCGCTATTCTGCTTTTTTTTGTAAAAAAAATAAAAATTTGCAAACGCTTGTCTGAAAATATTTTGTTGCCTTACCACTGGGGAGTGATGTGGCCATTGGCAAATTCCCTAACATTTACCCCTGGCGATCAGCTGTTTAAAGAGGCCAAGGTGCTCCCAGCCTCTACCTAGGACAGTAACTTCGCATTCGTCGGTCTCATGGTCTAGGGCAGGGGTGGCCACTCAAGCTGTTGTAAAACTACAACTCCCAGCATGCATGCTTGCTCTGCTCTTCTCGGAACTCTCATAGAAATAAATGGAGCCTGCTGGATTGTAGTTTCACAACAGCTGGAGTGCCGCAGGTTTTTCCACCCCTGGTCTAGGCGTAACTCAGTCACATTCAAGTAAATGGTCCCGGGCTGCAATACCGGGCACAGCTGGTATTCAATGGGCGGCACTGTGCTTGGTAGGCTGCAACGCTAACCGGAGCACAGTGGCCTCTTCAGCTGATCAATGGGGGTACTAGGTGTCGGGCCCCCTCTGATCAGAATGACCCTATCCTGAGTATACGGCATCAATATTATACACTTGGAAAACCCCTTTAAAACCTCAAAATATTAGGCTGTGCTGGATATTATAAAGGATATTATTCAGTACGATTGCTCCGAAATCTCATGCCTAATATTCAGTCCTAACATGGCTTTAGCCTTTTCCTGTTGTAAAATACAAAGCGCACCTTAAAACTTAGCTTTGTAGCTGAAGATGAGTTCATTACTCAGCAGGCAAGATAAGGTGAAATATACTAGGGCGGATTTCTTCGCAAACAGGTAAAGTTGTTGGAGGGTGTGAGAAATCCAGTGTACACAAAGGAAGCCCTTACTTGATCCCGGAGTATGGCGATATGTGAGAGTTTGATCGTTCATTCTTTAATTAGAGAGGATTGTTTGATCTGCTGACACAATTGCATTGTCCACCATCTACACACAGGTGGCACCCTCATTACATCCCCATCTCTGCCCGGACCATTTCCAGGCACTTAGCCGAAGGAAATTTGTTGTCATGTCGCCCATTACGTATCCTGCCATTGACAGCCAGCCACCTTCCTTTGCAGTGGTAACAAGAAGCATGGCCTGCTAAGAACTGGAACTGAATCCAGGTTCTGTTTGGACTACCACAACGGTTGGGTTCGAGTATGAAGGCCTCATGGTGAGCGCTTCAATCTCACCTTTGCTGTGGAGTGACACACCACCCCAACTGCTGGTGTGATGATCTGGGAGCCATCACATACGACAGTCGGTCACCCTAGTAGTGATATGAGGGACACTAACAGCTCAGCAATATGTGCAGGATGTTCTGCGGCCACGTGTTACAATCTTGTGGAGACATTCCTGGGAAACCCTTCTGGGGTGTGAGGGAACCCTATTCTGCTGAAAATGCCAGTTGGAAGCCTTGCCATGTGAGGAACACATCTATGGCTGCCCGGTCACCAGATTGATCGCCAATCAAGCATATATGGAACAAGCTGGGACACCAGCTTCTTCAACATAGGAGTGTGCAGGATCTGCAGGCCCAGCTGTAACATCTGTGGGCAAATGTGCCACAGGATAGTATATCAAACCTGTATCCCTCCATGCCCAACCGTATCTCACCTTGTATCCAAGCCAGAGGCAGCCCAACGGGGTCCTAGAGCCTCCTTTCAATTGTAGAGTAGTCCCCAATAAACTTGTCCTTTCACTCTAAATTGTGATCACTTACGTATATCATCATTACATTCACAGATAGATTTCATTTCAACAACTCAGACCACACATGGAGTAGTACAGTGTACAGTTCTGGTCTCCTGTGAACAAGGCAGACATAGCAGAGCTGGAGAGGGCTCAGAGGAGGGCAACTAAAGTAATAACTGGAATGGGGGACTACAGTACCCTGAAAGGTTATCACAATTAGGGTTATTCACTTTAGAAAAAAGACGACTGAGGGGCGATTTAATAACTATGTATAAATATATCAGGGGTCAGTACAGAGATCTGTCCCATCATCTATTTATCCCTGTGACTGTGACTGTGACGAGGGGACATCCAAACATAGAAGAGAATTCTTAAGGGTAAGAGCAGTGAGACTATGGAACTCTCTGCCTGAGGAGGTGGTGATGGTGAGTACAATAAAGGAATTCAAGAGGGGCTTGGATGTATTTCTGGAGTGTAATAATATTACAGGCTACAGCTACTAGAGAGGGGTCATTGATCCAGGGAGTTATTCTGATTAGAATCTGCAAGGAATTTGTTTCCCCATAAAATGAGGAAAATTGGCTTCTACCTAGGGTTTTTTTGTCAGTGAGTGCACTTGATATTTTTCGTTGGAAATGCACTATTTAGTATTTTTATTATTTTTATTATTATTTTAAAGCTTCATTAATTCCATATGAAAAAGGATTTCAATTGGCTAAACTTTGAAAGTCAGACATCGTATATTACATGACAGTCTCTTTCTAACAAAGCTAGAACAAAATCTGCCTCCAAAACTCTTCTAAAACACTCTTTGTGAACCTACTCTTAGACTTTAGTCAGTGACGTACACAGATATCATAGGGCCCTATAGCAAAACTTAGTAGGAGCTCCACTGCTCCATACAGTTTTCCAGTACGTGTGCATCAATCACTCCCAGGCTATGAAGAATGCAAACTCAATGCCCCAGATTTCTGATGAATTAAAGTTTTATTTATTTAATAATTTATTAAGCGGTTTACATTTTAATAAAAATTTGTAATAAAAAGTTGCTCTTGGCCTCACCCACTTTAGACAACTTCTGTGTCAGTAAAGGCTGAGTTCACATCAGCGTTCGGCCTTTCCATTCTCCTGCTCCGTATAGGAGCAGGAGAACAGAAAGGACGGATTCGGCACAATACTAAGCTGAACAGGAGCCAAATGGAGCCTACAGACCCCATAGACTATTATGTTGTCCGTTAGGTGTCCGCTAAGAACATGATTTTGGAGCGAAGACAAAAGTCCTGCATGCACAAGTTTTGTTTTCAAAATCATCTTGGAAGCAGACACCTAACGGACCCCATATTAGTCTATGGGGTCCGTAGGCTCCATTTGGCTCCTGTTTGTCTTAGTTATGTGCCGAATTGGTCCTTTCTGTTCTCCTGCTCCTATAACAGAACAAGAGAACGGAAAGGCCGAACACTGATGTGAACATAAATGAAACAGGTGCTTCATACATATGATTCTCATTCTGACCACCATATTTTTCAATGTATTCATGCCAGACAATTGGCATAAATATATTGATAAATCTTTTGCTTCCCGTCTATTGCAAAGTTTTTTGCATACAGCCACCACTAGGGGGAGCTTAATGCATAAGATTGTATGCAGTTACAGTTGTCTAAAATGAAAGCTGTGATCATCTGTTTGCACTGAGCTTCCACCAGTGGTGGCTGCATGAAAATGCAGTGTTTTCAAATCGAAAAGAAGGAGTTCAATGCCATGCCCCTCCTCCCCCTGGGCAATTGCGTAGTCTGCCTCCACTGAAGGTACGCTACTGACCTTGGTAGAATATATACATGAATCCATGAGAGATGGTGAGGGTTAATATCTGAATGCCTTGAGGGAATAATTTAGAGCAACGGGATCCCAAAGTGTGATTTTGGTTTTGGAATGGAAAATATCCTTCAAGTCTTGCAGAAGACCCTCGGGAGAGACGAGCTGGTGCGGCGAGGGAAGACACGTACGGAAATGATGGGCGAGGGATGCACTGCTTTGGAGGGCAATGAACTTGGCATTTTTTGGCCCTCCAAACAAGCCGCCCATCTGGTCCCTGTCAGATTATGTTAAGAGTGCATCTGGACCCAAGCCCCAGAGTGTCAGCTTGGAGCTGGTCATGTGATGGTCTCCACGACAACTAGAGGTGCGGTGCGAATGCCGAGCACAGAGCCAGATGCTGCTCCTCACGTGTCGACTAATTAGTCGCCTCTATTAAAAGTGCAAGCATTTCACGCATAGCCTATCCATGTATACTGGTGACCAACTAGACCCCAGCTTCAATAGAGCACCAAGTGTCAGGTCTACAGCGGAGGTACAATGCACATTCTACAGTAGGTGATGCCGCACCATCAGATCCTTTACAATTTACATAACCCGGTGTGTAATGGCCGGGGCAATGTCCTGCTGCCTCACACAACCGGAGATTTTCCATGTAATGTCACTTCTATCTGCAAATGCACAGATGGGTTTAGTATGGATTCTCTTTTCTAGGGATTATTTCCAGAAATGGTTGCGGTGTTTGTCATCATATGGTGGTTAAGCAGGTATTATCATCTCAACTAAGGTCATTAAAAAAATAATCCCATTTTACCGTTGAACGGAGCCCTTAAGCCGGTAAGGCTGTCTGTACTGGAAGGGATGAAACCCGAGAAGGTGAAAATTGAATCCGGTAATTACTATATACTAATCATAAGAAGTATCTTTCCTTCACTGAGATTCTAGTGGCCAGTTACATTTATATCAGATTTTAGTTGATACAACTCTTCTGTTTTAGTTAGATTTCTGTGAAAAGAACGATAGCATGTCCAAGGGGGAAAAAATTCTTAGGAAAGCCCCCAGAGTGGGGTAAAAAATAAAAAAAAAGGTATACTCACCAATTCCCCCTGCATCGGTTACAATGCTGAACAGATGTTGACACACAGGAAATGCCTGAACATGTCTGCTCAGCCAATCACCGGTGAGGTGGATCACCCCTGGGGCCACCGATTGGCTGAGCAGACATTTCCTGTTGGTAAAAATGGGACCAGGGAGCAGAGAACATTGGTGACCTGGTAAGCTTTGAATGGGAACAAGTGGGGATTGGTAAGGATGGATGTGGCTTCTTCTACATTTATGCCATTTCAAGGACTTTCCCAATAATTTTGACCCTCCTGGACAACCCGATTAAATGGGTTTTCTCATTAAAACAATCCTCTTGAAATAGAAGCCTGGTCCACTTTTTCTAAGCCCTGCTGATCAACAGTCTTGTCATGATGGGGACAAATGTTGAATATTCGAATGAACCACCTGACGTAGATTCCATAGACAGGACGGAACTGCTAGCGCAGTAGAGGAAAGTCCACAGTGGGTGACGGCCTCACCGTATATCTAAAAGGTCATATGAAACGGAAATTCCCTCATAGGGAAACCACTTTAAGGGTGCAGTGTCTGTGGGACTGGAGGAGAGATAGTCAAACGACATACTCTGCTATTCTTTGGCAGTCACATAGAGTTGAATGGAGTGGCACCATTCACTTTGGTGACTCCAGTGACCCAGCAGTCGGACCCCCACCGATCTGGAACGCATCCCCTATCCCGTAGGTAGGAATACATTTTTACATTTGCTCATCCACAGCAGCTGTCCATATCTGCATAAACTGTCAGTGTAGCTTGCCTAATACCAAGGTAGGGATGCACAGAGTGAAGATCAGCATATACTGGAAATTACAGAGTTCAAACAGCTGAAGTAAAAATGTCAGGCTTATTATATATCCAAATAAAATCTATTACTGAAACTCACACAGCTTACGCATTTCCGTGACAACCTGAAACGCATTAGCTGCGTGTGTGTGTTTTATTTAGATATATAATAGAGCATTAAAGGGAACCTGTCATCAGCTTTATGCCGCCCATACTAACGGCAAAATAAAGGAAAGACAGGTGAGTTGATTTCAGCGGTCTGTCATTGATAAGTTAAAAGTAAGTGGTTGCCAAGAACCAACATCACAAACATTGCAGACTGGGCCTGAAAAAGAGTCACCTGAGAAGAGTCCTGGTTATTCAAGAATTACTGCTCTCCCGCCCACCTGCTGATGACTGACAGTCTTCTACCTAGTTTTCTCCTTTCCTCTCTAGGAGACAACTGCCAATCGTCGGCAGATGGGCGGGGAACAGGCTTGGACTGGCCCACCGGGGAAATCTTCGGTGGGCCCCTGCCTAGTTACAGTATTAGAATCTGCCAGGTCTGGCACACATGAAGCCCTGCCCCTCTCCTAAGAATCCCCACCCATCTGAAAAATCCCGCCCCTCACAGACATCTCTCTCATCAGGAGCAGCTCCAGAGACTGGACTAAACACTATTGTGGTTACAGGACCTTTGGTGATGTCACAGTCATGTGATCAGCCGTGTGTGTGAGGAGTTAGGGGAACACAGACAGAAATATCAGCCTCATAACTTTATGTGGGCCTATGCATTATATATGTGAATTACCGCAAAATTCCTACTCCTCCTTTGCTAAAAATACTCCTCAAAATCCTTAAGAGGAGTATTTTTACTCTTCTGGAAAAAATGTCGTGCGACCTCTGGGTACATATTAATTCAGCAGCGGCAGGCAGCCCCATCTTTCTGCTGGCAAGTGCCGCTGCCTGCTGCTTTAGTAGGAAGAGCAGAGCTACACAGACATACAGAAGGTGGCGAGATGATATTGATAATTTCGCCTCTTAACTTGCCCTGCAGTGATGCTGGTGCTGCCATCTTTCCGTGGACGGCAGAACCTGTCTCTTGATACATGTGGTGCGGTGCCTGCGCTTCCTTCTCACTCCCTGCGCTGCACGCACGCTGCATCCTCACAGAGCCTTCCGCCTGCGGCAGTGTGCCGACGTGCTGGTGGTGCTGCTGTGTCCCCCATGAAACAGAAGCTGCCTGTGACTCAGTGGTGGACATCACAGGCTGCCGCTAGTCCCCCAAGACAGTATAAAATATAGGTAAATCTATAGTTTAATAAAAATATAATTTCACATTTTACTGCATTCCCCTCTGAAAATTACAACTCCTAGCATGCCCTGCAAACCTTCAGGACCTGCTGGTAGTTGCAGTTTTCCTGCAACATACTGTCATTTTATATCACAATTATGATTGCTTGCTACAAGAATGTGAGTAACCATTGCTAAAAATAAGTTATACCGACTCCAACATACGGTATCAATATAGTACAGATCGGCCCCTCAAAAAATGAGTCCTCACACAGCTCCGTAGACGTAAATGTAAAGAAATACAGTATTTTTTGTTTCATTTTGTGCTTTAGTTGTTGTTTTTTTTAGTATTAACCTGTAGGATACCTAGGTTTCAAGTAAAAAAACAAAACTCAGCTTTCCCATTATAAAGTCATATAAAACTATAAATAACAGAAAAAAGAAAAACAGACATATATTAGGTATCGCTGCGTCTGCAACGACCTGCTGTATAAAAATATGACACGATCTATCCCCTTAGGTGAATGCCATAAAAAAACTAAATAAAAACTGTTCCAAAACAAAATCTAATGCCAAGCAATCCAAAAATCGTACTCTGAAATGGTACATACGACAATCGCCCAAAATATTAAAAAAATAATGCTTTCAGAAAATGGTAACACAAAAAGATATTTTTCACTGTGTAAATGGGGGCATATGGCGTGTCTTATAGATGTGGGTCCCACCTATATCAGTAACGGAGCCCCTCATGGTGGTGGCTGGAGGACTCCGGTCCGGCCACCACCAAACGGTCTCCCCATATATGTGATTAGGAGCACACCGCTCATGAACAGCCACTGCTCCCATTCACTTCTATGGGTCCGACGGAAATATCCGAGCCAGCGCACGCCTATTTGTGGCGGCCCCATAGAAAATAAATGAAGGGCCGCTGTGTATGCGCAGCGCGCCCTCCACCTTTTTCAGGGCTCTATTCTCAATATAGGTGCATTGTGTGACAATGGGGGCATATCCTAGCTATATGCCCCCATTGTCTGAGATGAGACAATCCCTTTAATAGAAATAAAAAATATACATATTAGGCATCGCTGCGTCTGTAACGACCTGCTCTATAAAAATGACATGACCTATCCCCTCAGGTGAATGCCATAAAAAAAAAATGTCGCGTAGGCCGATTACCTGATGAACGAACAAAACGTTCATTCATCCGGTACCGTAATTCGATCGTTTGTGCGCACATAAAAATGATCATTTACTGGAAGTAGATTGTGCTTTGTAATCCTGATCTGCTGCCGGCAAACAACCAGTCAGTATGGGGAAGAACATTGGCAGTAGTCATCACTGCTCCCCATACAATGGAGATCACTGCATGGAAATCCTGCGTTCTCCTCCGTTACAGAGCCGGCAATTGTCGGGAAGGAACGCTTCCTCCAACAATCTCCCGCTCTGTCGCCCTGTGTAAAGGGACTTTAACAGATTAGGTTATCAACTACAATGAGCTGCTGAATGAGAAACAATCTGATATAGAGCAGTGCACAATACTGTATTGTGTGCTAAACTGCAAATATTCATGTGCGTGAGCCCGAAAAATGAACAAATAAGGGTACTTTCACACTAGCGTTTTTATTTTCTGGCATTGAGTTCCGTCGTCTGGGCTCAATACCGAAGAAAAAACTTTTCGGTTTTCTCCTAATGCATTCTGAATGGAGAAAAATCCGTTCAGGATGTCTTCAGTTCAGTCACTGTACGGCGGTTTGGACGGAGATTATACCGCAGCATGCTACTGTTTTATCTCCGTCCAAAATGCCGGAACACTTGCCGTAATGCTGGATCTGGCATTAAAAATACCGCATTTTGACTCTTTTCAAGGCCTGGGCTGCAATGATTATGATGCTGGTTCTCGGCAACCACTTACTTTTAGCTGATGAGTGACAAACCGCTGAGATCAGCATTTCTGTCACTCTTTTATGCTGCTCTCAGTGAGGTCAGCATAAGGTTGATGACAGGTTCCCTTTGGGTTTTTTTGTTTTGTTTTTTACTTTGGATGCTGGATCACCTCTATAATCTTATGAATACATGCAATCCTAGTATAGCTTCATTAACGTGGCAACATGGTGAACATCATTGCACTCTTTGGATAGTTGTGGCCTCTGATCGTTGTGGGCTGGCTATCATAAGCCATCAATGTTATACTGTATACCAGAGATCCCTAGAAGTTGACTTGGATTTGGAACCGTTGACTTCAGATGAATAAATGCTACATACAAAAGCTACACGTTTACAGTGGTAACTAATAAGGTGAATTCTTTACTTTTTATGTTAAATTGTGACAAAATCGGATCTACTACTGAGTGTCCCACCCAAGGAGTAATTTGTATTTTAGCTGGTGCACCTTCCCTAATCTGTACCTACAGGCAATCCTTAATGTCTATGTTCATTTTTGCTCATCTTATTCAGAATCACTTGCTGATTGACACAGTAGGACAGATGGTAGATGATGGCGGGGATGGGTCTTCCAAGAAATACCTGACCTGAGGGAAGCCCCGATTGCCCCTTTCTTCAAAGAGTCTGGCTTGCCAGAATTCAGAAGAATGAAAAGGGATACAATTAAGCAAAAGAAAAAAAAAACATGGATTATGCAAGGAAAGTAGGTGAAAGAAAGAGAGTGCTTGGTCTATGTGCGAGTGTGAAAATTGGGTGATTGGGTGAGAACAGGGTCAGATTGCAAGCACAGAGACATGGAGTTCTGTAAAATGGATTGAAGAGCAGGGAGCCACGATCCAAACCAAAAAGGGTGATAATTTTATGCGCTTGGAAAGTGGATTAAACTGTAAAAGTGATAATAGTCTGAACGATCCGGAGAAGAAAAAAAAAACTGGTTAAACTGCAGCCAGCATGTCCAAA
The DNA here is from genome assembly GCA_033119425.1 of Bufotes viridis. Classification (NCBI taxonomy): domain Eukaryota; kingdom Metazoa; phylum Chordata; class Amphibia; order Anura; family Bufonidae; genus Bufotes; species Bufotes viridis. Next base: position 130,212,175 of record CM065597.1, on the reverse strand, counting down.
AATAATCTTTCAGGAAGAGGAAAATGTAATTCTTGATGTTAGAGTACACAAATTGTTGGTTTTGTCTCTCCGCCCTATGAATGATACATCAGGCTGCTTATAAAAACACACTGGGGACAAGATGAAAGCCTCCCCCGTCTCTTTGAGGTTTTTCTTTTGGCCATGAGAGGGTTAAAGTGGTTGTAAATTCTCTTTTGTGTTTTGTGAAAAAGGAACCGAATTTGACTTGAAATAGGACAGGTCACACAAGACACTGACCTCAACGATGGAGTCGGACCATGGACGTTTGTCTGGAGACACAATATAAAATGTCATAATTATATCCAATGCATAGATGATGGCGAATGTGCGAGATCCGACATTAGATGGTGTGGTGCCAGATACAGTGTAGCTGTGTGAGACAGCAGAAGTTTAGCTCGGGGCTACTAATGTTTGAAATAGTTGCATTAGTCTTGATTAAACATAGAAACATAAAAGTGAAGAGAAACGTTAGATGGTTTGTCCAGAATTAGAAAAATAATTTTTCTTTCAGAGACAGCTCCACAGCAGATCTCAGGTAGTGTGTGGTATTACAGCTCAATCAATTTATGTCAATGTCGCTGAGCTGCAATACCAGACACAACCCATATACAGGTGTGGGACTATTTCTGGAAGAAAGCAGCCATGTTGTTCTGATCCAGCATAAGCCCATTCATGATAAAGAGCGTTTAGTATGGACCTGTATCAATGATCAGACTTATACACCTCCCATCCAGGACATGAAACCCGGGAACAGAAAAACCTTCACACCCCCTCCATACCTCAGTTCAGGTTTCCTGTCCTCCGGATAGGAAGTCCTCTGAGTCGCTTGCTCCCTTTTTTGTGTTGTTACCTTGTTCACACCCCGGGCCTACTGACCATAATGGTCCTATCCCTTTGGGGCGTAAGTCCCTTCAATAGAGCAGCCTATCTTTAAGTCTGGTCCATCTTCCTGGAGTTTTTTCTCCCCTATGTTCCTGTCTAGATTTTCCCTGGCTTGCTGTACAGGCTTCTGTGGGGGTTACCAGGCAGCCTCTATCCAGCACCTTGTGTTGAGCTCTGTCCTGTGTAGCTTCCAGATTGCTGGAGTTGGCAGGCTCATAACATGAGTGTGTTGTGTGCTCCTAGTATTGGAGTCAGAAGCCCAGATAGGGGATGGGTTGCCTTTTTTTTGGAAAGGCACCTTAACATTGTGTAGGAGTGCCAGGCACATTTTAAATTTGCAATGGGAGAGAGCTGAGAACCCTTTGGCAGCCTGCGTGTATGTTTTGGTACATACATGACAAAAACAAGTTGCGCCATCCCATATTAATCCTCCAGATTCTCCAGTTTGTATCTATCTGTTGAAAACCCTTCTCTGTGGGATCTATTTAACTGATTGTGTAAGCTCTGGCCCTGGCTTGCTGCCTTTGGGCCTTGCTTTCTGCCTCGTTGCCTCTTGGCTTGTCCAGCTACCTTGTGGGCTTGGCCAGCTGCCTATGTGCATGGCCTCTGCCATCAAGTTTGGCCTCTGCTTGGTCTCTACTTTCTGCCAGTCTTTGATACCCCCTGTGCTGCCAGAGGAACTGCCTAATTTATGGCAAGGTGCAGGCCTTGTCATAAATTAGGCACTTTCTCTTCCAGTCCATGCGCCTACTTTGAAATCTACTCCATCCCTGACTAGAGTAGGATTCAATTGTATTTTACGCTAGTTTACTGGATTTGCCGTTGCAGATGGCCCCACTTCTGCCAGTGTCGAGTGGGGTCTAAAAAATGCAGAATGCGCATACATTTAGGCACATTAAAATGTTGCATAACAGGTCTGTGAGCCTATGTTATCCCCAAAACTGGCATAAGGAGTCTACCTATGTCGACATTGTAATTCTGCTCATGATGATAATGAGATGACTGCTGAAAAGTTACCTGTACAGAACAAGAAGTCTTGACATATTTTAGACTGAGTGGCCAGTGTGAAAACAACTCGATTTTATTTTTTAGAAATATTGATGGTGACATAGAAAATGAAACCAAAAATAACCAAAAGCTCTATAAAAATGTTAACATAAAAATGTGATTTAGGCAATAAGTAATTTTCTTATGACACTTTTCCTTAAAATGGACACTGGCTTTGTTTGGTAAAACTCTGAAGAGGCTCAGCTCAACCATCCACCGCATCCTCTTTGTCCTTGTGATACATCATTCCATTAAAGAGAATATTTACTTTTACCCATAATATAACATTTGGGTCTTCACTGCATTTTCTACAGCTAGACACACAAGCAAATCTAATGACTGTGAAGACAACTTCTCTCTGCCAGCATCTTCCTTTTTCCATTCTTAAATTCTAGCTATAAGGTTACACTTGCCACTTTTTATAACCTGACCTAAAAAAAAGCGAATATTTAATAATTTTTCCTTATGAATATTATCTACATTAAGGCTTTGTTTTACATGCAGTGTACACGTAGAATACGCACTTTAATCGTCTCATTATAAATATAGTTTCAGGGAACGCAGGTGACTTGAGTTTCACTTCCCGTCTCACGGGGACGGAGTCCATAATCCTCTGACAATGCCTGTAGTGTGTCTGCTCATCAGCTTGGCATTTTTCCAACCTGGCTACCGAGTCCCTCAGACATCATGTATACAGCTCGTTGTAATCTCTGGGGGTCTGTCCACCCCTCAGACTCACTCTCCTTCCTACACCAGGGACTCTGTGTGTGTTTGTGATTGTTTGGTGAAGATATAATTAAGCATGCTTCTTGGCGATATTTTATACCTATGTGTTTTTATTTTATTTTTGTTTTTAATTTTTTTTATTGTGTATGTGTGTAATTCCAGAATTCCAGTTATATATACTGGTGTGTGTGTGTGTGTTGTGTGTGTATATATATACCAGTTTGTATATGTATGTATGTATGTATATATATTTATATATAATCTTAATAAATTTTGCCATGCCTAATCTTTCATATCTTTTTCCAATTTTTTTTCTGCCATATGCATCTTTTCACATGGGAATTTTGCCCATGTGATATTTCCATATTCCTGGGTATCTCGGAGGCATACATAGGGGGTCACTTATTATCCAGAAATATGCCTATGTTAGGCATATTTCCGGTGCAGATTGCAGTGCAACGGTTAGTTGTGCCGCAATCTGCGACTTTTCCCCGCTCACTCCAGGTCTTAAAAAGTGAGCAGGGGAGGTGTCGGCTCTGCACGCCTTTCTCATTCATCATCTTCTACTCCTGTTTTAGGCGTAGAAAATGGTCTAAATGTAAGACAGCAAAGAAGAGGTCTTACATTTAGACTGGCGCTGGATGCGTCGAAGTTATGTAGAGGCCAGCACTTCTTCATTGCTTCAGTGGATACACCGCCACCTATAAGATTTATTTAGACCGGTGTCTAAAACGCTGGTCTCAATAAATGACCTTCTTAGGCCTCTTTCACACGAGCGTGACGGATTGGCTCCGGATGCATTCAGGGTGCGTTGAGTGAAACTATTTTGAAAGCAAGTGCAGTCAGTTTTGCCTGGATTGTGTTCAGTTCAGTTTTTTCCGCGCGTTTTGATGCGTTTTTCACGCACTGAAGGTTTACAAACAACATCTTCTAGCAACCATCAGTGGAAAACGCATTGCATCCGGACTTGTTTGCGGATACAATGCGTTTTTCACTGAAGCCCCATTCACTTCTATGGGGCCAGGGCTGCGTGAAAAACGCAGAATATAGAACATGCTGCGTTTTTCACGCAATGCAGAACTGATGCGTGAAAAAAATACACTTATGTACACAGACCCATTGAAATGAAAGGGTCAGGATTCAGTGCGGGTGCTATGCATTCACATCACGCATTGCACCCGCGCGGAAAACTCGCTCGTGTGAAGGGGGCCTTAGTGTTTAGTGTTTTTTTTTTTTTTTTAAAGAACAAATTCTGTCTTCAGGGAAGTCTCTGTGTGGACCTACAGTAAATGAACAATAGGTCTCCTTTTGAAGCCTCCCTTGATATTAATGCAGTGTGTAGCAGCTCCCATTTTTACCTAAGCGTTATACCACTGCATAACATGTCATTTGATTCCTCAATTTTTGTGTGTTTGATGCCCCAAAGTATTTTATATATTTTTTTTCATTTTATTGTTTCTTGCACTGTGAGGACGAGAGGAGCAACTGTCATCCATTGACCTGGTCTGTACTCTCTTCTACTCCATGCCACAAAGTTCCCGTGATAGCAGGGGCATACACAGATCTCATAGAGACCCATAGCACAACTTAGCATGGGCCCCACTGCTCCACCCAAATTGCATGCGTCAATCACTCCCAGACGATGCGAAATGCAAAGTACAGCACCCCAGATTTCTGATTAATTTTTTATTAAAAAACAAACTGTTATTTAAAAAGTCACCCTCTGCTTCACCCACTTTATCATACTTGTTGGAAAAAGTGGAACTGGTGCTTTAAAAATATTGCACTCATTCTAAATTTATGAAACTAAATGTTGCATAAATGTATTGATGAATCTCCTGCTTCGCTTCTATTTTAAATGTTAATGAAATACCACTGCACACTCAAGAGTTGGATGCAAGTAAACTGACTGTCTACAGCCACCACTAGGGGGAGCTCAGTGCATAGGAACTGATACAATGACCATGGAAGGTGTAATAATCTCTCTGCATTGAGCCGCTCCTAAGTGGCTGCTGCACGAAAATGCAATGTCTTCATGTTGGGAAGAGAAGAAGCAGTTTAATGATGCCTTCTCCCTTAGGGCCCAATAGTAGTAATGTCGTCTGCCTCCATTGAAGGTATGCCACTGCAATCGAGCATGTAAAGCTGATGCCAAAGAGACATTGAGAAATATGTTTTATCTACATCTGTTTAACCCTATATGCAGCCATTTCAGGGTGGTAATACCAAAAAGCAGAATTTATCTTGCATATCTGAAATTTGGAGAACCCCTAGAAACATGTACAGGACAATTCCTTTAATACTGCATTGATGGGGGCCAATAAGATGCAGATTATTGGGTAGTCAAAGAAGAGTTTTTACGACAGCTCATAGTAAAGTGGGGTCACATCAACATTTCTTATTTCTCTCCCTACTCTCTCAATTCTAGTCTTGTGATAATTAATAATCCACTAACTCCAGTACACCACAATGGAGAGAACCTTGCACAATGCATTTTGAAGTGGCCACGGAGAGAGATAACTGGAGAATTGACCCCTTCTTATCAGACATTTATGGAATGTCCAGGAGCATATACAGAAATCACGGGGCTTCATAACAAAGGTCAGATTTGGCACATGTACAGTTGCTGCTCCGATAGTGGAAGTAGATCCTCTGGGCTTGTGCCGCTACTCGGATCAGCAGCGTAGGCGTGAGATTGTCAGGGCTGGGCGAGATGTCCAGCCCTGTCAATCAAGCAGCGGGGGTAGCCCCTTGCAGGTGAAGAACTCATGGTGTACGAATTGATTCACTCACCCTAGTAGAGATGTATCTGTAGCTACCAGTAAATTATACATTAGAAGAATACTATTGAGGTGTTTAGTCAGAGAAAAGCCTTCCATTGACTACAGTTAAGCCTGTGGCTTAACTAGTAAGGTTTCTGCCTCCAATAAAGCAGGTCCGGAAATCAAGACCTAGCAGAGATGATCTGGAAAAAAAAGATTAAAAGTTAAATATACAGGGGTGTCCACAACACTATCAGAATGCTGAAGGTCCACCCCCCTTCATGTCAGAGTGCTGACTCTGTGGAGCACAGCTGAGAGAAGCCACCGATAGAGGGAAGGGCCACACCATGACTCCATAAAGAAATGCATGGATTCCTTTCTAGGATGGAAAGGGGCTTGGCTGGCCCCAGTAGCAACCACTTGGTCTGCCGTCATTGAGTGTACGCCACTGGGAATATCCTGACATGCCATCAATTCTGCAGTGGGAATAAATGGTTCTGTAAGGGAATTCAGTGCAGTGAAGTGTTGAATTCTTTTACCCTTGCTCATGCAGAGGGTTTAGTGGCCTCAAATCTGGTGACAGGTTTCCTTTAAATTCTTAAGCAACACCATTACTGGTAAATTTGCCTCTTGTTAAAGGGATAATATTTATTTTGTCATCAAACTATGTAGCCCTTGCTTCTGAGCCGTCCTAGTTATCCTAACTTTTGATATATAAAATTGTGTAAAAATAAGGATTAGCTGGTGTCTTTTTTTCTTCTAAAAAGTTTTTAATTTGTGACATTTTCACCCAGCAGATTTTGTATAACTGTAAGTACAGAATGAGTAACAATCATTATTAGAGATGAGCGAATTATGCTTATGAAATTCGTTCACACTTCGTTTGGTGGTAAAAGGTGAATTGCGTTATGGATTCCGTTACCACGGACCATAACGCAATTCTATAACGAAATGCCTTTAGAGGCATTCCGTTATTCATTCCGTCATAATAGAAGTCTACGGGCTGTATAACGGATCCGTCCTGTTTTCATTATCGGGTCGAGGACTCCCCTCTATAACGAAAACGGGACGGATCTGTTTTGCAGCCCATAGACTTCTATTATGACGGAATCCATAACGCAATTCACCTTTTACCACCAAATATGAAATTCGCTCATTTCTAATGATTATGTATGTGACAGGCCTTGGTGACCATTCTCCCTATGGAGGGGTCTGACTCACCGGAGGAACCCGTTTGTCACTCTTTCATTTCGATAACCCCTCTCTCACCTTACAAGCCTGCATAGAGTTCTCGGCAAGCAGTGCTGCTAATGGGTGGGTGGCCTCTCAGTTTCTTTCCCTCATCTTTAGAGACATTTTATGGCCGTTTATTTTGGCATCCACCTACACATTCCTTGTTTTGATTTACCTCCTATAATTCTGCATCTCTCTCAGCTTTCATTAGACCTACTCTTTATTAGAAGTTTACATTGCTCCCCTGTTGCTTGTATCTTTACTTTAAATTTATTCTCTTCACCATTGTGCCAGCATCTGTTGGTGAACGATTCTGCATCATTTCATTATTACTACAGACGAACACACATTTAGGAATGATCAGACTGGAACAGGAGCTCGCCCTGACTTTTATCACATAATTTCCTGTGGTGTTTACTTTTTGGTTACTTTTTTTATATTAAAAGAAAAAGTACAATCTTTGGGGGTCATTATCTATGCTAAATTAGGCGTTTTTTATATGCAGATAGCTAACTGTTGCGCCGCTATCTGCAACTTTGCCCTGCTCACGCCAGGCCTAAAATTGTGGGCGAAGCATAGGCGGGGAAGAGGATGGGCGAGCAGGCTCATTTTCATTTTCTACACCTGTTTTAGGCGTAGAAAAAGGTCTAAATGTAAGACTGCGCTGAAGTTATGGAGAGGCCTTCGCCTCTTCATAGCTTAGGCAGATCCACTGTCAAAATCAGACCGCAGACCAGAGCCCTAAGTCAGACCCCAAAATTAATATACAGCATCCTAATAACTACATAAACTCCACATAATCATATTGGATACTACATACTTAGGCAGAATTTTACATAGTTTTAGTTACGCTGCAGAAAGGCTTCCAGTGGGCCTCCATAAAGAAGAAGACATCATGTCAACCTAGACCTATGTACGGTCATTGTTTTCATCACTGAAATCAGTATATCCATATTGAAGTCAACCAGAGTATAGAGGAATTTCAACTGAACCAGTAGAAGATAGACCTACTGTAGTATGGTATGGAACATGGTTATACAACAATTGGCTCACCAACTCACCAGGCTCCAAGTGGCCATGCGGGCGAATGTGGTTTCCCAGCAGCTACAGTAGGATATGTGACTCTGCCAACTTCTGGTAATCTGTGCAATAACTGGTAGAAACATTATAACGCAACACAGCATTTTCTCCAGGAGTATCTTCCTGTTTCACCTTTGATGCTGACTTTAGCTTCCAAATTCCGTGTCTTATTTTCAGACAATAGATTTTCCCAGCTGAAAAACTTTTGTTGATATCTTTGTTCCTACAAAACCAATCAATGTAATCTCACAATATCGATGTCTCATGCCTACTTCCATCTTACTAATTTGCGTTCCGCTCCCATCTAGCCTAAGCATACTATCGTTTTCCCCGCTGTGTCTGAAATAAGTTGCCGTACGAGCCTTTCATTTGAGCACTATACAGATTCTCGAAAACATCAGGAAGCTGTAACAACTTTTTAACGAGCTCCAATAAAACAATCCAAAGGAGGTTTAAAAAAACCCTTCACCTTACATTAGTTGGAATCTGGAAAGCCCAGAAATATATGCTAGAACTAATGAGATCATCAAATATGGCTCTGAAATATAAACTAAATAACACACAATATATTACCCGTGTGGATTTGGAACATAAAGGTTCGTTCTGAGCAGTTAAAAAAAAAAGAGAATAGTAAAATGTTCTGGAAAGCTCCCTGATTCTACAGTTTTTAATACTTGTTGGAATCGGGCTGTGCATTTCACGAAGTCGTAGAAGTTGGTAAAAATAACTATACACACAAATCTCTCAGCAGAGGATTTGCACCAGTTTTCCTTTAATTTTTCTATATGTAAAAAGTCTAATAAATTTTGTTCCTGATTATAGCACCATGTGGTTATTAGACAGTAAAGTAATGAGAGCTACTGTCTCCATATTGATTACAGTGAGTGAAACTTGATGAGGATGTTTAACAGATTAAAGGACAGCAACTGTCCATGTGCCTCTTTAGTGCATATGAATGTCAAAGGGTGGGGGTCCCCTATTAGGGACTTCCCCAGGTGTCCACACTGTATGGATGCCTCCCTTTATTGTACCTTGTAATATTAGCATGCTGGCCCATGGCTTTCACTGGCAAAATCAGCCTTTTTCAGGGTGCTGGGTATGAGACTCGGGCCAGCAATTTAAGAAAGGGTTGTCACAACTGTTTTAAAGATGTCTTCCCTCTCATTACAGTATCGGTCACAAATATATGATCACTAGAACACCCACCAAATCACTAGAATGGAGTTCTCCCAGGGATTAGGTTTTTGCTGTTGGTGTGTAGTTTTATTTCTCGCCCCGATTTAGCATTGTGTATTTATTTCATTTTTGTCTCATCTGTACATAGAACATTTTCCTTGAAGCATTGTGAACATCCGGAGGCTTCCTTCGTGATGTCCTCCCTTCAACACCATTCTTGTTCAATACCGTTCTAACAGTGGGCACGTGAACTTTTTTTAGCCACTTTTGCCCAATGTGCCATAAAAGAGATCTAAACTTGCCCTTAAAAATATACCACTTTGAAAACTGGTGAAGTGTGGTGTAGGGAAATAAATGTCACAGAATTTTACGAGGGAGATTAGCAATAGACTGAATTTTTTCAATTGCTATATAAGTTGTCTGCCACAGGTCTTTATCAAAGCTTTTGTAGCGTTTTCCCAACTGATGCATCTCTATAACACTTTTTCTGAGGTCTTCTGAAAGTTGTTTGCATTGAGGCATGGTTCACACTAATTAGCCTTTCTTAAAAAGAACAGATTTTTCAGTAACCACAAAGTAGATGTGGATTTAGTGTTGGCTGGGGTTCAATATGATCAATATGGTCTAACAGGTTTTATTTCAAAGAAATAGACCCTAGTTGCAAGTTCTTGGTTCCAAAGGCAGCTCCAAATGTTTTTTTTTTCTCCTTGACATTTGGGGCCCACTATGGTATCACAGCATGGGCCCACCGGAGGATCCTTTGGTACTATGGTGGGCCAGTCTGATGCTGTGTGGACTCACTGGAGCATATTTGACTTACGGCTTCTCCTAAGGGAAATAACTAAGTCGCCCCATGGTTTTCACCCTTTAACCTCTGTACAAGGATCTGAACTTCGCTGCAAGAAAACTACCAGGCTGCTACCTCTTGGAATAGTCTCTGTTCTAGTGACTGCTGACCCACAGGTGCGGAGCATCGAGGGATCAAGCATAACTATAGTCAAGGCTGGCAGGGTTCATGCAATCTGATAAACATTCTGAGTTCAGGGCAAACAGCAGTACAGAGATCAGGCAGCAAAGGGTCAATTCAGAAAATCAGGCAGAAGTCTGTTCATGGACCTATGAATGAGAACAGCACATCTTTGCAGGAAACTAGAGAACCTGAATCTATTGCTTAAGAACCTTCTCATAGGGGGACAGAGTGGTGCTTCTCCCGCGGCTGTGCCCACCGGGAGGAGTGGAGTGGTGGTGGGCATAGACCGCTGCCATATCACAGGCTTTGTGTGTTTTTATTTTATTTAATAGGCAAAGCTCCCGTGAAACTCAAACTTCCATCCTATTACCGTACGTCTCATCTTCTTAATTGAAACAACTTTTGATAATTAACTCTTTGAAAAGTTGTTTACACAGAGGTTCACTTACTTTTGATCCCGGCACTGAGAATGTTTACTGAATAAAAGACTTGAACTGTACAACAATTTGTGTGTTATTAGTGCAGCATTTAGTGGATCCAGCGGTGTCCAGCTATGCCAGAGACGACAATTCCTGTATTCCTTTCCTCTGCCGCAGCAGAATACCGGAATGCCTTCCGAAGGTGTGGACTTACCCTAGGACAAACCATAACCGAGCAACTGTTGAAAGTGGAGAATCTGAGGTTGATATTGCTTTTTTATTAGCTATACATTTTAATTATCATTGACAAAATTTGAATGGGATAGTGCAATATTAACCCTTCCCTAAGCGGAGTCTGTTCCGATAAAGTAAGAAGATATGGCTGTTATGGTTCGGGCTGGCTAGGATGAGATATAAGGAATGTGCAGGGATCCCTTTTCCACGTGCAATGTTCAAGATGGATTTGTTGTGTGCTGATGTTAACAGGGCTCCTGTTCAATCTGTGCAGTGCGGCCCATCAACACTATGCTCTTCACTGGCTCCAAACTCAGAAAACAGTGTAAGCAATATATACAAGCTAGTAAATTTCAGTGTAACAGTAAAGTAAATGTAGCGTGGCCTGGTTTTAATTTTTAACCTAATAGAAATAAGTATACATGTAATCATCAATGAGTAATTATTCTGCTCGGCGAATGTATTCCATGAAGATTGTCCCTTTTAATACTTTCTAGCGCTCTGACAAAACCAGGTCTAATGCAGGTGTCTATTTAAAACACACACATTACTTGTGAAGTGATCAGAAGCAAGAAGGTAAAGAATCTCTGTGGCCTTTTTCTATGTACCCCCCACCGGATGAAAAACGAAACTAGTAAATTATTGTAATGTATGCAGACATTTTCACATCAGTTTTGTCAATAGCGATGTCTCGCCAGTATAACGTGTACCACAGAATGAGAAGAAATAGCATTCATAAAACATTTATAAGTGTAGCACAAGTAGGGCTGAATGTTGGCAGTTTGTTTTTTCGAAAATAAATTAGCATACAAAAAAAAAAAAAACTAAAAGACCTTGGAGTAATATTACTGATGTGACTGCTGTGCTGAAATCTGACATTTATCCTTTGTATGTGAGCCATCTTGTGAAATAATTATGGAAACTTCATGGCCAAACCTGAAATAAGAAATATATTGGAAAAGAGGGATGTGGATCGGAATATAATTGGGGAAAATATGCAGAACTCATGTTGCAGAATGCTTTATCCGAGCCTTTGGGCGATATTATTTTTTTCTTTTAATGGAGATTACCTGCATAGCTAAGAGGAAACATTAGCATGAAAGAGTATACAGGTATTTTTTTAGCCATCATAACATTTGCAGTGTTATGTATAAAGGAGGGGTCCCCATAGTAGTGATTGACGAATTGGTCTCCTATTATGGTACCTGGATTTGTCTCCGAGGACTGAAGAGCCTCATATTTGTTTCCTGCTGCACTTCTTTTCAGTATCCTTGTTTCCTTACAAGGCAGTTTCTCAGGGGAGGGACCTCCTGCCCTGTTTTTTTTTCTGCAGGTCCAATAGGTCCTGATAATCTTTTGAGATATTGAAATACAGCCAGGCACGCAATCCCACGTTTACTAAAACTGATACATTTATTTTATGCCAATGAAAGCAGAGAGGGTTGTTTCTGAGATTTACTGTAGGGATGCCCAACCTGCGGCCCTCCAGCTGTTGGAAAACTACAATTGCCAGTATGTCTGGACAGCCTACAGCAGTGCATGGTGGGAGTTGTAGTTTTTCAACACCTAGAGGGCTGCAAGTTGGGCATCCTTGATTTATGGTATACCAAATGTATCAAAGATCTCTCTTCTTGGAGACCACCCCCATTCTTCTCATTTGTTTTCAATGTTGATGAGAGAAGAGAAGAGTTGTGCACATATGGTGGGTGTTCAGATGCGACATTAAAGAATCACATTTTACACCAAAAAATGTTAAAGGCTCCTCATGCTATATTCCACATTCAATAAATCTACTTAAGTGATGGTGTGTTCTTGTAGAAGACCTTTTTAGCTCTTCTACAAGAACCCAATAGATACAAAACGAGGATATGGTAAATTGAAAAATATTAAGGCATCAAAAACAGGAACAAAAGCTCACAATATCTATAAAAGTAAATTAGTAGCAAACCCAGTACTGTTATCTGTAACTGAAATATATCCCGAGTATGTTCCTAATGAAGTATATCACATGAGATTGCCTTACTTCACCATTTGTGATCCTTTCTGCTTTTTGTTTAGTGGATGTAATTTACTGTTTGTCCCAAAATGTGGGAAACTAGGTCCTATTAGCATAATAACTCTCTTTTTTATGTAAAATTCGTCTTTCATCTTTTAGTTAGATGAAGCCAATATCTAAAAAAAAGTAGAAGGCAATCAAAATTCACGTATTTAGCTCATGGATCGTTGCAGTCCATTGACATTTAGAATTCCACAAATTTTCTTTCTTGAGGAGATGCTTAGAAATGTTAAAGAGGACCTGTCACCTTTATTAACTACTTACATTGCTCATGTATTAACCGTTCTGGAGCATCACTTCTTTTGACTCCCAGTTGGACCTTTATAGCAAATTGCTGCCAATTCATTCATAAAGTTTAGTAAGGATAATAGACAAATGGCACAAAACAGAGTTACAAGAAATAAACCCCAACTGAAGCAATATACAATATATATAAGCAAACAATATACAATATTTAAAGTTGAACTGACTCAAAAACTTTAAGTGTACATAACCTTTTGAGGAATGTTATTAAACACTATTGTAAATGCCATACAAATTTTTTTCTAAAATACTTTTTTTTTCCCCCATTTTGCCTAAAAAATAGGCACCTGAATTTCCACTGTTGGGCTGCAGTGGGCTTCGTAGTGGCAGGAGCACACATCTCTACACCTGCCTCTGCCAGCACTGCTCAGTGGAATCCGGACGCCACTGATATGTCAGCAGTGTATGGATTCCAAAGCGCTATAGACACCTGAATTTCGGTCACCTATTATGTAGGTAAAATGGAAAAAAAAAAAGTATTTTACAAAAGTTTATTTTATGGCATTTAGAATAGTTTCTAATAAGTTTTTGAAAAAGTTAAATACACTTTAAATATTCACTGACCTTCAGAGAGACGGTTGTTAGGTGAGCTTTTTGGGCTTTTATTTTGGTTCTCATAATAGAGGATTTACAAAGAGTGGTTCTTCTGTCAGCGCTACCATATTAAAGAGTGGATGACTTGTCTGGTTGGTTTAATATTTTTCTTTATTCTGGCATCTAGGCAGTAAGACATTGTGGACTGCACTTAGTCCTTTGTCAGAATAATATTCTATCATGGCCAGCATAAAACACCGTGATTATTATGATGAAGGAACTAGTACAAATACATTGATTCCTAGCACCAATGGAAGGACTCCTTTTCTTTCTCCTTGGGAATCCCACTGATTGCAAAGGTCTCAGAAGGGTCCATCAGGGTGAAATTCTTTCCTAAAATGCATTAGGGATTTTGCCTTTCTCTGGATCAACATTGAAGCAAAATAGGTTGAACTAAATGGACTTACAGATGTGTTCTTCCTTATATTTCCTCTTGGCTCAAAATTCCACAAGATGAGCGGAGCAAGATAATAAGATGCTATAAAAATATAGCAATATGATCTGCACTGAAAAAATCCTAGCATGACGCATACCATGATTAATGTAAGAAATGAAAATGGAAAATCATACATAACCAAGTACATTCTGACCTCTTTCTAACAAAGCTAGAACCAGCCCAGTAGATTACATGGATCCAGAGATCTCCCCTTTCATTGCTCAAATTGTTCTGCTGGATATATTTCAAGATGACAGCTTAGGGAGCGTGTCGTTTCTCGGGGGTGCGTCCTGTCTGTTACACCTGGTAGCAGTTGAAGGATGGAACTGAGCATGTGCTTCCAGGACAGAGAAATTAGAAAAAGAGCAAACAGCAGGTGGTGCTAAACAGATGGAGTTCATTGAATAACTTAAAGTATAACTGTCAAATTTTTTTTTTTTTTACTATTGGATTTTGGTGATTAATATCACCTTGTTGGCCCTGTTTTAATTTCTGATTGTTTAATAAATAACCCCTAAAAGCCACCTAAAAGTCCCCAGTATTGGCTATTGTTACCTGAGATAAAATCAGGTTGCTATGTTCCTTCCGTCTACCAGATAGAGGACGGAGCACGCTGCGTGCACTGGGAACTGATGGTGAGTCAACATTGTAAGGGAATGTATAAAAAGCCAGGTTCTTCCTGACAGGAGATAACAGTGCTGGGCTGTGTGTGTGAACTTCTCCACATGCCTGTGCTTGGCAGACACTCCCTTAGCAGTGAAGGACAATGTAGAGCCCAGTGTATAAATGACAGCCTTATCTGATAAGAGAAGAGCTTGTAGAAGGACTACAGGCTTCAGCCAGACCTGGGAACTTCACTGCAAGACCCCCCTATACAGAGCTGGTCTTCACTAACTTCACTGCAGGTGTCCTATGGATTAGCCTCAGGGCTGAGGGCGGCCATCTTAACAGAATAGTGAAATTGCAGTTTTATGCAGACTGGTTGCTAAGGGCTGAATCTTATTAAATATGGGGTAAGTCTAATAGTTATTGATTCAGGAATATTATCATATTAGTAACTACATATATGAAAACTGAAATTTGGGTCTAAATGTGACAGTTATCCTTTAATAGCTATAATACATTTTTAATTACCGTATTTTTGCCCCATAAGACGGTTTAAGGGTACTTTCACACTAGCGTTTTGGATTCCGTTTATGAGATTCGTTTCAGGGCTCTCACAAACGGTCCAAAACGGATCAGTTAAGCCCCAATGCATTCTGAATGGATAAGGATCCGTTCAGAATGCATCAGTTAGGCTCCTTTCCGCTTCTATTCTGTTTTTGATGTCCGTCTGAAGAGGCGGAGCCTAACGGATCCGTTTTTAATTACAATGTAAGTCAATGGGGACGGATCCGTTTTCAATTACACAATATGGTGCATTTGAAAACGGATCCGTTCCCCATTGACTTTCAATGTAATTCAAAATGGATCCGTTTTGGAATTTGTCATTTTTCTTTTAACTAATGCAAACGGATCCGTTCTGAACTGATACAAACGTTTGCATTATAGGTGCGGATCCGTCTGTGCAAATAAACAGACGGATCTGCACCAACGCAAGTGTGAAAGTACCCTTAGAGGTGGACAATAAGACAAAAAATATTTTTCATAAGACCTCAGCTCACAGCCCCAATGTTAGCAAGACCCTCAATCAGACCTCAGATCAGACCCCAATGTTAATAAGACCCCCAATCAGACCTCAGCTCAGAGCCCAATGCGAATGACCCCAATCAGACCTCAGATAAGAGCCCAATATAAATAAGACCTCAGATGAGACCCCCGTACCTCATATCAGCCGCCAGCATCATTTCAGCAACCCTAGCCTCAGATCATCAGCCCCCAGCCTCAGATCATCAGCCCCCAGCCTCAGATCATCAGCCCCCAGCCTCAGATCATCAGCCCCCAGCCTCAGATCATCAGCCCCCAGCCTAAAATCATCAGCCCACAGCCTCAGATTATCAGCCCCCAGCCTCAGATCATCAGCCCACAGCCTCAGATTATCAGCCCCCATGCCTCATCTCAGCAGCCCTCAGCCTCAGATCATCAGCCCACAGCCTCAGATCATCAGCCCACAGCCTCAGATTATCATCCCCCATGCCTCATCTCAGCAGCCCTCAGCCTCAGATCACTTTGATCACTTTGGGGGGGAAAAGGTGTGTCTTATGGGGTGAAAAATACAGTACATGCAATTACAAAAGTATTCAGATCCAGGTGCTGGTGTGAAAACTGTAGAATATTATTCATGGGACAATCCCTTTTAAATTTGTATTATGAGACCTTGACGCTCTTAACAAAAATTATGGACTGGTAAGGGTACTTTCACAATAGCGTTTTTCTTTTCCGGCATTGAGTTCCGTCGTCAGTTTTATCCTAATGCATTCTGAATGGATAGAAATCCGTTGAAGGATGCATCAGGATGTCTTCAGTTCAGTCACTGTGCGGCGTTTAGAACAGAGATAATACCGCAGCATGCTACGGTTTTATCTCTGTGCAAAATGCCGGAACACTTGCCGTAATGCTGGATCCGCATTAATTTTCATAGAAATGTATTAGTGCCACATTAAAAATACAGCATTGACTGATCGATTGTTCCGGTCTGCGCATGTGCAGACCTTTAAAAATGTGAAAAAAACACATAACGGATACATTTCACTGGAGAGACGGATCCATTCTTGCAATGCATTTGTGAGACAGATCCGCATCAGGATCCGTCTACAAATGCTTTCCGTTTCAATACAGATTGACGGATTCCTCTGCAGTAAAAGAGAGTGGCCTCATCGTTGTATGTATTTTTTCCTCTTATGTTTCGGAGCAACAATTATGTGCAGAAATCGGACGGAGCAGGAGGAATTTGGTGCTGAAGTTACCCCGTCTGTGAATACTGTAGATGAATGCCTATGAGTGCTGGATGTAACCCATTGCCACATTTGCCCTTTTCTTACCTTTGATGGTCATTGTCTGTCTGCCCCCACAGGAGGAGCCAATTACCTTTTGTGAAGAAACATTTGTGTCCCACCGTTCCAGTGGGATGAGACCATTCCTTCAAAATGCGATTCAGCTTCAGCTCTTTAAACAGGTACGAGATTTGAGAACCCTCTTGCAGAATTGCACAGTCACTTATAATAGCAGCATTTAATCTTGTTCTCGTCTAGTTCATAGATGGGCGTCTTGACCTGCTGAACACTGGAAATGGATTCAGTGATGTCTTTGAAGAAGAGATAAATATGGGCGAATATGCAGGTAAAGAATGTCAGAGCAGACGGTTATAATACCTATTAGATGTAGCCACCCCTCCCCTGCCGTTATTCTTGCTGCCAGTGTCCCATAATTAAATATATCAATTCCAATGGTCACCACTGAAGTATCTTCTACGTAACCGATTTTCAGCGTGTTCTGCAGATTACCTTGGGTATATTGCTATTTCTACTTTTTCCCCCACAGGCAGTGACAAGCTCTACCATCAATGGCTGTCAACAGTAAAGGTACGTATCCAGTGTCCTCACTTCGTGACCCAGTATTTTCTAAAAATGCAGCGTCGTGAATAGTTTCTGTTAGGCCATGATCACATCACCGTTTCTTTTTCTGTACTTTTGATCCGTCAGGAGAACAGATTTTTTTTTTTTAATGGATCCTTTATTTTGAGCATCCGTTTGTGTCAGTTCCGTCAGAGATCCATTATTTCTGATGGGAGAAAAAGTCCTCCTCGCAGGAGCGAGACCATAGACAAATCTTTAGTGCGGGAATGTAGAGTCAGCATCAAGGGGTTGTCTCATCTCATCAACCCGTTTCCATATTAGTTCATATGCATGTCATAGAGAGGAGTGCACACTTGGGCCCCCAGATCTTTCCATGCGTTACATAGTCAGCCATTGATCTGATCAGCAGTATTTATTACTACATATCCCCTGTGTCAGCCTCTGCAGGGAAATTGAGCAACCTCGTCCAGCAAAATGAGCTTGGAGACAACCAGTTAGTAAAAGGGTTTTGCAGAGACCTCACCTCTACCGATCCCCTCCTGCATCGGTCCCCGCTTCCAGTCACTGCAACCAATCACCGGCTAAGGCAGGGCACCAAGCATTTCTGGTGTGTCAAGGACAGGAAGTGAAGAGCACTGGGGACCGGAGCATCGTCAGTATGGCAGTGGTGGGGATCGAGGGACATGAGCAATTCTTTTAACATGTTCTGGCTCCTTAATATTTATTATATGTTTTTAAACCTCCCCGAAGAGAAATCTTAGCTTGTAGTTTGAAATCCCAATGACAGAAAGGCTCACTATTAGAGTCCTCCGCTCCTACTCTTAAAGAGGACCTTTTACCACCCCTGACATTCCTGTTTCAATAGCTACATGCATCCCCCATGTAATAATAATTCTGGAGCATCTATTCTTATGTCTCTATGTTGTTCCTTTATTATTTCTACTAGAACTAATTGCTAGCAGTCTGCAGTAAGGGTACAGAGGGGAGGTAACCAGTTGGGGGTGTGTACCTGCACAGTCTCACTCTATCCAATCAGGGCTGCCATTTTCAGTCTGTGCAGGTACACCCCCCCCAACTGGTTACCACCCCTCTGTTTCCTTACTGCAGACTGCTAGCAATTCATTTATAGCTTCTAGTAGAAATAACAGAGGAATGGCACAATATAGAGCCAAAAGAATAGATTCTCCAGAATTGTTATTACACAGGGAATGTATGTAGCTATTAAAATAGACATGTCAGGAGAGGGCATAGCTTCTCTTTTAAACAATATTTTTGTTAGGGAATTGCTAATTATGCCGTTCCATATTAAAATGAATGTAAATGCAGTAATCTGAAGATCTGCTACTACTGAGGTTCCAGAGATGTCATTTGATTCAGAGGTAGATGGCACTTTGACTTAGCTACTTACCATTCAGTGCATGTATTTAAAATGTCTGCTTTACTACTAATTTTCTTTTCTTAATATTTTTATATTTATTATTGGCAGTGATGTTGATATTGCATTACTAATACTGTATATTACTTACTGAATTAGGAAAACTGTAAAGTAAGGGGTCATTTAGCCAGGCAGATATTGTTTCCATTGCAAGGGACAGGCATATTCCTCTCCACACGAGGGGATGTGCCGCCAACCATGGTTTTTTAGGTCAGCATGAAGACGTGATCAACAACAAGCAAATTATCATTCGTCATTCGATCACTGGACAACGATTGAGAATGCTAGTTGTTCCGAAAGATTTATTTCCCTGTGTAAATGGGGTTTAAGATCGCTATTACCTTTGCAGTCTGAGTCTCTGGTGCCGCCCCGTGGTCACTGCTAATTGATGGCAATACCTGGGCTTCAGAGGGTCCCCAGATCACACAGGATAGGTCATAAATATCAGATCAGTGGGGGTCCGACTCACTTGAATGGGGCAAGCAGTTGTAATTACAGCGGCTGAATTTGGGGGAGACCACTATGCCACTTCTGTTTATCTTCTGTTGCAGAAGCATTGAGTGAAGGGCCTACTAGATGGAGCGAAGAAAAGACACAACTGTGATGTGTGAACATACTTTTGTGCATTACATACATTTCTTAATCCAGAACACTTGATACTCATTGACGGCTTTTATTAATACATTTCCTTATAATCATACCTGAAGAGGCATGCTGCTATTATGCAGCAATCATGCCGAGCAGACCGCTATCCTTTACTAAAGCATCTTATGAAGTGTTGTTTATTGCAGAAAGGAAGCGGGGCCTTTCTTAACACTATGAAGACCAGAGCTAATCCAGCCATGAAGACTGTCTACAAGTTTGTAAGTACCACATATAGGAATAGGTGGGCACCAGGGGCGGACTGGGAGATTAAAGTGGCCATGGAAAGACCAGACAACACAAATATGTAGGGGCAACAGCAGTAGTCGGAGCCGGCAGTACCATAGTGCAGCACAAAATACTGCCCCAGAAGAACCAAATACCACAGTGCAGCACAAAATACTGCCACCCCCACTGTAGTATTCAGCTGTCTAAATTCGGTAATACAGTTAAATTCAGGAGGGCACCTGTGTTCGCCAGCCAGGTGCATGAGTATCTGATGCCTCTAGAATTAATGCTGAGAGCATTAGATCGTTATGTACCCAGCCAACGGCCGTGAGGGGGGCTCTGGTGGCCCCCTGAACATGAGCCCACCAGTAAATTTCCCTGTAGGGTCTTTTGCCAGTCTGCCCCTACCCCAACCTTTCCCCTCCATACATCTCTAAGCTACTTTCCTGATACATCCCCACATGGTAATCTCCGATCCTCACAGGACCTACTTCTCTCCTCTCCTCTTATCACCTCTTTCCACAACCGCCTCCAAGATTTCTCCCGTGCATCCCTCACACTCTGGAACTCTCTGCCCCCAACATATCTAACTCTCACCTACAGTGGAAACCTTCAAATGAAACCTGAAAACCCACCTGTTCAGACAAGCCTACAACCAGTGACCCTGCTGCCTCTATACCGCCATGACCAGCTTTACCCTCACCTACTGTGTCCTTCCCCATCCCTCATGGGCAGGGTCCTCTCCCCTGTACCAGTTTATAACTTGTCTTGTTCATGCTTATTGCAGTTATTTTGAATTGTGCACCCCTTTTCATATGTACAGCACCATGGCATGAATGGTGCTTTAATAAAGAATAATAAATAATAATAATATTACATTACTGCATTTAAAGGGCGCCTGTCAGCATATTTGTACCAAACTGGCTGACCTGTTACATGAGCACTTGGCAGCTGAAGGCATCTGTGTTGGTCCCATGTTCTCACGTGCCCGCATTGCTGAGAAAAATTATGTTTTCATATATGCAAATGAGCCTCTAGGAGCAACGGGGGCGTTACCATTACACCTAGAGGGTCTGCTCTCTCTGTAACTGCTGTTCCCTTTCCACTTTGATTGACAAGACAAGGCAGTGTAAATGTGATTACACCTGGTCCTGACTTCTCCTAAAGTCAATCAAAAGTGCAGAGGTTGCAGAGAGAGCTGAGCCTCTAGGAGTAATACCAATGCCCCTTTGCTTCTATAGGAACATGGGACCAACACCCTTCAGCTGCCAAGTGCACATGTAACAGGTCAGCCAGTTTAATAGGTAAAAATCTGCTGACAGATGCCCTTTAAAAGAGGTTGTCCAGTTGTTGTTTTTTTAGCTTTCCACCAAACTGGATACCTGTGGAGAAATCCATACTCACCTCTCCGTTTTGACTCCCTCCACTGGACCTTTACTCCCAGTCTGTCAACTTCCACACAGACAAGGTCACACTGCTGCAGCTAATGACTGGCCTCAGAGGCGATGAGTTGCCAAGCAGGTTGTGACCCAGCTGTGATGTTCTGCTTGGGGACATGTCACCGCAGAGCCCAGTCATTGGCTGCAGTGGTCCACGTAAATCTATTCGGATGGAAGTTGACAGACAGGAACCAGAAGTCCAGTGAAGATAGCCCAGGTGCTGAATCGGGCAGTTTTGACTCCCTTCAAAAATTTACCGGTGGGCCAGTGCCCAGGGGGCCAAGCCCCCCTCTTTGCCACTGGCCGGGTACATAATGAGTTCTCAGCGGCGATTAACGCTGTGAGAATCAGTTACTCATGTACTGGGCCGGCGACCACAAATGCCCTCCTTAATTCAAATGCTGTGGCCGCATGTCACCTCCTAAGCCCCCTGCTCCATATGAGGGGCAGCTGGAGAAGGACAGAAAATAGCAGCTGTTGATGGCCATCACTGCTATGGTATTTTATGCCCCACGTACCACCTTCTATCAAATTGGGCCTGCTTCAACATAGGCCACTTTTAGTTTTTGTTTCCAGGGCCACTTAAAAATCCCAGTCCGCCCATCAGTTGTGGACAGCCTTAATTGCATTTGTTAGTATATTAAACTGAATTTGCCAGTCATTAGGGAGCCAGTGAAGGGACTGCCAGAGGGGAGAGGCAGAGAATTAATGGGGTAGAGGTGAAATAGTTGGGCAGTAGAGTTGAGAATAGATTGTAGGAGTGCAAGAATGCTAAGCGTAAGGCCACAGATGAGTATGTTACAGTAGTCTAGGTGGGAGATGATGAGGGCATGTATGGATGTAGTAGTGTTAATACACACACTTGGTGAGTTATCACATCTAGTTAACGCTTTATGACTGTGACCGTTAACTCTGCTGCATCTGTATGAGCATTTTTGCAGACTCCTGTTTGAGGAATGTGCGGATATTCAAGATATTTTAGAGTTGGAGACGGCAGGTGGTGTAAAGGACTTGGATGTGCAGTTTGAAGGACAGAGCAGAATCAAAGGTTACTGCAAGGCAGCGGACTTTGTTAACCGGAGAGTGTGTGCAAACTTTGATCGTGATAGATATGTCTGTTGAGGGAGTTGAGTAAGATCTGGAAAAAATGATAAATTCTGTTTTATCCATGATAAGTTTTAGAAAGTGAGAAGAAGGCTATAGCAGATAGGCATTGCGAGATTCTGGAGAGTGAGGAGGTAAAATCTGGACCAGCGAGGTAAATTTGCTTGTCATCAGCATGGAAGTGCTACTGAAATCCATGGGACTCTATGAGCTGTCCCAGGCTGAAGGTGTAGATTGAGAAGAGCAGGGTTCCTAGGACAGAGCCTTGAGGGACATCAACAGAGAGGGGACGAGATGAAGAGGTGGTGTGATAGTGGGAGACACTAAATTTCCGGTGTGTAAGGTATGATGTGATCCAGGAGAGGACCAAGTATGTGATACTAAGAGATGAGAGCTTTTGTTACAGAACGGAGTGGTTAGGTCTAGGAGGAGGAGACCAGAGTGACGTCATTTGACTTTGGCAGTTAGCAGGTTGTTGGCGAATTTGATAAGGCCAATTCTAGTCGAGTGGAGGTGTCAGAAGCTGGATTGTAGCAAGAAGAGAGGTGGGAGGGTAGTTCAAGGTGGGCATGATGTTCAGGTAGCTTTGAGGCATATGGGAGAAGTTATATTCAGCGATAGCTAGAAAAAGACGACGGTCAAGGGATGGCTTTTTGAGGATAGGTGTGTTGGTAGCATGTTTGAAACAGGAATTGGGAAGACACCAGTGGTTATTGATAGGTTGGAAAGATGTTAGGGTAGGGATAAACATTGTAATAGATGGTTGCTGACCATATTCTAAAGTCTAATCACATTTTCTCCCTTAGGCTAAGGACCACGCCAAAATGGGAATTAAAGAAGTGAAAAACCGCCTGAAACAGAAGGTACTTTTTAAGCTAAACACAAGAGAAGGAATGATTTACTTATACTGTCTTATGTTTAGAACAGTCTACATATGCAGTCTATACAACCCGATCTGCACTCATTCACCATGAATATATTCACCATGAATGAGTGGAGCATCGTAGCTTTTTATGCTCTTATACTCTCCCTTGCCCTATGCTGAATTGAGATCTGGTGACATCCCGGGCTCTCCATGCGTAAGATAGATGGAGGTTTCCGCCTAGCATTGAGCCCGGTGATGTCACCGGCACTAATGGGCGGTCTTTAGCGCTGCCCTAGCTTGTTTTTTCTTAAGACCGCCCATTAGAGCCTGTGATGTTGCTGGGAACACTGCTAGACCATGCTTTGTGGTCTGTGAAGGCATCCGTACCTGTAATGGTGACGTTCTGAGTGCTCAGCAGGAGTGCAAAAGAAGCTGTGCTACCGACCAGGGCACACTCCGTGAAAGAATCTACATCAGCGCAGATCTCCGTGATATACAAGAAAACCCCTTACAAGCTGTGAACCCCCACAGATTGGAGGAACAGCAGTGATGTTGGTGTATATTGATACACAACATGATGGTATACCTAAGAAGTGCACATTACTAAATAGAGTGACCAGAATGCGTGATAGCAAACATATAAATAACGGAGTCTATACATAAGAACATGGGACACAGATGTCTTCAGCTGCCAAGCGCACATGTAACAGGTCAGCCAGTGTCATAGGTACAAAGCTGCTGACAGATGCCCTTGAACGCCATCCCCTCACAACTAGTTAACAGTGTAGTTGAATAATGACGTCTCTTCTGCTTGACCTCTTTACAGTTCAGTAAATTTAATCTGGATTAAGACTAGGAATCATCTGCCCCCAGCACTATGTTAAAGTAGAGCTGGTTTTGCTTTCTTCTTTGACCTAAGCAGTTTAGGTCACTGCCTTGTTCCTTATTTGCAATTCAAACTCAAATCTGGAGGGGTCCATGGGTAAAATGTAGAATTGTGATTACATGTGAGTCAATACTGGGAGGATCCATGTCTTGTGGATTAAATACATACTACTTCATAACCCTACACACAAGTAATCATCTACCTCAAGCACAGTGAACAGCTCTGCTGGCAAAAGATAATAATCTCAATGCTTTTTTTAATCCCTATGTGTTCTTTGTGACTTGCCTGTGGTTCTTCAGGCCTGTGGCAGGAAATTCCATCAGTGAACCAGACCTAATGTAGGTACTCTTTGTGGAGTATAACGTGAGTGGTCTTCAACCTGCAGCTCTCCAGCTGTTGCCAATCTACAGCTCTCATCTCTGACAACCTGTGTTGTCCGGTATGCTAGAAGAACATAGGATGGGAAGAGGAAGGAGTAGGCAATGGACATCGTTTTTTTTGTTGTTGTTTTTTTTTTACCATTAGATCCTTGTCTAAAAGTGTTGATAGTGGCTGATAGCAAGAAAACAAATATACCTTTGTGCTGAAAACGGCTAAAAAGCGGATTTTTTTGCAAATGGGGATTATGTAGATCACCGAAGACATACACCCACTCATTAGGCCGGCAGCTCTCTCTCCTGACTCCTCAATACCAATATATGCTTAATATAGGCCAGGTTTGCATGTGTTTTCAATGAGGAGAGAGAAGCAAGCCCCTGTCAGTCACCTCTGGTGGCAGTTTGTCTCCACGTCATCAGACTTGGTTGTATGTAGGAGACATGTCCTAGGTCATCACTAGAGAATGGAGGAATACCTTGTGTCAGACTCCAAAACGTGTTATAAAAGGAGTCATTCATCTTTTCTGGATCCTAATAAACCTGTAAAGCAGACTAAAAGACGTGTTGGACACAGACAATTAGGTTGGATCCACCAGCGCTGCAGAAGTCAGTCATCACCTGGCAACATCGCATGTAAGAAGATTATTTGCTATACTTATCGGGCGTATTTACTCTGTCCACCTCCTTCTTGACTTGTCCTCTGCCTTTGGCACAGTCGACCACTCTTTCCCATTGCAAATCCTCTCATCCCTCGGCATCAGAGAGCTGGCCTTAACCTAGATCTCACCAACGGAACTTTCAGTATTTCACATTCATACACCACCTCATCATCACACCCTTTCCCTGTTGGTGTCCCTTAAGGCTCTGTCCTCCCTTTGTACATTCGGCCTAGGAAAGCTCATAGAGTCTCTTGGCTTCCAATACCAACTCTATGCTGATGACTCTCAGATCTGCCTCTCTGGCACAGATGTCACTTCCCTTCTAGGTGTGTCTATCAGCTATATCTTAATTCTTCTCCTTCCGCTTCTTAAAACTCAACATGGAGGAAGCAGAATTCATTATCTTTCCCCCATGTCACTCAGTCCCCCTTCCTGACCTGTACATTACAGTACCATGCTTTCTTCAGTCTCACAGGTGTGCTGCTTTGGCATAAGATTTGATTCTGCCCTGTCCTTCAAACCACGCATTCAACCCCTTACCAACACCTGCCTCTTTCAACACAAGAAGATCTCTTTTATGGCCTTCGATCCAGCACTCTCCCACCCCTCCAATCTATCCTCAACTCTGCTGCCCAGTTAATCCAGCTCTCCCCTCGTTTCTCCTGTGCCATTCCCCTCTGCCAATCCCTTCACTGGCTCCCCTTTGCCCAGCAAATTCAGTTTAAAATAGCATATAAGGCCATCCTCAATCTGTCCCCTCCTCACATCTCGGATCTGCTTTCCCGATACATTCCCACAGGTAATCTCCGATCCTCCCAGGACCTCCTTCGTTGTTCCCCTCTAGTCTGTTCCTCGCACAGACCTCTACAAGATTTCTCACTTGCGCCCCAGTATTCTGGAACTCACTACCCCATCACATCAGACTCTCCCCAACATCCAAATCTTCAAAAGCAACCTGAAACCCCACCTCTTCAGGAAAGCCTACAATGAGCAAGTAGATTGTAAGCTCTTGTGGGCAGGGTCCTTACCTCCTCTGTTCCAGCCTGTTACGAGGTTCATGCTCATTAAACTCACAGCGTTTTATATTATGGATGTGAACCCCCATATGGATGTACAGTGGCTCTGTCAAATAATAATTCAGTGTCTCAGGCTGGGTTTACATGGAAATATTCCCCCTGGACATTGATCTAAACACTACATGTACGTTTACTCAGATGCTAATAGGAAAAATGGTTCCCATCGCAACAGAAATAAATCCCCATAGCTTCCATAATCAGGCGTACCTTACGCTGACATTTGCCATAAGCGTCGGTGGATTTGTGTGTCTACACATTATATATACATATAAAATCAGTATATAATCTGCCATTACCTGTATACATTTAAAACTTCAGTATTCCGCCATATACTGGCTGCCAAGGACACGCGTTTGGCTATTAAAGTCCATGGGCACATCAGTGTATACACTGAGAGGTTTCTCTGCCTGTGCACCTCAGATGTGGCGCACCTTCAGTCTAGGGCTACTTTTCGGAGGATCTCAATGCCGAAAAAAAAAAATGTTTCAGTTTAGTCCTCATGCATTCTGAATGGAAAGAGATCCGTTCAGGATGTCTTCCGTTCTGTCATCATTCCGTTTTGTGACCGGAGCTGCGTTTTAGTGTCCAGTCATAAAAACGGAAAAAACGCATCCAACAATGTAAGTCAATGGTGACAGATCCATTTTTTAGGAGCCTAAAAAAGGATCCCTCACCCATTGACTTCAATGTATTTAGTGACTGATTGTTTTTTTTCCTGTTTTGATATCACACAACCTCATCCTAACGGAATGGACGCATCCCGATGTGCAAAATCAAAACGGATCCCTTTAATTCCGGTACTGGGATCCTCTGCCGGATCTCAATACCGGAATTAACAACGCAAGTGTGAAAGTAGCCTTAGTCTCCCTGTTTGAATTATCATACGTATTTCCTTTAACACCCTGATAAGCGAGGATCACACGTCACAGAGGGAATATTAGGAAGGAGTTGTAAGGGACATACCTTTGGGTTAGTAGTAGTACCCGTCTAGGGGTGTCCTTTTCAGGGCAGCACCCATTTTGCTCCTTTGTGTGGAACAGTATTGTGTTCTTCACCCTGCACGAGCTGTATGTTGTATGATCCGGCCAGTGCTGAGGTTTTTACTTTTTGATTAGACACAAGTGTATAAATATGTATAAAAAAAAAAAAATCTGCGGCACATCCAAAGTAAAACGTGCGTTTATTCACCAGGAAGCAACGTTTCGGTCCTCTTAGTAGAACCTTTCTCAAGCAGTGACTGAAGGTTGGAAAAGGTTCTATTGGGCGGACCGAAATGTCGCTTTCTGGTGAATACCGCACATTTTACTTTGGATGTGCTGCGGACTTTTTTTTATTTTTTTGCATGTTTAGTGGTGGATCGCTTCTACAGCCACTGGCACTCCATCCTTACAAGAAATACTGCGGTGCTGCTCACTATTACTCTTTTTGATATATATATTTAGTTTAAAGACCCATTTTTTATATGATATAGTCTTTTTATGTCGTATTTGCTAATTGTAGGGGTAACGGTGCGAGCACCCGCAGTGCCGACTCTGCCGCCTGGTATTCCAGGGCCATGGCATGCTCAGAAATAGATATCTCAGTGATGGGTGGATGTATTTCACATCAGAGACTGTCATACTATCTTTCAATTCCAAGGTTGTCAGGTGTAGATCTGTATGCTAGAAATGTCAGTGTCAGTATAGCTGTCTGACCGTCTATTGGATACCTGTACAGGTTGATGTCATACTGGGATCTGTCAGTGTGGAGGCCGCTAATGTAACGTGTCTGGAACGGGCGTCATTTGAATATCTGCATCAGCATAATCCTATTAATGACAGACATTTATCTTGATACAAGGAGAGGGGAAGGCTCCATATATATTTATTCAGGTAGAGAAGACGATTGTAGTCACGCTATATAACCATCCTCAGACATACACAATCACCTGGTCATCTGTGGTCACCAATGGGATAGGAATACACAAGTATCTCTGTTTTGATGTGATATGTATACTGACATTAACCTCCTCGCTGCCCTAGACCACCAGGTGTACTGACATTAACTCCTTCATGCCCTATACCACCAGGGAGTCCAAGTAATAACACTTATCCCCTATTGACAGAATAAGGCCCCTTTCACACGAGCGAGTTTTCCACGTGGGTGCAGTGCGTGAATCCCATTCAGTTTTGAACGCAATCACATATAAACTGACTGAACTTGCTTGCGAAATGGTGCGAGTTTCACAGAATGCACCCTGACACAATCCGTATGGTTCGTGTGAAAGAGACCTAAGGCCCCTTTCACGCGAGTGTGACAGATTGTGTCAGGGTGCATTCAGTGAAACTTCCACCATTTCGCAAGCAAGTTCAGTCAGTTTTGTCTGCGATTGCGTTCAGTGTTTCAGTTTTTTCCTCACGGGTGGAATCCGCTTTGATGCGTTTTTCACGCGCGTGAAAAAGAAATGAAGCTTCACAAACAACATCTCCTAGCAACCATAAGTGAAAAACACATTGCATCCGGATTACACCCAGATGCAATGCGTCGTTCACTGAAGCCCCATTCAC
Source organism: Bufotes viridis (assembly GCA_033119425.1). Taxonomy (NCBI): domain Eukaryota; kingdom Metazoa; phylum Chordata; class Amphibia; order Anura; family Bufonidae; genus Bufotes; species Bufotes viridis. The sequence continues at coordinate 130,183,464 of CM065597.1, read as the reverse complement.
TTCTATGGGGCCAGGGCTGAGTGAAAGACTCAGAATATAGAACATGCTGCGATTCTCACACAACACAGAAATGATGCGTGAAAAACATGTGCCAGAGTGAATGTGTCAGGATTCTGTGCGAGTACTATGCGTTCACTCGCTCGTGGGAAAAGGGCCTAAGAGATAAGTTCCAGCGATCAGTATAACAGACGTCTGAACTGCCCGATGAAAAGGTAACGGTAGTGTGCAAGCATGTCCACCAGGAGTACAGTCCTCGCAGCAAGTGAGTGGGGCATTTTTGTACCACTTTTGCACCCACATTCTCCTGATTGCTGAGGGCCCCACTGATTAAACACCTATCCCCCTATTACCAACACCTTTACTGTCCTAGAGCACCTGAGCTTCACTGCCCAAAACCACAGGGATACAGAGGCTTAGAGGGAACATTGCCGGCGGTGCAGCTAAAAGTTATTGGCGGCCTGCAACCAACTGCTGTGCCGAGATGCTTGGGAAAGGGGGGGGGGGGGGGGGGGGTCTGCACAAGGGTTTATAGTCCTTTACTCTACATTCACCTTTTTACTAACAAGGCAACAGTCCAAGTCCACTTAAAGGGGTTGTTTAGTTTAGAGAATTCTGGGTTAATGGAGGGGAGGCCTTCATTCAGGACTCTCATTCTTGGCCAGAGTGCATTTCCCAGGCAGCCCTTTTTTTTTCAATGATAGCTGTGAAATAATTCATTTTCCTACTGGTGGTGCCGTTGGGAAATTGAATACTTGCACCCCACATTTTCCTGCTCATCCCCCATGAGTGGCCTCCTCAGAGGAAACTTAATATTCAAATCAATGGCCATCCATGTACCAGGTCTACCATATCAGGGTTCTTGATGGAGGAACCCCGTCCACATGCCGTATAGGGACAGGTGGTTGTAATGATGAGACTGATCGTTGATGCAGTTGACCATAAATATCAGCCGGGGTTATGGGGCAGATGTCCTGTAGATTGGCACAACTGTTTTGGGCCGTTCCAGTGAAATCTCCTGAACCACATTGATTGATGGATTTAGTATCTATTACAGATGAAGTTCTGTATTTCTATATAAATTGTACCCCACTCCTGTATTTATATTAGGAACTGACTGAAAATGGATGTAGTGTAGCTGTGGAAGAACCACTTCCAAGGATGTCTCCTTCACCATCTGCTGAGAAGAAGGATCTGAAAGCCAGGGAGGAAAGAAGACCCATCACAGTTCATTTTGGCCAGGTAGGTCTCACTGAAGTATTGGCTTGTTGCAGGCACATTAATATTTGCCAAGTTACAAATGGCTATTAACCCCCTAACGACAGGCCTATTTTGGGCTTTAGGACCAAGCAATTATTTTTTTTCATTGTCATATGCCAGGATCCATATTTTTCCATTGTCATAGCTGTATGAGGGCTTTTTTTGTGTGTACTTTTTATGCCATGCCATATAACGGCATTTTGCATAAAGGGGTTTTCCAGGATCTCCTCGCCTTTTAGTTAGGCTCTGAAGGGTGTTTGACATAATGAAAGGATTATGCTCACCTGGTCCCCTCTGCTCTGGTCCTGCTCCCATTTGGCAGTCTTCCGATCCCTGGCTTGTTTGCAGACAGGGTCATGTACACCACTGCAGCCAATGACTGACCTCAGTGCTGACACATCCCCAAGTCATTGCTGGGTCATGTGCTGCTTGGAGACTCGTCACCGCTGAGGGCAGTCATTGACTGTAGCTGTATACATGACCCAGTCGGTTACCTGGCTGGAAGTAAACAGCTAAATGGGAACCAGGGTGAAGGACCAGAGAGGCTGGGACCAGGTGAGTATGATTTTTTTCATTTGGTAAAACACACAAAACTAAAAAGTGAGAATATCCTGGAAAATCCCTTTACGGGGCCAATATACCATGATCTCTACGGCACACCTAAGAATAAGCAATTTATTTTATTCGCAAAATAATTTAAAAAAATGTGTTAAAAGAGACTTCACCTACTTCTGCTTCGTTAAACTGTGATTGTAGGTGGGGTTCTTCCATCCCATTACTACTGTAGTTATCAAGTGTTTGTACTCTTACTGTTAACTTGCCGGTTACACTACAAGGCTAAATTCACATCTTCCAGGGGTCTCCAAAAATGACAGACACCATAACAGAAACCTGACAGACCCCGTTATAGTCAGTGGGATTCATCAGGCAGAGTTGGTGTTTGTCATGGGCTCTATTTTCATTTTTCTGTTCTGGAACAGAAATTACAGAGCCCATGTGAACACAGCCTTTCACATCTATGTGGCGAAGATTGCGTCCTTCTCAGGTTCTTGGCTTCTGAGGACGTACCCGTTCATGGGAAGACTAACTTGTAATATACCGTAGAGCAGTGCTTCTCAGACTGTGAGTCCGGCCTCTCTGGGCATCCCACATTTTTGTGGAGGAGATGATGGGGAGATAGTTTTGACTTCTGTCATCATGTGCTGAGCTTTCCTGCTGCTCGGGCCTCTCTCTTCCTACAGATACGATATAGGTAGTTTTCTGTAATTTTTGCAGGGACTTTGACCACCGGTCAGACACAGCATCGGCGTGATTTTCTACTTTTGACTTTTATTATAGCGAAAAGGTTGCGTTGCTGTGTTATGCACCAATTTGCAGTTGCACCACATGACCCAGAAAAAGGGGGACATGATAGAGTTTTACTGTGATTGAATCAATGATGTAACAGAAGAGCAGCACAGTATATTCTGAGACATGAGCATACAGCTGCGGATCCGTGAAGTTGAGACACCACCTAGTGGACTTCTTGGAATAAGAAGAGCAGTGAATGGACAAAAAGCAGGCTATGGAAATATTCTGTATATACCGCTATGCGCACTTGCAGCCATATAAATCACGGTCTATTAATATGGGTTTCTCTTAGTGGCAGAATTTGTTTGATCCTTGGATGAGGTGAAACGAATGGGGCACATTTATTTGACGTATTCTGCACTGACATCAGTGTTAAAACAATTGGTGTTTCCTCAAGGGTTCATTCACATGACTGTAGGTGTTTTGCAGTCCGCAAATTGCAAAACGCGGTACCGGCATTTTGCGGAAGGCACACGTCCATTCCTATTATACAAATGCCTATTCCTATTCCGCAATTGCGTACAAAAATAAGACATGTTCTTTCTTTTTTTTGCGGGACTGTGGAATGGAACTACATGGACCGCACACGGTGTGCCTTCCGCATCTTTTGCGGTCCGTTGAAACTGCGCAACGGGTGGGGACCCAGAAATACGGTCGTGTGAATGGACCCTTAAACTAATAAGCTATGTTTTCCCATGTGCTTGAGGGGGTCTGGCAGTGGGACTTTCTTTGGTGTGTCAAGCACCGCCCCTCAAAGCAACACACACAACACAGGGTATTGTTCAGAATGTTTGTCCCACGAGATAGGGGATACGCATCTGATCGGTGGGTGGTCAAACTACTGGGGGTACTAAGCCCCAGAAAGAATAGAGCAGCAGGTTGGGCATGTCAAGTATGAATGGAGCGTCAGCAGGCTTGGCAATCTCCTGTGATCCCATAGAGGATGAATGGTGGTCGACCACTACTCCATTTATATCAGGAATTCAGGACTTCTGTTCTTGTGCTATGTAGGGCTCCACCCGCAGGGACACCCACCGATCAACTGCTTATCCCCTATCCCATGGATATAGAATAAGGTTATGTCTTGAAACAAACCTTTTAAGGGACATAATTATACAGTACATCAGGTTCTCCAAGCTAGAGATCATTGCAACAAGGGTCATAATATCCATAATCTATTGATGACCTCAACTTAAAGAAATTGTCTACTGAATACAAAAGACCTTTCCCTGTAAGGTCGGTCAAAACATAAAAATATTTAGCTTGGAATCTTACAAAAAATGTGTGCTCCCATTCCTAGAAATTTTAGTTACATACGGGTGCGGGTGCAATGCGATATAATGCGTTTTGCACGCGTGTGATAAAAAACTGAATTTTTACAAACAACATCTTTTAGCAACCATCCGTAAAAAACGCATCGCATATGCAATCAAGTGCGGATGTGGTGTGTTTTTCACGCAGCCCCATTCACTTCTATGGGGCCAGCGCTGCGTGAAAATAGAAGAATATAGAACATGCTGCGATTTTCACGCAACACACAAGTGATGCGTGAAAACCAACGCTCATGTACACAGACCCATTGAAATGAATGGGTCCGGATTCCGTGCGGCCGCAATGCGTTCGCATCACTCATTGTACCCTCGCGGAATACTCGCTCGTGTGAAAGAGGCCTTAGGGTTACATCTGAAGAACAAACAAAAAAGCTCATAACAAATGATCTTGTGTATGAAAAGACTGCTGATTTCCTCCCGTACGTTATAAGAATATTACAAGTGACCTTGGAGCTTCCATAACCTGTATAAAAACACTCTTCCTATTCGTCATGCTGGTGGTCATGGAACTCTTTGATGACCTCTTATAATCTGCGGCCATACACATTAGACCCCATGCACATGACCATAACCGTTTTTTGGTCCTTATCCGATTTGACTTTATTGGGTCTGTGGTCCATAATTTGCAGAACGTACATACTTGGCCGCAAAATATAGACCACCTACCTATTTAAATCAATGAGTCCGTAAAAGATGTGTATGCAACATGAACTGTATCCATATTTTGCATTTGCAGACCACAAAATACATACGGTTGTGTCCATAAGGCTTTAGTCTAAAGTTGATCAACATGTGCGATTCGCCCAAAACGATCATTCACTCGGTCGGATTAAACAACGAACAATCGTTTTAGCCAACCGATGACACACTGTCCAGAATTTGTCATCTAGCCCACAAATCATCTTCCTTGAAGGAACGTTTCCAGGTATAAATGTAGCAGTTCTAAACTTGAGTGTGATAAAATCCATTGAAAATGTCAAGTTTCTTGCCATTGTTTACTTCAAGGGGTTCTCTGGGAAATAATATTGATGACCTATCCACAGGATTGGTCATCAAAATAGAATCGGCAGGGTTCTGAGTCTTGGTACTCTGCCGATCAACTGTTTTGGGAATCAATCTATGGAGCTCTGGTGAGCGTGGTGGCATCCAGGCCGCTTACCAAGCACAGTCCCGTACATCATATAGCGGCAGTGCTTCGTATTGCAGCTCAGCCCCATTGACTTGAATGAGACTGAGCTGCAACTAGGCCACGTGAATGATGTACACTGAGGTCACATGGCCTTGGAAGAGGCCGCGGCACTCACGGAGCGCCAGCCTCTTCTAATAGCTGATCGGCCTCTGATCTGAGATTAGTGACCTATTCCCGGATAACCCCTTTAATGCATTAAGAGTAGTGTTGAGCAAACTTCTGTTTTGAAGTTCGGCTTTCAAGGTTCGGGTTCAGGCTATCTAAGACTTCCCTTATGGATTCCGTTACCATGGACCATAAGTTATAGTCTTTGGAACCGGAATCCATAACAGAATTCTTAGATAACCCAAACCTGAACCTTGTACGCGGAACTTGAAAACAGAGGTTTGCTCATCCCTAGTTAAGAGTCAAGATGAGGGTCACTGCCTCTGTAGATCATTCGCCCTTCACCCGGTATTGTAGCTTGAAGAACTGTACCGGCCAACATGGACTAAAAAAGGCATGGCTACATCGACATAATGATCATCCGTTGAAAGGTTGTCCGACCATCAGCCTAGGTCTATCTAATGTGTGTGGCCACCTTTATCATTTATTGTGAGCTGGGGAGGTTTACAGTCAGCAGGATCTTATTTCATTCTCCGTTTTATCATCTTCCTTTGCGTTTTCCACGGAGATGATAAAACCTTGGGATAGCTGTAACGTTCCTCCAGCTTTTCTGTAGGATATTGTCCACGCTCAAGACATCTCTTTCCAAAAGCATGTGTATTCTATATGATGTCTAAAGCACACCCAGACATAATATTATCTGTCCCGCGTCTAGGACGGCACATTTGTCCTGCTCTACAAGGCACCGTTTTTAGGCAACACACCATACTTTAATGTCATCATTAGCCAGGGCTTGCCTTTAAAGTCATAAAGCATTACTATGCACGCGAGCCGGGGACACAATTAAAAGATACAAAAGCTTTACCTCTAATACAGAAGAGACGAGATGTCCCTCTCCCCATTTCTCACTTGTTTTACATTTCTCCTGGCATTATGCTAGTTTATGTAGAGGAGGCAGATTTTTTTAAAATGCATGCATGCGGATTAAGGTCAAGCCCCGTGTATCACTAATGCAGTTTCTCCTGGCTGTACGACTGCAGCTCCTGAATCCGGCAACAGCAGTAAGATGCCTTAATTGAGACACGCTGTCAGAGTGACAAACACATTTGCATACACTCTATTTATTCTCGCTGGAAAGGTCTGCAAGCTGCTGCCGCTTGAACATTTTTAATCAGCTTTTCTGTTAGCGAGCCGGCAGCTAGCTGTCCTAGTCTTGGCTGCTTCTTTATTATTTGACAGGTTAACTAGATGGGGGATGGGCACGTGGGGTTCAAACTATTTTTTATTATTTTATTTTTTTTGTTTCGTCTCTTTACGTTTTCTAAACTTAACAACAAGTAACTTCATCTTTGCCGGATCTCAATTACACCGCTCGGATTTACTCCTAATTAATGTATGTTTTGAAAAGCGCTATAGAACGTTCTGCCACTTGGATGTCTCGTTCTCGCGGTGAAGGTTTTTCCTCTTTCCTCACTCATGTAGAGATGTAGCTGAGCTGAATTGGTCATTTAACTCCGGAACAGCATACCTACGGACCGCAGGCGATTTAGCTTTAGTGATACTTCTCAGATGGTGACGTTATACACTTATATTACTTCTTATTAGGTCACAGTATCATGGGTAGAGCTGAAAACTGGTAGACCAAAGGTGGGGCTGCAGCAAATACGCTGCGTGATTGTGGTAATGTAATAGGTATTTTTTTCTATGTAAAGTTGGGCAGGTGTGTATGTAGCAGAGCTGAGTTCTCTAGATGATATAATACACCAGCTGACTATACATGTAGATAGCTGCCGGACAAACAAACGTCCTCCAGACCCCCTCATACACATGCACACCATGCTCTGTCAAGCCTCCATGTGTTCTTATTGGAAAAAGGGAATAAGCCATTGCTAGGCACCTCTGGTGACGGCTTATCTCCCCAGAGAACAAAAGGAATGGGTCTGTTGAAATTCAGTATACCTGATCCTTCTTTCCCCCATACACATCATATGGTCGGCCAATCGGCAGGTTAGGCCAACATTAGTGATGAACGAATCGATTTGGACAAATCAAATTTGTTCAGAAATCTGCCACTTTGAGCAGCGAGAGGAAGACTAACCCCGCCCCCCCACCCGCGTTTATTGGCAGGGCCAGACAACTGGCGCCTGCACCAATGCTTCGAGTAGCGGCAGAAGTGCTGCTGCTACCTGAGCAGCACAGATCCCTACTGTGCAGGTGCCACTACACTTCCAGATGTACCCAGACATATAGGGCGCATGCACATTTGGCATCTGCGCTGCTCAGGTAGCAGCAGCAGAGCCTCAGTGCTTATGCCGCTACCCTGGGCAACAGCATATGTGTGAGATAGCTGGGGCCAGGCGAGATGTCTGGACCTGTCAATCAAAGAGGAGGGAGGAGGCATGGCCATGCCCCTCGCTGCTCACGAAGTCCTATTTTTTAAGACATTCATCGATATCTGGTCATCAATATCTAATCGGTGGGGGTTCAACACCCCCAGTAATCAGCTGTTTGAACAGGCGGCGGCGCTGCTTCCTTTTCATTACACTGTGCGCCGTCTCCTTTGCAGCGGAGGCGCAGTGTAATGACAAGTACTCGCTCCTTTCAAGTAATTACACTACACCGCCAAAACTTCCGAGATGCCGGGCAGTGTAATGAAGAGTAAGTAGCACTCACATGGGGAGCTCCCTCCTCTTCAAACAGCAGATTGGTGAGGGTGCTAGCTGTCCTCCTACTAATCAGATATCGATGACCTGTCCTGCAGATAGGTCATCCATATATACTGCCTGCACAACCCCTTTAAGGTAAATACAGTGTATTACAAAAAAAATTATATAGAAGCACTGCCCATAAAGCCTACAATCTGGGTTACCTGCAATCCACTCAAGTTATCACAGCAAATGTTAGTAACTGACAAATTTAGTGCTGCAGTGTCTGTATGAAGTATTCCACGTAAAAATCCATTCTAGAAATCCTGCCGGTTTATCGTCAGTTTCTGTGCTCACTAGCTGCCATCATTCAGACTTTCATACACGTTTACCTTTATTTAAATGGGTCTGAGATAAAACCAGTTTTTTGTTTTCTAGAAACAGCGCCTCTCTTCTCCATGGGCTCTGTGTGGTATTGCAACTCCACCCCATTCACTTGGCTTAATCCACTACTTACTGTTTGGACTATTTATTTTTTTTGCCTCCGCTGGTTGCTCTGAACAGCAGCTCTGTTAACTCTGTGTAATAGTTTCCTGACGCGATCTGTTATCTGGCAGTGCGGAAGCATTGGTGCAGAACACACCCCTGACCTATCCTTCTTACTAATAAATGGTTTTGTACGCTCCCCGAGCACCCATGTATGAATTAGCGCGCTGTGCAAATGTAAACAGAGATCCGCTTAACAAATATATGGAAAGTCAAAGATTTAAAGGCCATGGCGGGTGTATATAAGACGCGGGAAAGCAGAATACTCTTTATAAGCTCTTGAAGCGCATACAGATTTGTTGAAAGCAGAAGCTAGTCTCATTCTGATGAGTCTCACAAGGTCTTTCAGGGTGCTATCTACCAGTACATTATTGTGTCTGTCGTGTGTGTGCCTATAAGACCCGTGTGCACATAATGGTTGTTATACAGCGTACGCTTCTTTTTTTTCCACTCCTTGTTTGCTATTAATTACTGTTCCCAGTTATGAACCTGGATATGATGAAAAATGGCACAACATGTAATATTGAGAACATGCCACTAGGGGGAGTTCAGTCTCTTTTAGTTCAGAACCAGGTGTATAAACCTATAGGTAGGGAGCTCCCCCTAGTGGCAGCCGAATGCAGCCAACATTTTATTATATGTGAAGCAGGGATTTTGGAACTCTGCAAAAATGCAGCAGACAGCACTGCCAACCAGAATTTTTCTTTTTTTATTGGGCAACTTATCTCAAAATCATGGACTTCCAACATTTTTTTTATACAAATTGGAAAACTATAATGAATGATAAAGATTCTCAGTAATACATGTCTGTAGCTCCAATAAACTAAGAACTTATTACCAGCATGTACTGTGAGCTGTAAAATAAGTGTAATTACCACCAAAATAATCTAGTTAGTTACTGCCTGTCTCAAAACAATCACGGACACATCAAATATTTTTCTTGGACACACAAAAAAATTTGCTTATTTTTACGGACTGTCGAGAAATTTCTGGACGGTTGGCAACCCTGGCAGCAGATGCGTACAATTGGTTATAGATATCATTTTTTGGATCACAGTGGGTTTTTCATGATCCTGAGAATGAAGGTGAATTGGGCTGTGCCAGTTGACAGGGAAAAATGTTGAAGGAGCGTAGTGCTCAACGAGCGCAGATCGTTCTGATGATCTGTGAGGAGCTCAGGAGTAAAACCCTCCATGATCAGAAAGGGATTACATATTCTGGGAAGACCCTATAGTTTTCTACCTTATATCACAGGAGGAGTATGACACATGCCACTACTCCTAGCAGTCCCTGATAGCAACTGCAGGGGACTGTGCTCCATCACTGCAGAGGTGAGCGCAGACTATTAACCCATTAGGTTCAAGTCTTGAGCATACAACGCTTTGTACAGACTATCAACCCATTAGGTTCAAGTCTTAAGGATACAGAGATGAGCACAGATTATTAACCCATTAGGTTCAAGTCTTAAGGATACAGAGATGAGCACAGATTATTAACCCATTAGGTTCAAGTCTTGAGGATACAGAGGTACGCGCAGACTATTAACCCATTAGGTTCAAATCTTGAGGATACAGAGGTACACGCAGACTATTAACCCATTAGGTTCAAGTCTTAAGGATACAGCGGTACGCGCAGACTATTAACCCATTAGGTTCAAGTCTTGAGGATACAGAGGTGCGCGCAGATTATTAACCTATTAGGTTCAAGTCTTGAGGATACAGAGGTACGCGCAGACTATCAACCCATTAGGTTCAAGTCTTAAGGATACAGAGGTGCGCGCATATTATTAACCCATTAGGTTCAAGTCTTGAGGATACAGAGGTACGCGCAGACTATTAACCCATTAGGTTCAAGTCTTGAGGATACAGAGGTGCGCGCAGATTATTAACCCATTAGGTTCAAGTCTTGAGGATACAGAGGTACGCGCAGACTATTAACCCATTAGGTTCAAGTCTTGAGGATACAGAGGTGCACGCAGACTATTAACCCATTAGGTTCAAGTCTTGAGGATACAGAGGTACGCGCAGACTATTAACCCATTAGGTTCAAGTCTTGAGGATACAGAGGTACGCGCAGACTATTAACCCATTAGGTTCAAGTCTTGAGGATACAGAGGTGCGCGCAGACTATCAACCCATTAGGTTCAAGTCTTAAGGATACAGAGGTGCGCGCAGATTATTAACCCATTAGGTTCAAGTCTTGAGGATACAGAGGTACGCGCAGACTATTAACCCATTAGGTTCAAGTCTTGAGGATACAGAGGTGCGCGCAGATTATTAACCCATTAGGTTCAAGTCTTGAGGATACAGAGGTACGCGCAGACTATTAACCCATTAGGTTCAAGTCTTGAGGATACAGAGGTGCGCGCAGACTATTAACCCATTAGGTTCAAGTCTTGAGGATACAGAGGTACGCACAGATTATTAACCTATTAGGTTCAAGTCTTGAGGATACAGAGGTACGCGCAGACTATTAACCCATTAGGTTCAAGTCTTGAGGATACAGAGGTGCGCGCAGATTATTAACCCATTAGGTTCAAGTCTTGAGGATACAGAGGTGCGCGCAGATTATTAACCCATTAGGTTCAAGTCTTGAGGATACAGAGATGAGCACTGACTATTAACCCATTAGGTTCAAGTCTTGAGCATGCAGCACTATATGCAGACTTTTAAACCATTACGTTCAAGTCTTGAGCATACAGTGATGAGCACAGACTATTAACCTAGTAGGTTCAAGTCTTGAGGATACAGAGATGAACACAGACCAATATTATGTTCAAGTTCTGATCATACGATGATGAGTGCAGACTATTAACCCATTAAGTTCATTTTGATCTTACAGCGATGAGTGCAGACTATTAACTCATTAAGTTACAGTCTTGATCATTCAGCAATGAGTACAGGCTATTAACCCATTAGGTTCAAGTCTTGTGGATACAGAGATGAGCACAGACTTGAGCATACAGCACTATGTGCAGACTTTTAACCCATTACGTTCAAGTCTTGATCATACAATGAGTACAGGCTATTAACCCATTACGTTCAGGTCTTGATTATACAATGATGGATACAGAGATGAACACAGACCATTAACCTGTTATGTTCAAGTCCTGATCATACGATGATCAGTGCAGACTATTAACCCATTAAGTTCATTTTGATCTTACAGCGATTAGCGCAGACTATTAACCCGTTAAGTTCAAGTCTTGATCATTCAGCAATGAGTACAGGCTATTAACCCATTAGGTTCAAGTCTTGAGGATACAGGATAGAGATGAGCACTTTCCAGCGATGTCCATATCATACACTAAGCTTATAGAATGGCCTGTTTTCCGTATTTTAATTAAGTGCTGAGGAATGCTGGGAAAACTCTCCCTAAATCAGAGGTGAGCTGGAAAAAGTAAGCAGGGGAAGAGGACAATGTGACATGTACATAGCTTTGTACTTAATGATACGCTGGGCTCCACTGCTGGAAGGTTGTGAGAGGTGAGCCCAGAACCGTAGAGAGAAATGTTTTAAAATGTGGGAGACTTTGTCCAGACAGAATTATTCATAATGGGAGAAGGTTCCTTTGTTATTTTGATCTTGCATGTTGGTGGCAGATTTCTGAAGGCCTGCAAGCTTGACAGAGGTCACCAGGGGAAGCAGAAGCTGCAGAGATTTTTCTTTGTCAGGTTCTCTGCCTTCCCCCCCTTTGCGCCCTCCTCCATGAGCCACCCCACAAAGAGGAGTGATAATGGCCAGCCACTGTGCTGGAATGAAAGGGAATAGAGGCAGCGGGCGGATGAAAATCCCGTAAACAGTGTTCAGCGGAGGTATAATTGGGCTCTTCTCACATTACGTCTTCCATAGCTGGAGCAACATCACCAGTGGGCATACTATTGAGACCTTCCATGCTAATGAAATTCATGTCCATCAGTCACCCAGTGCAAATCTCAAACCCGGCCCTGACAACATCTTTATCTCTTGCCTGTTTAACCCCTTCAAGTACTCTGTATAAAAGGTGCGGATGGGAAGTACTTGTGTTTTTACCACCTTAAAATCATCTTGCTGTGTTCAACACAATATTCCAATGAAAGCTAGATGCGGTACACATATTTACAGCAGGAGACCAATACTCTGTTCTAAGCAGTCTTATACATGTTCTGACCAATGCATTAGTCAGAAACGGCTGTTACCACTCCTTATTCGCTGGCATTGCCTAATCAGTGGCAAAGCATGTGCCTAGGGTGCTTGGGGGTAAGGGGGCGGCAGTGGGAAGCTAGGAGACAGACAAGGGTGAGAGCTGAATTCTTGCCCTGGGAAACCATTTATGTATCCTCTGTAATTAGCGGCATGTAGGCTTTTATATTACATTGCAGGTTATTATTATGCTCACACATGTTTTCAGCACATTCAGGGTACACAGTAGGTCGAGAAATGCTTGATATGTGTACCCTGAATGTGTGCAAAATGTATGTTTCAGCCATTGACAGCGCCTAATGATGCCAGACTATGTAACAAGGGTATAAAATTTACTGAAATAAGGCAAAAAAATAAAAAATTATGTAGTAAATATAAAACAATAAGAGAAAATCTACTGGAAATCAACCAGCTCCATAACCATCAAGATACATAGTGAGTTCAACCAAGAGCATAGATGTAGTGCCATCTATCCAGGAGCTTGCGCAGTAAAGGAGCTATACAGAAGGCACCTCAGATGAGGGGCCCCAGAAAGGTCCACCTTCTTCTTAAAGGATTAAAGGGGTATTCTCATCTCAGACATTGATGGCATATTGCTAGGCTATGCCATCAGGGCCAGATCTGTGACCCGCACCTGTAGACCCCATGAAATGAAGGAGCTGGGCAAGGACCGCCACCCTCCTTATACCCCTATGGGCACCGGCTCAGCTATTTCCAGCAGTCTCATAGAGGTGGTTATGCATGCGTCATGTGCTCTCCATTCACCGTTTTGGGACTTCTGGAAATAGCCGAGTGTGCTCGCTTGCCTGTTTTTGGCGCTGTGTGCTTTTTTTTCACTTCACCGGCCCCGCTCTGGAGATGGGAATGGGAGCCACACCCATCTGACTTTGATAGCATATCCTAGCCATATGGTATCGAAGCCTGAGATGGGCCAACCCCTTTAATAGGCTAGGCCAGGGAGTTGTGCATCTGCAGTCCAAGGAGCCCAGGCTTTATCAAACTCAACCCTGATATTAGCTAGGATTGCTTTAATCTTCTCATGTAGAAAAATTCTATCAACTGTTTGAATCATCACAAATATAGAAAGAGTTGGCGATTTCCAGCAGCTACGTGAATCCTGGCAGCCATACGAAGAAGCTTGTATGCAGCATAGGTGACATTTTCAGGGGTGACTCCATCAGGCGTTCACAAGGTATTATGGGTGAGCCGTATTCCAAAAAACCATGTTGGCATATGCTCAGGTGGTTTACAGTTGTTTTTTTTCATCGTATTTCAGGATGGGTTCTGGTTCTCATTGAAGAGACCCAACCTGGGTATGGAGACATTTATAAGACAATGCTCCATGGGGAAAAAATATGCAAATCTTCTCATGAAGCTCCCATCTGCACACAACTGATTTGGGGGTTTACGCCCCATATCGCCACAGAGCACCTGTACTCTGCCCATAACCCCCGAAACAGTTGTCTATAAACGGGAGGCTCTTCGGTTTGAAGAAGTCTGTTTTGGATCACATGAGACGATTTGCATACTTTTCACGGTATTGAACATTCAGTCAGCAGAAAAGTATATGTCATGGTACATGAGGTTTTCTTTTACAATGGCAGTCAGTGGGCTGCCACACGGGGCAGATTTTGATGCACAAATTCTGCTGCTGATATTCCACAGATTTCACCCAATCCATTATGCAAAGAGAAAAGAGAACCAACTCAAGAAAGAGAACCATCTGGCATTGCCACCTATTGGAAGTGGCCCCCTATGAGTCAAGATCAGATTTTCCAACAAGCTTTGGGACTTGACAAGGGAAATTTATCGTCATATATTTATATTACGTAATATTACTTCGTATAACATATTTCGGGGAGCTTGCCCCTCATCAGTTCAGAGTAGGATTCTGGCTAGCTCAGTGGGATGCCATGGAAGCAGCATAGCCAGGTTATCCTACTCAGTGACGAGGGGCAAGCACCCCAAAACAGTGGCTTGGCTATATTCCCTTGTCAAATCCCAAGGCTTTTTGGAAAGTCGAATCTTGACTCATAGGAAGCCACTTCCAAGAGGTGGCACTGGCGAGATGGTTTGCTTCCTTGGGAGGTACCTCGTTGCATATTCGTGTCCCATGGAGCATTGCCAATAAGGCTCCATACCATGGGGTTCTTCCAGTAAGTCTCCATACAGGACTGATCTCTTCAAGGAGATTCCGCACATTGCCTAAACCCTATCCAATACAAAGGGGGAAATCCACAGCACCAGCTGACATTCTGCAGATTAAAATTTTACATGGCGGATTTCTTATGCCGCGTTTGGATGAGATTTGTTGAAATTTCATTCACTTTACCGCTACCAGAAAAGCTGCAGATTTTCCGCAAGCAGCTCCACTTTGGGAAATTGGCAGCATTAGCGCTACGTAATCCATCGGCATATACGTAGAAGCTAAATGAAATTAGTATCGTATTTATGTGCTAAGCATGTAGAAAAAGTGAAGTGTGACCAGGACCTTACTTATACAGAAATGAGGGTGGCCCCAGAAGTCAATTCCTTTAGGCATCTGTGTTCATAGAAGTATCTTCTTCTTTCTCTTACTTCACCCCATTGCCTATGTGCAGCCACAGAATCCTAATTCATTATCCGGTAATTTCTAGTAATTATCTATGTGCTAATATGCATCCATCCCCAGCATTGCCTCCTTGTTAGAGCTTAACCTCATTAACCCTTCCGCCACCAGAGGGGCCGCGCAGGCAGCGGCGGGCAGTGACAGACCAGTAGCAGTTGTTTTCGCCTGGAGAATATGCATGTAAATATTTGTTTAAATTGTGATTTTAAGCCAAACGGAAGTTCTTTTCTCTTTGCCCTGAGCAGTGTTGGAAGCCTCGCTCCGTGCAATTCCCTTAATATCATCCTTTCACAGTCAAGACGGTGCAGGAGGCTGGTTTTCATAAATCGGAAGCGTCTCCTAGCATTTCTCCCGTTCTAAATGTGCGTTAGTGCTGCCTGAATTACATGCCTTCTCCACTGCTCTCAGCTCCCATCATTGAGCCGGTATCCAGCGCTCACAGCGAGACGCAAAGCTTCATATTTAAACCGCCCCAGGGCTGTGCCACTTCAGCATTCACCTAATTGATTGATCTGTGGGAAAATTAGAGCTTAGATTTCAATTCTGATTGATTGAAGAGGAAATGTTCTAAAAGATCCTTTTACAATAGCAAATAGTTTAATAGATTGTGATAGACATTTCCTTCAGCGGATCAGGTATCAAACGGAGGAGGATAAAGAAATATGACGTCTACTGTAAAATAGCTTTATATTGCTCATTATCGGATCTGACATGTTTTTAGCTGAACTGTATCATTCTAGCCTTGTTTTTTCCCCCTTTCTATCTCAGCCTTATTTCATTGCAAAATCCTGACTGTAACAGTTCTTTCCGTGCCTCTCGGTGTCTGTGACGGTGGATTGGATGTCATGAAGGCCTTAGAGCACAGCTGGCTGGAAGACACTGCGTGCGGTGACACTCCGCCTGCTGCTCCTAGCAGCCACATGGCGGTTACGTGGGGGAACTCATTTCTGATACAGAACTATGAGAAAGTTAGAGTACTCCTAAGGCCGCATGCACACAACCATATGTAGATCCACAAAATACTGTTACGAGCTGTGTCCCCCTCACAGTTTCCACCGGCTCCGTTGTCAAAATGCCTATTCTTGTCCGCAAAACAGACTAGAATAGAGCACGTTTTTGTAGGGTTTTTTGTGTTTTTTTTTTTTTGCAGAACAGGATCCAATCCTTTAAAAAATGTGTATTGGATGCGGAAAAAAATAGGGTCGTGTGCATGAGGCCTAACATGTAGCAACTACAGCATTTTGTCTGCACAGCATCCGCTCACAGTCCACCTCCCATTGTTTTCAATGAAGCATCTGCACCAGAGTTCAGATGATGTCGATTTCTCCATTCATGGTTTATGAAAAAAAATGACACGTCCGTTCTTCGCAAGATGATCGGCAGGGGTTCAGCACAGTGGCGTACACACAATCCATGGGGCCCCGGTGCGAAACCGAATCATGGGCCCCCCCCCAGCCAGCAAAAACCGCCACATTAACCCCCCTCACCCCAGCCAGCAAAAACCGCCACATTAACCCCCCAGCCAGCAAAACCGCCACATTAACCCCCAGCCAGCCAGCAAAAACCGCCACATTAACCCCCCCCAGCCAGCAAAAACCGCCACATTAACCCCCCCCAGCCAGCCAGCAAAAACCGCCACATTAACCCCCCCCCAGCCAGCCAGCAAAAACCGCCACATTAACCCCCAGCCAGCCAGCAAAAACCGCCACATTAACCCCCAGCCAGCCAGCAAAAACCGCCACATTAACCCCCCAGCCAGCCAGCAAAAACCGCCACATTAACCCCCCAGCCAGCCAGCAAAAACGCCACATTAACCCCCCAGCCAGCCAGCAAAAACCGCCACATTAACCCCCCAACCAGCAAAAACCGCCACATTAACCCCCAGCCAGCAAAACCGCCACATTAACCCCCCAGCAAAAACCGCCACATTAACCCCCCAGCCAGCAAAACCGCCTCATTAACCCCCTCAGCCAGCAAAAACCACCACATTAACCCCCAGCCAGCCAGCAAAAACCGCCACATTAACCCCCCCCAGCCAGCAAAAACCGCCACATTAACCCCCCCGGGCCCCCCCCATGATCAACAAGCACAGAGCAGCACAAGGAATTAGTCCTGCAGGCGCCGTACACTTTTCTTACCGGCTGGGGCTGGGCGGCTGGCTTTACTGCGGGGCGGTACTGGGCAAGACTCCTGCAGGCAGTGGCTCGCGCGACGTGACTCCCGTCTCGTCACAGGCGTCTCTCCTCCCTGGTCTGGTCCCGTCTGCTGCTGGCGCCGCCCACGTGAGTTCGCGCGTATGTTCCCGCGAGACCTGCCGCAGGCAGTTCGCAGGTCTCGCGGGATGATGGAGCCGGAGCGGAGGACTCTCTCACAGTCTCACTGTGACTGTCACTTACTTTGCCCGCAGCTGCAGGGCCCGGGCCGGGGCCAGGGGTCCGCAGACGGCCGGGCCTCCTGGAGAGCCGGGCCCGGTCGCAACTGCGACCCCTATATGTACGCCCCTGGTTCAGCACCACCCACCGATCAGCTGTTTGGTGTAGCTACACAGCACCATCAACACTGTAATGGAGGGAGCCCGCTTCTACAGTGCTGTTCCCATTGAAGTCAATAGGAGAGTGCTGCAGTAGCTTCCTCCTTCCACTACAGTGTAGATGGTGCTGTGTAGCTCCTGTGCCAACTTCTGGTAATGGAGCTACACATACAGCTGACCCCCCTGCTGGACTGCCAGACCTCCGTCGATCAGCTAGTAATGGCCTATGATAAGGATAGGCCATCACTTGAAAAAGGCTGGACAACCGCTAAAATTGCCAACAAACCAATGTGTTTGGCTGACATAAAGTACATCTAATGTGTCCTGGCTTTTACTATTGATGAACTATCCTCAGGATAGGTCATCAGTATCAGATAGGCAAGGGTCCGACACCCAGCACCCCCACCGATCAGCTGTATGAGGAGACGGCGTGCGCAGCGCACACGTGCTATGTCTCTTCCTGTCCACTGCTGCTGTCCATGGTCTTTGCCAAAAACAGCAGCAAACGGACAGGAAGAGAGAAGGGAGACGGCACGTGCACACTGCGCAAGCCGTCTCCCTATACAGCTGATCGGTAGGGGTGCTGGGTGTCGCTGATCTGATATTGATGACCTGAGGATAGGCCATCAGTAATAAAAGCCCGGAGAACCCCTTTAAAGGGAACCTGTCACCAGTTTTTTTTCTGCTAGTTAAAACCAGATAGTAACACTTCTTCTTTTCTTCTAATCTGTTTTCATTTTCTGATTCCAGATTTTTTTATTCTGTTTCCTGAACATGATTATGGGGGCGGCCATCTTGCCTGATCTGTTCTGAACAGCATTTAGAAAGCATTAAGAAAATTGCTTTACGGCTGCCCCATGGTCCATAGACACAATGGTGGGGGGCTCATTGACTTCTATGGGAGAGTTTTCTGGAAAACTAAAAATTCTTAAAAAAAATATGTTAAACATAATATATGATTTAAACAATAAGTCATTTACTGAGGACACATTCCCTTTAAGTCACAAACAACATGATTTTGAATGACGTTAAATAAGTGTCATTAGTTTTAGAATTAATTCAGTGCTCCATGATATATAATATATAATAAATATGTATAATGTTATCTGTAGATGATGTAGAGACCCTGTAATCAAAAGCTGGCCTGGATGCTGGGGATCATCCATGAGACATGTTAAATGATAAGTGTCCTCAGCAGTGAACAACTAGCAACTTATAGAGGGCATATAGAACGGGATTGTAAAAAGTGGAGCCGTTACCCTCTGCCATCATGGGGGGAGACTCCTATGATAGCCCCCTAGTATTTGGCTGCTCTCGTATTTTTTTTTTTTAGATAAGGTTAGTAATTTGCATTATGGCGTTAGCTCCTCCTGTATGCTAAATGTCACGTGCCGTTGATTTCTGTCATTTAGAAATGCTGGAGATTATGTGTAAAAAGTGCATAAAGGGGATAATGACCGCAGAGCCAAAGACGTCTGATGTGCAGTAACACATTCCTGAAAGTGTCCAATGACTACCCACCTACTACATTACTATGAGAACCAGACTTCTTATAAAGAAGGACTGTTACCCCATGAAATGTATTTCTATACAATAAGTTGGACATTTCAGACATTTTTTTTAATGTACTTTACATTTTCCTCTCGGGCAGCGCCCCCTACTCCAGTGCTTCTGGTCCACCTTCTTCTACATTCAGAGGTGGACTAACATGCATTCCTTCATCCCTACTTCTAAGTTCATAGAAATATATAGCTGTATCTCTCTAGACAGTGGAGGGGGAAATATTGGTCTCAAGAGGACACACCATGTGTATCTCTGGGGCTGCATCTGAGGGACAGTTTTCTGTGTATGTGAGGAAGGAGTTAACAAGAGCTAATTGCTGGGAGCTGCTGTCCACCCACAGAAAGGGAAGGACCTCCTTCAGACGCTGGATTTCTCACTGAAGAGAGGAGGTAATCAGAAGAACCCAGGGCGGGCCAGAGGGGTGAGGGGTGAAATGGGAGGTGTTTGGTTTGCAAAGTGCCGAGGGGCATGCGCACCGGCCGCATGAACGCCGCCCCTGGGCACCTTCAGAAGCGAATCATCATATGGAATAAAAGCGTTTTTCTGAGAAAATCAGCGATGGACAGCAATATGAAAGGTAACATTATAATATGGGAATGTAATGGAGATCCTGATGTTAGTGTTCTATAATGGTGATTGTAGGTGAAAGACTCCCTTTAATAGACACTGTTATACACGTGGCCCAAAACAGGTTTGGTGATTTTGAAAGATTTTCTGAAACGTACCCAAGCAGTGATCTAAGGGGGTCATTTACTAAGCTGAAATACGCCTAAATAAGGCGTATTTAAGGCACGGATGGCAGCAGAATGGTTAGTTACACCGTTATCTGCGACTTTGCCCCTTTAACGCCAATTCTAAAATTGTGGGCGTGGCCATCTTATTATTCATTTTCTGCACCAGTTTTAGGCGTAGAAAATGGTCTAAATGAAAGCCAATAAGGAAGTTGCCTTACATTTAGAACTGGCGCTGGATATGCCGGTGCCTCTTCATAACTTCAGCGGATCCTCCACCAGCTATGGGGCTTTATTAAGACTGGCGTCTAAAATAAGTTCTTATTAAATGTGCCCCTTAGCTTTCTACTAATAATGTATTCTATTGGTACCAGGAGAAGGAGTACTCCAATAAGTCCCTGTTCACGTCTGGGTTTGTCAATTCCATTGTTGTGTTCTGTTATAGTAGTAAAACAACGAAACTGATGGAGTGCCTGATCCGTTATGTGATGGACACCCATGGGGCACCTTATAATGGGCTGCGTTCCATCTTGGAGAGAATGTATAACTACAATGGGGGCTCTAACACAGATGTGAGCGCAGTCTAAGGCACAGATTCCATCTTATAGATCACACCACATTGGACCATATGCATCGCTTTCACACAATGGACTTTGTGACCAAATCTTCTGCATATTCCACAGCAGAACCTGCTGCGATGCACTGGGGTTTCTGCCATGGGTTTTCATGCGGACCCGCTCTCGGTTTATTAGCTCGATTGAATGGAGCTGAACCGTGAGCAAGCTTCGCGGGGAGTCTATGTTCTAACCACTCCAAGAAGGAACTTGCACATTCCTGACATGGTCTTGAAAACTGTGTTGCAAAAACCCTTGGCCGCCCTACCTGCAAAGCAGGCGGTTTCAGTGCAGGTTCGGCCCATTATTCGGCACTGAATGCTCACCCAAAAATGCTCCGTGTGAACATATCCTAGAATGACAGAACTTGACTGATCCATTATAGGTCCCCTGGGGTCTGTTGGTTTCCATCATGTAGCGGATCCATCTTATGACGGAACAGAAAAAGCGAGTTCCCAAAATAGAAGTTGGCACACCATAGACAGCACCTCACCGGCTCCTTTCATGCCCCAGCAGCAGACAATATACTGATTTTGGCTTCAGTTCACATCTGTATACAGTAAGTCATTACCCGATACTGATTACGTGATCTATGAGATTTCCAAGGAAACAAGGCCCCATCTTGTTGACGGAGTATTCCCGTCCATATTTGCATTCATTGTGCTGAGCCTGCATGTCTATGATGTGTCGAAACACAGGGGGCTATTTTTGCGGAGGCAACACATTGTGCCTGTTTTTCCGTTCGTTTCAGCACTTTGAAAGCACACATCACGGTGGGAAGCGCTGGCCGGCGTCTCCTCTCTCCCATGCGCCCTTTATACTGCGTGCTGGAGCAGCAGCTGCACAAATCCATAAGCAGTGTGATTAGTGAGTGACACGCGGCGCTGGGGCCTGCCTTGCTACAGAAATGACCAACAGCAAGTCCCAGGTGCTCTCCACCTTTATATTAATATCACTCTGCTGTATAAATGAGAAGATGCTGTGCATAGGAGCTGCCCTGGAGGATTTGATTTGACAGTCAGATTTCCCGGCAGTTGCTCTCTTCGTTAGGCTGCAAGAAGTACCTAATAAGCCGGTGGAAAGAGACGCCTGCGCTCCTGTCTGAGGGACAGCTTTAGCACGCACACATCCAGCAGGGCTGATCATTACAAGGGCGTTCGGCACCATGAATAAAAAGTGTCACCAGCACTCTCCACCCCCCCTCCTCCCGGTATAGTATGTCAGCCCTGTCACACACACAGCGCAGGTGGCACAGCTCCGTCTTAGCAAATTGGCGAGCAGATCCCTCCTCGGCTCGCTGTCTGAAGCTGCGGAGGAACAGCTGTGAGCCTTTAACTGGGATCTAAAGGCAGCAGGACAAGTCAGGGACTCCCCATCTTTCTAAAATCTGTCGGGCATCAAACAGTATGCGCTGCTGTATTCATTACTGGCCGACTCTTCAAATACGTTGTGTTAGAGCGTTCCTTCCCTTTGTTAAATGCGCAGCAGTGCATTTTGGGGCTCATGTATCAGTGCAAGGTTGACCTGAAAATGTTGGGGGGGGGGGGATTTTCTCCATATTTATGATAGGAGTACGTTGTTTTATGGGTCAACTAATGACTGCTCCAATCCAGTTTTAATAAAGGGGCTACGGATATCGGGTCACAGGAAACGCTTAGAAAAGGAAAATATGGCGCACGCCTGTATAAAGTAGATGCATGTGTCACTAGTATTTATCTCCAGACCGAACACTTTTAAAGATATAGCCAAAAATAAATACGATTCTGGGGCATCTCTTATTAAAAGTGTGCATTGTTCCATTCCTCTGTTACTCCTCTTGGAAGTATATGAATGCATTGACAATGGGCAGAACCCCTGCCCTTGTCAATACCGGGTGTGGCTATACAGTCTAGTAAAAAAAAGGAATGTGCCATCAGAAAATTAATTTTCATGTTTTTATTTTTAAAGAATATTTGATTTTTAATTTTCCAATTTGATATCTATAATTACATCTATAATTTACCAAAAAGCATAAAATCCTGCGGTTTTTTCACTGATCACTAAGCTTAGTAGTAGGCGCCACTTCTTGGTCTGTACTGATCACTTCACTGCAGTTATCTGCTTATCTGTCATTCTAATCCTGCCTGTAATGATATCACCTTTGTTTATAGATAAGACAGGCTCCTCCATTCGCAATAGGTGATTGTCACATGTTATCTATTCTTCCTGACCATTGTGTCTATGGACCATGGGGCTGCGGTAAAGCAATGCTTTCTAGAAGCTGTTCAGAACAGCTCAGGCAACATGGCTGCTCCCATAATCATGTTCAAGAAAACAGAATAAAATAATCTGTAATGACAAAAAAAAAACAGAAAATGAAAGTATTTATTGAAAGGGGTTGTCCGGGATCAGAGCTGAATGCTCTCCTTTGGCCAAAGGCTTTTTCTGGAGATCCGGTGACGTACCGGGCTCTTCATGGGTAAAGCTAGGCGGAGGCTTCTGCTAGCAGTGAGCCTGGTGACGCCCCAGGCACTAAATGGCGGGGCTTTAGCGCTGCCTTAGCCTGTAAAAAGCCTACCCATCAGTGCCGGTGACGTCACTGGGAACACTGCTAGGCGGAAACCAAAATGGGGATATGTCCGGGTTCAGCTGTGAAATCGGACAACCCCTTTAACTGTCTCTCGCCTCACTCTATTCCCCTATTTAAATACCCTGTGATATCTTGTCATGGCAGCTCAACCCCACTCACTTCAATGGGGCTGAGCTGTGCCTAGGCCATGTGACCAATGAATGTGACATCACATGACCTAGAGAAAGCTGTGCAAAAGCTGCATCTCTACTGTGAGCGCCGATGCTTTCTCAAACAGCTGATCGTGGGGGTCTCAGGTGTCGGACACCCACCGATCAGATACTGATGACCTCCTCAGAGGATAGGTTATCAGTAAAAAAATAAGATAAAAAATCTCGGAAAACCCCTTCAAGGATTCTCCACTTAGACAATTGTTTTTTGGAAAAAGGATCCCTCCACCATAGCAATGTCTAGATGTTGTGCTGTTGGGATCCCTAGTGATCAGCTTTAAAGGGTTGTGTCACTTCAGTAAGTGGCATGTATCATGTAGAGAAAGTTAATACAAGGCACTTACTAATGTATTGTCCATATTGCTTCCTTTGCAGGCTGGATTCATTTTTCCATCACATTATACACTGCTCGTTTCCATGGTTACAGACCACTCTGTAATCCATCAGTGGTGGTCGTGCTTGCACACTATAGGAAAAAGTACCAGCCTATGTGCGCTCCCATGGTCCCGGCCACCAGAGAGGCTGACGCTTTTTCCTACAGTGTGCAA
Organism: Bufotes viridis; assembly: GCA_033119425.1. Taxonomy (NCBI): domain Eukaryota; kingdom Metazoa; phylum Chordata; class Amphibia; order Anura; family Bufonidae; genus Bufotes; species Bufotes viridis. The sequence goes on along the minus strand of CM065597.1, from coordinate 130,159,488 downwards.
GCACGACCACCACTGATGGATTACAGGGTGGTCATAACCATGGAAACGAGCAGTGTGTATAATGCGATGGAAAAATGAATCCAGCCAGAAAAGGGGGCAATATGGACAATCACAATACATTAGTAAGAGCCTTGTATTAACTTTCTCTACACGATAAATGCCATTTGCTGAAGTGACACAACCCCTTTAATTCTGCAGAAAGTGTTCATTTTCCCTGCACCACCGCCACAGGGGAAATAAAGCATCGCATGGTGCCTGTTGAAATCAATAGAGTGTGCAATGTCTGCTACTTCCCACTAGCAGCCCATGCACGTGTCGCACTTGTTGGATACCCATGTAGAGTGATGGAGGACCTCTTGCTGCCTCCATGATATAAGTATGTGTTGTATATGGCGGTATGGTTATTATAGCCTTTGCGGCATTATATAGCGTTTGTCTGATACTGAGTGTTTTATTCCAAGCCTCCCCACATTCCTCTAGTCGGAAGTAGTTAACATTGCATGACTGTCTAGGATAGAAGAGGTGATATCCAGAGGAATGACCTTCTGTCCTTATCTTAGTGCCTCATTGCTTTCGGTACATTTGCTATAATAACATGTATATCTCTAAAGCGTCTCCTGAGACTGGAAATGAATTATATTTCACCAACTGACAGAGTAATGTTTGCAGCGCTTCTTCCCTGCTCGGTGTCAGAGGGAGACGTCAGCTTTATTGTCACCAGTGTTAGAGGCAGAGAAACCTGACAGGTAGTCAAAGCACAAATGCCAGGACAAATTAGCAGCGAAGACTACAAGACACCATTCCCGCTGAAGCGCGGGGGCTACTTTCCACTTCCGTACCAAATAAGCCAACCATTGTTTTACCTTCTTATTCTCTTACTTCTTCGGTTAGAATTAATTTCCTAATTTTATTTCAGATTCCCCATTCTTACCTTGCCAACCCATCAGCAGAATGCAGGCTGCCATCTGTGGGTGGCAGGCATAGGATGACAGGTCTGCAAGACAAGGTACTGTGGGATTAAACCTTACTCCGGCATAAGGTCTATGGACAGGACATTGATAATTGATGGAAAAGATAGATTACATAGACGGATGGATAGATAGATAGGTAGATAGATAGATAGATAGATAGATACTGTAGATAGATAGATAGATAGATAGATAGATAGATAGATAGATAGATAGATACTGTAGAGATAGATATAAGATAGATAGATATAAGATAGATAGATATAAGATAGATAGATACTGTAGATAGATAGATAGATAGATAGATAGATAGATAGATAGATATGCGTTAGATGGATAGATATGCGTTAGATAGATTAGATAGCTAGATAGATAGATACAGTAGAGATAGATAGATACAGTAGAGATAGATAGATAGATAGATAGATAGATACAGTAGATAGAGAGATAGATAGATCCAGTAGATAGAGAGATAGATACAGTAGATAGAAAGATATATTCAGTAGATAGATACGGTAGATAGATACAGTAGATAGATACAGTAGATAGATAGATAGATACAGTAGATAGATACAGTAGATAGATACAGTAGATAGATAGATACAGTAGATAGATACAGTAGATAGATAGATACAGTAAATAGATACAGTAGATAGATAGATACAGTAGATAGATAGATACAGTAGATAGATAAATAGATAGATACAGTAGATAGATAGATACAGTAGATAGATAGATACAGTAGATAGATGGATAGATACAGTAGATAGATAGATAGATAAATACAATAGATAGATACAGTAGATAGATAGATAGATACAGTAGATAGATAGATACAGTAGATAGATAGATACAGTAGATAGATAGATAGATAGATACAGTAGATAGATAGATAGATACAGTAGATAGATAGATAGATAGAGTAGATAGATAGATAGATAGATAGATAGATAGATAGATAGATAGATAGATAGATAGATAGATAGATCTACTGTAGGAGAAAAGATTAATGTAGATTTTGGTTCAGAGTGATGTCCTTATAATTGGGCACTGTCCTTGTAATGCCAACACTCCCCCTCTTCTGTGGCACACCGGGTGTTTGCGGTACCTGAATCCTCTCCTGTATATACAGTATACTAATATATAGTATTGCTCGGAGCGTGGCATATTTTGAGGTACAGCTATGAGGGGGTGAAGTAACACCTCTAATATGCTGCTAAGGAATCTGTTTTGAATATTTTATGCAAAAAAATATTAACAAGAATTAGCCATCAGACAAAGCTGGAGAATCTCCTGGGCATCAGCTGCTAATTCACACATACAAAAACATTTTGTTTTTATGTTTTCCGTGGTGTGAAAATATTACACTCTGTACTGTGAAATCATGGTGGACTGTGGGGAAACTGTTCGCTTCCGTCCCTTGGGCTCTATATTTTGCCTTTTTCCTTTTGACAAGTACCAGTGCCGTAGTCTCAGTGTTGCTGCCAAATATTCCGCGTCCGCCGTACAAGTGGAAGGAAGCGGCGTTTTCCCGAAGCATTGCAATCACTTTCTAATTTGTATTCTTGTCTTTCTCTTTTGGTGTATTGATTTCTGGGATAACTTACAGGGAGCACATGGTGCGATGATCTCCCATGGTGTCAGCGAAATGTGCATTTTGCTGTAATAACTGTAACCTATAAATGCATTATTCTAAACGGACGGACCATCATAGAGTATCGCACAAAGAACAAAATGAAAATCTGTCCGTACGCCATGTGCCGGGGTCACGTTCCTCCATCTTGAATTAGTGTAAAAAAAAATTCAAAGTGATATCTCTCATCATCCCTGTTGAGTCCTCCGTGGTACTGCCTGTTCCTTTAAGATCATCCTACTCCTATTACTTACCCAAAGTGATGTCATAATTTGCCTCGTCTCCTGGATAAATGGATGCTTAGTGTGGTGGATCTGACTGACCATGATGTTAGTATAACACTGAAATTGTCAGAATCCTGAAGGGGTTTTCAAGGGGGAACAATATGGATGAGCTATCAATAGGATAGGTCATGAATATCATATCGGTGGGGGTCCTTATCCCGACACGCTAACCAATCAGCTGCTTGAAGAGGCTGCAGCCTTCCAGTGAGCGCCGCAGACTCCTCACACCATACCAAGCACAGCCATACACTGTATAGCGGGTATGCTCATTAGTGCAGCCCAGGCCAATTCACTTGAATGGGATTGCTCTGCACAAACCAATATAATCAATGTATCAGATAAACGTGACACCACCGATCTATGAAGAGGCTGTGGACTCTTGAAAGAACAGATCGGCAGAAGTGCCACAAGTTGGACCCCCATCGTTCAGATATTGATGACCTATTTGGAGGATAGGACGTCAATATTTTACTCAGGGAAAACCCCCTTTACGAGACACTTCCATCATGTTTTGTTCCGTAACTTGTGACCATTCTATGTAATTTCTTTTATAAACCAACACGAGGGGATGGTCCTGAGGATATCGTTCTTTGAAGTCACTCTATGTATTCTACTTTCTGTTTGGATCTTTAGCGTGGCAGAGAGTCTCACTTAACACTTTGTCAGATCACCGGTTTAACCAGTGAGAGGTGGTGCCTCGAATCCAGCACCACACCCTCCCCATGCTATCTCAGTAGTATGGCTGGTCGAGGCTTCTCACGCTATATTAATCAGTTCATCAATAAATATATCTGACCAATATTGTGACCGCACCGAGCCTTTTCCTACACAATATTTTAAAAGTACAAAAATGCACTGGACCACATGGGCACACCAAAGTGCTGTGTCCCCTCCATATTTGTCACATACACAGGCTTTGTTTACTAAATAAATAAGCAGCAACTGTTTTTTCACCTGAAGAAGGGGAGGTGTTTCCCCGAAACGCGTTGTGAAGTGTTTCTGTAACCAATAAATATTTGAAGATTGCTAATAACTCAAACTGACCGGTCCGTTTTGCGCCAAGGGATGACCTTATTTTTCCTTGCCCTCCGTATTTGTGTCCTCTAAAGGTATTTCACACCAAGTGTTTTTCATATATCTTTCAAGACTGTGATTCATGGACATTTATGGATAAAGTTCCAAAACTGAAAAAAACTACTGTGGTACAAGGGCGTTTTTTCCTGCTTTCAAAAAGGCTCGGGAAGGCCATTGTATTGATGAACTAAAACTACAAGGTACAGTTCCCAGAATGCTCCATTCACTTCTATGGGGGTTTCAAGAACAGCTGACCAAGTGTGCATGCTGGGCGTTATAGTTCTACAGCAGCTAGAAGGCCGAAGATTGCTGACCCCTGATTTAAACCTATCAAATCATTCTGTCAGTTATTCCATCTTGCACCTATTATCCAAATGAGATTACCTTGTAGATAAACCAGTCATAAACTGAGATTTTGATCTCTCATTGGAGATTTATTCTTAAATTTCAATGGCATAGTACTACTGAGATTAAAAAATGTATTCTTATAGATGAGCAAATTTCCTAAAGCTTGTTTTGGGTCCAATTCTTCCTGACTTTCTTTATTTCTATATTTCTCTTTTTCTGAAAAAATTCTCCTAAATTGAATCTCAAAAAATCCTGATTATAACTAATCAGAATTTTCTGAAAAATTCTGGTCGAATCGATTCGTTCATCTCTACTATGAATATTGCTTTTAAAAAATTGCTTTTAAAAAATTCTCCCCTCTGATGGAAGTGTCCCTTTAAACATTTCTTAGAAGCATTTTTTCTGGGTGGGAGAAAAATAACATTATTCTCGTACAAAAATATCTTCCAATGTCCATAATAATGGTTAAAAAAAAAATAAACTAGCTCATACTGGTATATTTTTTAGACTATTTTGTGGCCATGGGAAGCCTTTTTTTTTTTTGTCCCAGAATAAACCCTATAAGTTTTAAAGTTTCGCATAATGAAGCCAGCCCCTATCCAACCACCATCAAAAATGGTGACCCCCTCCAACAAGCCATCTCTTGACCATTCCCTTGAATGGTGGGCCTGTAATACCTTGTTACAGCTGCCCCTGCAGGAAAAGTGAGCAGTCAATGGCAGTTTCCGGAAGTGACAATAGCTAATCAGTGAGGATTCCAGGAGCTGGACCAGCGGCAATCACCTGATCTCCAGGGCATCTGTCCTTAGAGAAGAGGTTGTCTCTACTTAAATTTGCAATAACATAGGAATTTAGCATTTCCTCTTTGCCAGTTCTCTGGTGTTGAAAAACCTGGTTTTGGAACTTTTAAAATGCCAATTCAACTTTTAGTCGCAAGTGGTGTTTTTAAGCCGCCTTTGCCATGTTTCCGAAAAGGGGCATGGCAAAGGCAGGTCCATCGGCCTGGCATATTTATCATTATTTACCCAAACTCTGCCCTATCAAGACCGTCATAGCACATGCCAGTCTTGATAAATGAGGGCCATAGTGTTCAGTTTTTGCCTGCACATGTAGCAAGCTGCCATGTTAGGATTGATGCACTTGTCTATACCCACTAGAAGTCTGAGTCACAGGTTGGTGGCCTTGTCTTGTAGTAAGCTCTATGGTGGTGGCTTCATTCTTGGTTGCAATGACTACGTCGATGAAATGGTTGACTGCATCCCATGGAATGTCACAGCTTGATTGATTACAGTCCTCACAGCTGACTTCTGACAGTGTGTATACACCATTATGACGAGTAGTGAGAAATCTGATGAAGTCTCTTTATACTCCTTGAGTGATGCATTAATGAGGAGCCCCTCGCAGCGGGGTGTTTTACGTTCCAATAATATACCACTGTGTGGTATAATTAAAGGAATACTCTATTAAAACTGAGACATTGACATAGATTCACTGTTGGTTCTGCATCTTGATTGTTCGGCATCAACTACAAGGGTGCGTGGCTGACTGGAAAAGGAGTATGACTTAGGGGTGTCCTACGATGCACCATTTTGCACCACATGGTCTGTTGTAAAAATCTGAAAAGAATTAATACAATAAAAAGGGGTGGATGTGCCAGTTTTATCATACTGCCTGATAGAGATGAGCGAACTTCTATTTTTAGTTTGGCATCCAAAGTTCGGGTTATCGTAGCATCCCGTTATGGATTCCGCTACCGCGAGATGCTACGATAATCCGAACTTTGGACTCCGAACTAAAAATAGAAGTTCGCTCATCTCTACTGCCTGAGTATATTATGTCTCAGCTGGGGAGGTGGGTTCTGCTTGTCCAAAACAGAAGGCAGCGCTGGACCAGCGGGATAGAGACAGATGAGGCAGAGCAGTAGAACCAGGGTGGAAGAACGTAGGCCCAATCCAGTAATGTAGAATATGAGTAGAGGTGTAGCAGAGCTGGAGCATTGAAGTAGCACTTCATGCAGTAGAGCTGATGTAGCAGAGTATCGCTGAACTTGATGTAGCAGGGGAACTGAACGTAGTGTAGCAGTGCTGATGCAGCGGACCAAAGCTGGTGCACCAGGGTGGATGTACTGGGGCTGAACTTGATGCATCAGACCTAATGTAGTGGAGCTGAATAAATGTAGCAGAGAGGAACGCTGTGGGATATTCTGAATAGTTGAGCTGAACTTAGAGTTTGCTCACACCAAAGTTCAAGATCGAAGATCTCCCGTTATGGACTTCAGCACACATAACGGCATTTTTCTGAACTATATGAGGCCTTCACTGAATCCAACCTGGACAACACTAAGGACCTGTGGTGACGTCACCGTCATGTGATCAGTGCAGGGGGCGTGGCTCAGTACTGGATCACCACTTATCCAATCCAGTGCTGAGCCACTCACTGATCACATGACGGTGACGTCACCCCAGGTCCTTAGTGTTGTCCAAGGTTCGGGTTCAATGAAGCATCCCCTTATGGATTCCAAATGCCGTTATGGTCCGTGGTGGTGGAATCCATAACGGGATGCCTAGCAACCCGAACTCCGAATCTTTGGACGCCGAACTTAAAATACAAGTTCGCTCAACTCTATTCCTGAATATTCAAGCAACATCCTCCTGCCAGAGCCAGCAGTTTGGTGTCATTTGTGTGCGCCGGGTTGAGGTAGCATCCCAACGCTCTCCAGATGAGACAGAGCTGGACCTATGCACAATGCAGGGCCTTACAATCCTTATTTCATGCACTGCACCCTGAATCAGTCCAGGTTTTACTATTGATGACGTCATCCTTAGCCGTGATGACGTTTTACCTGGCCCTGTCAAAGTGCAGGGGGCGCAGGAATGTCTCTAGGTGTAACGGCAACGCCCCCGTTGCTCCTAGTGGCTCATTTGCATATGTTAAACTTTTCTCTAAATTTTTCTCAGCAATGCGGGCACATATGAACATGGGACCAACACAGATGCCTTTAGCTGCCAAGCGCACATGTATCAGGTCAGACAGTGTCATAGGGACAAATCTGCTGACAGATGCCCTTTAAAAGGAGCCTTCCAAGATTAAAATAACATGGCTGCTTTCTTCCAGTAACAGCGCCACCCATGCCCACAGGTTGTGAGTGGTATTGCAGTTCTGTCCTGCAGTACCAGACACAACCCATGGACAGGTGTGATGCTGCTTTTGGAAGAAGGCAGCCATGTTCTTTCTAATCCTGGACAACGCTTTTAAGTTCCCAAATGCACTGTTCAAACTCCAATAACCCATTGCCTGGTGTACTATGTAATTGGCTATAAATAGGGTGAGAGATACAGGAAAATTAGAATACAAGTCCAGTCCATACAGCCCCGTGGAATATATACGTAAGGGAAGTAAATACTGTACAGCAGTGTGATGTACATAGCATAGCCGCTGTCCTAATATTCCTCGAACGGAACATATTTTGACATCTTTAACCAAAGAGAATTGGGGCTGTAGGGTAGGCAGAGAAGTTTTCTGCTTGACTTTCTCATAAAAAGACACTTCCATATACAGCCTCCTTTCACAAGGTGCTCATTTGAATCCATTTGCCTTTTTCTTTTGCAATGTCTGTCTGTACCCTTAAACGCCATGCGTACAAGCCATGCGCTAATTAAGATGATTTTCCAGCGTGCGCTCCCCTCTTGACCTTTTCCGAAACAATGTGTTTTGCTGCATCAACAAATTAACTGCAAATCAGATGTTGCTTTGGTAAATAATCTCCGCTCCCTCCGAACGGGCTGATGGTCCCGTACAGGAGATGGCAGCTGTACATCTACAGGGAAGAGGAGGAGACCATTAAAATCGCATCGTCTGATTACGTGAAAGTAAGAAATCCTTCTTAGGAAGTGCACCAGTGGAGCCAGATTAGGTGTGCAGTCACCGGCGCCGCCGTCCATTGCCACGGGGATCCGGTTTATCGGGACGCTGGGTATGCCAAAAGCCCAGATGTCTCTTCCACTATAGATGGTTCCAGCTGTGGCAGTTCAGGGGTTAACCCCCAGACCTGCTCGTAGGAACCCCGAGCTTATCAGATTTGCATGTTTCATTTTTAGAATATGCTGCAGCTTTTCCATCCCGCAGGGGATCCGGCTCAGGCTGTGGATGAGCCTACTGTATGTGCAGCCCGGAGAGAGCGAGAAAACTTTCTATTGGAAAAATTGGCTTAAGGCAAGGATTATCTGTGTTTGAAACATTACTTCTCAGGGCTATCTTGTGTCCTTGGAGTAGCTGAAGGACATATGTGGGATAGGTAAATCTCCGCGTTGCAGAAATTTGCAATTAAAACGAGCCTTTGAGCTCCGAGTGGTCAGCAGCCAGCCCTGCGATAAAGCGTGTTTATCTTCTCGGAGTTCTCACAGAACTGCAGTACATCTGATGATGCCCTCACAAATAGTTTCTTGCTCCCTTCAGAGCTTCTGTTTATTCTGTCAGCATCCTTTTCGGTGACTGTTTCGTGCTTTCCTATAGTTAGCAGTAACCTAAGATGTAGGGTAAAGTCTACGGCACTCAATCGGGTCAATTTAAAGTGAAACTTGTCAGTGTTGTTCATCAGAAGGATGCAAAAGGATGTTTCGGTCTTCCATGACCTTGGTCACACCTAGGTATGTAGCAGAGCAGACTCCTGAAGGAGAATGTTGGCCACAGCCGATGCAGTGCATAGTAAAAGATACGTGTGACCAAGGTCAGATGGACTGAAACCTCAAATCGGTGGGAGATTTACTAATCAAAATGGGAAATATATGCCTCAAAGCTGGCTTACGTGCTTTGCTTCATATTTTTTAAATGTTTTAGGCATTTTTTGTGTCTTGTGGCCTACATGAATGGGGACGTGGCTTGAGATGTGTCAATATGTGCCAAAATATGCACCAACATTTTGCCGCATGATTGTGGTGTAAAGTGAACCAACTAATAGGTGATGTGATCTACAGCTAGACAGTCCAAAGGTGCGCCACATTCATCGTCCGCTATCTGTCACTTTGATAAATCTGGTGTATTTTTAGACTGTTTAGTCTAAATTAGACGGTGTGGTTTTTCCTGGTGACGTTCTCGGTACTTTCTCCACAATTTCCCCTCCCCTTTTCCTGTCCTCTCCTCCTCTCCTCCTTCCCATCCCTAGTCTATTGTCTTCTGTGTCATGACTCCCTAACCGCATTGCTTGTTTTGTTACTTCTATGTAAAGAATAGTCTGAAAATAGGCATATGCTGTGCTATTCTTCAACATGTTTGGCCTGTAAACTGTACATGTCATTTCTCTTACTGTTCTAATAAAAACTGATTGAACCATAAAAATTAGACGGTGTTAGTACATCTGCGCCATTAAAGGGTTTCGTACGGACATGTGACAATAAACTTTCTTTGTGTTCAATATGATTCTTTCATTTGGAGTTGGGATAATGTTTTGGAGCTCATCTTCTACAGGTCTCAGTATAGATATTTGGGTTCAGAAATGAAAATATCTTCAGGAAGTGGCTTGGCAGGCCCAGGAGCAGATGCCTCCTCTTGGAGTTTTGTACTAAACATTTAGGGGGTCATTTACTATCAGAAATGCACCTAAAAGGCATATTTCTAGCAAAGGTTATTTGCCCCGCAATCTGTGACTTTTCCCCGCTCATTCCAGGTCTAAAAAAGTGGGCATGGCATGGATGGGGAAGGGGACGGTCCGACATTTAGACAGGTGGTGGATCCACCATGCAGGGGCTTGTTAAGACTTGATAAATGACCCCCTTGCTCTCTAATTTGTGTTTTGACTAGGAATTCTTCTGGTAAACTGCTCAATAGGAAGCTAAGACTCTCCAGACTCACTTCAGGCGGTATTTCGCTCTTTTGCACTATGTGAATTTTCCTGTCTCTGTCCTCCTGGGCAAAACATTGCCTACATGAGAACTAAAAAACTCATGGGACCCTATATCTTGTATTTCATAAGCATTCTATATAAATTGTTTAACCTGCTATTACAGAACAGATACCTGAAGCTCAGATCAAGGACTCCTGTTTTTTTCTCTACCCTCAAATGCAATCCAGATTTTTATTTTTTTTATGCACATGGTTGTCTACCATAAATCCAAACAGGCTGCTGTGGAGTCTAATTTGCCAATAATGTCTACCCCAGCCAACGATGTCTGGCAGTTACTGGGCATGTTGATCTGATGATGTCAGGACACATCTCACTGCCCTAGGGCATGATGGGACAGCAGAAACATGATAGACCAGGAAGTAGAATTCAAACATGGGGGATAAGAGGAAACTGCAAAAGAGGTCAATTTAAAGAAAATAAAAAACAAGGAGGAATGGGAGCTAGAGTAATTGATAAAAATACACTTTATAATGAAAAGTAGTTTATGGCACAGCCCCTTTTAGACCAGGAGAACTGCCCCCTTCCTGCAACCTAGTAGTATTTCATGGTGCATGCCATTTTAATCTTTCCATTGTTGCTGTTCATGTTCGATAGCTATGTTTCATAAATTATTTGTAGCTTTAATGAAAGAACAAACACAGAACCAGAGATAGGTGCACGCTGCCGTCACACTAAACCCTCACACTGATGTTAAAAATTGAGAGTTAGTTCGACATATCCTACTAGGAGGACGTGTCTTAAGCCTCGGGCACCAGCGTCAAGGTCTCTCAAGTAGCCCGTGGGCCCTAACACTCACCTACCTGCGCCATATGGGCGATATCAGGGGCCAGTGGGCAATTACAGGAGCATTAGGACGACTCACAAACATCTCCTCTGTTACCTCCAGCATGTGGCCATGCTTGCAATGGGAGGTGGGAGGTGTCTATGAGCCCTACCCAAGACTGACTGATATAGCCCAAGGCCAAGCAGGTGCACCCAAATGTGACCTGAAGATGAAAAACAGGCACATTTAAATTGGAGTTTATACAGATCCATACATATATATATAAACCATCAAAAAATGTGGTGATAAGAAAGCAGGATGCGCTCATACCCATATGCAGTTGTGCATTTCTGTAGGGGAGCACATCCTGCACTTGTAATGGGCTTTAATGAAAGCCTAAAAATGATACCTTCCACTCCACAATCAAAGCAAAGTTTTATGGCCTGGAAGCTGTAAAACTCTCCAGTATAAGTTGATTTCTCCTCGTTTTTGCTAGTCATAGTGGTGTCATAAAGTACCCGAAGCAGGCAGAGAAAAGCCAGAACTCAGGCAGCGGAAGATCAGCCCATCTCTGAGCAGAAACCGAGTTATTAGAATATTCTCTTTAAAGAGGATCTGTCACAGGGCACAGACAAACCCAAGTCAAGCTCTAGACCACAGGCTAAAGGCTAACGATGCCACCATTATATCAGCGCCGTTTTTTATGTTTACTAAGCCTGCCTTTCTAAGCATGGTACATGTGAGGATAGGCTTCTGCACAGCGGTTGTGTAATTTGCATACAGCCAGTGAAAAGGGTCAGAGATCATTGCACCAAAACGGGCCAGGATAAACAGCGGGAAAGGAGCTCCTTGGTCCCGTGGGTGCAAACTTCATTACTGAATGAACTTGTGCCCATGCGATGGATCCTCTTTGAATTTTTACCTGCAGCTTAAAGCCATAAAGAAGTGACAGCAGAAAAGAGTTGGCTCCTCGGCGCTCAAAACATGAAGAAGCTCGGGTGTGATGGGAACCAGCAGCGGCACAAGGCTTTCCAGTGCGCTGCTATGGGAACTGTCAGATTGTTATGTTACGAGCTTTATTTACAGCAGCTTTACGTTGTCAGTTTTTAAGCTTGGGTCACTGAAATCTATGAAATCTGTGAAGAAATACTATAGATAAAAATGCTAATTTCAGTATCTGCTGAAGTTGTGGTTATTGTCACAGGAGGAGTACTTTGGTGTTCCAATGTGAAGGCCTTATCCAAGCAAATTTACTTTGGGAATAATAAACCTATATTTTAATGTAACTGAACCTTTGCTTAACAATTGTCTTGTTTCTCTCTTGGGGAAAGGGAAAAGACAACCACTCAAAGCCCAGCAAAAAGGAGCCTTTTTCTACTTATTGCCTGCCCTTCCTCCCATGCAATAACCAAAGTCCCAAATTGTAGTTTGGAAAGTTGCAATTCATGGTACTGATTGCACACAATGGATTGTATATCTGGGTTACTAGTCCTTCTATTAAAAGAAGAAATGGAGTATGACTCTTCAGTTCGTAACAAAGCCTTGATGGTTATCCAGGTGAACTTTCCATCAGGTGGCGGTATCAATAATGCTGCAAACAAAAGAACCCAGAGAAGAAAGAAACGCTAATGTGAACAGATTATCCTTTTACCTTCTGCTGGATGCTTTCTTTTCCTTAAAGACGTTCTCCGGGAATACAGATTTTTCAGTAAGTCATTGACTGTAGAGGAGCATGTCACCATGCCCATGCAGCATCAGAAGAAAACAAGCGGGGGACCTGAACATGGACACAGAGGAGGACCGGAGCAGTGGACAGCAGGTAAGTATGAATCTTCTGTATATGGAGGTAGTTTTCCTGGAGAACCCCATTAAGGCAAACCTATCACCCGGAAGATGGCTTTTAGTCTACATGGTAGAGATTATATAGCAGGAGGAGCGGACTGATATATAGTTTTGTGATAAAATATTCTGTATATCTTAAAATTTATGGATTAAAAGCCCTGCCCCTTCTATGATTAGGAGTCATGGGGTTGGTCGTATTCAGTGATTGACAGCCTTCAACATATGAGTTTTCAGACAGTGAGGGCTGTCAATCACTAGTAGGACCACTAACTGGACTCCTAAGCAGAGATAGAAAGCAGGGAGTTAAAGGGGTTTTCCGGGTGTTTAATAGCGATGACCTATCCTCAGGATGGGTCATCAATATCAGAGCAGCAGGTGTCTGACACCTGGGACCCTCATGATTGGCTGTTTCAGGAGGCTGCAGTGCTCCGTTGAGCTCTGTGTCCTCTGCACAGCTTACCGAGTACAGCGCCATCCATTGGATAGCGGCTGTGCTTTGTATTGCAGTTTAGCCCCATTTGTTTGACTGGGATTGAGCTGCACGTAGGCCATATGACTGATGAACGGGACATGACTGGCCTAGGAAGAGGCCTCAACACTCACTGGAGCTCCACGGTCTCTTCAAACAGACCTTTAAATCAGTCTGATGTCCATGCAAGATGTGATGGCCCTCCAGCGAGAGTGACACTCTTTATAGCCATTATCACTACTAATACAAACGAGTAGCAGAACTATGCAGGCAGCTATTCCCCTTGTTTCACACCTTGCTGTTCCTTTTTCTATATTTTCTGTTAACTCCTTCCATTACATGTACATTTTTGTGCTGCTTTGTTTTTGTTTTTTTAATTGTCGAAACTTGAAGCAAAGAAATTAAAAATCTGCTGTTTACCTGACTAAATATAATTTGCAAAATGTGTGCACTAACAGGGAATATCTAGCAGACAAAGTGATTACAGGTACGGTTCTCCATCCATGTGTGTATTACTGTCTGGCACATCTGCTAGCAGCCCAAGTTGGGCAGGAAGAACGTCCCACTCTTCTGTCTCTGCACATTTTAGAACCTGTGATGGGAACCATATGATCATGTTTTTGTCTCTTTACTAGAAGTGGGAAGAGTGAATCGTTCCAGAGAAGCCCATGCCAGACGCAGATTTCTAGGCTGGCTAAGTCCCAGTGCTTCCACCTCCATGTTTAGATGGTGCTACAGAAGGATATTAACTGATTGAGTGCCGGCGCAGCATTTCTGCAATATGTAAAATAGAATTTTCTGTGCCATTTAATGTCAGATTAAGAGGCGAGCAGAAGGGCGCCCATTCCTCTTCATACCATGCAATAGCTTTGTGGTCAGATCCACAAAATCGAGACTATTTTCAGCAGCCATAAATTACGCTTTGGGAGAAAGTAGATTTCAGTTACGGATGGTTTCAGTTCCATGTAACATGTGTGTGAATGCAGAGAAGAGCAGTATGTGGGCGACTGTGTACGGCTGACGGTGAGGGAACCTCATGTTTCGTTGGTCTCACTAGTATGTGCTGCATTCTTCTCTGATAATTATTGGTTCCTATATGCACTGTTCTTTTCTGCAGATACTGTTCCTTTAGTTCGTAGCTACATGTTCCAATACTCCATGTTCTCATTGAAAAGCAATGACCCTTTTCTGATTGATGGATTTTATGTGTCTCAACTAGGTTTGTCATTTTTATCAGCGCCAAAATTCTGCATGTTAACCGCGTCATTGTGCATAGCAATTTATCTCAACACCCACAATGTCTTTGTATTAATTGGTATCTGTAGTCTGGTTGTTGGATATTACTTCTACATGGACAACAAAAATATGGAGTGAAGAATCAAACAGCTAATTTCCAAGATGGTTGACAGTACTGCCTTACTGCTTGCCCGCCTTGTGGTTGTAAGGAGCATGGGTTGTTGAAGCTGAAGTACTTAGACCCTTCTGGATTGCCGCTTGGCCTTCAGGGACTAAATCAACCGCCATGATGGAATTGACGGGGACTCTTTCAATAACCAAGGCTTGGGTGGCCTAGCAGATTGAATCTCTACCTAAAGATTCAGTGTTTGGGTGCATTTTAACCTTAATATTATGCTGTGTGTCAGGGACGTGGCTGGGTGGGGCAACTGGGGGCAGGGGCAAAAAGCAGCTTTATCCAGGCCAGGGTATTTAGATACAGAGCTACAGCATCAGCCTGAGTCTATGCATCAGGTGAAAGTAAGCCTAGCTACGGCTCTGTATTGCATATACTGTAGATGTATATTATTGGACGGTATACAGAGATATATATATATATATATATCTATCTACACTACAGCTTCACATTTGCTGTATGTTACGTATGTATACTCCTTGCTCACACTTGGTGAAGTGCAATGGAAAACCACTTGTCCATTTCTTGTAAGAGTCCAGGTACATTTATGTCCATGTTTATTCAATGTATACAGTATTTTGTACATGGCTATTGAATTTTGCTTAATTGTGATCACCATCAAGAGACGCTTTACTTCGCATTTGTATAGAGGTTTAAAAATTCTTGGAGGACGGTTGGAGTTGGTCTTCGCGATCGATGATGGAGTTTGATGGAAACCTATCATAGTTACAGTATAATACATGGAAGCCATATATTACTTGCAACTGATATGTCAGTTTCCATTTTGATACAGCAGGAAAAGCTTCCCCCTCCTCGACCTCCTCCACCAAGGATCCAGCGCAACACCGTACCCGTGAGTAGAGTTTGCGAGTCTGTACTATCACTTACAACTTTGCCTGACTCGCTCTCTATAGCTCTAATAAAGTTTGTTAGTTGGGTCTATCGTCTACCGAATGAGCAAAAATGACATCCTCTGTGAACTGCAGAGCATTGAAACTTGCATTTCTCCAAACCTTGCAGCTTTGACCAACCCATTTACTTGAATAGAGCTGAGCTGTGATACCAGATACAGACTAACTTTATCATTATCTCATACAACTCCTTTAAAGCTCTTTTCAGGAACTTCTAACAAGACCTTAAAAAAGCAGGCAGTTGTGCTCTAAGCCAGTGATCTCTATTCTGTGTCCCCCATACATATTAGACTATTGTCGGCTGAACCCACAGTTTTTTGGGGGGACCTGCTAGACTCTTCCCTAACAGATGATGTTTGGTGAGGGAAGAATCGGGTGCTTTGATCCTTTTGTTTTCCAAGGAGATATGCTGCTACCAGAGTTGTCTCCCTGTTCCGTACACATGCTATTTAAAGGTGGATTTACACTTCCCGATAATCGGCAGATTATCAGGAACAAATGTCGTTCCTGACAATCTGTCCATCTAAATATGCCACTGATCACCCGAGGAAACTAGCAAAGTGCTCATTCATCGGGTGATCTTGTAGTTCGTACAGGCGCACCAATTACCATTTCTGGGCAGCAGATCGGGCTGTCCAAACAGTGATCTGCTGCCCAGAAGCATTGATTCTGTATATGGATGAGCAATCGCAATAGCGATCCCTTGTCCTTATACTGTGGAGGGGATTGCTGCATGTAAATGCTGCGGTCTCCTTCACTGAACGAGAAGCCGACTGTCGGGAAGGAACGCTTCCTTCCTAACAATTGACTGTACATCAGAGCGTCTGAACCCACCTTAGGCTACTTTCACATCTACATTTTGCATTCCGGTTTTGAGATCTGGCAGAGGGGACAAAAGAGAACAAACCAGATCAGGATACATTCCATGCTGCAAGCTGCGGTTTTGTGTCCAGTCAAAAAACTAAACAAACCGGATCCAGCATGAAAATCAATGTAAGTCAATGGTTCCGGAGCCATTTTTTTCGGTAACGAAAAAAAGGTTCTGGCTGCCATTGACTTACAATTATTTTAATGCGGGATCCGGTTTGTCCAGTTTCTATTTAATACAACCGGATCTGGACGAAATGGATGCATCCGGATGTATTAAATTAAACAGAAGTGTTTTATTCAGGTTTTGAGATCCTGTGCCGGAAACCTGAATAAAAAACGCAGATGTGAAAGTAGCCTTAACATCTATGACTATACACCTTTAACAGCTGGTGATCTTTCTGCCGACAGCCATCTTTCCCGTCTTCCCCATACACATACACCTTCGGCTCAGCTAAACATGTGTATTCTGTGGAGAGATCAGAGAAAGTTGCTGCCAGACAGTTCTGGTGGCGGCTTATCTGCCCGGTAAACAAAAGGATTGAGTGAAAATATTCGAGGAAGAGTTGGAAGGTCCAAGTTCCATATTAGTGTGTTGGCCGAACCCACCGTTCCTGGTGGGTTCAGCCGAAAAAAGTATAATGTGTATGGCCAGCTTTAGACTTGTAGTTTCCCAAAAGCTGATGGGACGCTGGCGGTAGCCCATTGGTTAAGGTTTAAGTCAAATGGCTAGTCTACCATTGTATGCTATGCATATGTTGTGCATGTAACCACCAGATCTGCTGTAGGATCATTATTTGATATGGTAGATAAGGAAGAAGCCAAAGGTTCGTTTTAATGAACACCAGTTTTGTCATGATGATTAAATAGGACACTTTTTCAGAAGTCGATTTGAAGAAGTCGTTTAATACTGAGGGGAGTTGAACAGGGCAAGCAAAGTCAATTCCTGAGTATAGGGCAGCGCAAGAGAAGTCTTGTAGCTGTGTATGACAGGAAATTATGATAAAGGACAAGTCTTAAGAATTGCAGAAAAGATGGTTTATGGATGAGGTCTGACTTGTAGGGGGTCATAAGGATTAAAGTGACTTATGTAATGCACAGATGTTAATTTTAGGTTAATTTGAAGCCAATAAAGAAAGTGCCAGCAGAGATCCAGTCTAGTTGCAAATTCAACAAAAAGTTGGATCCTCTGATGAGGCTCCATGGAATGCCTGGGTGAGAGGACCATGCATGGTACAGACTCCTGCCTCCATAGTCATAATCACCAACCGTGTATGTGCACAGTGTAAGAGAGGCCCTGTTGTTTTGGGGACAGTTGTAGCTTGAGTGCATCCCTCCACTGCCCAGTTCTGTAGGGCGTAGGTGTATATCTATTTTTATTCCATAAAATAGTTTTCCTACAAAAATTCATGGTTCATTGCCAGGATAACCTTTACAGTACCTATCAGAAGGAGCTCAACCGATGGGACACCCATAGTAATTTAAAGGAAGGCAAAGTGTGCCACCCCTTTCAGCACCTTATCTGTATGTAAGATCCATAACCTTATACTATATAGCCCTGTATGTTAAAATGGCAAGTATCTAACGGCTCATGTTTCAAAGGAGCAAATGCAAGTTTTTGTGTGGATTTTTGTAAAAAATCATTTTTGCTCAAAGTCCTTTACCTTAAATTCACAAAAGGTTAAACCTGGGCACTTACAGCTAACAATGCATGTTCTGCTACCTTGTAGTGCAGCAAGCCTCTACTGCATGGTTTCTTATGTATTCATCCTATGACTTCTGAAACCTGGTGAAGGAAACTTGAATGTTGAGTTGGAAATGTGCACCAAACTAAACTGCAAAGTGGAAATCTTACGGTGGATTCTCTAATACAGGGGTCAGCAACCTCCGGCACTCCAGCTGCTGTGAAACTATAATTCTCAGCATTCACACAGGCTCAGCTACTCTTGCAACTACTATAGAAGTAAATAGAGCATTCTGGGAGTTGTAGTTTTAGAACATCTGGAGTGCCGAAGGTTGCTGATCCCTGCTCTAATATATCAAACATTGGGGTGTGATGTATACCTGTATCGTCACGATTAATTTCATTCCAGAATGGCTCTACTTCTGGTTGTCCAGTGTCTTCTCTGCAATGAACTGTAGACAACACTATACTTAGCAACAACTCCAAGTAACCGTGTGTATGCTCCGCGTATAAATGTCTTTGGTCTTTCATGCTTAATAGCATTATTAAGTTCATTCTTGTTGTCGATGAAAGCAACCCCATGGCATTACTTTATAAATAAGTTAAATTCACTTGTGCCAGCCAATCCGACAAGTGGTCATACGCCAGTGCATGGGCCGAGTTCCAGCAACCACGATGCTCCAAAAAGCAAAAGTCCAGCACTCGGAGACTAAAACTCCTTTATTCCAGCTTGATTAAAATCACTCCGATAGCATATTGCAGGACAGTCAACGCGTTTTGATTACCAAGTGATCTTAAACAAGTCATGACTGTTTGCTAGAGCTAAACCTGAACCTCACACACAGCTCTAATACCATTCTGTTCTAAGCATTTGTAATATGGCACCCATAGCTTCTTCTATGGGCTCACACTGTATATCCACGTACTTCTGTATACATTGGGGGCATGACATGTTTTTTTTTCATCATGGATCCTGCACTCATGGACCGCTTCTCCAGAAGTATTTTCCGCCATCATATTGTCTGCATATTTAAAGAGTACCACTGTTTAAGACCCTCAAAATAATAAAGAATCCTTCAGAACAATATTTTTGCGTGCCTGGCATACCAATCTGCTCGCTCTACTGTAATTCAGCATTTATTTCTCAGGAATGTATTGTGGTCTTGGCAGTTTGCGTTACATTCTACAAAACTGCATGCACGCTATACGTTTTTTCTTCTTCTGGGTGTTAGCACTTCAGCCTTTCTCTGACAGCTCCTTTGCTTCCTCACCCCTGCTCTACAAGTTGGCAAAAGCTTCACTATTTCCTATTCTTGGCAATGATTTGTTCATTTGTCATCCCTTTGAGAAATAACACATGGTTGGCATTTAGATTACCTAGTAGCAGTCGTATTTTAAAATGAAAGATTTCATCTGTTGGCTTTAGATATGTCTCATATGTATTGTTATGGTCTGCCTTAAAAATCGACAGCCTTCCTGATATGTATCGAATGTTTTGTACATCGATCCTCGTTGAAGCCCTCAACAATGTGTTATCCCCCTGTTTTTGGTTTCTGACTGGATAAGCTGTAATGAAAACTACAGGTTATTCATGCATTTGTTGGTATGACGGCAGGGTTCATTTGTTGGTATGACGGCATGTCACAAATGTAGACAAAAAGACATAGGGGGACATGTGTTAAGACCAGCATACTACACACTGGTTTTAATGTGTCCAGCAAATTTTTGAATGGGCCCCTACCCCCCTCAGTAACTTCTTCACAACCCCCTCCTCCCGTGTATTCCCCACTCCTGTGTCTAGTCGAGATTGTTCTCTCAGCCCGAGCTCTTTCGGATTCCTACATGTGAATGTATAATTACTGTTGAGGGGGCCCTGACAATAAAATCTTTAAGTCTTTCTCCTGTATAAGCCCCTTCTGAGTTCGGGCCCCAAAGCAGCTGCTTCCCCTATAGCTATGCCGCCTCTCTACAATTATTGAGAACTGCATGCCTCTTAATATTAGTGGCACATCTGTACAGGTCCGTGCATCAAAACGGCAAACTACACTAGCTGAGGGCGGGCCAGCTATGACAGCCTCGCTCTGCACACTTTTTGGAAAAGTGGTGAGCGGGTTCTAAACCCCTAAAAAGTCACAACATTTTGTGAATACACATGAGGTTCTTAGTATATGTTTTCATCAATACATATAAGCCAAATTGTCAACTTCACGGTGACCTTTTTCAAGTAGGACCCTATGCTGTTGGGTGCTGCACCACATGCCGACCACTGCAACACAGCACCCGCTGTAGGGGGTAGTAACCCAGAAGAGCATCAGTTGCCAGGCTAAGCCCTCTTGCCTTTGGTCCATAGGACCACTATAAGCCATGTACTCCACAAAAGAGATGGAAGTATCTGTCCATAGGACCACTATAAGCCATGTACTCCACAAAAGAGATGGAAGTATCTTTCCATAAGACCACTGTAAGCCATACACTCCACAGAAGAGATGGAAGTATCTGTCCATAGGACCACTATAAACCATACACGCCACAGAAGAGATGGAAGTATCTGTCCATAGGACCACTATAAACTATACACGCCACAGAAGAGATGGAAGTATCTGTCAATAGGACCACTATAAACCATACGCTCCACAGAATGGATAGAAGTATCTGTCCATAGGACCACTATAAAGCATACACTCCACAGAAGAGATGGAAGTATCTGTCCATAGGACCACTATAAACCATACACTCCACAGAAGAGATGGAAGTATCTGTCAATAGGACCACTATAAAGCATACACTCCACAGAAGAGATGGAAGTATCTTTCCATAGGACCACTATAAACCATACACGCCACAGAAGAGGTGGAACTATCTGTCCATAGGACCACTATAAACCATACACTCCACAGAAGAGATGGAAGTATCTGTCCATAAGACCACTATAAACCATACACTTCACAGAGGAGATGGAAGTATCTGTCCATAGGACCACTATAAACCATACACTTCACAGAAGAGGTGGAACTATCTGTCCATAGGACCACTATAAACCATAGACGCCACAGAAGAGATGGAAGTATCTGTCAATAGGACCACTATAAACCATACGCTCCACAGAAGGGATAGAAGTATCTGTCCATAGGACCACTATAAAGCATACACTCCACTGAAGAGATGGAAGTATCTGTCCATAGGACCACTATAAACCATACACTCCACAGAAGAGATGGAAGTATCTGTCAATAGGACCACTATAAAGCATACACTCCACAGAAGAGATGGAAGTATCTTTCCATAGGACCACTATAAACCATACACTTCACAGAGGAGATGGAAGTATCTGTCCATAAGACCACTATAAACCATACGCTCCACAGAAGGGATGGAAGTATCTGTCCATAGGACCACTATAAACCATACACTCCACAGAAGAGATGGAAGTATCTGTCCATAAGACCACTATAAACCATACACTTCACAGAGGAGATGGAAGTATCTGTCCATAGGACCACTATAAACCATACACTTCACAGAAGAGGTGGAACTATCTGTCCATAGGACCACTATAAACCATACACTTCACAGAGGAGATGGAAGTATCTGTCCATAAGACCACTATAAACCATACACTTCACAGAGGAGATGGAAGTATCTGTCCATAGGACCACTATAAACCATACACTTCACAGAAGAGGTGGAACTATCTGTCCATAGGACCACTATAAACCATACACTTCACAGAGGAGATGGAAGTATCTGTCCATAGGACCACTATACCATACACGCCACAGAAGAGGTGGAACTATCTGTCCATAGGACCACTATAAACCATACACGCCACAGAAGAGGTGGAGCTATCTGTCCATAGGACCACTATAAACCATACACGCCACAGAAGAGGTGGAACTATCTGTCCATAGGACCACTATAAATCATACACTTCACAGAGGAGATGGAACTATCTGTCCATAGGACCACTATAAACCATACACACCACAGAAGAGATGGAAGTATCTGTCCATAGGACCACTATAAATCATACACTTCACAGAAGAGATGGAAGTATCTGTCCATAAGACCACTATAAACCATACACTTCACAGAGGAGATGGAAGTATCTGTCCATAGGACCACTATAAACCATACACTTCACAGAAGAGGTGGAACTATCTGTCCATAGGACCACTATAAACCATACACTTCACAGAGGAGATGGAAGTATCTGTCCATAGGACCACTATAAAGCATACACTCCACAGAAGAGGTTGAACTATCTGTCCATAGGACCACTATAAACCATACACGCCACAGAAGAGGCGGAACTATCTGTCCATAGGACCACTATAAACCATACACGCCACAGAAGAGGTGGAGCTATCTGTCCATAGGACCACTATAAACCATACACGCCACAGAAGAGATGGAAGTATCTGTCCATAGGACCACTATAAACCATACACTTCACAGAGGAGATGGAAGTATCTGTCCATAGGACCACTATAAACCATACACTTCACAGAAGTGGTGGAACTATCTGTCCATAGGACCACTATAAACCATACACTTCACAGAGGAGATGGAAGTATCTGTCCATAGGACCACTATAAACCATACACACCACAGAAGAGGTGGAGCTATCTGTCCATAGAACCACTATAAACCATACACGCCACAGAAGAGATGGAAGTATCTGTCCATAGGACCACTATAAACCATACACGCCACAGAAGAGGTGGAACTATCTGTCCATAGGACCACTATAAACCATACACACCACAGAAGAGGTGGAGCTATCTGTCCATAGGACCACTATAAACCATACACGCCACAGAAGAGATGGAAGTATCTGTCCATAGGACCACTATAAATCATACACTTCACAGAGGAGATGGAACTATCTGTCCATAGGACCACTATAAACCATACACGCCACAGAAGAGATGGAAGTATCTGTCCATAGGACCACTATAAATCATACACTTCACAGAGGAGATGGAACTTTCTGTCCATAGGACCACTATAAACCATACACGCCACAGAAGAGATGGAAGTATCTGTCCATAGGACCACTGTAAACCATACACAGCTTGGAGCTGCCGTATATTTCATTCTGGCACACAGACTGGGATAGAGGTTCACCTTCCAGCTGGAAAATTACCCAAAATATAAAGCTACACTGGAGGGGTTTATGGGGAAACATTTAAATGTCATGAAATGGCCTCGTCCAAGCGCAGACCTCAATCCAATATAGGATTGGTGGCATGACTTGGAATCAGCTGTACACCAACAGAACCCATCTAATGTGAGTTGGGTCTGTTTTGCCTGGGCAGAAATCCAAATGTCTAGATGTGCTAAGCTAATAGAGATATACCACAAGACACTTGCATCTCTGATTGCAGCAATTGGTCGCTCCACAAAGTACTGATTTTCAGGGGCTGAATACTTTACTTTTTAACATTAAAGGGGTTGTCTCACTTCAGCAAATGACATTTATCATGTACAGAAAGTTAATGCAACTCACTTACTAATGCACTTTTATTGTCCATATTGCTTCCTTTGCTGGCTTGATTCATTTTTTCCATCACATTATACACTTCTCGTTTCCATGGTTACGACCACCCTGTAATCCAGCAGCAGTGGTCGTGCTTGTGGCTTCTCTATAACTTCGGTGCATCCAGTGCCAGTTCTAAATGTACAATAGTTTCCTTGCTGTCTTACATCTAGACCTTTCACAGGCGTAGAAAATTATAAATGAGAATGGCCTGCCGTTTCACCCCCTTCCCCGCCCATGCCACACCAACAATTTTAGACCTGGCGTAAGTGGGGTGAAGTCGCAAATAGCTGCGCAACTAACCGTTGGGTCACCATCTGCGCCTGAAACACGCCTGATAAATGACCCTGATAGTAACATGGAATAAATAACCACTAAAAAGTATTAAAAATATGTAGGACATAAAAACTTGGTTTAAACAATAGCTCATTTTCTGATGACACATTCCCAAGAACTAAACCAGAAAAAAGCAATAAAAGTGGTTTCTTTAATTAGTCCAGGATATACCCCATTGGCTGCTCTCTTCATTAATGACTCACAATAATTAATCATTTTCTCATCTTTTCTTCTGTGTTAACGCTTCAACTATTTCAATTTTGCTGACTACAGATATGTTTAATTGTTCTCAATAATTCTCTCCTTTTAAATAAACCACAACCCGTATGCACATTTCTTAAAGGGAACCGCCACATTTGTACCTTCAGAACATTTTGGATTTGTTTGTTTTGCGGGTCTCACAGCAGAAGATGGCAACCTGCACACAGACCACCAGCCATCAGGAGATAATGAGCCAGCCCGGGTGACTAATTGCTGCCATTTCTGTTTCCTGGGCATGCTGGGTGGTCATAACCTGCTGGGACATGTAGTTTAATACCATCAGCGCAGCGTTCCGGTAGTGGTAAAACGCAGGGCAAATTGGCTGCCTCTTGGGGAAAGCAGAGGGGAGAGCAGCCCTATAGGCTGTGATGTAATGCCCTAAACGTCCCCTTCTTTTTGTTACATAGGGCTAAATCCCAGGAGCAGTAACCAGTTCCTCCCACTACACAGTGCCTATATCTGGTGCCAGAGCTGCTGAAATACAGCTGATCTTTGAGTTGTCAGGAGCTGGACCCGACATTGACCCCATTTAATGTCTTAGAGCTCAGGCACACAAACATATTTTCTTTCTGTGTCCGTTCCGGGTTTTTTTGCGGACCGTATGCGGAACCATTCGTTTCAGTGGTTTTGCAAAAAAAAACGGAAGTTATTCCATGTGCCTTTCGTTTCTGCAAAAAAATAGAACATGTCCTATTATTGTCCGCATAACGAACAAGCATAGGACTGTTCCATTAGGGGCCAGCTGCTCTGTTCCGCAAAATACAAAATACATATGGCTGTGTGCATGAGCCCTTAGGCTAATCCCCTTCAATTTCATCTAAAGTCTGTTCACATGACCATTAAAAATGTAGGGGGTCATTTACTAGCCAGAAATATGTCTATATTAGGCGCATTTCTGGCGCAGATTGTGGTCGCAGAGCCAGGTCTAAAAAAGGAGTCATGGTCGGAGAAGGGGACAGGCCGGCAGGCCCGTCTCATTCATCACTTTCTATGCCTGTTTTAGGCATAAAAAATTGTCTAAATCTACGCCAGCAAGAGAACTGGCGTCAATTTATGTAGAGGCTGGCTCACCGCCAACGCATGGGCTATTAAGACCGACGTCTAAAACGCTGCTCAATGAGGTGAAAGCAAAATGTCCTGAAGGTGTCCATTGCCTTTGTCTATTTTTTATTTTTTCTTACTTTTATTTTTACCTGTAGGTGTGCCTTCTTTAGCCATTTTGCACTCTTGTATATTATGTGACCGTTGCCCATGTTTGTACTCTTACTTACATACTTACAAAGAGGGGTTAATCCTACTGGTAAGACACTTATAGGGGATGTATGATTGTATGTGTCATTTTGGTTGGAATTGTTGTCTTTCCTATTTTTGCCTGGCTTGTGTCAGATACAGTAGTGAAGAAGTGACATTTACTGACTCGTGTCACGCTCCATTACAAGCCAGATGTCACAAGCTCATGACATAATGAACTACACAATGCTCCTCTCTTTATAACTCTTCAATCAGTGTCGTGCTTTTGGAGTGCTACCATTGAGGCTGAACATATTTTGTTGAAATGCCGTCTTGATGTTGCTGAAAGTACTGGAATGAGCTCTTCTGACAAATATCTTGTGGGAGACTTCCACCAATTGCTTGAAATTCATCCTTGAAAAGGGAGGGGTGGAGGAGAGGATCCAAATTGAGCTATTTGGGTAAATTGCCTTAAGTTTCAAGGTTTACGACACCTCAAGAACCTCCTCATTTCCACGTTATCTAGCTCACATCAGAGACGTTCTTCCTTCTCACTCTAGGCAGCCTCTTGACCTTCACTGTGTTGCTGCAATTTTCACTTCCATTGTCCCTTTTGTACCATAAGCCACCCTCTGCCAGATCATTGGCAACTATTTCTTTCCTGTTTCCTCATATGTGTTTATGTGCCATTATTTAAAATTGTCTCCTTTTTTTGGACAATGCTGTAGTGATGTTATCATGTCTGGTAATAGTCTCAGAACGTACAGTTGAAATGTTGAGTTCTACTCATGGCATTATAGACCATATTTGCCAGCAGTTCATTTTTTTTCCCAGGAAGTCTTTAGTCATGTGGTCAAATAGAATCTGAGCAGGAGTTGTCAGGAGCTGGGCTTAAACATTGGGAAAGATTTCTGCAGGCAATTGTCGGGAAGGTAGCATTCTTTCCGGGCAATCGCCTGCTCGTTAGCGGAGGAGACCGCTACTGTTATTCGCCATCGGTCGTCTCCTTGCTGTCTAGTTATTTTTCGGCAGCAAATTGTGATTAGACAGCACAGTCTGCCATTGCTACCAGTGTCAGACTATGAAGGGACACACCCACAACTGGTAACGGCCAGCTGGACCTTCATTGCAAACATCTAGAAGGAATAATAAAGGAATGGCACAGCACAGTCATAAGAAAAGATGATCCAGAATTGTTATTACCTGGGGAGTACAAGCAGTTACTAAAACAGACGTGTCAGGAGAAACTTTCCCTCTTTAAAACTAGAGGTAGAAGAGGCACCAAATTTAACACACTATGTGACAGACACTTTCTCTTCCTTATCCCACCTCTTAGTTGGCTTGCTTTTAGCCCAATATTTTGCACCAATTTTGCCACAATTTGCTACATCTTAAGACCCCTGTAAACCATTACCTTTTTGAAGGCCCTTTTACAAAACTGTCTAATGAGGCACAAAAAGTGTTGAAAATACATCATAAATCTGGGGTAAGGCATGTTTACTTGTTTACTGGCACACATTGAGCCACAATTCTGGATCATTTAGCCTAATCTACCCAAGGATTTCCCAATTTTTTATCAACCAAATGAAATTGAGCATTATACATGAACATAGTGAGATACGTTTGCAACGCCACCTCGATGGTCATTGATTCCTTCACGTGTCACGTGTCAGGTTAGTCTCAAAGCAATGTAACCAAATACTGGTGAGGAAAACTGGAACCATCAGCATGGAAGATTTCAAAGGTAAGAAGACATATGGCTGTCTGCATGGCTCTGCTTAGTTTCCACTGCCTATTTCTTAAGCTACAGGGCACACTGGACAAGCTTTGGAAACGCCTGTTAGAAGTCTTCATCTCCATCCTCTGTTTTCTTACTTTTCTCACTGTCTCCCACCAAAGGAGAAGTGCAGGGAAGCACAGAGTCATTAAGTTGGCAGGAAGAGTAGGAATCTGATTTTGGCGGGACTGGCAAAAATTTTGCGAGGGTTCTCTGGGACTGAACAACTGATGACTTATCCTTAGGATAGGTCGTCAGTATCAGATCGGCGAGGGTCCTACTCCCAGCACCCCGCTATTCAGCTGTTCTCAGGAGCAGGCACTGGAACGTCACATGTCCGTCCATTGTGTAGAAGTGGTCAGGGCTGGTCACTACACACTACTCCCATTTACTTGAATGGCAGCTGCATTGCAGAAACTATCTCCATCCTGGAAAGCCCATATGGAGTCAAGCATCTGTATAAAATATAGGAGATGATTACTGTAACCGCCCAGTCCCTGGTTTTCATCAGGTTTGATGTTCGGTGCCTCTACCAGACTGACTTCTCCTTCCTAATGTTTTGCCAGTCTCTGCCCTGGCTCCCTGTTTCTTTTTGGATGCAGTTCAGGTTTCTGTGTCACATTGTAGGCGCTCACCACAGTCTTGCAATCTGCATCTCTCTTCTCATCTTCCTTCAGCAGTTTAGCTTATGCCTGTGACTACTAAAATCTCTTGCTTCAGACCCGTCTTCTGTAATGCACATACAAGGCGCAAAATGTATTGTCATCAATACAAGGACAATGCAGTACAACGCTCACCCTACCCTGCACTGGACATTCTTAAAGGGGTTCTCCAGGAATACAGTTTTTTTAAGCAAAGTTCCTCGACAAAGAGAAGATTCATACTTACCTGCTCCCAGCCATTCCAGTCCTCCGCGAGGCCTCCGCTGTGTCCATCTTCCAGTCCCCAGCTTGTTTACTTCAGGCGCAGCATGGCCATGTTCAAATGCTTCACTGCAGCCAATAACTGGCTTCAGTGGGGACGTAGCCAGAAGCAGAACGCCACCGCAGGAGCCAGCCATTGGCTGCAGTGGAGCATGTGACCATGCCCATGCAGCGCCAGAAGAAAACTAGCTGGGGACCAGAACATGGACGCAATAGGGAGCAGGTAAATATCAATCTTCTGTTTACAGAGAAAGGCTGCGGGCATTTACAGAAAAATCAGCATTCCTAGAGAACCCCTTTAAGGTCATCATTGTATGCAGTTAGTATATGTAACACATATACAGTATATAGGGGAGTATCCACATGGAAGTCACATTCCTCACAACTGCTCTTTTCAGTGGAAGACTCCTATTACCTTAAAGGGTTTGTCCACGATTTTTTTTAAAAGGTCTATTTTATCTCCTGTACATGGGACATGTCTTGTACTACATATCCGCTCCATTCATTTCAGTAGGCATAAGCTTGTACAGTGTACCCCACCTGATGATGGCACAGTGACTCCTACAGACTTGGCAAGGTTAAATTTGAGCAGCAGTTTATTGAGCCAACAAGCATACGGTAAAAGTCAGCAACTGCCCCGTCGGATCTCTGGTTCTGTTCTTCTCTTAGCCCCTCTGGTATATGGCCTGTGGTGAGGGAGGGCAAGTGGTGAACTACTGCTACTTCCCAAGGCACAATTACAGCATTTTACTGCAGCTGCCACTAGGGTAAACTTAGTACAAACATTTTTTTACAGCTTCCATTGAGTTCAGTGGTAACATTATGTCTTTACTGACAGTTACAATTTATTAATACAGTATGCTGGAGGGGGTGGTAAAGTGTTTGGACAGTACTCATTGGGACGCCCCTTTCCATCTGCATTACTAGACACAGTCTACTGAAAAGAGTGGTGCTGTTCTAGGAAAAACTGATCATTATTCCCTAAGGCTACATTCAAACAACAGTAAAAATAAATGGCCGTGCGAGGATTTTTTATTTTTTTTTAAGAACAATATTGGACTATGGAGTTATTCACATGCTAATTTTTTATGGCCCTTGAATAATGGCTATCATAAAATAGGATATGTTATGCTAGTTTGTATGCTCTCACTGACCGTCAGCCCCATACAAATGGAAGGAGACCGTTTTTTTTTTTAAGAAATATCAAAACGGTCTGTTTTTAATGGCTTTTTTTTAAACTAATGCCCGAAAAACGGCCATTAAAAACAGACCGTTTTGCAATTTTTTTTCACTGTCACGTCAATGTAGACTTATTCTGGACTATTCCGTTAATCTTGATATTCCTATGGACTGTCATTCCGAGGTAAAGGAAGAAATTTAGGTATTAGAAGTATTATTGTAAGTATGTTCCTACACTCAAAAATTCACTCTGGTCCAGTGCAAGCTCCAGTGTTCTTTCCGTTTTTGCAGGTTTTTCATGATAAGCGTTGCTCCATATGTTGAAATTATGTTGCATTAATTCTTGGTTCAGTATTATTATACATCTATTATACATCAGTGAGGTTTTGTACTTTAACACGTTCTCTTCTTTAGAAAACCTGACAGCAGAACCTTGGTTGCCTGATAAACCCCGTCCTGTGTGTTTGTTGCAGGGACGTTGGGGTGAACTGCAAATCTGAGCCATATCTGAACATTGTGTAATGTTTTAATCACAGGTCCGTCCCCCGAGACCCAATGTTACTCGCCGGCCCAAAAGTAACGCTGTGGTGGAGAGCCGTAGGACTTCAATCTCCAGCCCTGACCAGTAAGTGACGACCTTTGCTTCATCCAAGTAACATGTTCATCTTGTAATATCTCACTAAAATGTCCGTGAATGTAGTAACCAAAAAGGTACATGCAAACTATTCAAAAAATTTGGCTTACACTTTCCAGGTTTTACAGAACCAGCAGAAGAATGAAACAGGTTTGTCAGTTTATGGCCATGTGGACAATTGACTCTGGTTCAGCAGTAGATCCAGGATTGTAAGCTTGGGTGAGGGAGGGAGACCAAAAAGTAGTGGTGTGCATTATTATAGTGGTGTGTTTGATTATAGATTTTTTGATTCCATTTCCTGAACATGATTATGGGGGCGGCCATCTTGGCTGAGAAAATTGGCTTAAGAAAATTGCTTTACAGCAGCCCCATGGTCCATAGACACAATGGTCAGGAGGGGACTCCAGTGATTTCTATGGGAGAGTTTTCTAGACATGCTCTGTGACCTGTGCAGAGGTCATTGTACGAGGAAAGAATAGATAAGGTGTGACAATCACCTACTGTGAATGCTGGATACTGCCTTATCAATATACAGAGGTGATATAATTACAGGCAGGATTAGAATGAGTTAACTGCAGTAAAGTGATCTGTACAGACCAAAAATTGGCGCTAATTATTAGACATAGTGGTCAGTGTGAAAATTGCAGTATTTTATGTTTTTTGTTTAACTATATGGAATACATGGAAAATGAAAAACATTATCAAAAAATCTTTAAAAGTATATTAAACATAAATGTGATTTAACCAATAGGTTATTTTCTGATGACACATTTCATCTAAGTATGTATACCAACACAAGAAGGAAAATAAAAGCTGAACATAGAAATGCCTAATTACTTTATCAAGAACAAACTAATAATATGACCAAACAGTGATTCTAGTGATCAGATCCCCGATACACACTATAGGGGGATACACTGGGGAAAAGACACACGATAGGGGGATACACTGAGGAAGAGACACACTATAGGGGGATACACTGAGAAAGAGACACACTATAGAGGGATACACTGAGGAAGAGACACACTATAGGGGGATACACTGAGGAAGAGACACACTATAGGTGGGATACACTGAGGAAGAGACACACTATAGGGGGATACACTGAGAAAGAGACACACTATAGGGGGATACACTGAGGAAGAGACACACTATAGGGGAATACACTGAGGAAGAGACACACTATAGGGGATACACTGAGGAAGAGACACACTATAGGGGATACACTGAGGAAGAGACACACTATAGGGGATACACTGAGGAAGAGACACACTATAGGGGGATACACTGAGGAAGAGACACACTATAGGGGATACACTGAGGAAGAGACACACTATAGGTGGATACACTGAGGAAGAGACACACTATAGGGGGATACACTGAGGAAGAGACACACTATAGCAGGATGCACTGGGGAAAAGACACACTATAGGGGGATACACTGAGTAAGAGACACACTATAGGGGGATACACTGAGGAAGAGACACACTATAGGGGGATACACTGAGGAAGAGACACACTATAGGTGGATACACTGAGGAAGAGACACACTATAGGGGGATACACTGAGGAAGAGACACACTATAGGGGGATACACTGAGGAAGAGACACACTATAGGGGATACACTGAGGAAGAGACACACTATAGGGGTATACACTGAGGAAGAGACACACTATAGGGGGATACACTGAGGAAGAGACACACTATAGGTGGATACACTGGGGAAAAGACACACTATAGGGGGATACACTGGGGAAAAGACACATTATAGGTGGATACACTGAGGAAGAGACACACTATAGGGGGATACACTGAGGAAGAGACATACTATAGGGGGATACACTGAGGAAGAGACACACTATAGGGGGATACACTGAGGAAGAGACACACTATAGGGGGATACACTGAGGAAGAGACACACTATAGGGGGATACACTGAGGAAGAGACACTATAGGGGATACACTGATGAAGAGACACACTATAGGGGAATACACTGAGGAAGAGACACACTATAGGGGGATACACTAAGGAAGAGACACACTATAGGGGGATACACTGAGGAAGAGACACACTATAGGGGGATACACTGAGGAAGAGAGACACTGTAGGGGGATACACTGAGGAAGAGACACACTATAGGGGGATACACTAAGGAAGAGACACTATAGGGGATACACTGAAGAAGAGACACACTATAGGGGAATACACTGGGGAAAAGACACACTATAGGTGGATACACTAGGGAAAAGATGCACTATAGGGGGATACACTGAGGAAGAGACACACTATAGGGGATACACTGAGGAAGAGACACACTATAGGGGATACACTGAGGAAGAGACACACTATAGGGGGATACACTGAGGAAGAGACACACTATAGGGGGATACACTGAGGAAGAGACACACTATAGGGGAATACACTGGGGAAGAGACACACTATAGGGGGATACACTGAGGAAGAGACACACTATAGAGGGATACACTGGGCAAAAGACACACTATAGGTGGATACACTAGGGAAAAGACGCACTATAGGGGGATACACTGAGGAAGAGACACACTATAGGGGGATACACTGAGGAAGAGACACACTATAGGGGGATGCACTGAGGAAGAGACACACTATAGGGGGATACACTGAGGAAGAGACACACTATAGGGGGATACACTGAGGAAGAGACACACTATAGGGGAATACACTGGGGAAAAGACACACTATAGGGAGATACACTGAGGAAGAGACACACTATAGGGGGATACACTGAGGAAGAGACACACTATAGGTGGATACACTGAGGAAGAGACACACTATAGGGGGATACACTGAGGAAGAGACACACTATAGCAGGATACACTGGGGAAAAGACACACTATAGGGGAATACACTGAGGAAGAGACACACTATAGGGGGATACACTGAGGAAGAGACACACTATAGGGGGATACACTGAGGAAGAGACACACTATACGTAGATACACTGAGGAAGAGACGCACTATAGGGGGATACACTGAGGAAGAGACACACTATAGGTGGATACACTGAGGAAGAGACACACTATAGGGGGATACACTGAGGAAGAGACACACTATAGGTGGATACACTGAGGAAGAGACACACTATAGGGGGATACACTGAGGAAGAGACACACTATAGCAGGATACACTGGGGAAAAGACACACTATAGGGGGATACACTGAGGAAGAGACACACTACAGGGGGATACACTGAGGAAGAGACACACTATAGTGGGATACACTGAGGAAGAGACACACTATAGGTGGATACACTGAGGAAGAAACGCACTATAGGGGAATACACTGAGGAAGAGACACACTATAGGTGGATACACTGAGGAAGAGACACACTATAGGGGGATACACTGAGGAAGAGACACACTATAGGGGGATACACTGAGGAAGACACACTATAGGGGTATACACTGAGGAAGACACACTATAGGGGGATACACTGAGGAGGAGACACACTATAGGGGGATACACTGAGGAAGAGACACACTATAGGGGGATACACTGGGGAAAAGACACACTATAGGAGGATACACTGAGGAAGAGACACACTATAGGGGGATACACTGGGGAAAAGACACACTATAGGAGGATACACTGAGGAAGAGACACACTATAGGGGGATACACTGAGGAAGACACACTATAGGTGGATACACTGAGGGGGAGACACACTATAGGGGGATACACTGGGGAAAAGACACACTACAGGGGGATTCACTGAGGAAGAGACACACTATAGCGGGATACACTGGGGAAAAGACACACTATAGGTGGATACACTGAGGGGGAGACACACTATAGGGGGATACACTGGGGAAAAGACACACTACAGGGGGATTCACTGAGGAAGAGACACACTATAGCGGGATACACTGGGGAAAAGACACACTATAGGTGGATACACTGAGGAAGAGACACACTATAGGGGGATACACTGAGGAAGGCATACTATAGGGGGATACACTGAGGAGGCGACACACTATAGGAGATACACTGAGGAAGAGACACACTATAGGGTGATACACTGAGGAAGAGACACACTATAGGGGATACACTGAGGAAGAGACACACTATAGAGGGGTACACTGGGGAAAAGACACACTATAGGTGGATACACTGAGGAAGAGACACACTATAGGGGGATACACTGAGGAGGAGACACACTATAGGGGGATACACTGAGGAAGAGACACACTATAAGGGGATACACTGAGGAGGTGACACAATATAAGGAAATACACTGGGGAAGAGACTCTCCATTGAACCCCCTATAGTGTAAGGACACACTATAGGTGGATACACTGAGGAGGTGACAATATAAGAGAATACACTGAGGAGGTGACAATATAAGAGAATACACTGAGGAGGTGACAATATAAGGAAATACACTGAGGAGGTGACAATATAAGAGAATACACTGAGGAGGTGACAATATAAGAGAATACACTGAGGAGGTGACAATATAAGAGAATACACTGAGGAGGTGACAATATAAGGAAATACACTGAGGAGGTGACAATATAAGAGAATACACTGAGGAGGTGACAATATAAGAGAATACACTGAGGAGGTGACAATATAAGAGAATACACTGAGGAGGTGACAATATAAGGGAATACACTGAGGAGGTGACAATATAAGGGAATATACTGAGGAGGTGACAATATAAGGGAGTACACTGAGGAGGTGACAATATAAGGGAATACACTGAGGAGGTGACAATATAAGGGAATACACTGAGGAGGTGACAATATAAGGGAGTACACTGAGGACGTGACAATATAAGGGAATACACCGAGGAGGTGACAATATAAGGGAGTACACTGAGGAGGTGACAATATAAGGGAATACACTGAGGAGGTGACAATATAAGGGAATACACTGAGGAGGTGACAATATAAGGGAATACACTGAGGAGGTGGAACACCCTAGGGCAGTAGTGGCAAACCTATGGCACGGGTGCCAGAGGCGGCACTCAGAGTCCTCTATGTCGGCCTCCGCATCCTGGAAAAAGTCTATGGTGTACCAATATGCCTTAGACTTTCCCTGCCATTCATCAGCGCAGGGCGCACTTAGGGTGACCACATTTCCTAACTGCCATTCAGGGACACTTACTTTCACAAGTGCATTTTGTCAAATTTATACTTGAGACTGGCAAAAACATATCTGCCTGTGCATTTTTGAGTATTTCTGCACACATTAACTGGCTACTTAGACATCTCTTAAGAAATAGAAAACAAACATATTTCATATGAAAACTTACAATTACTTGGCTTGGCCCTTGGGGATCTTGGACACCACCTCCACACTTTGGCCGGGGGCTCGGCGGAGCTGATGTGTTTTATCCTAATGAGAAAGATTTCATAATAAGGATTTGGAGACGGGGCAGAGGGATAGCAGAGCAGGGAGAGGCTGGTGCTGCTACTAGGGGGCTCATACCATGGGGTAGTAATAAAGCCCACCATAATGCCCCCCCCCCCAGTAGCAATAATTTTTCTGTGCAAAAAATACCCCCTTGTAATGCCCCCAGTTGGGCTAATGTCCCCATAGTGCCCCCATAATGTGCCAGTATAAAATACCCCTATATAGTGCCCCCAGTAAATGCCCCCATAGTGCTCCTCTCCCCCCTCCCTCCTAGTGCCCCCCATAATGTACCAGTATAAAATGCCCCATATATAGTGCCCCAGTAGAGGCCCTCTGTGTCCCCCATAATTTTTAAGTATAAAATACCTCTTCTCAGTGCCCCCGTAAATGATCCCATAGTACTCCTCTCCCACCTTCCCCATAGTACCCACCATAATGTGTCCCAGTATAAAATGCCCCTATACAGAGCCCCCATATAAAATAACCGTTCTTTGTGACCTCAGTAGATGCCTCTATAGTGCCCACCAATAATGTTCCAGTAAGAAGTGCCCCCAATGTGCCAGTAATAAGTGCCCCCATAGATGTCCCCCAATAATGTGCCAGAAGCCAGAGCCCCCCCTATTATGTGCCAGTAGCCAGAGCCCCCCCTATCATGTGCCAGTAGCCTGAGCCCCCCCCCCCCCATCATGTGCCAGTAGCCATAGCCCCCCCTATCAGGTGCCAGTAGCCAGAGCCCCCCCACCCCATCATGTGCCAGTAGCCATAGGCCCCCCCCTATCATTCATGTGCCAGTAGCCTAAGCCCCCCTCCATAAACATGTGCCAGTAGCCATAGGCCCCCCCTATCATGTGCCAGTAGCCTGAGGCCCCCCATCAACATGTGTCAGTAGCCATAGGCCCCCTATAAGTGCCAGACTGCCAGTAGCCAAGGCCCCCCTATAATGTGCCAGTAGTAGCCATTGGCCCCCTATAAGTGCCAGACTGCCAGTGCCAGTAGCCATAGCCCCCCCGCCCCTATAATGTACCAGTAGTAGCCATGGGCACCCCCTATAAGTGCCAGACTGCCAGTGCCAGTAGCCATAGCCCCCCCCCCCCCCTATAATGTGCCAGTAGCCATAGGGCGATCATCAGGCCCAGTAGCCGCCAGTACAGTATTGACATTTGACAACAACAACAAAAAAAACACTTATACTTACCTCCTTGGCACTGGCAGCGAATCGCGATGTTACTTGAGTGATGCAGGTTGTGTCCTGCCTCCCGCGCAGTGCGCTGTACGGCTCAGGTCTCGACGAGTCAGGTGACACAATGACGTCATGGCGTCGCCTGCGCCGGCCTCTGATAGGCTGCTGGCCTAGGCCGGCAGCCTATCAGAGGAAGGGGAAGGGACACGCCTCTCCCTCCCCTTCCTTGCTGCACAAGTGCGCCGGCCCTGACTGTCACGAGTTCATTCCGGGACACTGCATTGTCCCGGAATGAGGGTGACCGGGACCCGGGACAGACTCTCCAAATGCGGGACTGTCCCGGGCGATCCGGAACACGTGGTCACCCTAGGCGCACTATGTACAG
Organism: Bufotes viridis; assembly: GCA_033119425.1. Classification (NCBI taxonomy): domain Eukaryota; kingdom Metazoa; phylum Chordata; class Amphibia; order Anura; family Bufonidae; genus Bufotes; species Bufotes viridis. The sequence goes on along the minus strand of CM065597.1, from coordinate 130,122,493 downwards.
GACAGGCAGTGCACTGAATGCAGGCAGGCTATTATGGCTACATGATAAAGTACATGGAGGATATACTATATTTGTATTCAGGTTAAATTGCCGTGTTGGCACTTTGCAATAAATATGTGGTTTTTCGGTTGCAGTTTGGGCACTCGGTCTGTAAAAGGTTTGCCATCACTGCTATAGGGAATACACACAAGAGGTGATATCATAGGGGTACATGTCAGTGGGAGCACTTTGTGATGGGGTCAGTGTGTAGAGGTTTGGGGGTGCTGTACTATGTGTAATGAAACATCTCTTGTGGTGCTTTCCGGGGGGGTTCCGCTCTGCAGCCATCTCGAGTCACAGCGGTGACACACTCTACAACACACAGAAGACACACACCAGCTCCACATCACTCAGGTACTGGGGTCAGGACATGGCACTCCCACCTACAACCGCTACCCTCGCTGCCTTTGCCAAGTCCCCACCTCACAGCACAGTGACAACTGGAGGTAAGGAGGAGTCACTGCAGCCTTGAGAGACAGAACCTAAGGTTAAAAGAAACCCTGCATTAGCATGGGATCATTGGAGCCCAGCACTGATGCGATGGAGTGGTGAATTGGCAGAGTATGCAGCTAACCTCCAGGGATTGTTGGAAGGTGTAGGCTAGGGGATGACTACCACCGTGACACCTTTCCCCTAAATGAAAACCCCTGCTCCTGTGCCTTAGAAAGTACCAGGTTAAAGGGGTTCTCAGGGACTTAGGAAAATGAAAATACTCAAATATTACTTTATTATAAATATATTCCTAAATACCTTTCATTAGTTATAATGGCTCATTTTTTCTAGGGAGCAATCATTAGGAGAAATAAAATGGCCGCCGTCCTATTAGTAGACAGAAAACCTGTCCTAATCACACAGGAGCACATGCTACTTCAGAGCAGTGAGCCAGAGAGGTGCCTCATCCTGAATACAGTTTAATATGATCTTCAGCTAATTCTCTGTAGAAATGAAGTTTATGAGGAGACATGAAGTACAGAGAGGAGGTGGGGATGTGGATGATGTGCAGCAATTGTATGCAGTCTCAATTACCACAGCCCCACATTACCACAGTCCGTCCTGTCCTTTCTGTACCTCATGTACTCCATTCCCACAAAGATTCAGTTAAAGTTCTTATAATCTATATTCAGGATCATAATCCCTGACAAGTAGGAGAGGAGGATGAGGCAGCTCTTTACCTCAGTGCTCAGAAGTAACTTGTCCTCCTGTGTGATTAGGACAGGTTTTGTGTGTATTAATAGGACAGCAGCGATTTTATTTCTCCTAATGATTGCTCCCTAAACAAAATGAGCCATTATAAATAATGAAAGGTATTTGGGAATATATTTACAATAAAGTAATATTTAAGTTTCATTTTCTAAATTCTTGGAGAACCCCTTTAAGGAATTGTGAGATTTTTCACTATGAATGTGACTGTCGCAAAAAAAAAAAAATGAACAGGGCCGGCCCGTGGCTCAATAGTTAGACCTGGAGACAACATCGGTGTGGAGTTTGTATGTTTTATCTGTGTTTGTATGGGTTTCCACTGGGTCTAATTGTCCTAGTGTGTGTGTGTTCCTAATTGTAAAGATTCTTCTTTGTTGACCATGGGCACGTTACTTAAAAGGGTTATCCCATGACTAATGTAAAAAATGAAAATCAGACATCATATAACAAACTCTTTCTAACAAAGCTAGATCCAGCCCGGTACCTCACATGGATCCAGAGGTCAAGGGAAGTGTCTTTTGTGCTGCAGCTCAGGAGGTGTGTCCATGCTCTCCCTATCACAGCTCAGGGGGCGTGTCAACGATCTCCCTATCACAGCTCAGGGGGCATGTCCATGCTCTCCCTATCACAGCTCAGGGGGCGTGTCCATGCTCTCCCTATCACAGCTCAGGAGGCAGTTGTAGGATGAAACTGAGCATGTGCGGCCTTCTCAGTGAGCAAGACAAAGAAATAAGAAAAATAAGAAAGAACAGGTAGCGCTATACATATATGGCTATCACTGGCTATGCAAAATTTTTAATTACATTCAATTAGAAAAGTATTCAGATACAGATGCTGATTTGGATCCTGTCGAATATTTTTTGCGGGACAATCCCTTTAAGTCTTGCCGCCAAAGAGCCCATGGCGCTGCAATGTGTGCCCTTCAGAGAGCCCTATCTGCCTCTGTAGAGAATTTATGTGTTGCCATTTTTTGGACTGGTTAGAACTAGAGATGAACGAAATTTAAAAAATAGTTTGGCGTTCGGATTGTGGTAATCGCCGCATCCCGTTATGGATTCCACTACTGCGGACTATCCCGGCATATAGAATCCATAAGGGGCGGCTTCCACGAACCCGAACTGTTGAAAAGCTGAAGGACCTGGATAGTCCGCGGTAGTGGAATCCATAACGGGATGCGGCGATTACCACAACCCGAACGCCAAACTATTTTTTAAAGTTCGCTCATCTCTAGTTAGAACCACTTGAAGGGTGAGGTAGGGCAATCATTAGTACAATTCTGCCCAATCGTCGAGCACTATTTAATACAAAATAGGATTATTTGGTGACAGAATCCTCTTCCATAGCGTTAGTGTGTCTGTTTATAGCACTTTTAGGTGCCTGTGTTAGGCCGTTTTACATCTGTGGAAAACAGACATTGGCAAGTTCTTCATGCCCATTTTCTGTCTTTAATAAAGCGTCTTATTTTTCAGCTTTTTTTTTTTTCCCTGCCTTCTTTCATTAGTGTTCACTGGAGCAAGGTGTAACTGGACCTCTTGGATAATGTGTGATGTATATTTTTAGTCATATCGTCGTACCTGTCTGATTTTCTGATCACAATACAAACTGAAGGTAGCAGTTTGCACAAAAGAATAAAAAATGCTAATTTCTTTGTATACTGTAATTTCCTTTCACAGGCGCTGGGGGGGTTTTCTTCCTATTTTGGGTAAAAGAAAATGAACATGGAACTCTAGTGCCCTCTTGTGGCCCAAGATGGTAAACGGCACAGTCTGAACCATGGTACTTTTAAAATGTGAGATGGAAGTTCATGGATTTTACTGGACTATATGTCGACTATCATCACTCACATTCTTACCAGTAATTAAAATTGCAGGTTTTATTATTTTATTCAGGTATGATTATATAGGAAGTCAAATATTAGTACATTTATACAGTATAAGGCTACTTTCACCCTAGCGTTTTGGCTCTCCGTTTGTGAGATAAGTCATGGGCTCTCACAAGTGGTCCAAAATGGATCAGTTTTGCCCGAATGCATTCTGAATTGAAAACGATCCGCTCAGAATGCATCAGTTTGCTTCCGTTCAGTCACCATTCCACTCTGGAGGCAGACACCAAAATGCCTGCAGCGTTTTTCTGTCCGTCCTGTGATGCAGAGCGAGACGGATCCGTCCTGACACACAGTGTCAGTCAATGGGTACGGATCTGTTTTCTCTGACACAATAGAAAACGGATCCGTCCCCCATTGACTTTCAATGCAGTTCATGATGGATCCGTCTTGGCTGTACAAGATGTAATACAGCCGGATCCGTTCATGACGGATGCATGCGGTTGTATTATTGTAACGGAAGCGTTTTTAAGATCCATTACAGATCCGCCAAAAACGTTAGTGTGAAAGTAGCCTAAGAAAGAAGAAATCAGGCGCAAAGATGTGAGGAACATACAAACTGGTCTTCTTGTAGCCCAAGCATTCCTGCAATGTAGATGTGTGCCACAATACTGCCAACTGGAACATGGATCCAAATCTCTGCATCACTTTACTCTAAGGCAGTCTTTTTATGGATTCTTAGTTTGCTAGTGTCATGAGTAGGTAAAACCAAGTGTGTATTTGGTATGTAACATGTGCACCCTGCTACATAAGGTGTCATGGGTGTAGTCACTAGATGCCAGTCATGCCCCCTTTATTAACATACAGTGGATATTGAGACATTGGAGCGCAGGTCAGCAGGGGGTAGTAGTTTTTGGCTGTGTTCACACCTGCATTAATCTGGCCTCTGTTCACAGGTTCCACTAAAAAGCAGGACAAGTTGGCGCATCATGATGCGCTATTTTGTCCGGTAGAATGCCCACATGCCAGAAACCTGACAGGACCCCATTATAGTCAATGGGGTCCATTGGTCACCGTTGCTGTCTGTCATCTGAGGGATGTGGCAAAACAGAAATGATTAGTAGAATGCTAATGCTGATGGACAGGGGTGGATTGGCCATAGCCCTTACAGGGAAATTTCCCAGGGGGCCGATGCCCAGGGGGCCACCCCAGTCCTCCTCTCTACCAGTGGCTGGGCTCTCAGGGGTAATTAAACCTGTGAAACTCAGATACTCATTTACCCGGTCAGCGACCGCACAGGCCCTCCTGAATTCAACTATTGATGGCCACCACAGAGAGACAGCTTTTGGGGTAATATATTGTGCGGCACTATGCTATTTTCTGTTATGGTATTGCTGACCCCACTTATTTGTGTTTCCCGACCTTCTTTCAATTTAGACCCGCCTTCAACATGGGGCCACTTTTAGTTAACTTTTTCCAGGGCCACTTTAAGGCCCTGATGATGGAGCAGGGAAGCAAAGGGTGCACTCGTTTTATAATAGGGTCTGAACTGAGACGTGTATAGCTACAGTACCATTCAAAGTGTGCCCATCCATACCAAGCGGGCCACCGTATGCAATGCCACAACCACTTTGTCTCCCTCTATTTTATGTCAGCCAGGGTGGTCCACCCGTACAGTAGCCACTGTGTTGTCTGCAGCCGAGATGCTCTCAGACACATTGTGCCCCCACATTACAGTACCAGCTCCAGTGCCCCCCATTATCGGGCACAATACATTCTTACCTCTTCCAGGCCTTGACATCATATGCGGTAATTACAGACATGCCAGTGGAAAATAAACCCATACAATGTAGTGCAGCTGCCTCCTCATCATTATCAGATGAATAGGCTACCCTTGGTACCTATGCTTCAAATATATCGCAGTGCCCAGTTGGAGGATAAATTTGGTGCCAGGCTAGACATTTGTCTAACTTCATACCACCTATTGGTTTGTCTTACTTTGCGCCAAAATTTTGGTGGAAAATGTTGCCTCCTTAGTCCATGAGCTTTCCAGCTAAGCCGTGTCCACTCAATGAGCTAGGTGCGGTGGATTTTCAAAAATTTTGGCACATCTTACGACAAAGTGTAGTAATTGTAAGCCACTTAGATCTACTTTCTTTATTAGCAGCAAAACGTGTGATAGAATGAGGTACAGCAAATAAGATGTCAGTCTGTTCCATGAGCAGTCATTATTCGAGACGTTTATTACAGTCCAGTAGTCAGTATTTGTTCACGAAACGATTCCTCACCGTCCTGTCTGATACAAAGCTATTTATGATTATGTTTCCTCCGTCCTCCCATTATAATCCCAGGTTCATTTAAATGTCAATTAAATTTGAAATATCTACATTTGTCAGCAGTTCCCAGTTCTGGCCACAGTGATGTGAGGCAGGCCTGTCCGTGATTTCTCACCATGCATATCCTCCTCATTAAAAAGATGCACTTGTAGTAATGCACACCGGCTCCGCGCTACCCGCGGCTATTGCAGGATGTGTGTCTGACATGGTATTTAAAAAGAAGCAAGCTGTCACCAGTGTCACGTGCAGGTGTTAACACGGGGGGAACGAAATGTGCAGTGCATTACAGGCAGCCGTCCTGATCAAGGATCCTGTACATTGGGCCTCAACACAGCAAAGTCTCAATTATCTTCATTGACGGAGGAGTCTAAACATCTTCAAGTATTTGAAAAAGTCTTATGAATTTTATTGGGCATATTTTCTTAAGTACTAGTAGATAGAAGCAATCACTGAGAACATGGCAACCCTGTCCTCTCCTTTTTCATTTGTGAAAATTGTGGTGCAGTTTTTATTTTACTTTACAGTTTTCATAAAACCTTTTTACAAGCCCAGTTAGATAATGGTAGGGTCCTGATATAGATGTGTGTATAAAATATATATATATATACACACACACACAAGTCATGGCTAAAAGTGTTGGCACCCCTGAAATTGTTCCAAAAAAGCAGTATTTCTAAAAAAAAAAAAAAAATTATCTCAATTGCACATGTTTTGTTATACACATGTTTATTTCCTTTGTGTGTTTTGGAACAACACAAAAAACAGAGAAGAAAAGGCAAATTGGACAAAATTTCCCAAATTTTTCAAAAATTTCCAAAACACTTCAAAAATGGGTCGGACAAAATTGTTGGCACCTTTCAAAATTGTGAGTAAACAGCTTTGTTTTAAGCATGCTCATTCAATCTCACCTGTGGCAAGTAACAGGTGTGGGCAATAGAAAAATCACACCTGAAACCAGATAAAAATGGAAGAAGTTGACTCAATCTTTACATTGTGTGTCTGTGTGCCACACTAAGCATGGAGACAGGGTCGGCTTCAGGTTCATGTGGGCCCTTGGGCGATGAATCCCAGTGGGCCCCCTTCAGGCATTTTTTTTACATTTACATGTCCCCCTGTGGCTCCCACACGTTATAATGACCCCCAGTGGCCCGACACACGGTATAATAACCACTAATGGCCCTTCACACAGTATAATGACCCCCCCTACTCAGTATAATGACCCCCAGTGGCCACACACACAGTATAATGACCCCACAGTGACCCTCCATTCAGAATAGTAACCCCCAGTCGCCCCCCAGTCAGAATAATGATCCCCAGTGGTCCCCACACTGGGGGTTATACTGTATGGAGGGGACACTGGGGGTCATTATACTGTATAGTGGTCACTGGGGTCATTATATTAAATGGGGGCTCTTGGGGTCATTATATTGTGTAAGGGGCCCTCACAGTATAATGACCCCCAGTGCCCCCCACACAGTATAATGACCCCACAGTGGCCCTCCTTTCAGAATAATGACCTCTAGTGCCCCCACACAGTATAATGACACCACCATACTGTGATCGGATAAAAGGGTGTAAGAAGGCACAGTACAGGGAATGACTAGAGGCACTGCACAGGGTGTGGTAAGAGGGCACAATACAGGGTATAAGGAGGCACAATACGGGGTGAGGGGCACAGTCACATAACCCTGTGACATTAGAAGGTCCTTATGGTGAATGTGGTTTAGACACCACCATAATGAGAGGCAGAGGAGTGACACAGGGGCCGGGGGCCATGGATGGACAGGAGGGGTGAACACAGCAAGTAGGTGGAAGGGGCTTATGGGGATTCATATGAGAAGTAGCAATAGGAGACAGGAGCTCTGGATACATGAGGGATTACAGGAGACAGCAGGGGTTTCTTAGATAGGACAGGATATGAGAGGGGAAGGTGTCATGGAGGCAAACTGCTTAATGAAGCAGTAAAACAAATAGCATGAAGCTGCTTATCTACTACAATATTCAGCAGCACCTGGAAGAGTTCCCTTTCCCACAGACAAAAGGCATGCTGGGGTGAACAGCACTCCTTGATCTGTAAGTGGTGGGTGCTCGTCTCCATGGGGTGGTAAAAATACCCCTATATGTAGATAGTCCAAATTTTTTTTATTTTTTACAACATTATTGGACAGACAAAAGGCAGTCACAGTGCAGACTCACTACTCACTGATAGACTGTGTTCACACTTCTACTCCAGCCCTGCGATCCTCTCTCCTCACTGTCCTCAGGCAGCACTTGTAGAGGGGGCGTGACTGAGTCTCTGCAGCAGCCTCAGAGGGCCCTCCAGAAGGGGTACTGTGTAAGTAATATGACAGCAGCTCCAGCAATGAGTTCTTCCATCTGTATTAATGGAAGTGCTCATAGCAGCTCAGTGGGCCCCAGCAGCTGCCCGCCCTTGCCGGGTTCTAGCGCTGGCCATGCATGGAGAACCGAAAGAGGAGAAGACAACTGTCTGAGGACTTGAACACCAAAATTGTGGAAAAATATCAACAATCTCAAGGTTACAAGTCCATCTCCAGAGATCTTGATCTTGATGTAATCTACCTGGTCGTGGACGGAAGAGAAAAATTGGTGAAAGATTGCAAAGCAGGATAGTCCGGATGGTGGATAAGCAGCACCAATCAAGTTCCAAAGAAATTCAAGCTGTACTGCAGGCTCAGGGAGCATCATTTGAATTAAATGAAATTAAACGCTATGACAGGAGACCCAGGAGGACCCCACTGCTGACACAGAGACATAAAAAACCTAGACTGCAGTTTGCCAAAATGTACGCGAGTAAGCGAAAATCCTTCTGGGAAAACCTCTTGTGGACAGATGAGACAAGATAGAGCTTTTTGGTAAAACACATCATTCTACTGTTTACCAAAAATGGAGTGAGGCCTACAAATAAAAGAACACAGTACTTACAGGCAAGTATGGTGGAGGTTCAAAGATGTTTTGGGGTTGTTTTTCTACCTCTGGCACTGGGTGCCTTGACAGTGTGCAAGGCAACATAAAATCTGAAGATTACCAAAGGATTTTGGGTCGCCATGTAGGGCCCAGTGTCAGAAAGCTGGGTTTGCGTCTTAAGTCATGGGTTTTCCAGCAGAACAGTGACCCCAAACATACTTCAAGAAGCACCCAGAAATGGATGGGAACAAAGCGCTGGAGAGTTCTGAAGTGGCCAGCAATGAGTCTGGATCTAAAACTTCATTTACTGGAAAAATTTCAGGGGTGTCAACACTTTCAGCTATATGACTATATATTTACAGGGTGATGCAAAAGTCTGGATACACATTTTTAAATGGTTTAATTTGTAAAAAATTGTCTGAAAGTATTAATTGGAAGGGAGGCTGCATTATTTGGTTTAGGAAACATTTTTATCCACCATTTTAAAAGCTGCCGTATTGAAATTCAGCTCAGGTTTTTCCAATGGGAAGGGGGTCATGTGATAAATCAGTCTTGGCTTGAATCTACCCAGAAACAGACTGGAAGTGTCAGTTTTGACCTCTCTTTACCTGTTTAGGAGTTACACAGGGTCAGAATTAACTTTTAATTAGTTCAATTAATTAATTGAACTAAAATTAAATATGTGATACGTTCTCTTTAAACAATCATCTCTTTTACTACCGGTACATACTTGAGATTGAGGTGTAACACAGTATGGTACACAGTAATTTATAGGGATATGTTTTTCACTATACCATATTTAACTTGGTAGGTTATAAGACATGGATTTCCATTGTCTACAGAATATATCTTACGTCTTGTACTTCTTGGACTTCTTGTACATGAGTGTATAGAACATGGAATGGTGCTAACTGTCTTCTCCTCCTGTTTTCTCAGCGTTGTGAAGCCCACTCGCCACTATACTGTCTTCCTTTCTGAAGATTCTTCTGATGATGAGTTCCTGCAGGAGGAGGATCCTGTTTCTGCTTTCTCTGAAAACTTTATCTTCTCTGCTCCCTTTGAATGGTCTCTGTCTTCATCTCTTTCCTGTTTACAACTAATTTTCACCTACCACAGATTAGCCTAAAGGACATAAGATCCATTAGGCGATGTATTTTTACGCATGTTATATAGTTTGTGTGTATGTTAATGGTAACTTTTATGTATAGATCTGGCTAACACTGTAGATGACCCGACACGGTGGTATAATTTTAAACTAAGGGCTCTTTAACACTTGAGTATTTCTTTTCCGGCATAGAGTTCCGTCGTCGGGGCTCTATGCCGGAAAAATCCTGATCAGGATTATCCCAATGCATTCTGAATGGAGAGAAATCCGTTCAGGATGCATCAGGATGTCTTCAGTTCAGGACCGGAACGTTTTTTGGCCGGAGAAAATACTGCAGTATTACTGCTAAAGTCCTGGTTGCCATGGTAAAGTGTAGTGGGGAGCGGGGGAGCAGTATACTTACCGCCCGTGCGGCTCCCGGGGCGCTCCAGAGTGACGTCAGGGCGCCCCACGCGCATGGATCACTCAGACTTCATTCTGGAGCGCCCCGGAGCCGCATGGGCGGTAAGTATACTGCTCTCCTGCTCCCCACTACTACTATGGCAACCAGGACTTTAATAGCGTCCTGGCTGCCATAGTAACACTGAAAGCATTTTGAAGACTGATCAGTCTTCAAATGCTTTCAGTTCACTTGCATTGTTATGGATCCGGCGGGCACTTCCGGCGACGGAAGTGCATGCCGGATCCTAACAACGCAAGTGTGAAAGAGGCCTAATATATAATGACAGGTTAGATCAATAGTTTTGTCTGCCACATCAATCCACTTAATATCGAACTGCTCTGCACATTAAAGACAGTAAATAGCCTTTAACTTTTAGACTCTATATGGTGTCAATGAGAAAACTGATCATAGTTATATATGTGCTCAAGCAGGGACCTGACTATGTTTAGCCCACTGTAAGCAGCAAATCCTGTGTTCCCTAAATTAACTTAGGTGATGAGGTTGAAAAAAGGTCCATCAAGTCCAACCTACAATCATAACTAAAGATGAGCGAATTTCATATTTGGAAATTCGTTTGCGCTTAGTTTAATGGTAAAAGAAGAATTGCGTTATGGATTCCGTTACCTCATCCCTAACCATAACCCATAACTTGTGATATTATAACTTTTGAGAAAGGTCCCAGGCGGCCCTTCGCAAACTTCCTCAATGAATCTACTACCATCATGGATTGATGATCTTGTCTGGCTAGCTGTCCTGGCTAGTTGTTAGGATTCCCTTTTGTCATGGTTTACAGGCCTGGGTATAAAAAGATATTTGAAAAGATCTCAGCACTGTTCATTCTAAATATTTTTTCCATGAAATGAATTGTGTACATGACATCTGACTTATGCTTTTATCTTGTCTTAGGCCCCAGCAATATCGAACATTGAAGGAATCAGATGCTGATGGTGATGAGATTATCAGTCCAGAAAAGGAAAGTGATTCAGTGCTTGACCAGGAGCCATCATATAAGGAGGTCCCAAATATCAATCTACTGGAAGATATCTTTAGTAATTTCAGTGTGGAATCACAACCACCACTTTTAAGTCAAGCCAAGAGTTTGGAAGACTTGAGAACCCCCAAGGAGGATCATGAAGACCATTTCACATTTGATTATCAGGTGAATGATCCGACTTTAATAAATAGAAAAAGTAGATTCGTTAGCAACAGAACTGAAATGCTACTTAGGGCACCAGTCCACTAATGGTATATGTTATCAAAAAGTTCACAGCTCTCACCTGCATGTATTCCATCCGGGGCACGGACACTATCCCAGGGTCCACAGGAACAAATAGAAAAAAACGAAGACGTCCAGCTCCAAGATGTTTAAAAGGTGTTTTTCCCAATACTTTATTCTTCAATAAAAAGTGCAAATACAGTGCAGATAGGAATATTATCTCAGATCAACGCGTTTCAGACTATATCAATCACAGTCCTTCCTCATGAAGGAAGGACTGTGATTGATATAGTCTGAAACGCGTTGATCTGAGATAATATTCCTATCTGCACTGTATTTGCACTTTTTATTGAAGAATAAAGTATTGGGAAAAACACCTTTTAAACATCTTGGAGCTGGACGTCTTCGTTTTTTACTAATGGTATATGGTATTATTATAATTATTACATAAACTTGTGGTTTCCAAGATTTCTGTATAAAGTATCTTGCCCTGGGCCACAACACAGATTTAACCCGCTTTCTCAAAAAAATATTTGTTACACCATTTTAATCTAATTTTCTTTGACAGAGAATGGATCTCACAGTACCAGAAAGAAATCGATTGGTGCCACCAATGAAATATAACCACCCGTACAATAAACTGTGGAGCATGGGGCAAGATGACATGGCTATTCCTAACAAATATCTCCTGGTTTCACCTGAGGAACAGACATCCCTTCCTGGGAGCGACACCAGTACTCCACATAGGGAAATTACTTCATTATCTTTTGATAAAGAAGGAACATCTGGCATTAGCAGCCAAGGTAACATCACCATCCCAAGACCACATGGAAGGAAAACGCCAGAGTTGGGAATCGTTCCACCCCCACCAGCACTTAGAGTCTCTAAGCAGCTAAATGTACCAGCAGTAGCTGAATCAGGCACACTACAGCTTGGGGAGAACATTGGCTTTCCTTTGCAAACTATACAAGGACCCTTTGGAGAACCATCAGTATCGGATGGTCACAGACAAGTTTCTGATTCTAGTTCTATGGATTTGTTACAACCTGTTAAAGTTTCTACTGATATATCTGTAAATGATGATATTCTTAGTCTTTTAGATCCTTTAATAACAGGTCAGGGCCAGAGTGACCCTTTGCATCCCCTAGGTAGTGGTCTTCAGAGCTCTGAAGCGCCACACTACTCCAGCACTCCATGTTTTACCTCTCTACACAGTGATTTCACTCCTGCAGCTTTCCCTCACCAGTTGGGATATTCCACACCACAACCTGCATTTATACATTCACCCCTTAATCCATTTATTCAAGCAATGCCACTGGACCATTCTGTCTCTGTGATAGGCATTAGAGCAAGACCATTTACTCCACCAGTTGTCTCCAACTCTCCTTTCTCAAGGTCTGTTTTTTATCACAGCCAGAGACGCCCAACTCCAGCCTTGCCAGGGAGTAGCTCACTAAGCAATGTGCCATCTGGCATGACAGTCAACACGCTAATGCAACAAAGTAAAACGACCTCAGAAACACAGCAAAACATTCCACCAATTATGACTGGCCTAGCTGGCCATAGAACTTTCCCTATGACTAAGCCTCCCGCCAAACCTAAAGACAAGCCCAGGGAGTATCCAGCCATACCTCCTAGACCTTCAAAAATTTCTGACCCTGTCCTTCTCCCTTCTAGACCAGGTCAGCCCAAGGATCCTTTTGACGAGCTGCTGTCCAAAACTAAAGAAGCAGTAACTCCAACACCAGGCAAAGTAGAACAACTCCGGAAGCGATGGGAGACTTTTGAGTAGGATTCAAATTTCTAGATTTTGGTTGAGGAGCAAGTGGTCCAGTAGTTAAAAGAACTTGTGGAATGACCAGGAAATCAAATATTTGCTCTAAAATTTCAGACGTTTTGGAATTAAAGGCTTTAATCGCAGTTGACTGATTATCTTTAGTCTTGGGTGACTCCCAGTGTTTGACTGTTGTCTACTTGACAACTTTCTGGTTGGAATTTGTCTTGATGTAGAACTACTGAATCCAGCGCTTTATCATAAAAAAAAAGCTTCTGATGCTGTACAGACATCGCAGTATGTGGTCTGTCAAGGACTGTAGAATTGACACTTTGCTTATCTAGTTAACTCCCCACCGAGTCCCCGGGAAGTGCTATATGATGTGTTAGCACACGTTATTACCATGTGCTGCAGTTTATAAAGCAGCACGGTTTTTAGTCTTCTGTAGCAAATTTGATCATTGTGATAGCAAATGTGATCATTGGGGTGAAACACAGTTTTGTATAAAGATTTTACAGACACTTAAGGATCAAATAGTTGATAGCTGTGTAGAAGAACACATACCCTTGTCAATAACAATTTCTGTGACTTAGTACACAATGCCTTCAGGCTCCACAACAAGATCTAATAGTTGCTACTCTAGGTCCTCGACACATCAGTTGATATAAAGTAGATGTTTTAGGTCCCAGAACTTTATGTTTTGGATCACCAAAAATTATAGTCTGTAAGTATCTAGGGCACAGAATGTACTAGTTTCTAGTGTAGTTTGCACACTATATTATCTACATACTCTCCGCGTGCAAGACCAACAGACCGTGTTTAGATGACGTTCTCTCTTAGCTGAGCCATAGAAAAGTGGATTTGAGTCAATATAAGTGTCAATATACACAACCTATCTTACTGTTCTGTATATTGTTTGCTACGTAAAGGTAGGCACTAGGTAGGCTCACTGAATTTCTGTACTACACAATAAGACAACCTGGGGTAATTTTTTATTTTTCCATTGATCACTTATCTGACTAAAACCACTTATTAGTTGGCTCTGGGTTCTGCCATGAAATAAAAGACAGGAACCCTTGCATGTGAGCTCTGTACCAATACACATGGAGCAGTATAGATGTATATGTGGTTTGATAATATCCAGTGTTAAACAATTTTAAATTTCTTCAAAAGGTTATTTTAAATGTTTTAGTTTTTCCTGCTGGTTCCAGTCATGGTTCACAGGAGTATTTTTTTGTGAAAAATAGTTTTGTTTTGTTTTGTTTGTTTCTTTTTGAGAATGTTGCTTTTCAGCTGCCTTAAGCCTGAGCTGAAATGGTCAAAGAAGTTGGAATTTGGTAGAACAAAGCTGCGTTACTTCCCCTCATTCGCTCTGTCATACATACTACAGCTTTATTGTTCATTCATTTTTTTTTGCAATGTGAAATTGTCTTTTTGGAGCTTTACAGGGACATTTATGGCCAGTGTGCCCATCTACAGCATGTAATACTGCCAAAGCGAGAGAGCATAACTGCATCCAGTGGTTGTAATGTAATGTACAGATTTTTGTAGACCATGAGCCCCCAAAATCAACAAATGTCTAACAGACAGACGAGCTACAGTCCTGGTTACTGGTAAAGTACAAACCTAATATATTATTCAGCCAGTAATGTCTACTAGTTGTGATATAGCGGCTCTCCTCAATGTGCAGGGTGAAGGCCGTGACTTTGATATTAGGAACTATAAATTGTGGCTCCTGGAAAATTAATTATTTTGTCTTCAAGTCAATTTGGTTTTTAGAGTTCATATTCTGTATAACCCATTACTCCATGTAGTTACATTGCAACGTGCTATATGGACACCATATGCAACAATTGTCTATACAGCCTATATGTATGGGTTAGCTGATGGAGCAGTCTGGATCTTAAGTCGGGACGGAGTGCAAAGTTTTGTCCGTATCCCCTTTCCACAGTAGAGCACACAACTATTTCCAGCAGTCCCATAATGAATGGAGCGTCAGAGTGCATGCTCAACCTGCTGCTCCATCAGGACAGGGAATGAGATTCTTATTCCTGGTCTCGGCATAAGTGGATAGGGGATAACTTTTTAAACTTAGCACAACCACTTCAAAGGGGTTGTCCAGGATTTTACTATGAATGGCCTCTGCTCAGGATAGGTCATCAGTATCTGATTGGCAGGGTCTGGCACCCCCACCAAGAAGCTGGGTCATCAGAATCTAAACTGCGGTGGTCTGACACCGCCACCAATAAGCTAGGTCATCAGAATCTGACCGGCGGTGGTCTGACACCTCCAGAATCTGACCGGCGGTGGTCTGACACCTCCAGAATCTGAACGGCGGGGGTCTGACACCCCCACCAATCAACTGTTTCAGGCAAGCGATGGAACTACCAGGCTTCGTCTGCTTTGCCATGAATGAAGCTGGTTACTGCAGTTCTGCACCTGTTGAAGTGAATGGAAGCAGTGGTGCAGTAGCCAGTTCAGTCAAGTCCACAGTGGACGTTGCTGTGTAGTCGTTGCTGGATCTACCCCAAAACAGTTGAGTGGAGAAAGTAGCAGTTATAGGACTCCTGCCAGTCTGATATTAATGGCCTTGTGGTGAGCCGCTGTACTACCTATTTTTGATATTAATGGCCTGTCCAGAGGATAGACCATCAATAGTAAAATTCTGTACAGCCCCTTTTTTTGGCTAAGGCTAATTTCACGCTCGCGTTTGTCAGGGAACAGCCTGCCGGATCTCTCTGTATCCGGCATTGACGGAATCTACATTTATGCCATCTGGCCCCATTAACTAATGGGGACCAGCACAGATCCGGCCGCAACCCGGCAAATATGCAGAGAATCGGCAAGTCCGGATCCGAAACAATTTGCTGGATCTGACATACGCTAGTGTGAAACTAGTTTTCATTCTGCACTACTTCGGCTCTGATGTACATTGGCCAGATCAGGACACTCTTTGGCATAGATCTAACTAACAGACGTCTGTGGGCACATTAGTTGTATGCACAGAGAATATTTACACTGAACATGTTGCCCAAATGCAGTGTGAACTACTCCTTCCTTATGGGAGGCCCTCACTGCTATACGTTCAGGGCTCCAAATGGTGACTAAAATATAATTTAGCTCCTGATTTTTACACTTAGGAGCCAAAGGTGCCCAAGTGACTTTTATATCCTAGAGCCCTGTGGCATAGATGTAAAAGATGACATTATGGTTGCCTGCAGCCACCACTAGGGGGATGATAGTAAGTTACTGCATACTGTGTTATTATTGAGTTCAGTATATGCAATAAGCTTTTGTGCTCCCTATAGTGGTGGCTGCAAGTAGCAAGAATCTTTAATTTGGCTGCTAAACTTTTAGACTAAGGCGTCAAAGGTCACTTTTTTATGCCTGTATATGTCTAGCTATAATGCCCAAAATGGACAGGACTGGAGTGCTGCTTCAGGTAACTCCTGTATAGAGTCCTTGGAGAATGTATATAAAAATTCCAAATTAATTGCCTCCTTAAGGAAAGATAAGGGAATGACCTGTAATTTTATTATGTGTGTAGGTTTGGTGCTTCACATTATTGACCAAAAACGCCTTCACCCCAGAATATTAGAGACCACGATGTACTTATATATGTATATCTACATATAACGCTGTCATAATGACCCCATGATCAGCCCTTTTTTTCTCATTTCAGGGTGTCGGTAAGCTTTCAACTGCCAGAAAGACCCTCTCTGTATTTAGTTATGTTGTAGTGTTACTTACTGTCTGTGTCAGCGATACTCCCTGTTACGTTTACAGTGTATCATATCTCTGCTGCTTGCACCCCTCATTGTGTCCCTGGCAGTGAGGTGCTTGTGCAGTGCAATACAAGTGACCCAGAAAGGTGGGGACGGAGGTACTGTACCTGGATCCCAGCAAATGCACCACCCCACCTGCTGGTCAAGAGATGTTACTGCAACCTTACTTTGCATTTCTTTTGCCGGACATAGATGAAGATCAGACGCCCTGTCTGGATTTAATATGAATCTACATTGAAATATTCTACATCAAGATAGTAAACTATTGTGCTTTCCGGCTGGATGAGACTGGAATTATAAATTGTATAACATAAAAGATGATAAGATGGATGCATTGTGTAACATTGCTGCACTGATAATTTATGGCAGAAAGTGCTTATCAGGTCACCATTGTTGTGTGATTAATGTGTATTACTTGCTGGAAAGCTCTGGTCACTGATGACTCTTTTATATTGTTGCTGGTTTAGAGGTTTGTCTTGTAGCGAAGCATTAAAGTGGACCTGTCCTATTGTAGTTGTAAAGAGAAGTAATGCCACTTGTGGCCACTAAGTGGTGGTGTGGAGCCATTCTGTTCAAAGAAATTGATTGAAAAATTAGGTCAAGCCTCTGGCTCCAACCAGCCCCTAAACAATGGAATAGCATTCTTATATTATGTGACCGGTTCTTGTTACGGCTGGGGGTGTTGGGCTTTGTGTGTATATACATTACATCCCCACAGACCCATGTTTTAATGCAGGCATGCTCAACTTGCGGCCCTCCAGCTGTTGTAAAACTACAACTCGCAGCATGCCTGGACAGTCTACAGCTTTCAGCCGGGCATGGTGGGAGTTGTAGTTTCACAACAGCTGGAGGGCCGCAGGTTGAGCATCCCTGTTTTAATGCATTGGTCTCTAACATGTGGAACTCCAGAGGTTACAAACCTATAACTCCCAGCAAGCCATGTGGCTATCAGAGCATTCTGAGAGTTGTAGTTTTGAAATCACTGCAGAGATGCAGGTTGTAGACCACTGAACGTGGCACCTTCAGGAGTCTGCTTTTGAAAGGTCATGTATAATCCACATTGCTGATAATTTTATTGTTTCTAGTCCCGAGATAAGCGTCAAAGTTGCATGTCAATGGTCTGGCTGAAAGTTACATATATATTGCACTGGTTGTGCCCTTACAATTATCCCTTTTGCATATGGAAATGATGAATGCAGTTTAGATACCGGCTATACATGCAGGGTCAAGTAATGGAGATTACAGGTCCATTTTAATCGCTTGGATATTTGTTGCTACCCAAATTACAGAGCAACACTGCGCATTCTGCATGTGACCTGCAGTCCCTTTTAACCCTTCATAGTGTTTTGTTCTTAAATATAAAGCTTTTATTTTGCTGTGGGCCGAGACTGGAGACGTGTGTGTGTGTGTTTTTGCGGCAGGCAGTGAATGGGTTAAACGCGCATTTTCTTTTATACAGTTGATGTGCATGCACATTTCAGTGATGATAAGTGTTTACTGTCTCACAGAAAAAGTATTTTTCTATCATTTATACCTTTTTATCCTGTGTGTAAAACACAAAAGAAAAAAAAGAAAAATCTGTTTTTTGTTTTTTTTTGAAGCTCGGTGAAATAGTGTGCACTTTACAAAGCCGTGAAAATAAATCTTGTGAAACCTACAGGAAAATAAATATCTACAGCCAGCTACCATCCTGCCTCGTCGTGTCCTTTATACTGCCTGTGTGTGTGCGTGTCAAATATGGTAGAGCAGCTGCTATCCAACGCTGTGGTCCATTTAGTTAAAAGTCTGTATTGCTAATAAATCAGGCAACTTGCTAACAAATACACCATTTCAGGTTCAGATACTCCTATCACTTTAAGAATAGTAACATAAAGAAGTAAATTTATTAAATGAATATGGATAATCAGGCAAATGTAGGTTATTTTTATTTATTTTTTAGCAAATTAGGAAAATTCACAACACCAAATAGAAAACTTACAATCAATAAATGTTAGACAAAAGACAACACACACCTACTAATTACATAAATACAACCACACTTCATCTAGAACCCTGACTACATCCAGAATGAAGGTACTTACATCCCCAATTGAGTTAACATGATCTGATAGCGTCACATCAGCTGGGGAGCCCGTTTCACCTAAAGCAGTCAGAGACTCCATTGGCAACAACATTTTTCTATGCAGGGAACGCCTTCCCTCATAGGTGAACCCCAATGGCTTGCAGAAACGGTCCAGCTTTTATAATGTTTTAACCAAAAAGCTTCACCCCCTAATGGAATGTGGCTAGATTATGAAATACATGATGGTCACTGTGCATATCTTGTTCATCTGTTATTATTTCGGACCTTAGAATGGCTAATACTCAGATCTGAAATATATGACAATCCCAAAACAAACTATGCAGAAAATTAGAGATGAATTTCTAAAAAAAATTCGATTTGGATGGTTTGCTAAATTTCGCCAAAAGATTCAATTCGATCTGAATTTATTTGTGACTAATTGTGTTGAAAAGCAGCTATTTTCTGGCTGCAGAGAGCCTTTATAGTGGTGTAGAAGATTGTGCATTGCAGAAACATGCATAGGGAGTCTGCTGTGCTAGTGAAACAGTATTGTGAGTGAGTATGATTCGTAGATAGGCGTTACTCTTATAATCACTTCACTTATTTGGTCAGTAACGGGGACAAAACTGATCAAATAACTTAAGTGTGAACTAAGCCTTACAGGTGATTGTTAGCATCAAGATGAAGCGCACTCCTTTTGCACCATCGTCAGCTGATTCCACATAGATTTCTACAGAACCTGTTACATGCTGAAACAAGTAGTGCCGCCATGACCGAGTGGTGAGGTGGCAACAGCATGAGGAGTCAACACAGTGGCCCAGTCACAGAGTGGTGAGGTTGGGAATCACATGAGTCGTCAACACAGTGGCCCAGTCACAGAGTGGTGAAGATAGGAATCGCATGAGTCGCCAACACAGTGGCCCAGTCACATACTCATCATCCTCCGGCGGTTGGATGAACAATTTTCACACCGCCGAGTATGGCATTTTCCTCCCTTCACTTCATGCTGACTGCCTGCTACCGCACAGCTACTTCTTTCCGGACAGGTAGGCTCCTGGGTAGCTCCTGTTCTGTTACACGCTGTGTAGTGCCCCCATGGCCGAGTGGTGAGGTGGCAAAAGCATGAGGAGTTAACACAGTGGCCCAGTCACAGAGCGGTGAGTTTGGGAACCGCATGAGGAGTCAACACAATCACAGAGTGGTAAGGGTGGGAATTTCATGAGTCGTCAACACAGCAGCCCAATCACAGAGTGTTGAGGATGGGAATCGCATGATGAATCGCATGAGTCGTCAACACAGTGTGAGCCATGCTGATCGTCCTCTGGCGGCTTGATGAAAAGTTCCCACACTGCCGAGTACTCCGTGCTGACTGCCTACTACTGCTGCCTCCGTGAACCTGTGCACTGCTACTTCTTTCTGGACAGGTAGGCTCCTGCATAGCAGGCGGTGATGAAGCCCCCTTTTCACCCGACTCCCACGTGAAATCGGCCACATCATTGTTCGCCACTGTCTGCACGTCACTGATGTCACCCTCACCAGTCTCGGGGCCACGTGCCTGATCACTCACAACACCAGCTCCCACTCGACTAGTATTATCGCTACTTGACCATCTACCGGAAGAAGCAACAGACCCACCAACTAAGAGCATTGCTCTAATTTTTCAGATTCCTCACAGGATCTCCTCTTCTGCTACTCACTACCCCACTCTCCCCATCTGACCCGTACAGCACATAGCAAAGAGACTGGTCAAAAACCTTTTCTTCCTGAACCCTAAGGGCTCAAAATAATGTGATCTTCCCATCATTCCAACGGGGGAACTAAGGCATACTACTAGCCTACAGGAGATCATTATGTTGAAAATTGGCTGCAAAACACCTAGAATAGAACAAGAGATGACTATAGCATCTACCAACTGAAATGGATAAGTTCCTGACTAAACAAAACACTATGGCGACATCCAAAACACTGTCGCCTAAAGACACCCCTGCATCAGACTCAGACCAAGCAAGTGATGACGGCGGTGAATACTCTGAAAATAACAAACCAATCTCTAGAGCATTTCTTACCCGCCTACTAAACTCCTACCTGGCCCCCATTGCTAAAGACATCTCTGAAAATCAATCAAGAACTCCAACATCTGGGCCATAGGATTGATACGCCTGAACAAACACAGGCGTCTGTTATAAACCACTCAGCAGCAGTCACTTCAAATCTCCAAATACAAAAGGCCCACATCAACAAGTTGTATGCCACTATGGAAGATCTAGAAAACCGCAACAGGCGCAACAATTTGAGAGTTAGAGGGCTCCCAGAATCCATTGAAGCCTCAGGCCTACTTGAGGGCTTCGAAAAACAGTCACTGGTCATTTAAAGGGCACACAGAGCTTTGAGTCCAAAACCCAAACCCGTTGAGCCCCCCCCCCAGGGATTTCATCTGCAAACTACTAGACTTTTGCATAAAAGAAAAAATCCTACAGAATGCTAGATCCTCGGACTCTCTTATCTATAATAACAGTCAAATAGCCATATTCCAAGATCTGGCACCATCAACGCTTGCAAAGTGATAACTGTTCAAGCCACTCCCAGATGTCCTACGCCAGAGACAACACGTGTTTCGCTGGCTATTCCAGTTAGGCATCTCCATCTCGGCCAATGGAAAACGCTACACAGCTCGCATGTCAACCATCGACATTCCACCTCTACCTGTGCTGTTGCCATGGGAAAAGTTGAGAAGCCCAAGAATCAAAGAGACAAGAAGAAGTCCCAAAGAGCTTTGACTTCACTAAGACGTCTAGAACTCGCGTGAGCTGCTGAGACACATCTCCGGAGAGACTGCTACTAATATGCTAAGTATTATATTTAACCTTCTTTTACAGGTTTTCACTAGTTAATGTTCCTCAGTTCTATGGGTGTGCCTGACAGTACCCCCTTACTATATTACAAACACCACAAGATGTTCAATTTTACGTTCTTAGACATAGTACAGATAACACCACTACCGGTAACTCCAAAGGTAGTACACACCCCACCTTTACATTTGCCTTCCCAACTTCTGCCTCCCCTACCAGACGAACCTTCTCATCCGAGATCATGTCTCATGCTCAGGCTATCAATTACTACACTCCCAGATGGCCACTGTCATACAAGCTATGACTTTCGTCCCATATAATGTGAGAGGCCTCAATTCACCTGTTAAAAGATCTCAGATCTTAGCACACCTTAAAAAACTAAAAGCAGACATCTTACTATTACAAGAAACACACAACCCAATCCATATCCCCCACTTTCCACAAATCCTTCTATAATCAGTGGCACCATTCATACTCAACGTCTAGGAAGTCTAGGGGAGTTGCCATCTCTCTTAACAAAAATGTGTCCTACCAACATTAAGATACCCTTGCTGACAACCAGGGTCATTATATTTTTATTAAGGGTAAAATAGCCAACACATTAGTAACAATAGGAAACCTCTATGGTCCGAACAAGAATCAAGACAGCTGGATTGCACGCACCATGAGAGAATGCAAACAATTTATAGAGGGAATCTTCCTTTTAGGAGGAGACTTAAATGTAGCCTAACGTCCACAGGGCACTTTTACTTTCAGTAAAACACCATTCAGGCTCACGTGTCACAGACGCTAAAGGCATATCTGACGCATTTTGTCACTATTATAAAAACCTATATCAGATAAGGGCACAAGACACAAACAATCAAACAGTCAAGAGACGGGAAGATATCAAGGACTTTCTCTCTGTCTCCTGACATTATCAGGGGACCAACAAAGAGAGATCAGCAGGCCTTTTACACTGCTCGAGGTCCAGTCCATCCTGTTGAAGAGCCCGGGCCCTGATGGTCTCCCTATCTCATACTACATATCCCTACGAGAAATTCTCCAACCCCTCTTCCTGCGCTTCTGTAACGCTATGCTGCAGGGCTCGGCATTACTGAGACAAGCACTTGAAGCACATATCTCCTTTATACAGAAAGAAGGGAAAGATCCTGAACTATGCAGTAATTACAGACCAATATCCCTTTTGAACAATGACCTAAAAGTTTTTGCTGGCCTTGCAGCACAGGGTTTGAGTCACTTGTTACCGAGTCTGGTCTCCCCTGAACAGGTCAGCTTCGTAAAGGGTAGGGAGGGGAGGACAATTCCATCAGACTTTTACATCTCATGCAACACGCTAATATATCCCACTCGCCGCTCCTTGGCATGGAATCTGAGAAAGCCTTCGACAGGGTGGACTGGACCTTCATGACTGAAACTCTAAGCAATTTCTAAATCCCTGACCCCTTTATCAAAGCCATCTCTCAACTATACTCCCGCCCATATGCGCGACTTCGTGTCAATGGCCTGCTGTCAGACTTGTTTGACATCCTAAACGGTACTCGTCAGAGTTGCCCACTGTCTAACTCACTATTCATCCTAGTGATGGAAACTCTGATCCAGAGTGTAAGACAACACCCTGCCATAGCAGGGTATACGGTCAACACATCAGATCATAAAGCAACAGCCTTTGCTGACGATCTTCTTTTGATTCTCACTGACCCTATAAAAGAACTACCAACGGTACTAGACACGTTTACCAGATTTTGCTCCCTTTCCAACTTTAAAATAAACCTTGAAAAATCAGAGGCACTAGACATTAATATTTCTCAAGAACTTAAGAGCACTCTTAAAAGCCACTTCCAAAAAGCCATATAACGTATTTAGGGATTAAACTCCGCGCACGTTGGTCATATTTGACCAAACTCAACTACCTACTACTACTACTACAAAACTCTCTACATGAAATAGAATCCTGGTCCGCTCCCTTCATATCCTGGATAGGAAGAAAAAACTTACTAAAAGGACTCATTCTACCCAAAATAATGTATCTGTTCCAGATGCTGCCGATCAAGGTAACTAAGTCCAATTTTATAAAAGTCAGATCACTCTTCTTAAAATATATCTGGAAAAACAAACGACCCAGACTAGGATTCTCGACACTAACACTCCCCAAAGCGCTTGGTGGACTGGGCGTACCAGACCTATTCTTATACTACTCGGCAGCAGTTCTTTCTAGAGTAATACATTGGGCTAGAGCCACAACTGACAAATTGCATGTAGCACTAGAGGAACTCTCCTCTCCGATACCTCTTACTACCTTACTAGTAGCACCAATTGACTACTTAGACACAATAACTTTTAAGAATGCCCTAACTCACGGGGTAGCACATTTATGAAAAGTACATGTAGCACACCTACTACCGGCCCCCTCCTCGTTAGCTACAGTTAGAGACCTGCCAAAGCTATACATCCCACAACAGCATCTTCATCCCCCAGACTGATTACATACCACTAGAAAACATAATGAAAAATGGAACAATTAAATCTCTTGCCAACATAAATAACTTAACGGGTGGGAAGCCATTACATTTCTTAGAGTACAATAAACTCAAAATCGAACTCCACTCATATATATCACATGGAACATTAGACAGCTGACACAACTCGGAACCCTAATGGCACAATATAACTCGCCTGCCAAGGTGCTATCAAAACTCTATAACCTTATTCTAACTCTAGGTCTGTCCTAATAAAGCAGGCTTATATAGCCCTCTGGGAAAGAGACTTAGGACTTAACTAGTCACCCACGGCAATCTCCAGCATTTACAAGTACTCCCACGGACCATCCTGTTGTATACGAATGCAAGAAAACTCATACAATATACGTCCTGCTGGTATATAACCCCAGTTAAAACTAATATTTTGTATCCCTCTATCCCTGACACTTGCTGGAGGTGTAACTCAGAAAGAGGGACGTACTTGCATATCTGGTGGTCATGTTCAAAATTGGCACCATTCTGGACATCTGTTTTAGAGACTACTAAGTCCATCTGTTCTTTGAACACAATACCTTCATCTACCTTGATATTCTTAGATTGGAATGAAAAGCGACTAAATATACAAAGCAAATCCCTTCTTTCATTCCTGTTAGCAGCTGCTAAACTTCTCATCCCCCCCTTTGTGGAGAACGTCTACCTGCCCCACATAACCTTAGTGGTTACATAAAGTAAACCAAATATATGGTATTGAAGAGATTGTCGCGTTAACCCAATATACCCATAGTAAATTTGGGCCACTTTGGACCCCGTGGGTTACCTTTCGCAAATCAACCTCTTTCCTTAACCACATATCAGAAGAAAACCCAGAGACGGATGCCTACAGAGGCATATGAGACATAACCACCAATCATGGCACCATAATCACTTCCTGCTCCTCCGTGAATATTAGAAAGTGATCTCGGGTTTGCAGAACCTCTATCTCCCCATCCCCCCTCCTGCCCATACATATGATATAGTTAACATACAGTTACTATACAGGTTCTTTTACTTGTTCTCTTCTACATTCAAGGCAGTTCATTAAGTTCTTAACTTTGCTCCTCTGAAGATTACTAATACAAGACTAATACAAACACTTCGAAACAAGGAATGTCACAGATTGTACAAGTCCACATCCTTTGAGATTTAAAGAGCACCTTTCATCAGGGTAAAAAATGTGTACTAAGTATGCTGACATGTAGAGCGGCACCCAGGGATCTCCCTGCACTTACTACTATCCCTGGGCGCCGCTCCGTTCGCCCAGTATAGGCTCCAGTATATTCTGGGACTTGATTCAACTAGGAGGAGCCTAGTATCACTTGGTTATACTAGGCTTATCCCAGGCTGTAGCGCTGGCCAATCGCAAAGCTCAGCTCACAGCCTAGGAGAAAAAAAAACTCCCAGGATATGAGCTGTGCGCTGTGATTGGCCAGCGCTACAGCCTGGGATACGCCTAGTATAACCAAGTGATACTAGGCTCCTCCTAGTAGAACCAAGTCCCAGAAGATACCAGAGCCTATACCGGGTGAACGGAGCGGCGCCCAGGGATAATAGTGAGTGCAGGGAGATCCCTGGGCGCCGCTTTACATGTCAGCACACTTAGTACACATTTTTTACCCTGATGAAAGGTCCTCTTTATCATACCCGGGACTGTAATATCCTACTCAAGGTCTACCGATGTTCATGGTTTGACTGATGGCTCTGCAATACCTATCCAAACAATGTATATTGTATTATATTGTCTTACCTGTATAATGTCTTGTATTGTCTTACCACTTGATTGTGTTAAACATTAATAAAAAGAAAATTTAAAAGAAAGAAGTAAACACACCTCAAAACTGGTTTATCAGACTGCACTTTTCCCCCAAAAGCAAGGATGAATAGAAGTGCTTTTATATCTGAAATAAACACACCCCAAAACTGGTTGTATCACATTGCAAATTTACCCCAAAAGCGAGGGTGAATGGAAGTACTTTTATATATTTAAAATAAATACACCCCAAAACTGGTTGTATCAGACCGCACTTTTAACCCAATAACAGAAGTTAGGATTACTGCAATTACTGTTTAAAACAATCTAAAATCTGTAGTAATAGATCACTTTTACTAACACCAATTAGTGCAGCAAGGTGTAATAGAATCACTCCTATTACCCAGGCTGTACACTCTCCTATTGCACCCTGTTCTCCTTTTATAGAGTAGATGATGCCTCCCTATGCTTTCTCTACACCTCGACTAATCTTTCCCTGAACTTGTAAATCATTTCCCTGAACTTGTAATGTCTCTCCCTGCACTAAGTACACTTTAAAATGGTGGATACCGGGCCTGAGGAGGCTTTTTATAGGGCTGTGACATCACAGGGGCTGGCTTTCTGCTGATTGGCTGTCTGCATGGCATTGTGGGTGCTCCCTCGTTCCCAGGCTTCTTACTTTCACTTTGTAAGACATGTAGCAGACATTTTAGAAAAAATGTGATTCGCTACCACAAAGCGCAAGGAAATTCAACTTTGGGACAAATCACATTTTTCCTGAAATTCGGATTGAATTCCACTTCATCAACTTTGATTCACTTATCTCTACAGACAATGTTAAAGAAGAATTCCCACCAAAAATGTTATTCTCTGACCTGCTGGAAAGGTACATGATGTAATCTGTAGTTAATGTAATTTTCTTACCAGTGCCTATATTTGTGAGTTATAACCTCCCTTCTGATCCTCACCTGTGTCATGTGACCAGCAGTCAGACTCTCTGACTGACACAGCATCTTATGTGTGGACAGGAAGCTGTTTCTCTGTGTATTTCTATGGGAGCCTCAGTCTCATAGGAATGAATAGAGAAGTAACTGACTTCCTGTCCTGTGTCAGTTGGAGATCAGAAAGTTGGTCACATGACATCACATGACAGGTCAGAGAATAAACACTTTGCCGGGAGTTCTACTTTAACGCTCTTGTACACATATTTCCAGACAAGTCCTTGCTCTTTTAGAGGTCATCAAATAAATGGGATAATGCCTTGTACACGTGTCTTCTTTGTCCAGTCTGTCAGATAAACTGAACAAAGCCTTCCACAAACATTTCCACACCAGTTTCCTTGTTTAATTTCATCAGACAAAAATATACAAGGTCTCAAATAAACAATTAAGACAAATAGACATAGGTCAGAATAATTTTATCAGGCCCAATGGATTCCAAATGATCAGAGACGTATTCATATTTGCACTTCAGCATCAGTATTTTTTTCTTCTAGAGGCTCATTTGCATATATTAAAACATCATTTTTCTCAGCAATGCGGACACATGAACATGGGACCAACACAGATGCCTTCAGCTGCCAAGTGCACTTGTAACAGGTCAGCCAGTGTCATAGGCAAAAATCTGCCCTGCCCTAAGGAGAAAATCCACACCAACCAAACAGTTGCACGTTTACCCGATGCTATCCATATTATGCACCAAAAGGACCAAAACAAAATAGAGAACCCATTTAAATATTCTATCTAATGTCAATTTGGAAATTTAAAGGCTATGAACACTTTTGGGGGCAATTTTTTTATCGCTTTCTACTCATTTTGGGCTAAAAATCATTTTTGCAATAGGTTTTTATTAAAAATGCTCAGCAGTTTTTGAGATTCAGGGGTTAAATAACTTTCTGTTTAGTCCTGTCAGATCAGGGCTCATGTAGAGCTCTTATCTCTGATCTCCTGACCTTATAAACACTTAATATAGCTAAATTCTTAGCAAACTTCCAAATACAAAAATAATTTTTAGCCCAAAATGAGTAGAATGCTAATTTTTTAAAAATTCCCCCGGAGGTGTTCATAGTCCTTAAAGAATAGAGAATGAAAGAAAAAAATGGCCGATTCACACATTAGGTGTATTCTGTCCAAACCCCACGATGTATGGGGCATCTTGACTCTTCGCTGATGGCAGATTTTGGAGCAGATAAGAAATATGCATGTTGGACTTCAAGTCCTTGATTCAATTGTTCTCGGGGTGATAAGCCACTACCAGGGTAGTCCTCTTAGTCTTTAGCACACAAGCTTACTTTGCCCAGCCAAGCAGGCATGTGTAAGAGGGGATCTGGCAGGATAGCTGTCGGCTGAACAAGCTTTCATCTGACCGCTATCTTATGGGTATGGAGCCTTGGGCCATTATACCACCCCGTTACATAAATTGCTAAAACGTGGTGGTTTTAGGCAGTGTAAGCATTTGACCCAGACACTGTACCGCTGTTGTCCATAGGCTGTGTCTGGCATTGCAGCTGTGCTTTACTCTTATGAATGCAGTTGAGCTGCAACAATTTTATTTTGTTGAGTTTGAATAGAAATTAGTAAAATTATTTTGGCTAAAGTGCGAAAGAAATTGGTTAGAAAACAGCTGTAAAGGGGTTCTGTACTAATGTAAAATGTATGTTACACTATATCAGAACCTCGGGTACTACACTTTCTAATACAATATATAGTGTCAAGTTCTTGCCTCCTTGTGCAGTGTCCGGGGTTGTGAATTTTGAAAATGTTTAATATTTTACTTTTGTCCATCAGGAGAACAGTTTACGTCAGTCACAAAGAACCTTACGAGTGTGTACGACTCGAGATAGAGGTCAGAGTATCCTTAGCAACTAAAAGCAATATTTCAGCTAGTTACGCTTTGTAAATTAATGACGTTCTGGGATCAAAGCTACAAAATTGGCAGGGGACATCATTAAGTAGTGTGTGGATACTTGAGAGAATTAAATAATAATGTACAGGAGCACTGAATGAAGCCATTCACCCACAAATATCGATGATTATCTTCCTGATGACCCCAGAACTAAGGATCCGAAATCAAACTGAAACTGCTACATATCTTGCATGAGAGGGAAGAAAGTGAAAGCTGATAGAAAGACACAGAGGGTCATTTGTCAAAGACCAGTCTAAGATATTCCCTGCACCACCAGAGAATATGCTTAATTTATGATGGGGTGCAGGCTTTGACATAAATTAGGCTCATCTTCCTGTAGTCTCTGCCCCCAAGATTGAAATCTGCTCCACCTCATAGCTGGAGCAGATTTCAGTCATCATTTACACAGTAAACTGGTCTAAATGGTAGTGAATATGCCAGGAACAATTGCCCCGCCCATACAACACCCCACCCCTGTCACGACCCCCTTTTAGAAAGCGGCGAGTGGCGTAGAAGCACCACTTGAATCTAAATTTAGGCACAGTGTTGTTCAAAAGGTAGTAAACTACTACTGCTTATGGCAAAGGGCGTCATTGTGCATGACCCCCATTGACTAGGGCTAGCCACTCAAGAATGACTGAAAAATTGTGCTTATAAACATCCACCCTCTGGGGTTATAGCTTTCTTTTTTGAACCGGAGCTCCACATCCAACAGGTTATCGCTGTTCCTGCCCAACCTTAACTTTAATAATTGGTAATAATGTAATTCATGAGAGTTGAGATCGAGTAGTTTTTTTTTTTTTGCCTTCCTCTTGCAGGATAACAATAATCAACTTGCAGGATAACAGGCTGAACTGAATAGATGGATGTCTTTTTTCAGCCATACAAACTATGTTACTATTAGGGATGAGCGAAGCAATAACTTACAGTATTAGAACAATGTTTATGCAAATCGACATAGGATGTTTCAGCCAAAGTCGATTTGCTGATTCTTAGTTACTATATTATAAATCATTATTATACTGTCATAGAACCAGCATTCAGGATGGGAAATACCTCTGACACACAGAGCATATTTTTTCACTAAATACGCTTCTGTGAAATTGGCCTTTTAAGGCTATGGACATCTTTGGGGCAATTTTTATGATTGCATTTTACTGATTTTGGTGTAAAAAAAATTCAATTGGTCTTTATTGAAAATGTTCAGCCGATTCTGAGTTACAGGGGTTACAAATTAGTCTATTTGCAAGCTGTAACTCATTTTGATAACAATTGAGCTATTAGTGTTTTTTAGTTCAGGAAGATCACGGCCTTAGTATAATTGTATGGAGGTTTCCCTGGATGGTGGGAATACTAAGGCCACTGTGATGGAGGTCTTGATTAGATCGAAACGTTGGCCAGTATTTATTTACATACTCATCCTCTGGATGAATGCTATAAAATAATTTACTAAATAAAAAACAACTTTTGATAAATCAACAACAGCTAGAATGCCGTGGTCTATCTTCTATCATATGACCTCACCAATACCACTGAGCAGCATCTGCATCAAAGGGGTGTGTCGTTCAACCTCTCTGCACCAGTGGTAAGAGTTACATGAGCCTTCAGATGATGGGATTCAAAGAAAACAGAAAGTGACTGCTTGCAGACTGATTTTTAACCCCTGTGTCTCAGAAACAGCTGAACATTTTTAATAAACTCCAATAGATTTTTTTTAGCCCAAAATGAGTAAAATAGAATCATAAATAAAAAGTGCTCTGAAGGTGTCCATAGCCGTTAAGTGTGCAAAAATATGCAGTGCACCGGGAATGTAGCACTCCCTGTGTGGGCTCTGTACTCACTGCTTCCTGGTCTTCCTCGGCCTCTCACTGTGCTGTGTTCTATACACAGCGTGAGGATATCTGTGCAATGTGTGGTGTTGGGGCACAGTACAGCTTGGAAGGAAGAGCACTGGGTGGGTCTCAGGAGTAGCGTCCGGAGCAGATATAAGTAGATTCCCCCCCCCCCTCTAATTAGTCCCCCATCTTCATATGGGAGACTTATTAACATGGGGAGCTTATCTGAGGTCTGTTTCACATGGGGGCGACATATTTACATGGAGGTCTGAATTGGGGGACTTATTAACACGGAAGTCTGATTGGGGGCTTCTAAACATTGGGCATTCGATCTAAGGATTGATTGGAGGTCTGATCTGAGGTCTGGATAGGGGTTTTATTAAAATTGAAGGTCTGAATATTTGCCTTATTAACATTGGGGGTCTAATCTTAGGTCTGATTAGGGGTCTTAATAACATTGGGGTCTGTTTGGGGCTGTGAGCTGAGGATTGATTAACATTGGGCATCTGAGCTGAGCTGAAAAATATTTTTTTTCTTATTTTCCTCCTCTAAAACCTTAGTGCATCTTATAGGGCAAAAAATACAGTACATTTGGAAATGATGGTTTTGAAAACGAGTTTACGCAAATAGTGTTGTATTTTTTATTATTGTAGTATTTAATAATGACCGCTGCTGTTGATATGCCCTTTTAGGACATCATAAAGGTCCATAGAAATAATGGAGACCCACTATGGTGGACTTATGTAATGTATGAATCTAAACAGCTACCATGTAATAGTGCACTTACCTGCAGTTGCTGCTGGGGAAATGTCTGGGTGGCAATGGCTTTCCATGGTGTCAGTAGCATATGCTGAGGTATGTTCATATAATATAGGTGTACTGATCCATCTCGGTGCCCGTACTGTGTTAGGTAACCTGTTTCTCCACATAACACACATAGAGACTACACTAAAGGGTGCTGGGCCATTCCATCCCATGTCTAAATATGTGACCTAAATAGTCCGGAAAGCATTCTAGATGTTATCATCCTTTCAGTTATGTCCACACGTGGCTGAAATGCTGCAAACTTCCTGCATCTGACTTCCATTCGGAAAAGTGGATGAGACTTCAACCAATCTCATGCACATGATGCATAAAACAGAAGCAGAAGTAGAAATGTGCTGAGGATTTGCAATGCAAATGTAGTGTAGCTCACACAGATTTTGTCACGGATGTCCAGCAAACTATGTGCTGTGTGGATGTACCCACAACACTACAACTACGGAGGACTCTCAATTTGTACATTTTCTACAAGAGCGTGAATATTGTTTGGGCAATAGTTTTTAATAGTACATAATGGTCACCATAAGTGTCAGCTTATAAACTTTACCAGCCCCTCACAAAAATGATTGACAAGTGGCAGTCACTGAAGTGACCATGAACTAGAAGCACAGGCACTGCCCCCGAAGCCCTTCCTCGCTCTAATGACAGAAGCTGGACTCATTAGGAGTTTTCAATAACTAATTAGCAGGATTAGCCCTAATGGTTTTTATAGTGGACGTGAAGCGGCTATGCAGTAGGGCACAAAACCGTGCAAGACATGTCTAAAATACACAGTTTATATCCCAAAATATCGACCACATGTAACTAGGAAGTAAAATAAAATGTGAGAGGTGAATGTGCTCATGGTGGTAAATGGTAGTACACGTGTATAAAAATAAATTAGGATTTTAATGGTCTGTAGATAAGTCAAATTAACAAAGAGCAGAGTGCAGGTAATTAAGAGATGAGTAATATGCAGGTGTCAGGAAGTTTTTCCTTACACTACAATGTGGACTCACAGTAGGACCGCCATTGAGTACATGAGTGCCCTACTCTACCTTTGTATTCCTTCAATTTCATACAGAGTGATACCGAGTTTTCTAAGTAATTTCTATAAATCCAACAGAAAATTGTAGCATGTTCCTTTCAGATTCTGTATGTATGGAGGTATACTCTCCTTAAAGTGAACCTGCCGCATTGAACATGATGTTTGAGCTGCTGGCAGGTTATAGAGCAGGAGGAGATGAGCAGATTGATATATAGACTCATGGGGAAATTCAGTAAAACTTGTAATTTATACATTTAAATTCTTGCTCATTCTGGGCTTTGCAGTCAAGGAGGTGGTACTATCAGTGATTGACAGCTATCTCTGTATACACATTCATAGAGGGAAGGCTGTCAGTCACTGATTGATGTAAAGGAGGTGGTCCTATCAGTGATTGACAGCTGTCTCTGTACACACAGTCATAGAGGGAAGGCTGTCAGTCACTGATTGGTGTAAAGGAGGCGGTCCTATCAGTGATTGACAGCCATCTCTGTATACACAGTCATAGAGGGAAGTCCAGTGATTGACAGCTATCTCTGTATACACATTCATAGAGGGAAGGCTGTCAGTCACTGATTGATGTAAAGGAGACGGTCCTATCAGTGATTGACAGCTATCTCTGTATACAAAGTCATAGAGGGAAGTCCAGTGATTGACAGCTATCTCTGTATACACAGTCATAGAGGGAAGTCCAGTGATTGACAGCTATCTCTGTATACACATTCATAGAGGGAAGGCTGTCAATCGCAGATAGGACTTCCTTCTTGACTTCAAAGTCCAGAGTGAGCAGGAATGTAAAGGCTATGTACACCTTTCGACTTTGAGGCAATTTTTTAAATTAATGCATTGTACTTATTTTGAGCTAAAAATAATTTTTTCCAAAATATTTAACCCTTGTCTCTGAAAACCCTTGAGATTCTCTAGTAGCAGGCTCTAAATTTTCACTCTGTTCCCTGAAGCAGCTCATCTCTGATCACTGACCTCCTAAACACTCATTATAGCTCAATTTTTATCTTACTGATAGTAGTGTGACTTAAATAAGTGTTTATAACCTTTTAGTAATTTATTATGGTAAAGTATGATTCACACAGCTAGGCAGTTAAAGGGTTTTCCAAGATTTTCTTACTGCCCCCCGCCGATCAGCTGTTTGATAAGGCACTGGCGCTCCTGGAGTGCTCTGCCTTTTCTAAGCTGAGTGACGACATGTTCATGTGTCACGTGGCCGAGGAGGAGCTCAGCCCCATTCAAGTAAATGGGGCAGAGTGCGACACCAATCACATCCGCTATACAATTTATGAAGCTTTGCATGGTAAGCTGCGAGAAGGCTGTTGCTGCCTTTTCAAAACAGCTGATTGGCGGGGGTCCCGGGTGTCGGACCCCCACCAATCAGTAAAGAAATCCCGGAAAACCATTTTAACCTTTTGTGATAGAACGACTCAATATTTTTAATAAATACCAATTGAAAAAAGTATTTTTAGCCCTAAATGAGTAAAATGCAATCATAAAAAAATGGCCACGAAAATGTAAATAACCTTTAAATGTATAAATTACAAGTTTTACTGAATCTTTTCCCATAATTTGTATATCAATCTGCTCAGCTCCTCCTGCTCTGTAGTATGCTATACAGCTTAGGGTACTTTCACACTTGCGGCAGGACGGATCGCAGGCTATTCAGCCTGCCGGATCAGTCCTGCCGCAGGTGCCCGTGCACTGCCGTGCTGCCGCTCCGTCCCCACTGTCTATTATCTATGGGGTCTATAATGGGGCGGGGGGCAGAGCTACGGCACAGCACGGCAGTGCGCGGCCAGAGATCGCCAGACTAAAAGTCCTGCATGTCCGACTTTTCAGTCCGGCGATCTTTGCCGTGCTGCGCCGTAGCTTCGCCCCCCGCCCCATTATAGGCAATGGGGACAGAGCGGCAGCACGGCAGTGCACTGCCACTGCGGCAGGACGGATCCGGCAGGCTGAATAGCCTGCCGGATCCGTCCTGCCGCAATTGTGAAAGTATCCTTACATTGTATTTTCATGGTGACAGGTTCTCTGAATGATGGTTTTCCACGGCATACAGTAGCCCAAAGTGAATGAGATTACAAAAAGGCCGTTGCTGCCTTCTCAAAATAGCTCATCGGCAGGGGTCCTGGGTGACAGACCCCACGATCAGTAAAGAAATCGTCACCGGGTTCAGGTAGTGAAGGACCTCTGTTATGGATTCCGTTATAACGGAATATAATTGAACTCGATGGCGGAATGCAAAATAGAGTCCTTTAAGAGGGATTCTGTTTTGATCTGTCATAATAGAAGTCTATGGCCAAGCATAATGGATCTGTGTGGTTTCCGTTATGCAGTACTGAGAACAGACGGATCTGTTGACGGATCTGCTTGGCCATAGACTTCTATTATGATCAAAACAAAATCCCTCTTAAAGGGCCTCTATTTTGCATTTCGTCATTGAATTCAATTATATTCCGTTGTAATGGAATCCATAACAGAATTCCTTAACTACCTGAACCTGGCGAGGTTCGGGTTCGCTCATCCCTAATCACCACCAGTCACCAGCAGATGTTATTGTGGGACAACCCCTTTAATGACGACATTCAGAATGTAATTAGGAGAAATTTTGGAGAATATTTAAGTACGTAAGAGAACCTGACAATAATTCAGAAGGAAAATAATTTATTTACATTAAATAATTTAGTCATTAAAATCACTTTGTCACCTCCTGTTCAAAGACCAACCACAAGAAAATATAAAAAATCATCATTCATTATTAGCATTATACATACCTTTATGAAATGTGTACACTATGCCAACATCTGCATTCTGGATGTTTTCTATTCTACCTTCTTTAGGCAGGGCGAATAGTCAGACACCACGCCAAAATACTTACAGCGGCCACATGGTGTCTGCCTCCTATTGTCTTCAGTGGGAGACAGCACTGTAATTCATTGCCCAGTGGTTAAAAGCCACGACAAGAAGGAAAGTGTCCCTTCTGGGTGTCCGCACATGGTTTAGTGCTCAAAAGTGACCGAAACTTTGTGAATGGGCCCTCAAGGGTAGTTGCTTACCTGTGATATGAGATTACCCTTGAACTAAACTTAAACATTACAAGGCACTTAGTTTGGACCTATAGTGCATGATGGAAATCTGAGGTTATCACCGCCAATGTAAGCTGTTACTTTTATAGACTCTAAATGAAAAACTTCACACAGGTATCTATGCAGATCTGTGTGTCTCCATGGTTACAGACTACAAACAAACACAGCGTAGTCTGATTCTTTAGTCAAACTACATTTCATCTGCCTGAACGCCTTGCTAACATACCAAATGTAGAGATGAAAGAGGACCGCAGGTCAGACTACACACAGGGTTAAGATTATTTACAAAGTTGCTTCACAATTTATTCTAGCCAACCTTATCGGGAGCATATGTTTGCTAATTACTATGTGATATAAAGGAGTTGTCCCACAACCACTCTTTTTACTTGTATAGCTCATAAATCAGACAGTTTATAAACGTTTGGTGGGTGTTTGATCTCTGGGACCACCACCAGTGGTGAGAAAGAAGGGCCCCAAATTCACGTTCATGGCCAGAGAGGAAGATCCTATTCACTTATAAGGAGAGCAACAGAGTTTGCTCATCCCTCCCTTCAGCCAAAACAGAGACATGTGGCCCCCCATTCTAGGAAATGATGGTGATCACAGAGTGCAGAACCCACCTACCTTGCTTTTATAACCTGTCTGACTGATGTAACAGTTGGGTGTTCTTGTGGAATGACCCCTTTAAATTAAATATACAACGAACTGAGAGAAAAGTGCATGAAAAATAAGTGTGAAATTTTGATAATGATGTAAAGCAACTTGTCTAAGTGCATGGAGAACGCTGGTGCAGATTTACTATTGCAAATGGGCCAGAATTATGATGCACATGTCTACTATTAAAGGTTTTAAGACTCTTTCTGCTATGCCCAGCAAGGGGACATTGATTACTGGAAAGTGGGTGAGGCTTAAGATGCAACACCATGCACCAAAATTGTGTCAGGATGTTGGTGCAATTTTGCCACAAAGTGAGACAACTAATAAATAGCATAAACTTAGAATAGAAAATCTTAAGGTGTGCCAAATTTGTCATCCAGCGTCAGCCATTGTGATAAATCTGGTTCTTCGCAAACTGTCTAGTCTAAGTTTGCACTAAATCTTAGCCAGTATTAGTAAATCAAGTTTCACTTTACTGTTCTATAGCCCTCCATGTTTAGGCTGTATTTACATGACCGTATCCTTTTGGGGTCCCTAAACCCCCGATACCATCCATGCACATCCTGCATCACAGGCCCCTTTGTCAAAATTCATATTCTTGACCGCAAAACAGACAAGAATAGGACATGTGTTAAAATTTGTGTCACGACCAAGCGGATGTGGACAGCACAGAGATAACATCTTTGCTGCCCCATAGAAATGAAGGGAACCGCTAAAAATCTGGATTGGACGAGGACTTAAAATACAGTCGTGTAAATGAGGCCTTTCAGTGAGAATATTCTTTGCTTCTCAGCCACAGTCATTACGTTGGTTAAAGGGAATCTTGTCACCCCCATACCTGCATATTATACCAAATGAATTATTACATGCTTGCTGCTCTCCAGGGTAAAACACTTTCTCCCATCCTGATTCGTGCCTGCATTCCAGAGAAATTATTTTTCTGATATCTAAATTATCTGCTCTGTGCAACAAAGGCATCACTGTTGCACCGAGAGCCATACTGCTTATCGTTGGCCACCCCACCAAGCTTTGAGTGACAGGGCCAGGCAGTGGCAACAGATACTTTTCTGACCCTGTGCGTTTGTCTCAGGGTTCGGCATATGCAGGCCTATGTGTGCCTAGAGTAGTGGTGAGAGAATCAAACTTTGGATCATACCTGCAAAGTCAATTCGTTCTAACACTTCATTTTAATGCTTTACAGAGACCCGTCTCCGTACAACATTAGGGATCATGCACACGACCGTATGTATTTTGTGGTCTGCAAAAACTAATCCGCAAAAAATACTGATGACGTCCGTGTGCATTCTGTATTTTGCAGAACAGAACAGCTGGCCCCTAGTAAAATAGTCCTATCCTCGTCCTAATAGACCAGTACTCTCCTTGTCCGTAATGCGGACAAAAACAGGACATGTTCTATTTTTCTGCAGAACAGAAATACAGACATACGGAAACAGAATGCGCACGGAGTAACTTCCATTTTTTTTGCGGACCCATTGAAATGAATGGTTCCGCAAACAGTCCGCAAAAAAAATGGAACGGAGCGAAAATCTGTGTGCATGAGCCCTTGAATTTTGCCTCAACTGAGGCAATACATTTTGCTTCACCAGAAGTCACACGAGACTTCAGTGAGTGAATTTGGTATTCATTTCTACATCTTTGAAAACATTTCAAATTCGTAATCCGAAGTCAAGTTTGGTACCAAGGTACCAGCCATTACCAAACCTGACTTCAGATTATAAATTTGAAACGTAAAAGATGTAGAACTGAATACTAAATTCATTCACTGAAGTCTCATGCATAGTGTTGAGCGAACAAGTTTTTTCAAGTTCGGCGTACAAGGTTTGGGTTATCTAAGAATTCCGTTATGAATTCCGCTACCACGGACCATAAGTTATAGTCCATAGTGGCGGAATCCATAACGGAATTCTTAGATAACCTGAACCTCTACGCCAAATTCGAAAACACAAGTTTGCTCATCCCTACTCGCACAACTTCGGGTGAAACGAATTTTGATGCTGTATGGAGACAGGTTCTAACGCTTCGTTTTATTGCTTTACGGAGACCTATCGGCTCAATTCACTCAACACTAGCCTAGAGAATACTGGGCCACAGGAGATTACATCACTGCTTCCTGGCCCTGTCACTCAAAACTGGGGGGTGGCCAACAATAAGGTGCATGGCTCTCTTGGCAATGGTGACAACCTTGTTGCAGCGAGCAGTTAATTTACATATAAGAGTTTTTTTCCTGGAATGCAGTGCGCCAATCAGGATGGGAGAAAGAGCTTTTTACTGAGGAGACCAGAGCACATCTAGCAGTTGATTTGGGTTGATATGCAGGTATGTGGTGACAGCTTCCCTTTATGTTTTGTAACATAGCATGAGGATAACCTTTTTGCTATAGTGGAAAAAAGAATGATGGACTATATTTTTTTCTCTTAGTTCTCCTTTCTTGGTGCTTTTCAGAGTCAGTGTCACTCCTCAGATCAGTCTCTCTGTAGGTGGCAGCTTGAGGACATTCCACATTTCTACTCTGGCTCCTTCCTTTTCTTGCCGGCTCGGACTATAGGTCCCTTGTGTGGCTCTCTTTTTCCTCATCGCCACCATAACAATCGTGATGACAAGCAGTAGGATGAAAAGCATTCCTGTTCCTATAGCTGATCCAACCAGAGTGGAGGTATCGGCTTTTCGCAGTAAACGTGGCTTCTGCATAGAACATAGAAGGATGAATGCAAATACCAAATCCAGCAAGTTTATAGAACGTACAGACGTGTGGGGCTTAAAAATGACTTCTCTCCCCATTTATTTATAGATGTAGCTGCGCTAAACTTGACGTTAAACATGTTAAGTAAACAACGGCAAGAAAATGTTAATTGACTTTTTCCATGGTTTTAATAGCTTTTGTCACGAGATAACACTGTGACGTGTTATCAGAGTCAATTTTAGCTCGGCTACATCTGTACCGTATTTCTCTGTCTTTCAGAACATTAAAGTGATGGTTGGTTTAGGCTACTTTAACATCTGCGTTTTCCTTTCTGGACATGAGATCCGTCATAGGATCTCAAAACCGGAGGAAAACGCTTCCGTTTTGTCCCCATTCATTGTCAACAGGGACAAAACTGAGCCAAACGGAACAGAGTGCACCAGAATGTATTTAGTTTCGTTTAGTTGGGTTCCCATGGCGCACACAAAAGTACTGCAAGCAGCGTTTTTGAGTCCGTCATGGGAAGCAGAGCGAGACGGATCCGACATAAAACACAATGTAAGTCAATGGAGCCGGATCCTGTTTTCTTGGACACAAAAGAAAACTGATCCGGTGCCCATTGACTTACAATGGTTTTATTGCCGGATCCGTCTTGGTCATTTTAGAGATAATACAACCAGATCCATTCAAAACGGATGCAGGCGGTTGTATTAAATACCGGATGCGTTTTTGCTGATCCCCTGACGGATCCAGCAAAAACGCAGATGTGAAAGTAGCCTTAGAAACCCTTCATCCTGAGTCGGTGGAACAACAATGGACACAGATTATCAGGATTTTTTTTCCCCATTTTATTATGTATAGAGTTCATTCATTTGCTGTTGCATTTGGCGGCTTATTTACATAGGATAGGGCACCTGGGCAATGCCGTTTTCTTACAGTACAAAATATACAAACCAGTTATCATACAGTTTATACATAGGCATTTACAGAACATAAAACCAGTGTTCATACAGCTGCGTTCTCTGATAAATGGACATTTTAAACTTCTTGGATATAGTTCATTGTCTACTGCAGGGCTCACCAGTCTCCGGCACTCCAGCTCTAGTGAAACTACAACTCCCAGCATTCACTTCTGTGGGAGTTCTGAGAACAGCTAAAGCAAGGGTGCATTTTGGGAGTTGTAGTTTGAAACAGCTGGAGGTTGCTGACCCCTGGTCTACTATCACAATGTAAGGCTTCATGTACTTGGTTATTCTGTGTACACGGAGCCCACTACAGGTCCATAGTATAACTTTTATCGCCCACAAGTTTATTTTCTGACAGGCGATAATGTATTCTGTCTGGGGGAAAAAAAATTCAGTATGCCTTTGTGTCGTCAGAGGCACATGGCGGTACAATTTGGGGTTCTGTATTTGACATCCATTGAATCCTGCATACGCCCATGTTCTTTAGGCCTAATGATCATGTGGGCTGTTCACAGGTATCTAAAGTGGACAGTAAGTAGAACACAGCATGACATTGCTTCTAAGTCATCTCATATGACAGATCTTAGCTAATGCCCCTAGCCATGAGGTTCTGCCTTCAGCAAATATACGTTGGGCAGCTTTAAATCGGTTTAGCTAATAAAAACTATGACCACAAGGCTGACTACAGGTTCCACCATTTGTGGAAGAATGGTCCAGATTTACTGATGTGTCTGCACCATACATCTGTCTAAAAAAGTGGTGCGATTTCACACATCCAGGGTTTCTACCCGTTTTTTCCCCGACATGTTTGACAAGGGGTAGAGCTTTGTAGGAAAGGGGTGGGGCCTGAGGAGCACCATTTTGCGCCAAAATTGCACCACAGTTCTGGCGTAAAAATCTGTCTCAAAGTAAGCCAAGCAATAGATGGTATAGAGTCAATGCAAAGTGTCCATCCCTGCACCAGATTTATCATCCAGCCTGAGCCCCTGTGATAAATCTGGTGTAGGTCTAAGCGTACGCCCCCTATGGGATTAGTAAATCTGGGCCTATATGAGTGCTCTATAATGGAGGGTGGTTCATGAAACTAGAGTCTATTCTGCTTTAAATCCTGAAAATGTCATTATTAGGGTGGGTTCACACTAGCGTTAGGGATTCCATTATTGCTTTCCGTTATAACATGGTTATAACGGAAAATAACAGAATGCCCAGACAGAATGCAAAACGGAAGCCTTTAAAAGGCCTTCCGTTTGCTTTCTGTCATAATACAAGTCTATGGGAAAGCATAACGGATCCGTCTGGGTCCCGTTATGCAAGACGGAAAACAGGACTGTCGACTGGACTTTGTTTTCAGTCTTGCATAACGGGAACCAGACGGATCCGTTATGCTTTCCCATAAACTTGTATTATGACAGAAAGCAAACGGAATGCCTTTTAAAGGCTTCCATTTCGCATTCCGTCATAATAGAAGTCTATGGGCAAAAGAACGGATCTGTCCTTCAGTTTTATGGATTCCGTTATAACCATGTTATAACGGAAAGCCATAACGGAAACCATAACGCTAGTGTAAACCCACCCTTAGCGGCATAAATAAAATGCAGTGTAATGTGTCCATATTTAAGCAGTCTTATAAAAAGAACCATAAATAGAAGTTTTTTTTCCCGAGAAACATCACCTTTCTTCAATCACTTACTGGGAATTTCCGACGAGAAATATTCGACATTTTTCAACCAGCACCTGGATCTGAATACCTTTGTAACTACATGTAATTTAAAAATTTAGCATAGCCACTGAGCTATTCAATAAAATCTGTCTGTATAGAGCCACCTGATGTTTATTATTGTTTTTTATCTCTTAGTATCATTCATGAAATGGTCACACATGATCAGTTCCTTCTTTCAATATTATGTTAGAAGCTGTGACAGTTACAGGGAGAGAGCTGCAGCAGAATGGACACACCCCTGAGCTGTCATAAGGAGATATCTGCAGCAGAAAGGAGAGGCCACCCCACCCTCCCCGAGCTGCCACCTTGAAATAAGTCTAGTGGAGTAATGAATGGTGAGATCTCTGGATCCATGGGAGGTACAGGGTCAGTTCTAGTTTGTTTTTTTAAAAGAATGTCATGTAATATGTTATCATTTTTTTTTTTTACATTAACTGTGGGATAACCCCTTTGAATAGGATTGTGCTGCCGTGCTAAATACAGTCAGTAAAGAAGGATGGTGATGTTTTTTGGGGAGACATTCGGAAGCCAATCATAAGTAATATATTTATGATTGCTTCATAGATAAAACAAAATGTTTAAATTATTTAAAACCTAGAGCATTCTAAAATTTCTGATTTCTTTGTGAATGAGACAAATAGTTGACTTCTTATTCTCCCAAACTAGAGACTAGATTATATTTGTGTTGTAGGAACTTTACATTTAGCCAAAAATCCATCTTGGCTAATTTCCTTTGTCATGTCCCAAGGCTGGTTTAAAGTTGGACTTCCAAAGGTGGTGCTAGCAAGATGGGTTTTTTTTCTCTATGAGATACTTCTTTGCCTGTTATTTTCCCATGGAGAACTTCTCATAAGTCTCCATACAGGGCTGGACCTTTTAAGGAGATTCAGCACCCTGCCTAAGTGATATAATAAGGCAGTAGATCATAATGGAATTGTCATAACCTTCATTGCAGACAGATATTGCTCTGT
Source organism: Bufotes viridis (assembly GCA_033119425.1). Taxonomy (NCBI): domain Eukaryota; kingdom Metazoa; phylum Chordata; class Amphibia; order Anura; family Bufonidae; genus Bufotes; species Bufotes viridis. Next base: position 130,079,978 of record CM065597.1, on the reverse strand, counting down.
TGTGCCGTGGGCAGGAGAAATGAGGATGTGCATGGTTTGGTTATTCTACAGCAAAACTATGCAGTCCCAAGGCACAAGTAGGTTATAATTGTCTTTCAAAATACGAGAAGTATACCCTAAAGAGTCCATGTAATGTATAAAAAAATCAAAATCAAAAGGCACATCCAAAACATCGCCCTCTGGATGGTTGAAGTATTACAGATGTCTCACCTATTGAAGAACAGGGCTCTGGATATTTACCATGTCTGTACACAATATAGTCACAGGTTTCTCTTAGCTTCTATATATTGTGGCTTTATGGCATCTACCTATACATTAGGCAGAATTGTTTCTCTGGAGTATGTCCTTATGTTCTTTGTCTCGATGGTTAAATGGCCAGTAGTAAGACTAGCTGCCAAATATAAAGCGCAACCAAAAATATCTCCAGTGTTGGGACTGTTTATATGACGTATTGTCCACTTTACAGAATTACCCACATTCAGATCGGGCAGATGTCCATTGTCCCGCTTTATATCAATCGCTCTTCAGGGGGCACTTTCAGAACACTATCCATTTCTAGCCGGGCTCCGGCCACCTCCTGTTGGCTTGGACTGTATGTGCCTTCCGATTGTCTCCTCTTCCTTGCTGTCAGCACCATGAAAATGCCCACAATAATAAATAGAAGCAAAACCCCACAAGACACAGGGACTGCAACTCCGAGGAGAGGGAAGGGGAAAGCCAAGGCTGCACTGCTTTTCTGCAAGAAATGAACAGCATGTTATATCACAGGAGCCCTACCTGAAAGGTACAGGATATGTTGCATACTTAAATGGTCATAACAAGTAAAAACATCATATAATATAGAAAGTTATAGAACATAACCCCTCAATGTGTTGGTACAATCATCTGCTGAACTTAGTTGAATGCCCTTTGTGGGATATCCCCTTTAACAGATCTACCACCTGTCCACAGAATAGGTGATAAATACATACTGGATTGATGAGGGTCTAATCAAGTCCCCTCTCTGAATTGAGCAGTGGTGCACATGTCCGTCCCCGCCAGGGGTCCCACCGGTTGGCCCAACAATTCAATATTTTTCACCTATCCCCTGGTGTCTCAACCCTACCCTGATACCACACAGCAGGTAAAATAAGGATCAGGCATGTTGCGTTTGTTTTTTTGCTGGATGTTTTTTTTTTTTGAATGGCATCATGTAACTGGAAAAAAAGACTTGTGGATTTAAGAAAAAAAAAAAGCAATTCTGGTGTTTTGGGGTTTTATTTTTTTAGCATTCACTGTGTTCTAAAAATGACACGACTGCCTGCAAACAGAGCGGATTACACTCATTTAGATTAGACAAATCACGTGTACACTTAGCTTTTTTTTTTCTTAAGAGTGAAAATTGACCTGCTGTAAGGATTTAGAAATCTGCAGCATGTCAATTGTTGTTGTGTTTTATTTTTTTTGTGTGTGGATTTCACCCTTTTCAGTGAAAGGGTGGGATCTGCTGCAAAACCGCATTAAACCCGCACAAAAAACACACCACAACTGTGATAGTGTGGATTTATGTGTTTTTTTTGTGCAGTTTTGGTGCAGATATCTTTCAGATTTTCTGCACACAAATCTGCACCATGTGGAGGCACCCTGATTGCATGGGACTAAAAGTTTTTAATATGTTTTCCTACATACTTTTTTAAAAATGAAAGCCTTTTGGAAAAAAATAAAAATAAAAAAATTGCATCATGATATTCGGATCACCTGTTTTTTTGCAGGGTGCGTTGTAGATTTTGTTGGTATAATTTTGGGGTACACCTGAGTGTAAAGGGAACAAAAAAGGAAATTTGACTTTTTAGATTTTTTTTCAGCATTCACTGTGCAGCATAAATACTTTTATATTTTAATACTTCGGACATGTGCAGACGTGGCAATGTGCTTTGAAAATGTATCCATACCCCTTTAATTTTTCACTTTACAACTTAAATGTATTTTAATGGGGTTTTATGTGAGAGACCAACACAAAAGTAGCAAGTATGTGTGAAATGAAAAGAAAATTATACATGGTTTTCAAAATTTTTAATAAACAATCATCTGGAAAATGTGGCGTGCTTTTATATTCAGCCTCCTGAGTCAATACTCTGTAGGACATTTCGCTGAAATTACAGCTGCAAGTCTTTTAGGGTGTGTATCTACCAGCTTTTCACATCTAGAGGCTGACATTTTGGCCCATTCTCCTTTGCAAAATAGCTGAAGCTCAATCAAACTGGATTAAGAGCGTCTGTGAACAGCAATTTCCAAGTCTTGTCACAGATTCTCGATGGCATTTAGGTCTGGACTTTGAGCCATTCTAACACATGAATATGCTTTGATCTAAACCATTCCATTGTAGCACTGGCTGTATGTTTAGGGTTGTTGTTCTGCTGGAAGGTGACCCCCAGTCTCAAGTCTTTTGCAACCTCTAACAGGTTTTCCCCAGAATTGCCCTGAATTTGGCACCATCCATCCTCCCATCAACTCTGACCAGCTTCTCTGTCCCTGTTGAAGAAAAGCATCCCCACAGCATGATGCTGCCACCACCACGTTTCACAGTGGGTTTGGTGTATCCAGGGTGATTTGTAGCGTTAGTTTTCCACCACACATAGCATACCAAAAAGTTCAACTTTTCAACTTGCTTTCAAATATGGCTTTCTTCTTTCAGCTCTTCTACAAAGGCCAGGTAAGCGGAGTACATGACTAATAGTTGTCCTGTGGAACCAGGGGCGGACTGGGATTGTAAAGTGGCCCTGGAAAAAAACTAAAAGTGGCCCCATTTTGACAGAAGACAAGGCCAGCAATACCATATTGCAGCACATTATACCACCCCAGCTGATCCAAATACCACAGTGCATCTCGATATACTGCCCCAGAAGCACAAAATCCCTAAAGACTGCCACTGGTTAGCCAAAAGGAGGGCTCAGGCAGGCCCATAGGCATCAGCTCACCGGGAAGTTTCCCTGTAGAGTTTATGGCCAATCCACCCCTGCTGTGGACAGATTCTCCCACCTGAGCTGTAGATCTATGCAGCTCATCCAGATTGACACTGTGCCTCCTGGCTGCTTTTCTAATTATTGCTCTCCTTGCCTGGGCTCTCTGTTTAGGTGGCCGGCCATGTCTTGATAGTTGTGCCATACTCCTTCCATTTTGAGATTAAGGTTTGAACGGTTCTCTATGAGATATTCAGAGTCTGGGATATTTTTTTTATAACCTAAATCTGCTTTACACTTCTCCACAACTTTGTCCCTGACCTGTCTCATGTGTTTCTTGGTTTTCATGATGCTGTTTGATCACTAATGTTCACTAACAAACCTCTTAGGCCCCTTTCACACATGCGAGTTTTCCGCACAGGTGCAATGCGTGACATGAACACATAGCAGCCGCACTGAATCCTGACCCATTCATTTCAATGGGTCTATGTACATGAGTGAAAAACGCAGCATGCTCTATATTCTCCTTTTTCACGCAGCCCTGGCCGCATAGAAGTGAATGGGGCTTCAGTGAAAAACGCTTTCTATCTGCAGGCAAGTGCGGATGCAATGCGTTTTTCACTGATGATTGCTGAGAGATGTTGTTTGTGAACTTTCAGTTTTTTATCACGCATGTGAAAAGCGCATTAAAAACGCATTGCAGCCGCGCAGAGAAAAACGGAACAACTGAATGCAATCGCAGACAAAACTGACTGAACTTGCTTGCAAAATGGTGCGAGTTTCACTGAACACATCCAGAGCCAATCCGCCATGCTTGTGTGAAAGAAGCCTTAGGCCTTCACAGAACAGCTGCTGTTATACTGAGAATATATTACACATAGGTGGACTATTTACTAATGATGCGACTTCCGAAGGCAATTAGCCACACTGGATTTTATTTAGGGGTATCAAAGTACGGCGGGCCTGAATACAAATGCACACCGCAGATTTTGAAAATAATGTATCATTTTCTTTTCCCTTCACACATACATGCTACTTTGTTTTGGTCTGTCACATAAAATCCCAATAAAATACATTTATGGGGGAGTTCACATCACTGTTATTTTTCTGTTCTTCTGATCCGTCAGAAAAACAAAAAATAAAAGCCCTGCATGCAGGATTATTTTTCAATCTAAAAAATGGATCTCAGATGTTAAAGGGGAATGTGTCAACAGTAAATGACCTATTTTAAAGGGAGTCTGTAACCTAATCTGAGGCTTTTAGACCTCTCAGATCAGGTTATAGACTTTTTTGCCCACATTACAATATTACCTTTATTTGTGCTGTTCCATGCCGAGATCTTCCAAAAAAGACTTTTATGCTAATGAGGTTCGGCAAGTGCCCAGGCCCCTTGGCAATGTGCCCAGAAAACCACACCTATTTCACCCCTCTGGCCCCCCTCCTTTCCTATTATTACCTCCTTCTCTCCCTCACAAATCTCGCGCCTGCTAGAGGAAAGACGATGCTGCTCCGACCCGCCCCTTCTTAGGCTTCAATGCAGTCCTCTGCTGTGGCTGGTTACTTCCGCCCGCTGGATTTCGAGCTATGGACCGACGCATGCGCAGTCAAACAGCAGTGCACAGGTGTGGGACAACATTAACACCTATAAATGTATGGGACAAAAACCTTTTAGAACCTAGTCCCTCAATAATATTACCAAAAACAAGGCAAAAAATACAATAATAATTCAAAAAATTCATCTTTATTCCAAATACATTATCATAATAAAAAACAAGGAAGATGGGACATTAAAAAGACAGGAAAATGTAATATCCATAAAGGGAGCAGTGATGTATCCAATGAACCACAGTAGGTGCTACTCAAAACAGAGGAGCATAAGGACTCACATATAGTAATGACATAAAGTGCAAAGTGCCTATTACAAGAAAAGCAAATTCACAAAAACAATATAAAGGCATAAAGTGCCAAGTAATACCTACAAATACATCAATAGCACTGCTCACCGAACCCGACGTACGTTTCGCGATGTTAGCTTCATCAGGGGAATGATGAAGCTAACATCGCGAAACGCACGTCGGGTTCGGTGAGCAGTGCTATTGATGTATTTGTAGGTATTACTTGGCACTTTATGCCTTTATATTGTTTTTGTGAATTTGCTTTTCTTGTAATAGGCACTTTGCACTTTATGTCATTACTATATGTGAGTCCTTATGCTCCTCTGTTTTGAGTAGCACCTACTGTGGTTCATTGGATACATCACTGCTCCCTTTATGGATATTACATTTTCCTGTCTTTTTAATGTCCCATCTTCCTTGTTTTTTATTATGATAATGTATTTGGAATAAAGATGAATTTTTTGAATTATTATTGTATTTTTTGCCTTGTTTTTGGTAATATATAGGTGTGGGACAAGTGTGGAGCAGCGCAGGCACGAGCTTTGTGAGGGAAAGGAGGAGGTAATAATAGGAAAGGAGGGCAGGCCAGAGGGGTGAAATAGGTGTGGTTTTCTGGGCACATCACCAAGGGGCCTGTGCACTTGCTGCAGTATTGCCGCCCCTGGGCACTTGCCGAACCTCATTAGCATAAGTATTCCCAAAAAGTCATTTTTGAAAGATCTCGGCGAGGGACAGCACGAATAAATGTAACATTGTAATGTGGCCACAGGAGTCTATAACCTGATCTGAGCGGTCTAAAAGTCTCAGATTAGGTGACATATTTTTAAATAATTTTTTATTTTTTTATTTGCACAGACGGATCCGCATCTATAATGCAAACGTTTGTATCCGTTCAGAACGGATCCGTTTGCATTAGTTAAAAGACGTTAAAAGAAGTCCAAAACGGATCAGTTTTGAATTACATTGAAAGTCAACCATATTGTGTCATTGAAAACGGATCCGTCCCCATTGACTTACATTGTAATTAAAAACGGATCCGTTAGGCTCCGCCTCTTTAGACAGACACCAAAATGCTGCATGCTGCGTTTTGGTGTCCGCCTCCAAAACAGAAAAGAAGCGGAACGGAGCCGAACTGATGCATTCTGAAGGGATCCTTATCCATTCAGAATGCATTGGGGCTTAACTGATCCATTTTGGACCGTTTGTGAGAGCCCTGAAACGGATCTCACAAACTGAATCCAAAACGCCAGTGTGAAAGTAGCCTTAGTCTGTACAGATCACTTTGCTGCAGTTATATATTATTCTAAACCTACTTGTAATGATATCACCTCTGTGAATAGATGAGGCAGGATCCGCCATTCACAATAGGTGATTGTCAAAGCTTATCTATTCTTCCCTTGTACAATGAACAGGTCACAGAGCAGCCTAGAAAACTCTTCCATAGAAGTCAGTGAGGTCTCCTCCAGACCATTGTGTCTATGGACCATGGGGCTGCCGTAAAGCAATTTTCTAAATGCCCTTAAGAGCAGCTCAGGCAAGATGGCCGCCCCGTAACCATGTTCAGGAAATAGAATAGAAAAGTTTGCAATCAGAAAATAAAATAAGATTAGAAAAAAAAGCATGTGTGTTGCTATTTGGTTTTAACTGGCAGATACAATTTTTGGTGACACATTTGCTTTAATGGCTCAAACGGATGCTAAATAATCATCTGATGCATAGGATCCGTTTTTTTCTTTATTTTTCTGATGGATCAGAAGAACGGAAACATAACGGTGATGTGAACTCTCCCTAAGTTTGTGGGTGTAACATGAAAAAAGGTGGATGAATACTTTTTCGTGGCACTGTATATGTAAAATTCAGAAAGCGGGTAATTTAAATTTTTAATACTTTTTTATTTTTAAAACTCGTCGTCCCCCTAGAGGACTTGAACATGCAATTGATTGCTTATACCACAGACCACAACAATTTATTTCTAGTCAATTAATAATACCCTGCTGCAGATTGAATGGCTGAGTGGTACTTGGCCACACCGCACCTACGGTTTTGGCCATACACAAGTGTGACATATAAAGTCATTCGCAGGTGGGTTGTGGGATTAAAGAGGTTTTCCTATCTCGGACAATGGGGGCATATCGCTAGGACCTGCATCTATATCGAGAATAGAGCAGGGTAAGTGGTGGCTGGAGGACTCCTGTTCCGGCCACCCCCAAGCGTTCTCCCCATAGAAGTGAATGGGAGCGAACCGCACATGCACATCCTCCGCTTCCATTCACTTTTATGAGCCAGATGGAAATATTTTCGGTGCACCTACACCGAGAATGGAGCCCTGAAAGTGGGGGAGGGCGCACTGCGCATGGGCAGCTGCCCTCCATTCATTTCTGTTCACCGAAAATAGCTGGCTCGGCTATTTCCATCAGGCCCATAGAAGGGAATGGGAGCGGTAACCACACATGCTCGGTGCGCTCCCAGTCGCTTCTATGGGGAGAGCGCTTGGTGGTGGCTGGACCCGAAGTCCTCCAGCCCCCTCTGTTCTTGATATAGGTGCAGGTCTCAGCAATGGTACCTGCACCTATCAGACAATGGGGCTATATCCTAGCGATATGCCCCTATTGTCTCAGATGGGAATACCCCATTAAGTACAGGTTTTGCTTGGGGGGTCCCAGAAGTTTTTAAACTTAGCTTTTGGTGTTAGAAAGCTAGCTAATGTACAAAACCACATGGAGCACAGCCCAAATCCTAAAATATTACAAAATCCATGATAATCAGAGACAAACACTATCATAGATTTGGAGAATACTTGAGGAGCACATTCATAGACATGCAGGTTATACACAAAGTGTGGACACCAAACAATCAGATACACATCAGGAGTCTTAAAGGGGTTATCTAGGACGTTAAAATTGTCGGCCTATCTTTAGTATAGGCAAATCAATAACCTATCTGGTGGGTGGCCAACTAGTGGCATCCTGCCAGTCAGCAAGTGCCACAGCCACATCATCGTTTAACTGGCACTTTTCATAGTAGGGACTGAACTGTAATACTAGGCACAGCTGCTACTTGAATGCCGTGGCCCACTTGAATGCCGTGGCACCATCAGCTAATTACTGGAAGAGCCGAGGGTCAAAACCCCCAGGAATAATACTGACTGCGAAGGGTCATCAATTTTAAGTCCCAGATTACCCCTTTAATTACAAGTAGAAATAATGTGGAATCAGTACAAGCATGCAATTTTACAACCCAGTGTGGCAAATACCGTCATAGTAACAGATGAGTTGAGGTTTCCTGGCAGAAGTATAGAGCGAGGGATTAGCAATTCCCAGTGTTAATGAAGGTGGCACAATTTCAGGTGACACAGAATAACATAATGTGATCACACAGACCATGCAAACAGATTGTTAACCAACATGCAGATTCCCAACAAAAGCAACAGCAATGAAGGAACTCTGGCTAGCACGTGATCCTGGCAGGTGGAGCTCACACGTCTGGAGTGAAGTCACAAGCATTGCTTTGGAAAGTTTAGTGACACAAGACAGGTCCATATATTCATCATCATCTGAGATCCATAGTCACCTACCTCACAGCGGACCCCGCTGTAGCTGGCATTGCAGAGACACTTGTAGTTGTTAACCGAGTCCTGGCATGTCCCGCCGTTGAGACACGGGTTGGGCTCACAGTCATTGATGTTGATTTCACATCTGCACAACCAGAAATATTACAGAGAAGATCATTAAGACAAATGCCTACGCATCTAGTGCAGGGATCAGCAACCTCAAGCACTCCAGCTGTTGTGAAACTACAACTCCCCACATGCACTTCACTTCTGTGGAAGTTCTGAGAACAGCCGAGCAAGTGTGCATGCTGGGAGCTGTAGTTTCAGGGGTTGCCGGAGGTTGCTGACCCCCTGATCTGGCATGAACTACAGTATCAAATATATAATATACATCAGGGTCTTATTGTCCATGCTTGGCAATACATGCTGCACTGAGAAGCATCTTCTTGTAGATCGGGGGTCTGATATTTTGTCCCGATTTTCTATGCAGGTTTTTGCTGATATTTCTGTGACCATCCCATTCATCTGAAGCTGGCTTGCAGAAATCCATGCACATGTTGCAGAAACCCATTCAGAGGTATGGAATGTTTCCTGCACATCTGCCGTGGGGGAGCATATCCCTTACAGGGTCACTCTGCTTTTGCTCATCGTTATGGTGGACCATACATTCCCTGAAGGTTCAGCTCAACAGCATCAGGCTGAAATCTTGCAGAATAATAAGTGCTCCATAAAGAGCAATATCTACGTAAAAAAAAAACTGCTAAATCCTATGTAAATATCACTCAAATGTATTTTGACAAGACTTTATTCAGAACTAAAAACACACATTCAACTAGAACTGAAGGATTTCTCATCAATACTTCATACGTAGCAGCCAGGCCAAAGCTTGTACCCTTGTACTCATTAGAAGACAGCTATGTAATCCTGCAAATGAACCGAAGTGATGTTATATCGGATTCGACTGAACATTTATACCCCCCTCTTGAGAATTAGGTTAAAGGGGGTTTCTAGGGAGTACAATATTGATAATTTATCCTTAGGGGGAGGTCATCAATATCCGATTGTTGGGGTCCGTCTGCTGGCACACCTGCCGTTCAACTCTGGCCTCCTCTTAGGTCAGTGACGTCACCTTCCTCAGTCACATGGCCTGGGTACAGCTCAGATGTGCTTGGTTAGTTGTGAGCGCTGTGGCCTCTACCAACAGTTGATCGCAAAGGTGACGGCTGTTGGACCCCCACCAATCCGATATTGATGGCCTATCCTTTAAGTAGGTGAGTAATCGACTAAATTGATCCATTGGAATGTGAGGACTTCTTTTACAGCATCCTCCTAATGGATCAGTCTTAGGCCTCATGCACACGACCGTATGTTTGCTTCATATTTTGCAGCTCAGGCGCAGACCCATTTACTTCAATAGGGCCTCAAAAAATGCGGACAGCACTCCATGTGCTGTCCGCATCCGTTGCTCCGTTCCGTGGTCCCGCAAAAAAAATTGAGCATGTCCTATTCTTGTCCGTTTTGCAGACAAGAATAGGCATCTCTATAATGGGCCGCCCGTTCCGTAAATTGCGGAAGGCACACGGAGCGGCTTCCGTGTTTTGCGGATCCGCAAAACACAGACAGTCATGTGCATGAGGCCTTAGAGCGAGTTCACACGGTGGCTTTTGCATTTGCAATTTTCAGTTTGAATGCGGTGGACCCGCTCACCATTTAGCCCCAGTGAATGAACACTAAGTCAAGAAATGACATGTACTTTTTTGGCGCTGTAGTAGAAGATAAACTGTGGCTGATTGAGTGGCAGCATGCCCTCCCATTTAAAACCACGCGACCAGTGCGGGCTTCTTGTCATGGAATCTGTGCCAGGAAAAACTCTGTGTGAACTAGCCCTTAGGGTTCATGCACGCAGAGGTAGAGTATGGATCCATAGCGGTTTATGGGCGCAGTATTACAGTTCCGTACAACGTGGATTGGTAGTAAGGCCATGTATATAAGGCTTTAATGGAGAAACACAAAGGGGCATAGAACTATTAGGAGAAGGAATATATATTACATATTTCTGATACAGGAAACAGTCCTTTATGTGAACAAAGGTGGAAGCCAAGGGCTCCATTAGACAATGTTGTGCGTATTTGGCTTTGTGAGTAAGGCAGTTCATTAGACGTGCCTACTTGAGGATATAGGACCGTAGGTGACCCAGTACATGTTGCCATGCTCTAGCTGCCAGCAATCTTAGTTCATTCCCTCAGTCTGACAGATGTGACCAAGTTCTCCATAAGTCACTCATAAGAATATAAAAATACTCATTTTTATGTAAACAGCGCACCCTGTAAAAATGGTGACTGTCGGCTGCTATGATGTTTAATTTCACATGAGTTCTTACCTTTTTCCTGTAAAACCCGGCCGGCAAGTACAGTTTGCGCCCCAGATTCCATTATTGCATTTACCGCCATTCAGGCAGGTTACATTTATTCCACAACGCTCAGGAGGGAACGGCCATCTGTCAATAGAGAAAGTCAGATGATATTATAATCAAGTATTTTCGTATCCTATAAATAATTCAAAGCTTCTTTTAGTGTGGCGTGCATTCTCCTATTCTGAGAGAGAATCCATTGCCTTCACCGGTCACAAATATGAGCTGTAACATGAATGTATAGTAAGGTCCCATAGGAAAGGGATGAAGAAAAGTACTGTGAAGCAAGTCGTATTATTGTACGAGACGTGAAAACTTTCCACAATGGAGTTCCTCATTAGAATAAAACATTTGGCAAGTAGGGTTTTCTTAGTAACCTTCTATTAAGAAAAAAACGAGTAAGGCTACTTTCACACTACTGTTTTTACTGGATCGGGCAGGGTTCAGCAAAAACACTTCCGTTACTGATAATACAACCATCTGCATCCATTATGAACGGATCCGGTTGTATTATGTCTTCTATAGCCATGACGGATCCGTCATGAACTCCATTGAAAGTCAATGGGGACGGATCCGTTTTCTATTGTGTCAGAGAAAACCGATCCATCCCCATTGACTTGCATTGTAGGTCATGACGTTTTGCTTCGGATCTCAGGACAGAAAGCACACCGCAGCATGCTGCGGTTTGCTCTCCGGTATGAGAGCGGAACGGAATGTATTTTGGAACACTCCGTTCCGTTCAGTTACAGTTTGTCCCCATTGACAATGAATATGGACAAAATGGAAGCGTTTTTTTCTGGTATTGAGACCCTATGAAGGATCTCCTTACCAGAAAATATTAAAGCTAGTGTGAAAGTAGCCTAAGCCACCATTAAATTGCTTGCTGCTTAAAGTGTAACGGTCATATTTTTTTATTTGCTAGTTCATTAGGTATTCATGCCTAGCTCTGAGTTAGTCTGTCAATGATGCCCAAAATATCTGTAATTACCCTATAATAACAGCCTCCATTAATTTCCCCTGTCCCTTAGCCCTGGTCCCTTAAGAGACTGTTGCTAGGGCTCGTCTGTCTTCCTTATAGTATAAAAAGAAAACGGAAGGGCCGTCCTCCACACTGCGTGCCTGCATTAGGCTTCAGAGTGAGGAGGCGTGTCCGTCAGTACTCCAATCTGATTGGCTGACAGGAAGCTGCTGGCTACAGCAAGTGTGTATGTCAGGGATCAGCAACCTCTGGCACTCCAGCCATTCTAAAATGACAACTCCCAGAATCCTCCTTTCACTTCTATGAGAGTTACAAGAACAGTGGCATAAGTGTGCATGATGGGAGTTGTAATTTCACAGCAGCTGGAGTGCCGAAGGTTGCTGATCCCTGGTGTATGTCAAGTGAGGAAAGAGAACTGGCGGAGGAGAAGATTCTCATATTGCAGGTTTCAAAATAGCCGTAACTAAGGGGAAAGCTCAAGGAAAACAGTTGTGCGTGATTTTTCTGACAGTTACACTTTATTATATGGTCATTGTTTTTTTTTGGAAACTTTTTTTTATTACTTCACGTTAAAAGGTCTTTACCGACACTTACTCGCAGTAAACCCCGGCAAAGGTGGCTGGGCATAGACATGTGTAGCTATTCACGCCGTCTAAGCAGAAGCCTCCATTTAAACAATGATGCTGCTCACAGTCATCCACGTTAATGTCACAGTTTTTGCCGGTGTAGCCTGAAGAACAGTTGCACCGATAGTCATTCTCCAGGTCGTAGCACGAACCATGAACACAGGGGCTAGACTTACAGTCGTCAATATTGAGCTCGCAGTGAACGCCCTCCCATCCCGATTCACATGTACAGCTGAATGAATCGAACAAATCTTGACATTTTCCACCATGCTGACAGGGAGCATCACCGCACACATCTGCCCCTTTACATCCAAGCTCCAGTGACACTTGTTCTTTCTTCACAAAATGTTGAGGAAATAATTGATCAGCAAATGGCAGATATAGGCCTCCGATGGAAACTTGTCCAAGGCATCCAGTGTAGTTCTTAGCCAGTATAATTGCAGTGTCCTCTACTAAGAAACTCAAGCTGGCAGCATTGCCGTGCAGTGTTGTACTCTGCTCATTGTCTAAGCTTACTGTCCATTGAGGAACCAGATTTATAAAAGATTTCATCATCTCGACTCTGTGCCATAAGGCATCAGAAACCATCATCCTTGTATTCAAATGGATTCCGTCCAGGCTGTTTCCACTCTGTAAAGTGATGAGCAACTGACCGTTCTGAACGATGATAGAAATATAGTCCAAATCTTTGGTGGCTTCAAGCAAAATAGCATCTGTGTCTCGAGTCCTGAAGTCTATCGAAATTGATTCAAGTTGTGGTCCTGATGAAATGTTGGATGTAAAGATCATGGAGCTTTCTTCTTTGAAAGTGGCGTTGACCAGACCTAAAAATATGACAGACATCAAATCATCTCAAACTATTAAAGGAGAAAACAGAATTAGGGTGGGTTCACACTAGTGTTAGGGATTCCGTTATGGCTTTCAGTTATAACATGGTTATAACGGAAATAACGGACTCCATAAGACAGAATGCAAAACGGAAACCTTTAAGAGGCATTCCGTTTGCTTTCCGTCCTAATAGAAGTCTATGGGAAAGTATAACGGATCCATCTGGGTCCCGTTATGCAAGACGGAAAATAAAGTCCTATCGACAGGACTTTGTTTTCCGTCTTCCATAACGGGAACCAGACGGATGCGTTATGCTTTAAGCAAACGGAATGGCTTTTAAAGTCTTCCGTTTTGCATTCCGTCATAATACAAGTCTATGGGCAGAAGAACGGATCCGTCCTTCCATTTTATGGATTCCGTTATTTTCCGTTATAACTATGTTATAACGGAAAGCCATAACGGAAACCACAACGCTAGTGTGAACCCACCCTTAGCGAAGCAAGCAACAGTTCACATTTCTGTTTTGGAGATCTGCCGCAAATGCCAGCTGGACAAAATAAGGTTTTTGGCATGCAACGGTTTTTGTCCAGCCGAAATCAGCTGGATCACCAGCAGACCTCATTGCAGTCAATAGTCAATGGTGAAGTAGAGGATCTAGCAACGTTGGATCCTGTTAGATCCGGCAGGCTGCTCTGTGCTGGAACACCCTGTCGCATCTCAAAACGGAGATGTGAATGAAGCCTAACTGAATAGGTAAAAAAAATCTATCCATACATGTATACCCTCCAGGAAAATCTTTGCAGGTGGCCTCTGATGGACAAGGTTTCCACTGACACCACACCTGCTCTTCACACGTTGGTCCAGTGAACTTGGACTCGCACTCGCAGGTGAAGTCGTTCCAGGTCACGGTGCAGGTGGCATTATTCTTGCATGGGCTGGACTAGGAAAATGAAGATGAAGATCAATTCATTTGTTCTATCATTACAAGAAGAAAAAAAAAACACTCCATATTCAGCTGTAGATGTGCGTTACATGCATTGCTGCCAGAAACACTGAGTCTAACTTGCTGAATTTAGGTCTTTACCCTTTTTCTTTTGGTTTTTGTAGATGCACATTTTCTCTATGCTGCCTCACACATACATTGGGAGAGATATACTGCAGCCGCACCCCCTCATCCATTCACTTTTTTTTTTTAGACAAACGGGGTTTCCATTTACCCTGATCCTACAGACAGGGCAACGGGAAGAAGCCACTATCCGCCTAATAAGATTTATTATAAAAGGTTCTTTATTCTACTGATTTATGCAAAGTGATAATTGGTAAGATCTAAACAATATAAAGAATCCTTCTAACTATTGCCCAGTGTAAAAGTGTTGTCAATGATCCTTGCTAAAATATCTGTTTTTTTACGAAAATGTATTTCACCATCAATGCACATAGTAATGCGCAAATTATAATTATAAACTATTTTTGTTAACCCCATGAACCCGTCACATCAATATCTTTACAATTTATATTGGCATTATTTTAGTACTGTCATTAAACCCTTGAAGCAGAGGAATGACTAATGTATGAGACTTCAGTATGATACTAAAGTGACAAAACCAGCGTATAAAATGTGTGTGTCAAATACATAATACAATCGAATAAATATGTTTTATGCTCACCTGACACACGTCATCAGACACACAATTCTTTGTGACATTGCTGATGGAAACCGGGTAGACTTGATCATCTTTATCATCAAACGAGTAAAACTCCAAACGACGATCATTGATTCGAACATCTTGAAGGCATCCTTTAAAATATCCCCCCCACTGCTCAACGTCTCCACCTGGTGGCATTCCTCCAATGAGCACAGTGTCCTCTGCTGAAACTGATAATGTTGGCAGCTGCTCAAACTCTTCCTCGAATTTGACACCGTTTAGTTTGACAAGCCCCTCCATTACTGATATAGTGATCATATTCTTCTTGCCATTAGTGACATATTCTTTGAATGAAAGTGTTTCTGACAAAAATTTGATATTGATATGTCCAGATTTCAGGTAGATTGACAAGTAATCCACAGTACCATTACTCATCTGAAGGACCAGGCCATCTCGTTTGAATGTCCTAATGAATGCAGATATAGTGAAAGAGTCTCCAACATGTTGGGCGAATGTGAAGTTGGCAAAACTAGGTATATCTTCCCAGAAGAATGTCCCAGATGTGTACTCTGCGGAAAAAGAGAGGAATGAAGGTGAATCCACCAGAAATAGACAGCTGAGGAGCTACGTGGACTGAAGCGATGAGAACAAAACACAGGTGGAGTGGGTTACAGGGCCGGTGCGGTTTCAAGAGTAAACCTGACGCCTCAGGATCCACCTGTAATAGACGATTACTTACCTGACAGATCCCACATCACTGCTCCAGTTCTCCTGGCAGGGCTCTGTTTTGGCTGCAGCTGTGAAATCGTATCAAAAACACGTGACCGCTGCAGTCAATCATCGGCACAGGTTCATATTTGATTCCGAATCTAATGTAGTGTTCTCACAGTGAGCACAGTACATTAGATCAATGAGGAGATATTACCGACTATCATAAATTCTACAATACAGTCAGGTCAGGGGAGCGTGGTCGGTCCAGGAGATGTGGACAATACATGGCCCGTGTTTCCTGGGCCGATCCCTAATCTGAAACAATCTGTTTGCATTGAGTTCCCCTAGTAGTGGCTGCAAGAACATGCAGGGTTTTCACATTGGGAAGAGGTGCCGGCTGTGGACTTTCTGAGAACGTTCTCCATCCACAGACCCAGCGTTGTACTCACCTTGGAGGCAGACCCTATGAATGCTAAAGGACCCCGCATTTAACTCCTCCAGTCCCTGATATAAAACGATGGTATTTTCTTTCAGCCATCACTAGGGGGAGCTCAGTGCATAAAGATCTTTACAGCTTACACTGAGTTCGATGGTAGGTGTCCATGTACTGAGCTCCTAGTTATATAATGTATGAAAAAAAACAGTGGAAATACGCTGAGAAATATGGTGTTCGGAATGAGTGCTGTATTTATAAAGCACCTGTTCCACTTTTTTAGGACATAGAAGTGGTTGAGGTGGAGTGTGATATATTTTTCATCAAAAAAATTCTCGTTATTAAAAGAATAATATGTAATTTTGACAGAATTCTCACTGGGTGGCCAGAACAGTTTTGCTCTTGGGTCCTATGATATCTGTGTACGTCCCTGCACAGACCTCAACAACAACAATTCACCTGACCTGTTTTGGAGGGGTTTTTGTTAAGACATTTAAAAAAAAAAAAGCATGAAGGAATCACAATTTTATCTGATGAGCAGAGAAATCTAAATACACAACCAATTGCAAAATGTGCCTGAAAGAAAAATAAAATCAGTAACTAAGCACATACCTTCCAAGCAAGTTGGACCAGTGTATGGTCTGACACAGTCACACTTATAATTGATCCACTGGTCGATGCACTGTGATTCATGGTGACAAGGATTGTTGTGGCACCAGTCTGTTTTATTACATCCCAGTATGAGATTATAGGAATGGTCATCCCCAATATTCTCTGGTATCAGGATGCTGTTGTCAATTAAGAGATCTTCTAAACATCCGGTGAAATTCTGCTTGCTCCTTGTATTGTTCAGTAGGGAGTCCTGTGCAAGTCCTCCTATGTATACTCTTGTGAATGTCTCCTGAAGCTGAGGATCATACTCTGTGGTTAAAGGTTTTCTGCTGTAACATAAGCCATCACTGCAACCTTGATGGTATAGAGTTAGATTGAGGTATGAATTCAGGCTAATCCTTGCTTGATACCAACGGCCATCATCTACTTTATAATTATCTATTACTAGGACTGAAAGAGTGTCATTATAGTTAAATATAACCTGCAAAAATCCATGATAAAGTTCAAGTATTAGATAGCTTCTCTCATTTCCCCGATACAGGAGAACCATATCTGGCAAAGTGGTTCTAAACCGTACTGCTATGTGGGTTGAGTCTTCTTCAGCACTCCTCTTACTTCTGTTGGATACCTCAAGTTCGTAGACAAAGTACCCAGTTGATGAGAAGGAGAATGTGGTGGGAGTGGAACAATCCAGCCCATAAAAGCCTGGTTGGCAGATGCAGAGATGGCCATGGATCGCCATCTCCTCCGTATAGGTGGGAACGCACACAGCATCATTTTGGCAGCTTTGATTCAAGCATCCCAGCAGCTTTATGGAGCAGTTTTTACCTCCCCAACTGATTCCATCTAGTGTGGTTGGTGGACATTCACAGGTATAGTCTGCAACTCCATCTTTGCAGGTTGCTCCATTCTCGCATGGGTTGCTTTCACAGTCATCAATGTCTATAGTGCATAGCACACCTATAAGATACAAACAAAGGGAATCAATACTAGGGACTGTAAGCATGGTAAACAAAAGCCCCATTGAGCCATAGAGAGGGGCATCTCAGAGACGTCTCTGACCGGGCATCTACCACCATATAAAAAGCCGGCTTATAGCTTTGCTGCATTGGGTGAAACTAACCAGAGAATTCCTGATACGGACAATGCTTGCCATTGTTGCTGCCTTTACACAGCTATTGGAATAGACTGCACTGTGATATACTTTGGCACGGTGCCTATTGCTGTTATTTGTACTAATACTACTCCCATCATCAACTCGTTATAGGGAGACTTTACTTATTGCAGGCATGTCCAAACTGCGGCCCTCCAGCTGTTGCAAACTTAGTTTTGCAACAGCTGGAGGGCCGCAGTTTGGACATGCCTGACTTATTGTAACCAATGGGCCTCGTCACTGATGCACCATCATCCGCTGGCCCTTGCATCCGCCCTCCTGCCTTGCGGGTCACTGCAGTAAGGGAAGAGACACACTTTGGATGGGGACTCGCTTTATGTTCTCAGTCACCAGTTATCAGGAATGTGTCATAATTGTGGCAGAAATTTCTGCAATATAAAAGTCTGTTGCATGAAAGGGTTCATCTCTACAGGAAACACATGGAATACTGCAAACCGTATACAGCGGAATGCGAAATCACAGAAATGCCTGCAACAAACGTGCTGCCCGTAAATATATCCTTGTTGGGAGGGGATAAAGGAAAATGCCATCAGCCGACATTACAGATTTTAATTCATTCAACTGGCTCATATAGACAGGGCCGGCGTTAGGGGGGAAAAACTGGGCAATTGCCCAGGGCCCCATTGTCTAAGGGGCCCTCTGCGTCAGTGCTGCTGTTCAGCTGAACGTCCGAGGAAGCAAATGGGCGGACAGCTGAAGAGCTGCACTTTACAATGCAGTGTACGGGCCCCTCCCTCACATATAAGTGAAGTCATTACCACAGTGCTGATAGGACCTGCCATAATGTCAGATGCAGGAGGCGGAGCTCAGCAGAGAAGAGGGGATGAAGGACCTGCGATGACCTCACATCATGTGACCTGAACAGGAGGCGGAGCTCAGCAGTGCAGTAAAGTAATGAAGAAGAAGACCAGCCATGCATGTGAAGAAGTATGGATTCAATGTAAGAGCCAGGGAAATGCTGGGAGTTGTAGTCCTCTCCTCTTATACCTCCTGTTATGTAATATCAGAGTACATTACAAGAGAAGGTATGAGGAGAGGACTACAACTCCCAGCATGTCCAGCTTGTTACATAATATCAGAGTACATTACAAGAGGAGGTATAAAAGGAGAGGACTACAACTCTCAGCATGTCCAGGCCATTATTATATAATATCAGGGTACATTACAACACCCTGGATATGCTGGGAGTTGTGTACCTCCTCTTTTAATGTACTCTGATATTACATAATAACTGTTTGGACATGCTGGGAGTTATAGTCCCATAGTGTTTTACGTCCCCCTGTAATGTGCTGTGATATTAAATAATAATGGCTCAGACATGCTGGGAGTTATAGTCCTCTCCTGTTATACCTCCTGCAGTAATGTGCTCTGAATTAGGGCCGGGACGATGGATAGGGGAGGGTAGTCATCCGCCTAGGGCGCCACTTCAACCCAATAAAAGGGGGCGCACTCATGGCCGTCCAATTTCACGAGCCTTTTTTTTTTTATACTAAATGTCCACACTGCTGGGGGCAAGGAGATCATTATATATACTTGGCACTACTGGGGAGGAATGGAGGAGCATTATATACTGGCACTACGGTGGAACATTATATACTATATATATATATATATATATATATATATATATATATATATATATATATTGACACTGTGGGGGGAAGCGTTATATATTGGAACTAGTGGGGGCACTACAGGGGGACATTAGAGCCACTGGGAGCATTATGGTTATATTATTACTACTACAGTACTGTAGGGGCATTATTATTATTTGATATAATATGTAGGGCATTGCTACTAATGGGGGCTATCTTGGGGAGTATTGGGGGCACCATTACTAATGAGGGCAGTCTGGGTGTATAGTATAGTGTTTGTGGACATGGGGGGGCGAGCACAACAGGCACAGTATTGTGAGTAGCTTCAAGAGGTTCTCTTGGTTTTTTCATATTGATCACCTATCCTTTGGATCGGTGATCAATATTAGATAGGCGGGGGTCTGACACACGGCACTACCGACGATCAGCTGTCTGAGGAGACGACGTGCACTGTGCGCACGTGCCGTCTCCCTCCTCTCTTCCTGCTGTATGTCTATGAGACAGCAGCAGTGAACAGCACGAGCCGTCTCCTCAAACAGCTGATCGGTGGGGCTGTCAGACGTCGGACTGTGTTTTTAGCACATTATTACAAGATGTGGGCCCCCCCTTTAGATTTTTCCCAGGGCCACATTTTGTCTAAAACCGGCCCTGCATATAGACCGCTACATGAAAATGAATGTACTGTACTAGACTCATACAGTAGTATATGCAGTAAGCTGCAGCCATTTATACTGAGGGAGCTTCACCTTTTATGTATATACACAGAGCACAGATCACATATACAGAAGGCACAGAATAGTGACATGCTGGGTAGTGCACACAGTAGCATCACCAACAGTTTCAGATGACAGTTTTTTATGTTTGTGTATTTCTAATAATGTATCATACAAAACTAGTATTGCACACATCATTTGTAGAAATGTAGTCCCCTGTAAACACCAGCAGATGGCAGCATTACCATTATTTGCCGACCCTCGATCTGTTGGGCAGTTCCCCTCCTGAGTAATATCTTTATTCTAGACCTTAATGATGAGCATGCTTAGCTTAGTTATATATTGCTGTCCATCAGATTTACAGTGCTATATATTTATTTTTTTCATAACTCGGACAACCCCTTTAAGGCAAACTAGAAGCAAATTATTGGAATTATCCTTTACTAAGCCGCTGTTGGTCAGACCCCCATCCCTGATATAATCAGCCTAATTGGTCCATGCCCTAGAGCTGATTAAGTAAAGAATAACCATTTTTAATCTTTTCACATTGTTTCTTAGTGTTTAAGTAGACATATGGCAGCATGTGTAGCTTCAGAAGGAGTCTATGGGTGACTACTGCTGTTATACCAGGAGATACCATGAAAACCACCGACAGTGCACCATGAACTGCTACACAAGGGAGGTCCAGAACATGATGCTGGGTTTTACAAAGGATACACTCTACAAACCCTCACCTGTGATAAAGTAAGGCATGCCACCTTTCTTAGGCTCTGTTCACACTTTGATTTGTGAACATATTCGTTGGATGTACCAGCAAAGCTCCCAAAACATATGTCAAATGTCTTAATAGGCCTCCCCCCTATGCATCCAGCCTATGCTAAAAGAGTGTCTGTCCTCTCGGCATAACAATATTTTCTCGTTTTTACTGTATAGGAAAGTGAAGTCTCCTGGGGTTTTCTAAACTGATGGATACAGTTAGAAATATATACTGCAGAGCATATATATATATATATATATATATATATATATATATATATATATATGTATATATATTGTGGGGAGTCGCTCTGGTAGATAGCGGTGCGGGTGCAGTACAGAGGCAAAAGGGAGTCCAAAAAGTGCAGTAAACAGTGTTTTATTCACACTTGCACAAAACAAACAGTAAACAGTCTCTTGGTGTTAATTCACACACAGCAGAAAAACGTGATGCAAAACCAAACAGTCCAATGCAGGTTACAATCACCTGGGAGGTTTTAGGTGCAGGTTCGCACCTGGCTGTCAGCCCAGCCGCAGGACAAACCACCTCAGGCTTTCAGGCCGTCTGCACTCCTCCTTGCTGGGGCTCTTGCTTCCAGCCCAGAGAACTCCACATAGCACAGAATGGATCAGAATTCCCAAACGCAAATGATTCCACAGCCTAACAGCAGCTCCAGGACAATCACCACCCACACACCCAGCTGCTGGCTGTGTTATAAAGGCCCGGGAAAACCCGGCCTGGACCGTGGGGAGTAGGCACCCACCCAACTCTTTGCCTACTCCCAGTAAGAGCCGGCCCGGATTGGCTTTGCAGCCAAACTAAATAGCAATGTGTCAAAACAGCACTAGCTGCTGCTGACACGCAAGAAAACCCGGCTCTTACCTCACCGAGGCCAGGAACCTCGGTGACACGTACCTGCCATCGACCACGGTACCTTGCACATTACCACAATATATATATATATATATATATATATATATATATATATATAGATATATATAGATATATACATACATACATACATACACACATACACACAGTTGTGTTCAAAATAATAGCTGTCAGACATCACTAACCTGATCAATCTGTTTTTGGTAGAAATGAAATTTCTACATGGCAAATAATTTACTAGCAGGTGTAGTAGAGTAATAGAAATCCAACAGACCCGACAGTCATGACATGCTGCTGCTGATTCTGTGTAATTGAATCAGTAATTGAAAGGGGCATGTTCAAAATAATAGCAGTGTGGAGTTCAATTAGTGAGGTCATTCATTCTATAAAAATCAGGTGGCAATTATTGCCCATATTTAAGGAAGGAAGGCGGCAAATGTTGTACTTTCTGGTTACAGTGCATTTCTCTCTGAAATTCTGAGGAAAATGGATCGTTCCAGACATTGCTCAGAAGAACAGCGTGCCTTGATTAAAAAGTTGATTGGAGAGGGGAAAACATATGAAGTGCAGAAAATTATAGGCTGCTCAGCTAAAATGATCGCAAATGCTTTAAAATGGCAAGCAAAACCTGAAAGACGTGGAAGAAAGCGAAAAACTACCATTGTTATGGATAGAAGAATACACAAAATTGCAAGGTTACAATTTGCCAAAGGGCACATTGACTGGCCTAAATGAAATGGCGCAACATTTTGTGGACTGATGAAAGTAAGATTGTTCTTTTTGGGTCTAGTGGTCGGAGACAGTTTGTCAGACGACCCCCAAACACTGAATTCAAGCCACAGTACACTGTGAAGACAGTGAAGCATGGTGGCGCGAGCTTCAGGATATGGGGATACTTCTCATACTACGGTGTTGGGCCTATTTATCAGGATCATGGATCAGTTTGAATACATCAGAATACTTGATGAGGTCACGCTGCCTTATGCTAAAGAGGAAATGCCCTTGAAATGGGTGTTACAACAAGACAACGACCCCAAACACACCAGTAAACGTGCAACATCTTGGTTCCAGACCAACAAGATTGACGTTATGGAGTGGCCAGCCCAATCCTCGGATCTTAAGCCAATAGAAAACTTGTGGGGGTGACATCAAAGGGCAAAACCAAGAAATAGAGAAGAACTGTGGAATGTAGTCCAATCATCCTGGGCTGGAGACCTGTTCACAGGGGCCAGAAGTTGGTTGACTCCATGAAGCACAGATGTGCAGCAGTTCTCAGAAACAGTGGTTATACAACGAAATATTAGTTCATTGATTCAAAGGAAAGCTAAATCTTCAAATATTTTTCAGTTTATAAAGTGAATATTTGAGTTTGTAAAGAAGAATACAAACACTGCTATTTTATTGAACAGTCTAATATTCCCTTTTCTTCAATTTTTTTTTAGAGGAACAACACAAATTTGATATATTTTTCTTCATGCTTTGATTTGGAATAGAATGTGTAGTGTTCCCAACGCATTTGTGTGTATGGAAATAAAAGCTATTAGAAGGATGTTGAGCTTTATTCACTTTTTTAAACACACTGCTATTATTTTGAACACAACTGTATATATATCACAATGGGAGTCAATGACTGACATATGCCAATAAATGCATATACTGTAGCATACAACTTGTGTCAGAGGTATATGTCGAAGAATACGCCTGAATTAGGCTAGGAGTAAATGGCGATACTGGTCGCTGCTAGTGTTGAGCGCGAATATCTGCAAAGAGTTTTAATCTCGAATATTGTGATTTCGATATTTCACGAATATCTCAAATACATGACCCCATATTCGCAATTACGAATATGCGCTCTTAAGATGGATAGTGATAGGGAAAATGTATTGAAAATATAAGATTCAGACATAATTCCACCAACCTTAATTGCTTTATATATATATATATCTTTTTTGCACCTTTCCATTCGCACAAATGACTCCCGCCATTACAAGCTTTCAATACATGTAAAGCTGTTTAAACGTTATTAATAACGAATAGATTCTATGTGCACGCGAATATAACTCGAAAAATGTATCGCAAGTCATGATATTGAATGCGAAATAAGAAATATTGCGAAATTGCGAATATATGACGTGAATTATTCGTCAAATATCGCGAAATCAAATATGGGTCTTTGCGCTCATCACTAGTCGCTGCTAGGATTGTAGAGTAGAGGTGATCCCAAAGAAATGAATGGGATAGCAGTGCAGGTTGCAAAAAAATCCAACACTGGCTGCCATGATTTAAGCACCCCAACAGCTTTATGGAGCAGTTGTTACCTCCCCAACTGATTCTATCTCGCTACAATACTGGCCGTGTCCAATGTCGCCATGTAGCCCGAGCCTTATATCTCCTAGGACATGAACCGAGCATTACCTACTGGAGCTGTCCTTATACCATTGCTTTGAAAGACTCAAGTGCACCAAAAATATATTGCAAGTATACAGGTATTACTGAGAGGCTACTATCTGCACCTTGTCTTGAGGGCCGCTTCTATTGTTCTGTACTTATTACTTATCGATGCCGTGCATCCATCATGTCATTACAGTCCTCCAAGACAGAGAACTTTCACACTAGCATTTTTGCGGGATCTGGCAGGGCTCAGCAAAACCGCTTCCGCTACTGATGATACAACCATCTGCATCCGTTATGAACGGATCCAGTTGTATTATCTTTAACATAGTCATTTTGCTCCGCATCCCATGACGGAAAGAAAACCGTAGCATGCTGCAGTTTGCTCGCCGGTATGGGAACGCAACCAAATGGAACGGAATGTATTTTGGTGCACTCTGTTCTGTTCAGTTACGTTTTGTCCCCATTAACAATGAATGGGGACAAAACTGAAGCGTTTTTTTCCGGTATGAGACCCTATGACGGCTCTCAATACCGGAAAAGAGAATCACTAGTGTGAATGTAGCCTAAGACAAGTTACTTGTGTTACTTGGTGACACAGGGGATATCAAGACTGCTGTAGAAGAGGTTCTTACCCCAGGAGACACATACAATGTCCCCATGGGGTATATGAGCTGTCCTCAGGCCTCATTTTAACGTAGAACACTCTTTACATTTAACGGGAACCTGTCACGACAAAATGCAGTGCAATCTGCAGGCAGCATGTTATAGGGCAGGAGGAGCTGAGCAGATTGATATATAGTTTTGTGGTAAAAGATTCAGTAATTTATACATTTCCCAGAAAAGTATGCATCGATCAGCCCCTCCCGCTCTATACTATGCTGCCTGCTGATCGCACTGCATTTTTACAGTGACGGGTTCTTTTTATACTCATAGTGGCCACTTGTCATATCAAGAGGTCAAATGGTATAGTCTCATATCTCAATTCAGAAGCCCATAGAAGATAACTTGGAAGAAGCTTCTACAGCCAACAGATCCAAGTTTTAGATGTACCTTCATACTGTGTGTGCCAACTTCATATCAGCTAATTACTTCTCTTTCCTTCTTAACCTGGTTACCCTTTTTGTCACCCCGCCTGGCACACACTGATTCCGCTTGTGCAGATTACCCTAATAATCTGATACATGTGACGTGACGGATGTACTGATCTGCGAGCCAGAAAAACAATAGATGTGATCCTCACAAACCAGAAAAATGCAGGTTATGTGTGCAGAGTACCCAGGGGCGAGGTGGGGGATAGAGACATCAGCTGCGCACGCGCCTCTGACAAGGGGGCACGGTATGCCTCTCTACAGAAATGATTTTCAAACAAAGAATTAATCCAACTTTAATGAAACTTTGAGTTAGCTGGAATACAATCATAACAGGAGTGCAGGGTAAATCAGAAGCAGCCTCAAAGGCAGGAGGAATAAAAAGCCCTAAGTAGGGCTGCAGCTATCGACTATTTTTGTAATCGAGTATTCTATCGATTAATCCAATGATTAATCGAGTACTCTAATAACAAAAAACTAATTGAAAGAATGTTTTTCTTTACAAAAACTAATCAGCCCCCCCCCCCGTGCCATCAGCTGCCCCCCCCCTCCCCATGGCATCAGGTTCCCCCTTAGTGCCATCAGATTCGGCCTCGGTGCCATCAGCTTCCCCTCTAGTGCCATCAGCTGCCCCCTCAGTGGCATCAGCTACCCCCCTCAGTGCCACCATCTCCCCTTCTAGCCATGTCTCCAGCACCAGTACTTACCTCTCCTGTAGGGGCACCGCTCCAAAGCTCGTCTATCTTCTTCTCTGCACTGTCGCCCTGACGTCAGACAGCATCGGGTCCTAGTGCGTGCTTACGTGCACTATGACTTCACGATGTGTCAGGATACAGTGCCGCGCGGTACAGGCCGGTGGGTGACAACAGAGCGGTGAGTAAAAGCAAGCGCTTCACTCCTGCTCTGTGGTCACATGACACAAATGAATCCTTGATGCAAAAAATTTGCCTTGAGAATTTTTTTTTGTGTCGAATTACTCGATTCAATTGAGTCGTTTCAGCCCTAGCCCTAAGACACACATGTAGTCATTATTCTTTCTTCTATAAAAGCCCTAGCACCAAAGTCATCCTAAGCATGTATACAGCCGACTAGGTTGTATCAGATGGTGGGGGGCACTGATAATTCCAAATGGAAACATCTGGGTCTGGGGTATAACCTGGATCATCTAAACTCCAATGCAACATTCTGTAATAGGTCCCCCAACAATACATTTTCCTTTTTCTTATAAAACACTTAGGCCCCTTTCACACGGGCGAGTTTTCCGCGCGGGTGCAATGCGTGAGGAGGACGCATTGCACCCGCACTGAATCCTGACCCATTCAGTTCTATGGGGCTGTGCACATGAGCGGTGATTTTCACGCATCACTTTTGCGTTGCGTGAAAATCGCAGCATGTTCTATATTCTGCGATTTTCACGCAACGCAGGCCCCATAGAAGTGAATGGGGATGCGGGAAAATCGCAAGCATCCGCAATCATGTGCGGATGCGTTGCGATTTTCCCGCATGGTTGCTAGGATACGATCGGGATGGGGACCCGATCGTTATTATTTTCCTTTATAACATAGTTATAAGGAAAATAATCGCATTCTAATTACAGAATGCAATGTCTCGGGCTTGAAAGGTTAAATAATAAAGAGTTAACTACCTTCTCCATTGCACGCAGAGCCTCAGACGTCGTCTCTCTGATAGTTTGGCTGCTGAGGACCTGTGGTGACGTCACAGGGTCACATGGTCCAATCATAGAAGCATTTGAGTGGACCATGTGACCCATGTGATCCTGTGACATCACGGCAGGTCCTTCATCGAACATCTGTTGTTCGATGAAGGACCTGCCGTGATGTCACAGGATCACATGGGTCACATGGTCCACTCAAATGCTTCTATGATTGGACCATGTGACCCTGTGACGTCACCACAGGTCCTCAAGCAGCCAAACTATCAAGAGAGACGACGTTCTGGGGCTCTGCGCGTACAATGGGAGAAGGTAAGTTAACTCTTTATTATTTTTAACCCTTTCAAGCCCGGGGAACATTGCATTCTGTAATTAGAATGCGATTATTTTCACTTATAACTATGTTATAAAGGAAAATAATTGCACATACAGAATACTCATCCCGAAACCAGACTTCAGTGATGAAGTCTGACTTCGGGTCTGGGTACCAAGCATGCGGATTTTTTCACGCGCGTGCTCAACGCACTACAAACGTTAGCACACGCGCGGAAAAATCGCGGCGATTCCCGCAACGCACCCGCATCTTATCCGGGCGTCAAACATGACGCCCGTGTGCAAGAGGCCTTAGGGTACGGCCACACAGAGTTTATTTTTGGGAGGTTTTAAGACATATCTGTCTACAGGATTTTCAGCCAAAGCCAGAAGTGAATCCACAAGTAAAGAGAAGTATCCTTCATTTGTATTTCCGGTTCCTGTCAAATACGCTTCTGATTTTGGCAAAAAATCCTGTAGGCAAATTTGCCTCAAAACCTCCTCCAAAAAACGCTTTGTGGCCGTACCCTAAAGTCTCTTTCACAGGTCCATGTTGATATCTTTGACAAGATAGTCAGTAATTCATCCTTGAAGATGTCTATAAAGGATCCATGTCCGTTATATTTGCCCTCCATGTGTCATCGGTATTCCACACACCCCGCTGGGCTGAAAATACATTTCCAGAGCACCTCTTATGAATGGTCCTTGAAAACCACAGAATAAATGCAGAGGCCCTCTGTGTTGTGTCCGTATAGACCCATAGACTATAATGTGCATGAGGGATCTTTAATCACAAACAAGAGTGGGCATGCTTCCATTTGTCACCATGGAACCATGGTCCGTGGAAAACCACCGATGTGTGAATACACACAATGGGTACATGTGCTGTCTGTGTAAACCATAGAAAGATCTGTGACTTACTGACACGTGAAAGAGGCCTAAGAGATTGTTATCACACCAGTCTGTGTTCTCTATGGTGCTTACAATCTAAACCCCCTACCTCAATACTCCATTGGGTCAAATCTTTTCAAACTAGGCCTTACAAAGGCCTCCGAATCTGCTATGTACAGAAACCTACCAGGCTTTGCCAAACACAGGGTCCGATAGAGCCAAGTGTCAGTGTAAAACTAAGGTACAATACAGTGAAATAAATTGTACAAGCAATCGGGCTGCCGTATCCCTCCTCTGAACCCTCTCCAGCTGTGCTATGAATAGGGAAACCTCTTTACAAATCGCTAGTCAGAGCACACATGGAGTACTGTGCACAGTTCTGGGCTCCTGTGAACAAGGCAGACATAGCAGAGCTGGAGAGGGTTCAGAGGAGGGCAACTAAAGTAATAACTGGAATGAGGCAAATACAGTACCCTGAAAGGTTATCAAAATTAGGGTTATTCACTTTAGATAAAAGATGACTGAGGGGAGATCTAATAACTATGTATAAATATATCAGGGGTCAGTACAGAGATCTGTCCCATCATCTATTTATCCCCAGGACTGCGACTGTGACGAGGGGACATCCTCTGCGTCTGGAGGAAAGAAGGTTTGCACACAAACATAGAAGAGAATTCTTCACGGTAAGAGCAGTGAGACTATGGAACTCTCTGCCTGAGGAGGTGGTGATGGTGAGTTCACTAAAACAGTTCAAGAGGGGCCTGGATGTATTTCTGGAGTGTAATAATATTACAGGCTACAGCTACTAGAGAGGGGTCGTTGATCCAGGGAGTTATTCTGATTGCCTGATTGGAGTTAGGAAGGAATATTTTCTGCTAAAATAAGGAAAACTGGCTTCCACCTCATATGATTTTTTGCCTTCTTCTGGATCAACTTGCAGGATAACTGGACAGACTTATGTCTTTTTTCAGCCTTATAAACTATGCAAGAAAAGTTTACACTTTTTCTTTTTATCTGATTGACATGCCAGAAGTTTACACTGATGGAGTGTACGAGCTTAAACTTCCATCAATGTACTGAATGAACTTACACCCATCCAATTAGGGCTACTTTCACATTAGCATTTTCAATTCCGCTATTGAGATCTGTCATAGGAGCTCAATAGCGGAAGAAAACGCTTCAGTTTTGTCCTCATTCATTGTTTATAGGGACAAAACTGAACTGAACGAAACGGAATGCACCAAAATGCATTCCGTTCCGTTGGGTTGCGCTCCAAAGCAGTGTTTTTCTATCCGTGATGTGGTGCAGAGCAAGACAGAGAAAACTGATCCGTCCCCATTGACTTGCATTGCGTGTCAGGACGGATCAGTTTTCTCTGACACAATAGAAAACGGATCTGTCCCCCATTAACTTTACAATGGTGTTAATGATGGATCCGTCATGGCTATAGAAGACATAATACAACCGGATGCATTAATGACGGATGCATGCGGTTGTATTATGGTAATGGAAGCATTTTTGCAGATCCATGACTGATCCGCAATAAACGCTAATGTGAAAGTAGCCTAACGAAACCTTCACTTCATACAGAACATCAGTGGGGGAGTCTCTTCTCCCAGACGTCCCCCAATATGACCCCATGACACGTGTTTATAATTGTTACTAATTTTATAATTACTACACAACATATTTTCTGTAGAATTATAAAATCTGAGTCAAGATTTTAAAAAAATTAAGATTTCTCAGTGGTTGATAGCCAACTAAAAAAATGATGACCCAATTGCAAGCTATCCAGCATACTCAGGCCTCTTCCTCAGGTATCTATTAGGACAGTATCTGAAGAGTCACATATTTATACCCCAAAGTACATAGGGATAATGAGGTAGATGAGACAAGTGACGTAAACCAGATCAATGTGAGTGGAGGAAGAAACAAACAGTTGTAGCAGTAAAAAAAACTAGCAATTATAGATAAGGAGTGTGAAAGTTTGAATCTAATTTTTTTTTTATCTTTTATGTACTGGCTAACAAGGGTACAAATATATATTTTTTCCTTTAAGGCTACTTTCACACTTGCATTGTTGTTTTCCGGTATTGAGATCTGGCAGAGGATCTCAATTACGAGAAAAAACGTTTCCATTTAGTCCTCATGCATTCTGAATGGAAAGAGATCCGTTCAGAATGCATCAGGATGTCTTCCGTTCCATCAGCATTCCGTTTTGTGCCTGGACGTTGCAAGCTGCAGTTTTGTGTCCGGTCATAAAAACGGATCCATCACTAAAAACAATGCAAGTCAATGGTGACTGATTCATTTTTTTAGGAGCCTAAAAAAACGGATCCGTCACTAATTGACTTTCGATGTATTTAGGGACAGATCTGTTTTGATTTTACACAATCTCATCCTAACGGAACGAATGCATCCTGATGTGCAAAATCAAAACGGATCCCTTTATTTCCATTATTGAGATCCTCTGCCGAATCTCAATACCGGAAAACAAAAACGCAAATGTGAAAGTAGCCTTAAAGGAAAAATTATATTTGTGACATGTTAGCCAGTAAATAAAAGATAACGGAATTAACAGCCTAACAAAATCTGAGCCATACAGTCAAGCATCTAGTTAACCCTTCATCCCAAGAGCTTGTACCTCATACTTTACCTCCCCCTACATTTCCTTTTCATGTTCATCAGGAGTGAATGCACACAGGAATGCCGAAAATTCCTCCCAGAACTGACACAAGCAGTCCATTACTTAAGACAAACAAAATGCCCAGGGCTGTACCAGGCAGCGCTGTCTCGAGAGAAATATTCATTACCCATACTACAACTCCCATCAAACAACAGCTGTTCTCGCCATATTCAAATGAACAATTATTTCAATAAAGATGCTTTTTATCAAAATGCAGTGTAACGTGAACATCACATTGCTTGTACTTCCGGGAGCCAAAGAAACAATGTTTAAACAAATTGGCCCAGATACAAAAACTGATCCATTTGTGCCTTAGAAATATACTGGATCTTAAGAAACGCGATTGTTAAAAAGTGCAATGAAAAATTTTACATTTGTGCATTCCTGACTTCTTCAGTCTATTCATTCGGCTACTGTATAGCTATGGTTAAAATAGACTTAATCGGTAATTACTGTCTAATTAGACCAGCAATTTACACGCCAATTAGTAACCTCATGTACTGATTGGTTTAGCTGTATCTGTGAAAAACGCACTCTTACACTCGCTATACAGCATTCAGTCATTTTATAACAGCTCTAACTGATCAGGATGATCTACAGGTTAGGTTAGGGTTAGGGTATAATCGTGTATCATACAGTCACAATATTCACATATCATCTATATCATCTATAAATCTCAAACTTCATACCTCACCTCGTAGTCCAGATCTATATTTTATTCCTCATCTTGCAGAAACTTTTTGGTGCCCACAAGCTGCGCAAGTTTACAAATCATGTCATTTACAGTAAATGGTCTAATTTTTTACAAAAACAACCATAGGCCTCATTAGAAACAAACACTATGAATTTTACAATTGTCGACCAGCCTCAGATCTACCAAGTCAACTCTATGATCATGACCGGTTGAGAATGTACAAAGGACACTAAAGAGGCAGACAACTGTTGGGTAACGGTACGTAGTGCTACAACTATACCTAGAAGCCGGGTAACTACAGATCCTACACTAGTTTTACCGTGACCTCTAGCTCTCCCTGGATCAGCAGGAATGCTCTTATGGACGCTGTGATCCCCACCTCCAGGCTAAACCTCATTTACCTGCAACAAGACAGAGCGCACTCCAGATGGCCGCAGCAGTTCTCCTGCTCATGGTGTGATCACAGGCATTGGGGAGAGTGAGAAGCAGAAGAGAGGTAGAGATGGGCGCAGCGTGGAGCAAGCACCAGCCTCTCCCCCTCATACCAGTCAGGCAAAAAGGATTGGATTTGTATCCAGTCACAGAGCTAGGCTACACATCTAATCCGTTCCTGGTGCAAACTACCAGCTGGCTCCTGTCATTGCTGACTCATGGGATGCCTGCCTCTTCTGTCCCACTGACAGTACTCAGCTTCATGAGTGAAACAAATAGGAGGATCCAATTTACTGTGCAAGATCATTGAGTAAAGTGAGCGTCCCGTATTGCTGTGAGCATGAAACAAACCTTTATACATTTACTGTGCGCGAATATGAGGTAGGACACTCTCTCTGGATGCTCAAGGCAGAGGGTTTTCAGCATGGTAGCAACAAGTGCAACCATTCTTTTATTTGTACCCGTCGCCTAATTATCTTACAAAACCCTTGGAAACGTGCACCAGCAATAAATTCCTCTAAAAAAAATAGCACATTGTTAAAGTGTTTTGTGAATAGAATGCCAGTGTCACCCCAAAGGGTCTACATAGATCTAGGCAGGGTGCTGTGCGACTCTCCATGAAATTCACATTGTCACACACATACAAAATCACACACGTCCGTAGCACGGGTCCAGATCTGTTCCGTAACGTTGTGGAACAGATCCAGACCCATTCATTTTCAATGGGGCCGGAAGAGATGCGGACAGCACAAATGCATCCGCATTTCCGGTGCGCGATCTTCTGGTTCGCGGCTCCCGAAAAAAATAGAACGTGTCCCCTATCCTTGTCCGCGATAGCGGACAAGAATAGGCATTTCTATAGGGGTGCCAGCCCGGTGTATTGCGGATCCGCAATACACAACGGACGTGTGAATGGACCCTTAGCGGTGTTTTTTTAATGGATGACATTTAAGGATCAAGAAGGGACAGAGGGACTTGGGTCAAAAAGAGGGACTTTCCCTCCAAAAGAGGGACACTTGGAGACATGAGTTCATTTTGTAGGCCAAGGACTAACAGACGCAAGAGCTCGTGTTGTAGGTACATTGTGTAGGTGAGATAGCTTTATTGAGGTAGATGGGCTCACACAAGTAGCAGAGATGGGTACTTAGTTGTCTTCAGCAGTGCCATGAGAGATGAATGGTGTCGCAGCCCCACTACATTTATACAGTGGGACAAAGGACCCCAATTCTTGGGATCAGTGGGGGTCCTAGCAGTCAAAGTCTCACAGAATAGACACTTGAGCCTGTCCTGTGGGTAGGTGATTAATTTAAATCTTGGGATAACCCATTTAAGAAATAACTTTCCATGTTCAAAGCTTATTGCTGAGGATGGTCATGGAGGAGTGGGGCCGCATTCCAGGCTCTCATATGTGCCCGATGGTTACCAGTTAGGACCCTTGGGTAAAAAAAAGGAACGTTTTAATGTGTTCTTTGTGAAAATGCCCCAAAGTGTTTTTTTCTTTAATGTTATTCAGTTCCATTGTTTTTTTTTTTTTTTTTTTTTTAATTTTATTAATTTTCAGAGTTTAAACATACAACATTCGGGAGAATATCCCGACAAGCAATACAATGAGTGAGCATGGTATGTAGGGTACGCAGACCCTATTCTTAGGTAAGCAAACATTCCAGATTGCAACATTACAAAAAAATAAAATAAAATAATGTAAACTCGGGATCAGTCCTCTCATGGTTCAGAGCAGTCTCTATGGGGCGTTGAAATATTGCGACCCAGTATGCGAGTGGTAGTCCTGCATCCAGTGTGTTTTACACCACTCAAACCGTGCGGATCATTATCAGACAATAAGCGAGCAGTAAATTAGCGAGCGTCAAACATTATTTGTAACTCGTACCTCCAACCTCCCCAGGCTGCCCTTTAGACTTTCTAATAAGTACCACTCAGTGAGAGTGAACGGTTGCATTATCTGCCTAATTTCCGTATCTGACATGTAACAAACAATAAAGGATTTCCACTTCTTAAACAACTTCTGTGCATGTTTGCCCTTTGTATTCATTATGAATAACCTTTCCAAATGGAACACCTTTTTCATTTGGGACTCAATCATGGTCATGGTGGGAGCTGTTGGCGCCAACCAACGTTGTAATATAGTAGGTTTCACTACCATGCATATAGAGTGGAAGAGATGTGGAAGACTCTTTTCTCCATCATCATCCTCTACACAATGAAAAATGCAAAGCAAGGGAGTCATTCGGACTCTAATTCCCCAAAGCTTATGAACCATTCCCCCGATCGAGGTCCACAAACGTAAGCTATGAGGGCACGACCATAGGCCATGAAGCAGATCGGAATATTCGAGATGACACTTAGGGCAGTTGATTAGGCGGTCCGGTTTAAGTGGGTGTGGTGGGATGTTAAATCCATAGATTGCCCTATGTATTATTCTTAACTGCGTGTCCCTCCACACTTCATTCACCACGTGTTTCCTCACCCGCAGCCAACCTTTCTGTATTCTGTGAGTGAGATCGTCCACCCCCAGCTGTTCTTCCCATTTACAGAAGTTTTGTGCATCATAATTTTGAGAGTCTTCCTTGCGGAATCCATAGTATATAGAGGATACCGAACTCCTACCCCCTCCCCCTCCCCCCAGATCCAGCAATCTGTCCAGTACATTCCTTTTAATCTCCTTGTGTACAAGTACCAAGTTAGAGTGAAAAGCATCTTTAATTTGGGCAAATTGTATGGTCTGGAAAGGGCGCAGGGAGAATTTATCAATTAATTCATGGATGTCCAACCAACGGGGTTCTGTGTCATGCAACAGATGCTTAACATGAGTTATCCCTTTAGCCCTCCACTCAACAAATAGCCTGTTGAACTGTCCCTGCTTAAATTCCGGGTTTCCCCATAAGGGAAGATGTTTTGATACACGAAAGGGTAGCCAGTACTTGCGTCTCAGGATTCTCCAGGACGCTATGGTATCTTTTATCAGAATGGAGCTCTTAATTACCGCTGGAATATTAACCAGCCTTGCGTGTAGCAAAGCCGCAAGGGACCAGGGAGCACAGAATTCACCCTCCAGTGTGTAGTCTGAGTAAAAGTTGGTTTTGTTTATCCAGTCTGCTATATGTCGAGCCATACAGGCAAGATTATAACGCCTAACATCAGGAGCAGCAATACCACATAACTCCCCTGGCGCTGTTAATTTTAGATAGCTAATCCTAGGTGGCTTGCCTTTCCATAAAAAGTTCGTAAAGGCGGTCCGTAGTCTATTCACGTCGGTATGCTTCAAAAGCAAAGGTATAGTTTGCAGCGGGTATAATAATTTTGACATGGACATCATTTTAAGTAAATGATTGCGCCCCATCAACGAAAGTGGGAGATTATGCCACTTTTGCAGTTCAGCAATGATTTTAGCGATCAAGGGTTGAAAATTAAGTCTATACACCGATTCCATTGTCCTACCTATTTTAATGCCTAGATATGTTATATGAGAACTAGCAATAGGTATGTTCGCAATAGTTCTTACTGAACTGGCAGGAGTTAGAGAACGGAGAAACAGGATCTCACTTTTAGAGTAATTAACTCTTAGCCCTGAAAATGATCCGAAGGTTTGTAAAGCCTGTGTAACCCCAGACATGTCGGAGACAGGGTTTGCCATGAATAGAACTATATCGTCCGCAAACATAGCTAGACGCAACTGATGTGTACCCACCTCCAAACCCTCAAACACTTCAGATGAGTCCAGGTATTGAGCAAGCGGTTCTATCGCTAAATCAAAGAGAAGGGGGGATAAGGGGCATCCCTGTCTCGTGCCCCTTTGAAGCAAAAAACACGGTGACAGGAAACCCGGGATACTGACCCGTGCCCGCGGATTCAAATATATTTTAGCAAGTACTGAACGGAACAGACCAGAGAAACCCATTGCATCTAATACCCGATTAAGCCAGCCCCAACTGATAGTGTCAAAGGCCTTTTCCGTGTCTAAAGTAACAATGGCAGGATTGCGTCCCCTATATTTCACAGAGCCCGCAACCGACAGTGCCAAAAACGCCTTTCTAATATTAGTAACATCAGTTCCATTGTTTTTACAGATAAATGTAAAATAACCTTACCAAGCTAGACCCTTTTACCCATCCTAGGAACTCTCACACCCACTCCACAAAAATAAAAATGGTAGAAAATTATATTCATGTTTTATTAAAATAGAACACTGAAGTGCACGGATTTACCATTTATTCCAATCATCTGGGTCAGACTGGCCCCCCAGTGGGCCCAGGATGTGGTACCATACTAGACACCAAAGTTCCTAAAGGAGCCTAAAGGAGTAAAGAACAAAACCAAAACAGACATTTGGCTGCCTTTAGAGCCAGTCACCTGCCACTGGGGCCTATTTATTCACCTGCTACTAGGGCCAAATCTTATTAGACCTTATTGATCATATAGGAGTTGGACCCTAAGAATAATATCCTGTGCTGGGTACAAGGTGCCCCAGTCCTACAATGCCAATCAATATTTCTTGAGTTCTATCTGTAGATCGTGACTTACATATTTATAAGAAATCTATTATCTGTGCTACTACTCTGAAATAGGTGGGTTCAGATATTTTTTCTCTTCTATGTATAGAACAGAGCAAAAGCATTAACCGCTTCAGTACCCTGTGAAATTCCACTTGCGTTTTTTTTTGGTTTTTTTTTACTCCCTTCCTTTCTGGAGCCAAAACCTTTTTATATTCACATTGACACAGCAGTACGAGAGCTTGTTTTTAGCAGGACAAGTTGTACTTTCTATTGGCACCATTTAATATTGCATATTGAAGTAGTAAGAAGCTGGAGGGAAAATAAAATCTAAATGGGGTAGAAATGGGAAAAAATGCAACTCTGCCACAGAAAAAGAAAAGAAAAAAAAAACAATTATTTTTTCACTGTTATATTCTGACCTCCATAACTTTCTTATAGTTATGTCTATGGAGCTGTTTGGGGGCTCATTTTTGTAGGACGATCTGTAGTTCTTGTTGACCATTTTGGACTTTGTATGACTTTTTGATCACCTTTTTATTAATTTTTTGGGGGAGGTGAAGAAAAAATGCCAAATTGGTCATTTATAATTACGCCATTCGCCATTTGTCGGGGGAACTGACAGGTCCTCTTTAAGGGCCTATTAAAATACAGGAGTTCTCGTTCCCATTGATTGGCCAAATTAGCCAACTTGGGAATGTGGGGGATGGTTGGTTGGTTGGTTTAGGGAAGCTATTGCAGGAGCACAAAATAGGCATTTTGACTGGTTATCTCATGACTAATTAAAATCAGACATCATATAACAACCTTTCTAACAAATCTAGAAGCAGACCTGTATCTCACATGGATCCAGAGATCTCCCCATTCATTGCTCTAGATTCATATCATGCTGAAAGCTCAGGGGAGTGTCTTTTCTGCTTCAGCTCAGGGGGCGTGTCCATGCTCTCCCTATCACAGCTCAGGGGGAGTGTCTCAGCTCTCGCTATCACAGCTCAGGAGACAGTTGAAGGATGAAACTGAGCATGTGCGGCCATCTCAGTGAGCAGGTCAAAGAAATAAGATTTTAAAAAAACTGCAGGTCGCGCTATACAGATACATTTCATTGAATAACTCAGAGGCTATGCTAAATTTTTAATTGCATGCAATTACAAAAGTATGTAGATCCAGGTGCTGGTGTGAAAACTGTAGAATATTTTATGTGGGACAACCTCTAAAATCTGGAATGGAAATTGGATGAAGGTTAAGGTTAGAGGTGACTGAACTCATCCTACCTAACATACGTTGTGTGTTGAGATATTGTAAGGCTGGGATTGCAGCTCTTTACCTGATTCAGCCCTTCTAAGGTGGCAGCTATATGTTGGGAAGTTGGTTCAGGATATGCTATGGAGATATGCTGGACGCAAGTCCTGTTGGAGTAGTAATGGTCGATTGGCCCAGCTTAGGAGGCAGGCATGCTAGATTAATTTGGTCAGGCTTTCATGCGAGTTTGTAACCAAAATTTATAGCGATAAAATATGTCAACCCAGCTCAGTTACAGACAGGTTTACAAAAACTTGACGCTGTTGGATTCAGGGAGCAAAGCCAAGGGCATGCTGAATGTCGGCAGACAAGTGAGCTTGTCAGCAAAACACTTGTGATGAAGGCCTTTTTTTATTTTTTTTTGCACAAAGACAAGCTCTTTTGGCATCCAAAACCAACCTGGTAAAATGCTTCCTGCCCAATGGGCTCTCAATATGACCAACAGCCATGGAATGTCCTAGCTCCCTATATAGGAGTGCCAGTCACAGCACCAACCAAAGGTCACCTACAACAACACTAACGAATGTCCCTATAAATTTGCTAGCCGCTATGGATTGTTAGCCATATTTCCTCATATGGGTGCCAGCTGCAGAGTCTCAATAACAGTGCCATACCACAGAAACCCAAGCGGCTCCAGACAATCTCCACATAATGCCAACCACACTAACTCTATAAGTGTTGCTGCTGATCAAGCATCTTGTTTGGGGGGTGGGCATTGTGATGAAATCCCGTAGGCGGGTGGCCTGGGTGACTGCTTGCCCTGACCACCCCTAGTCCAGGCCCCATCAAAAATATTCTACAGTTTAGAAACCAGCACATGGATCTGACTACTTTTGTAATCGCATGTAATTAAAAATATATTATAGCTACTGAGTTATTTGATTAAATCTATCTGTATAGCGCCACCTGCTGTTTGCTCTTTTTCTAATTTCTCTGTCCTGCTCACTGAGCTGGAAGCACGTGCTCAGTTTCATCCTTCAGCTGCCACCTGCTGCAGTAGAAAGGACATGCGGTGGTCATGCACTAGATTATGTTTGATTTTGATTTTTTACATTATTAATGAGATAACCCCTTTAAGTATTTTTTATGGAGCAGTATTTCCGTATGGGCATGAGCTGACACCAGTTCTTGATTCGCACTTGGCGAGTGACACGTATTACAGAAAACATACAGCGAGGATCTTATTCTAAAGACTATTATTCCACTTCAGTCTAGATGTGGTAATTGCGCCGTGGTGTCACAGTGACTGATGATCTCGCCCCCCCTGTTCTGCATTTTCTTCTCACAATGACTGTGAAGGGTCTGTGATCCTAATATGAACTAATAAGCTGACTCTGGAGGGATTACTAGATGGAGTGCAGGGGATTAGCGGCTTTATTTTCTTGTCAGGCCATGTTGTTTATTCCGGGCCCTCGCTTTGTTCACTAAACCAGTGGAGCATGTTCCCTTAAAGGTGCGATACTACTGTCACTGGCCAAATGTGTTTGGATAAAATGTTATGTTGAATCTTCAGCTTCTCATGCTTACAAGATTACCGGGATGAATGAGGTTGAAGCTTCAGGGCTTACTGAGGCTTCTTCTTCTTGGCTGCATAGCCACAGTAAACTTCTGACCAGACCGAAAGATGTCTGCTGTATAAATGCAGCGACCCGGAGGGGAGGCGAGGGTGGAGTGGTAGTGGCCGAGATGGTGGTTGTAGTCCTCGGTTCATCGTGGCACTGGAGGACGCACCCTTTCTTCCCTCCTGGTGTTCGGGCTCTCTTTACAAAACAAAATCGATGATGGGAGTAGTAGTCCAAAGTATCTCCCAGGGGTTTCCTTTCCCTTATTTTTTAGCTGTGTATAGGCAACAATAATGATGGTTGTTGTAGTACTCCTTGTCTAAAGACAGTTCACAGTCTTTACAAGTAACGATAGGCATGCTATACTGTTTTTGTTAACCCTTTCAAAGTTTCCAGGCTGAGAGGTGGCAGATTTTAGAAACGGATGGCCAGCCCGTCCCAAAGTGTGGTAGGCACTGAAGGCAATAATCCTTTCCACAGCAGCAAAATCTCTTATACCATAAACTAGCTAATACCCTGATGTTAGAATCCTGCATGGCCTGGATGGATCTGCACCTTCTATAAGGTACGGTCTATTTCTGTCAGGAGTACTGTGGTAGTAGAGTAAGGCCTCTTTCACATCAGCGTTTTTGCTTTCTGTCCTAGAGTTACGTCCTCGGGGCTCTAGGACGGAAAGATACTGATCAGGTTTATCCTAATGCATTCTGAATGGAGAGAAATCCGTTCAGGATGCATCAGGATGTCTTCAGTTCAGTATGTGAAAGTTTTTTGGACGTTGACAAAACCGATTTGTCTCCATCCAAAAATCCGGAAGACATGCCGTAACGCCGGACCCGGAATTAATGCCCATTGAAGTGCATTAATCCGGAATTAAGCTAAACGTCGTTTCGGCGCTTAGCTCTGCGCATGCGCAGCAGCTGTTCCGATCGGGGCCCCAGTGTAAGCTGGGGCTCTGATCGGTTACCATGGCAGCCAGGACGCTACAGAATTTTTGGCTGCCATGGTAAGTACTCCGCAGCAGTGTACTTACCTGCGCTGCGGCCACCGGGCGCTCCTTCATGATGTCACAGGTCCGGGCGGCGCTTTGATTTATGCACAGCGGGGACCTGTGACGTCATGAAGGAGCGCCCGGCGGCCGCAGCGCAGGTAAGTACACTGCTGCGGAGTACCATGGCAGCCAGGACTTCAGTAGCGTCCTGGCTGCCATGGTTACCTAAAAGCATATTGAAGACTGATCAGGATCCTGATCAGTCTTCTAATGCTTTCAGGTGACTTGCGTTCTGACGGATCCGGCAGGACGGATGTGCCTGCCGGATCCCCAGAACGCAAGTGTGAAAGAGGCCTTACTCATTTGGAAGTTATAGTCTCAGACAGTGGTCTGCAGGAACTCTCACACACGTCCTTCCTGTAGCTCTGTTCAGACTAGACTCCCCAACTAGCCAGGGGGCGGACCCAGTCCATCACTGGGTAACCTAACCAGTCTGCCAGTATAAACCCATATATCACCCATACATAGCTGTTTGGGAATGCATATGGAAATAACTTCTTTACCAAGAAATCACAAGAAATCGCAAATTAACCCTTTGCAGTAGTCCTCTGGGGGACTGTAGCAATGCCTTCCAATGCCTGACTATCTGGTTGTCTTCTGCCAATTCAGGATTGGGACAATATTTGTTGAATGTGAGATTAGAAGTATTTTAAAAGGGGTTGAGAGAGAGTGAATAGATTAAATACAAAGATAGATATGAGATAGATACAAGATAAATACATACGAGATAGATAGACAGATATATAGATACCGGTAGATAGGTTTATATGTATGTCTATGGAGGCATTCACATATCATCTCACACTGTATAGACAACACAGCAGTACCACATGCATAAACAAGTGACCAGTTTGGCTCATCGAACTGATGGGCCTCATTGTGCTATCCCCCCCCCCCCACTCCCGGATGAGCTGTTTATACCACACCGCTCCCACTACATTCTCAACCTCTGGTGCCCCCAGGGAAGCTGACATGGCAGGACTGAGGGCAGGGATGGCAGACTCCTCCTCTGGTCACTGTCTGACACTCCAAGCCAAATCCCTTGTTCTTTAGACCTCATTTCCTTTCATTAAATAAAATATGTTTCCCTAAGGCTGCACCTCAGACACCAATCATAAGAAAAGAGGAGCGACCTGTGGAATTATCCCAATCATGCATGTACCTTTATTAATTACATACTGCACATCCCACTGCTCTCCCAGTATAACATGCCAGTCTAAACCAGAACATGAAATGTAACGGGTACACAATCATACATCTTGCGGGATGTAGTCACCTACGGTATGTAGCTCCTTCCATAGGTAGGTGAGTACTCACCTGCAAAGTGACATGCTTCAGAATTCTTTTTAAAAGGTATTTTCCATCACAAAAAAAAACATAAAAACCAATACTCACTTCCATCGGTTTGCTGCTACTGCCGGGTCCCACTGCTCTCTACTTCCTTCTCCTGTCTCGAAACATAAACAATGCCAGCCAATCACTGGCCACGGTACTGACCCACCTCAGACTGATTGGCTGAGCAGGCATTTCTTGTGTATCCAGACAGGAGCAGGAATCGGAGAGCAGTGAGAACCCAGGCCGCAAAGAAACGGCAGCGCCAGGGAACTGGTAGAGGTGAATATTGTCCATCTGTACTATAGC
Organism: Bufotes viridis; assembly: GCA_033119425.1. Taxonomy (NCBI): domain Eukaryota; kingdom Metazoa; phylum Chordata; class Amphibia; order Anura; family Bufonidae; genus Bufotes; species Bufotes viridis. The sequence goes on along the minus strand of CM065597.1, from coordinate 130,037,992 downwards.
AACATCAACAACAGCAGAGTGCCCCCATAGTCAGTGAGTAGCCGGAGTCCCTCGGTACTATAGCAGCATGAATAACAGCAGAGTGTCCCACAGTCAGTGTGTGGTCATAGTCCCTCTGTATGGCAGCATCAATAACAGCAGAGTGCCCCCTTAGTCCGTGAGTGGTCAGAGTCCCTCTATATGGCAGCATCAATAACAGCAGAGTGCCCCCATAGTCCGTGAGTGGTCAGAGTCCCTCTGTATGGCAGCATCAATAACAGCAGAGTGCCCCCATAGTCCGTGAGTGGTCAGAGTCCCTCTGTATGGCAGCATCAATAACAGCAGACTGCCCCCACAGTCAGTGCGTGGTCAGAGTCCCTCACTGCAGATCCAAAAAGTAGTTGAGTACCCCGGTGATAGGTTATAATTAGTGTTGAGTGAAGAAAGGCAAAAGCCGTATTCGGTCCGAAGTTTAGGAAAACTTTGATTTGAAACTAATCCAAATTTTCTCATGCTTTGTGGTAACGAATCAGGTTCTCCCAACATGGCGGCTGCATATTTTACAAAGCGGAACTAAGTGTAAAGAAGAAAAGCCCAGGAACGCAAGATCACCCATAATGCCTTTCAGCCAGCCAATCCGCAGATAGCCATCCCCTGTGATGTTACAGCCCTATAAAACCCTCATCCAGCACGGTCTCCGCCACTGTCCTGAGAGCTGAGCATAGGGAGAGACATGGCAAGCAGTGGCGTTGCGAGGGGGACGCGGCGGGTGCGGGACGCACCGGGTGACTCCAGTCTGAAGGGGTGAGTCACCGGACCCAAGTTCCCAACACCACTAGAAATATTAATAATATAATATTATCGCCCACTCCTAGCCCCATGCCATTGCCATTTGCCATCATCCATGTCCCCAAGCCAGCGCCATCAGCCCCCTCAAATCACAGGTGCCCCCTTCAAAACACCAACATTTTTTGGGGGGGAACAAGGTTACCAAAAAATTGTAAATTGTGTGTTTTTTTTATTTATTTTTTCTGTTACGGCGTTCACTGCATAGGAGATATTTTAGATATTTTAATCATTCTGACTTTTTCGGATGTGGCGAAATGTTATATATTTATTTTTTATTGCGTTTATATTTTTATATGTAAAATTAGAAAAGGGGAGATTTAAAATTTTAAAAATATTTTACTTTTTATTTACTAACTATTAGCCCCCTTAGGGGCTAGAACCCTTGTCTATTCAACCTAATAGAGCTCTATTAGGGTAAATAGGACTTTATACTGTTCCTGCTGCCCTGTGCATAGTGCACACAGCAGCAGGGAGCTTACCATGGCAGCCATGGATTCAGCAGCGTCCTGGCTGCCAGGGTAACCGATCGGAGCCCCATGATTACACTGCTAGGGCTCCGATCAGAAGCTGCCACTGAGCCACCAAGGGTGACCCTGGGGCCACTGCCACCAATAACTATAATACTGTGGGGGGGGGGGACCGCCATTAATATAATACTGAGAAGAGGGGGAGTGGAAGGGAGGGACTGTGGCCACTGCACCAACAACTAATATAGTTAATGTCTGAATACAAACGTACGGCACCTGAGGGGTTAATTGCGGCGGATCGCAGCGCGCAGTCATAGAGGCCGGGTGCCGGGTATGGGATATAGCTGGCACACGCAGGCTACGTTTGTATTCAGGCATTAACTATATTCATTGGTGGCGCAGTGGCCACAGTCCCTCCCCTCCTACTCCTCTTTGTTCTAACAGATTGGTCAGCGGCAACCGCACACAGTGGGGAGGGAGGGACTCCCTTCTTCTCCACTGTACCAGCTCAGGATAAAATGGTGAGCGCCGAGAGCGGCACATGCCATGTTCTATCAGGGTAGGGCGATATAGACAAAATTTCTATCGTTGGCCAAATTAATATCGTTATAATCGCATATCGTTTATATCTCCCACTTCTAGTGCCCACCACACATTTGACAACCAGAACATAGCCATAAGGCAGGGTTTCTCAACTCCGGTTCTCGGGACCCACCTACAGGTCAGGATTTAACTTCTTCCCGACCGCCGAACGCACGGATGCGTCCAGGCAGCGGCAGGTTTATTCCTCCTGGACGCATCCGTGCGTCATCTCGCGAGAGCCGAGATCTGCTGTGAACGCGCGCACGTTCACAGCAGAGCGCGGCTCTGCAGTTGCACTACAGCCTGCCAGCGATGATCAATCGCTGGCAGGCTGTAAATGTAAAATAAATGAGATCAAAGTGGTATATCAGACGCTGTGTTGCTAACAGCGTCTGATATACCTAATACCTGGTCCTCTGGTGGTCCCATTTACTGGGATCGACCACCAGAGGACCAGGTAACAATGTAAAGTTGCACCAAACACTACACTAACCCCCCTCACTTTATAACTACTATTAACCCTTTGTTAACCCCTGATCACCCCATATAGACTTCCTGATCACCCCCTGTCACTGATCACCCCCTGTAAGGCTCTATTCACATGTCCATATGTGTCTTGCGGATCCGCGACGCGGATCCGCAAAACACGGACACCAGCAATGTGCTTTACGCATTTTGCAGATCCGCACATTGCCAGAACTATATAGAAAATGCTTTTCTTGTACGCAATTGCGGACAAGAAAAGGACATGTTCTATATTTTTGTGGAACGGAAGTGCAGACCCGTAAGTGCGGATTCGCAATTCCGGATCCGAGCAGGGACAAAGTCTGTCCCCATAGAAATGAATGGGTCCGCAATTCCGTTCCGCAAACAGAATTGCGGACGTGTGAATGGGGCATAAGGGTCCCTTATCACCGCCAGTTAGTTAGCTACTTGTTAGGTAGCTAGCGCCCAGCCCACCGCAGTCACTGATTTTGGCAGAGATTTTTTCATCCACATTGATTGATGCGAATGAAAAAATCTGTGCCGTTCATTTTTTTTTTTTTCAGCGCAGAGGCTGAACGGAAAAATCTCATTACCCGTATGCTCAATATACGGAGAATCGCAGAAACTCCTAATGCTGGCCATACGTGTAATGATTGCGGAGACCCTAAAATGCCAGGGCAGTACAAACACCTCACATGTGACGCCATTTTAGAAAGAAGACACCCCAAGGTATTCCGTGAGGGGTATGGTGAGTTCATGCAAAATTTTATTTTTTTGTCACAAGTTAGTGGAATATGAGACTTTGTAAAAAAAAAAAAAAATCAATTTCCGCTAACTTGTGCCAAATTTTTTATTTTTCTGTGAACTCGCCATGCCCCTCACAGAATACCTTGGGTGTCTTCTTTCCACAATGGGGTCACATGTGGGTATTTATACTGCCCTGGCATTTTAGGGGCCCCTAAAGCGTGAGAATCCAAATGCGTAAAAATGTCCTGTGAAATCCTAAAGGTACTCATTGGAATTCGGGCCCTTTGCGCATCTTGGCTGCAAAAGTGTCACTCATGTGGTATCGCGTACTCAGGAGAAGTAGGGCAATGTGTTTTGGGTGTATTTTTACATATACCCATACTGGTGTGAGAAATATCGCTGTAAACGACAACTTTTACATTTTTTATTCAAAGTTGTCAATATACAGAGATATTTCTCTCACCCAGCATGGGTATATGTAAAATACACCCCAAACACATCGTCCTACTTCTCCTGAGTACGGCGATGCCACATGTGTGACACTTTTTGCAGCCAAGATGCGCAAGGGCCCAAATTCCAACGAGTACCTTTAGCTTTTACATGGCTGCTCACAGTTTAGCCTCGCCCAAAATGCCAGAACAGTACAAACACCCCACAAGTGACCCCATTTTGGAAAGAAGACACCCCAAGGTATTCACTGAGGGGCATAGTGAGTCCGTGAAAATTTAACTTTTTGTCAAAAGTTAGCAGAAAGGGAGACTTTATGAGAAAAACTATAAAAATCAATTTCCGCTAACTTGTGCCAAAAAAATCTTCTATGAACTCGCCATTCCCTCATGGAATACCTGGGGTGTCTTCTTTCCAAAATGGGGTCACATGTGGGTATTTATACTGCCCTGGCATTTAGGGGCCCTAAAGCGTGAGAAGAAAAATGCGTAAAAATGCCATCCTAAAAGGTACTCATTGGTTTTAGGGCCCTTTGCGCATCTTGGCTGCAAAAGTGGCACACATGGTATCGCCGTACTCAGGAGAAGTAGGGCAATGTGTTTTGGGGTGTATTTTACATATACCCATGCTGGGTGAGAGAAATATCTCTGTAAATTGACAACTTTGAATAAAAAAATGTAAAAAGTTGTCGCTTACAGCGATATTTCTCACACCCAGCATGGGTATATGTAAAAATACACCCCAAAACACATTGCCCTACTTCTCCTGAGTACGGCGATACCACATGAGTGACACTTTTTTGCAGCCAAGATGCGCAAAGGGGCCCTAAAACCAATGAGTACCTTTAGGATTTCACAGGGCATTTTTACGCATTTGGATTCTCACGCTTTAGGGCCCCTAAAATGCCAGGTCAGTATAAATACCCCACAAGTGACCCCATTTTGGAAAGAAGACACCCCAAGGTATTCCGTGAGGGGCATGGCGAGTTCACAGAATTTTTATTTTTTGGGCACAAGTTAGCGGAAATTTATATATTTTTTTTTTTTTGTTTTTTTTTTTACAAAGTCTCTTATTTCACTAACTTGTGACAAAAAATAAAATTTTACATGAACTCACCATACTCCTCACAGAATACCGTAGGGTGTCTTCTTTCTAAAATGGGGTCACATGTGGGGTATTTATACTGTCCTGGCATTTTAGGGGCCCCTAAAGCGTGAGAAGAAGTCTGGAATCCAAATGCGTACAAATGCCCTGTGAAATCCTAAAGGTACTCATTGGTTTTAGGGCCCCTTTGCGCATCATGGCTGCAAAAAAGTGTCACACATGTGGTATTGCCGTACTCAGGAGAAGTAGGGCAATGTGTTTTGGGGTGTATTTTTATATATACCCATACTTTGTGTGAGAAATATCGCTGTAAACGACAACTTTTAAAAAAAATTTATACAAAGTTGTCAGTTTACAGAGATATTTCTCTCACTCAACATGGGTATATGTAAAAATACACCCCAAAACACATTGCCCTACTTCTTCTGAGTACGGCGATACCACATGAGTGACACTTTTTTGCAGCCTGGATGCGCAAAGGGCCCAAATTCAACGAGTACCTTTAGGTTTTACAGGGCTGCTCACAATTTAGCCCCGCCCAAAATGCCAGAACAGTAAACACACCCCACAAATGACCCCATTTCGAAAAGTAGACACCCCAAGGTATTCACTGAGGGGCATAGTGAGTCCGTGGGAGATTTTATTTTTTTTTGCCAGAAGTTAGCAGAAATGGAAACTTTATTATTTTTATTTTTTTCCTCAGAAAGTGTCATTTTCCGCTAACTTGTGAAAAAAAATGAAATGATACATGTACTCACCATGCCCCTCCGCGAATACTTTGGGGTGTCTTCTTTCTAAAATGGTGTCATTTGGGGGTTATTTATACTATCCTGGCATTCTAGCACCTGAAGAAACATGACAGGCGCTCAGAAAGTCAGAGCTGCTTCAAAATGCCGAAATTCACTTTTTTGCACCATAGTTTGTAAACGCTATAACTTTTATCCAAACCAATAAATATACACTTATTGGACTTTTTTTATCAAAGACATGTAGAACAATAAATTTAGAGAAAAATGTATATAGAAATGTAGTTTTTTTTGAAAAATTTTACAACAGAAAGTGAAAAATGTCGTTAAATTTTTATTAATAGCAAAAAAAGTAAAAATGTCAGCAACAATGAAATACCACCAAATGAAAGCTCTATTAGTGAGAAGAAAAGGAGGTAAAATTCATTTGGGTGGTAAGTTGCATGACGGAGCAATAAACGGTGAAAGTAGTGTAGTGCGGAATTGTAAAAAGTGGCCTGGTCATTAAGGGTGTTTAAGCTAGGGGGGCTGAAGTGGTTAAGAATATCACACAGAATGAGAAACCCTGCCATAAAGAAAGCAGACTTTAGTACAGCAGTTCCAGCCACAATGCCCCCATAAGTCAGCACACCAGTCCTCATGGGCCTGGTCTTCTGTAGCCAATCAGCACCTTTTACATGTCCCCATCCCTTCCCATGCCCTTCTTTCATCACAGATCATGAAAATGTCCATGAAGTGGAGGCGATAAGGAACCATCCTGACTGTAGAGGTATTTTCCCCAAGATCAAGGACGCATTTTGACACAGTACATTACAAAGTTCTACTGTACAGTATGTAATTCAGTAACATGAATGTCTGACTTACCAGTATATCCAGCAGCACACTGACAGATGAACCCATTGATCAGATCAACACAGGATCCGCCATTCTGACACGGAGCCGAGTCACATTCATCAATATTCACAGAACAGTTTTCCCCTAGAAATAAAGTCCATGTGGTCAGCTGCCATGTCCATACTGGTCTACCACACTACTGTTCTATATTACTTTACAGAATAAATTACGTTCAGTAGGTAAGAAAATCAATGCAATTCTGGCCATTTTCTGTCAATATATGTGAAGCCATTCTACAGAAAAAAGTGTGGTGAGCAACACGAGGTATTAGCCAAGAGGTGCCTTGTGGTATGCCACTATTAAAGGGGTTTTCCAGGATTTTGATACTGATGACCTATCCTCTAGATAGGTCATCAGTATCTGATCAGTGGGTGGGGGTCCGACACCCAGGACCCTGGCCGATCAGCTGTTTGAGTAGGCAGCGAGCTACTGTGAGCATCGCAGACTTCTCTGTGCTTACCAAGCACAGCGCCGTACATTGTATACCGGCTGTACTTGGTATCACAGTTCAGCTCCATTTACTTCAATGAGTCTGAGTGCGATACCAAGCGCAGCCGCTATACAATGTACTGATGAACTATCCTGACCTATCCTGCTTTTTTCACCACCTTTGTGTTTTTTGGGGTTTTTTTGTGGCATTTTTTGCACTTGCAGTTTTTAGTTTGAGATGTCAGGTGAAGGTCTATGGGAAACATGAAATGCAGGACATACATGCTACTGATATTTGTTTTTCAGTTTGGGTGTCTTTTTGTGAATCTGGCTTTTTTTTTTTAAAGAAAACGCAGTATGTTGAACCATTTGTGTCTTTAAATGCAAATTCCATTCACACATTTGTTTTGAGAAAAAAAAAGGCCATAAAATGCCCAGCTGAGGGATGCAGTCCTACAGCAGTTGGCCAATCTGCCTCTAAAGTTTGCTTGTGCCCTCAGTTCTCCCAGACAAGTGTGCTGTACAGTCCAAAGTCTTAGGCAGACTCCAGAAGGTTGATGACTCCTGACCTAGAGTCTGCATGGCCAAGCACTGGAGTCAGTATGGTAACCTGCTACCAGGGCCGGGCTGACACAGAGGCTGGGGAGGCTCCAGCCTCAGGGCGCAGGCCAGCTCTCCAGCCTCTGGGCGGCAGGCAGGCCACTGACCACATCGCCGCTGCTGCGCCTGCCGCGCTGGAGGATGGAGGGAGTAGCGAGCACTTGGCAGTGGCACTGACTTGCGTGCTCCCTCCCCGCTCCGCCTCCTGGCTCGGCGGCTCCGCTGCTCTGGTCTCTGCTCAGTCACTTGCCTGACTGGCTGCGTACAGCGCGCACTTTGACCTGGCGCACTGTACGCAATCAGGTCACATGTGCGCCCTGTGGAGACCAGGAGCAGCGCGGGCAGCAGCATCTGCTGATTAATAACAAATATACATATCTAAATGGCGGGGGGGGGGGGGGGCAGCTCAGTCTCTGTTGGTGGTGGACCTTGTCCCAGCCCCGTCTGCTACCAAAAGCTGTTAAAGGGAACCTGTCACCTGGAAAACACTTCTTAAACCAAGCACAGTACCTTAAAGTATACCCCAGAGGGTCGCTAATGATGATTTTATTTCCTCTTTCTGTCTTCTCAGATCTGTAAAAATCGCATTTTAAATCTCTCTTGGTGCCGTTTCCAAGTTGTGCTTGAAGTCAAGGGGGCAGCGGCCTCCTTGCCTTAAGGTCCGATAAGCCCGCCCCTTAACCCTCCTCTCTACATTTTGATGGACATCTTGCTGTGATGCCAGGACCGCGCTCTTCTCGCGCATGCGCTGTGCGCGTCCTGTTACAGCACGATCCCGGCTCCGGCTCCCTCACTCACTGGCTTCATTTTGCAGACTACACATGCGCCATTTAGATCCAGCGCGGTTTAAGAAGTATTTTTCAGGAGACAGGATCCCTTTAAGACTTTACTGCATTGAGGGACACCGTTAAGACCCCCTTCACGCCTGGACACAACTTGGCCAGTCATATCGCTAAAACTCCGTATCTCTCAGTGGACGTTACAGCCACCATTCTAAAACTACAATTGTGTGCCATCTCCAGGAACAGACTTGAGACAGATATCGTTAGAATAGACCATCAGTATCAAATTCCTGGATAACCCCTTTAAGATAGAACTAATGGCACAAATGAAACTGGCAGACACAGACCTTAAGCGACGTTGCTTACCTGTGAATCCTGGCCGACACCTGCACACATATCCTGCAGCGCTCTCATAGCGGAAGTCTGTACTGAACTCTGGTTGTGATCCGTAAAAGGTTTCATTTGACCGTTCCATACAAAGGGAGTCATGTAGACATGGACGGTCAGCACATTCATCAATGTCCAACTCACAGTGATCTCCAGTATATCCTGCACAGAGAAATGTAATGCATGAAACGTCAGGAAGCAGGGGCGGATTGGGAACCTACAGTGGCCCTGGCCAAAAAATACCTAAAAGTGGCCCCAAATTGTAGAAGGGTCTAAATTGACAGGAGGCGGGGCAACAAAAGTAGGTGGGTCAGCAATACCATAGCGCAAAATACCACATACCCCAGTGCCACACAATATATTGCCCCAAACACTGTCCCTCTGAGTTGGCCATCGATAGAGGCCATTTTCTCTCCTCTTCTTCCAGTTGTCCCTGATTAAGAACTGGAGCAGGGGCTTAGGAGGCGAGATGTGGGACATAGTGGAATTCGGGAGGGCATGTCGCTGGCCGGGTACATGAGTGCCTGATTACCACTGATAGCTTATTATGGACCTATCCAGTGGCACAGAGGAGGTTTTGGGTGGCCCCCTGGGCCTCGGCCCACCGCAAAATTTCCCAGTATGGCCAATCTGCCCCTGTCAGGAAGGAAGAAAGAGCTATAGGACAGCGTGATAGAGTATGGAATGGGAGTCAGATCACGTTAATGTACAGGGCAGAAAGATTCATGTAGGTCCACACCACATTTTACAGCGCTTACACACACCTGGAATAACAGGAATGAAAAGCACAGCTTGCCCGCCTCACAAAAAAATATTTCAGGCGTACTGGATACGTACTTTTTTTTTTTTTTTAATTAGAAGGAAATGGAGAAAGAATCTAAGATCTATTTAGTGTGTACACCAGGAAAGTTCCCAACTAAATGTGTCCATGTGTCCCCCATAGCAAGTGTTGTATGAAGGACTGTGCATGTTGGATTTCTGGGTGTTAAAGGGGTTGTCTGACTGCAGGGTGGCCACTTTGCTAACCCCCAGAAGAAGGACACCACACCCGGGACAGTGGGGCAAGATACTACAACACACAGAATGGAAACTTTGATCTATATACCAGCATCAGAGGACATTACAGGGAGGAGGTAGAAGAGGAGAGGGCTATAACTCCCAGCATCCCCAGGTTGCTATTATGTGATATCAAGAGGACCTTACATGGATGAGGTACAAGAGGAGAGAGAAATACAACTCCCAGCATGTGCAGGTCGTCAATATGGGAAATCGTAGGACAATTCAAAGAGGGAGTATAAGAGGGAAGAACTACAACTCCTAACATGTCCAGGCTGTTATTATGGGGTATCAGAACAATTCAGAGCTGGAGTATACGAGGAAAGGACTATTTTCCAAGGTTTCTCAGGCCTACCACTTCTCCACTGCTGAACTCCACACCCCTGCACTTTTTCACATGACCGTAAAGTCTTCACAGGTCCTGACAACTTCTCCTCTCCACTGCTATGCCTTGGCACTCTCCTGCACTGATTACATGAAGGTGATGTATCACAGGTCCTTACAACTTTTCCTCTCCACTGCTATGCCTTGGCACTCTCCTGCACTGATTACATGAAGGTGATGTATCACAGGTCCTTCAGCTCTTGCACTGTAACTCAGAGGCAACCTTGGTGTAGTGAGTGGGCTTATGCCTGTTGATCAAAATGTACACTAATGCCTCTTATATAGCATACAGTATAGGGGGCAGTATAGTAAATATTGTGCCGAGAGGCGATATTAATTTTGCTGAGAAGCAGTTAAAGATCAGAAGCTGAGCTTGTGGATGTGCGATCCTACCTCCTTTTCTTTCTCTTTTTTGAAATATGTATATAAAGGTCTGTCCAGGATCAGCACTCCTCCCATCTGGTGCAGGTGTTTTTAATTAGCTGGAGCATAAAGGAAGGGTTCTACTAGCTCTCAGACTTAATTGATAAGGTAGGACAGTGGCTCCACCCCTCTCACCAATATGAAAAGGTGCACACCTCACAGTTCACCCTAAGCCGTAAAGAAATACTGAAATAGATATGTTTGAGGGTCACTCAAATATCTTTCACACATGGATGTAAACCCCGTTCAATTTATTCTAAAAACACATACCATAAAATTACATAAAAATAATATGCTTAAAAATAAAAAAAGGATAGGACATCAAGATACGATGTATTCAAATTACATTCATCAATACAAATATCGCTGTTAGGGCTCCATATTGTTATATGTAGATGAGTCCCTTTAAATAGTATTCCTGTTATTAAAGAAGTCCCATATATTTCATTTATACGTAGGTGGATCGTCTACTGCTCATAGGTTAATACTCCGGTGTTGGCTTATCAATCTTTACTTGTGCCGTCCATACTTATGAGTCTTTTGTATTACTTATGGATACTTCTTGTGATGTATAGATAATTTGTATCCGCATACAGCGTGCTTGTGAGGTTTAAAACGTAAACAATATACTTTACCAGTCTTCTCCCTGCTTCACGGTCTCCCTTACCGGCCGCTTGCGTCTGTGCCCTGCCAGGACCTGCGTAGCGTCTCACGTGGTCTCTCCGTCACTGCTGTGGCGTCCCACGTGACGGTGAAGGGTGCGCCTGATTCGTGAATTTTATTCAGGCGCTATTACGCTGAATTACAGTCTTGGATCCATCGAGTTGGGAGAATTATAACTTTATAATCCGGTTATTTAAGTCTCACTTCTTATTTTCTACCAAACGTGTTTCGGGGCGAATATATGCTGGCCCCTTCTTCAGTGGTCACCTTGTGAGACTTATCAGGGTCTTTATATAGTCACTTCTATTAAAATCAAAGGATGCTGGGAAATAATCGCAATCCCAAATATGTGGAATTTGGAATTATGGAATGGATTGTATTGAATCAATTGCAATAAAATCTTGTAATAACATAAAACAATCTTATAAGTCATAATATTATCGAGGTAACATCCATATGAGATAAAACATGATTCTGGAATGGGGTCGCTCGTATTTGTCATTATTTGATGGACGTAACGGGGACAAAGGGGGGGCAATAGTCAGCCTAAATACTTCGGACTATAATAAGGAATGTCAAAAACAATTAAATCCAATTTTTGGATCTTGACATTGTAGTAAAAGGGCAGAAATTAATTTGTAGCACTCATCAAAAAGCTATGGCCAAAAATAGCTCCATTCGTTATTCGAGTTGTCACCTCCCCAGGTGGCTGGTTAACATTCCGACCAGCCAGCTGAGGAGGTTGAAAAGAAACTGTACAGAGATGGAACAGTATAGAAAAGAGGTAGAAGGATTGAAACAGCAGTTTATGGAAAAAGACTACCCATCTTGGGTGGTTGAAAGATCTATAAAAAAAAGTTTAAACTATGAATAGAAGTGAATTTTTTGAGAAACAAGCAAAAGAAACACAGGAAGATGACCTTAGGATCATTTTACCCTTTCAATCCCAATATAAGGCGGTAGAAAGAATCATTAAGAAACACTGGTGCCATCTACTAGACGATAAGATAGTAGGTACAGTTCTGACAAGTGAACCAAAAATAGTATATACAAAGGCCCCCAATTTAGGGATTACATTAGCACCCACAGTGAGGAACCAAATTCAAAAAATCAAACAAGAACTGTCTCTCACTTCAGGGGTTTTATAAATGCGGAAGATGTATTGGTTGTAAAAACAATTCCAGCCCAAGAAAAATTACTCGGGTATCCTCAACCCAGAATGACTTCTGTTTTAATATAAAGGATGGACTGACTTGCAATTCTACAGATGTTATTTATATGTTGCAATGCCCTTGCAAAAAACAATATTTAGGGAGGACCAAAAGAACCTTAAAAAAGAGGGTAGCTGAACATATAAATAACATCAAGAAAGGGTATGAATTGGACTTTGTTTCCAGACATTACAAAAAGGCACATGCTAGTGACCCCTCCAGCCTTATGTTTTTGGCAATAGAAAAAAATTAAACGACCATGGAGGGGGGCAATCATGTAGCCCAAATGTCAAGGATTGAAACAAGGAGAATTTTTCAATTTGAATCTCTCATCCCAAAAGGTCTAAATGCTGAGATGGAGCTGTTTGGTTTTCTGTGATGGCACAATGGTCTTTTGGTGACGGGACATCAGTATCGGGCTGTTTTACCAGCATCCTGATCTCCCCTCGCTATTAGACCTTGTCCCCATTACGTCCATCAAATAATGACAGATACGAGCGACCCCATCCCAGAATCATGTTTTATCTCTTATGGATGTTACCTCGATATTATGACTTATAAGATTGTTTTATGTTATTACAAGATTTTATTGCAATTGATTCAATACGATCCATTCCATAATTCCAAATTCCACATATTTGGGATTGCGATTATTTCCCAGCATCCTTTGATTTTAATAGGAGTGACTATAAAAAGACCCTGATAAGTCTCACAAGGTGACCACTGAAGAAGGGGCCAGCATATATTCGCCCCGAAACGCGTTTGGTAAAAAATAAGAAGTGAGACTTAAATAACCGGATTATAGTTATAATTCTCCCAACTCGATAGATCCAACACCGTAATTCAGCGTAATAGCGCCTGAAGAAAATTCACGAATCAGGCGCACCCTCCACCGTCACGTGGGATGCCACAGCAGTGACGGAGAGACCACGTGGGACGCTACGCAGGTCCTGGCAGGGTACAGACGCAAGCGGTCGGTAAGGGAGACCGTGAAGCAGGGAGAAGACTGGTAAAGTATATTGTTTACGTTTTAAACATCACAAGCACGCTGTATGCGGATACAAATTATCTATACATCACAAGAAGTATCCATAAGTAATACAAAAGACTCATAAGTATGGACGGCACAAGTAAAGATTGATAAGCCAACACCGGAGTATTAACCTATGAGCAGTAGACGATCCACCTACGTATAAATGAAATATATGGGACTTCTTTAATAACAGGAATACTATTTAAAGGGACTCATCTACATATAACAATAAGGAGCCCTAACAGCGATATTTGTATTGATGAATGTAATTTGAATACATCGTATCTTGATGTTCTATCTTTTTTTTTTTTTTTAAGCATTTTATTTTTATGTCATTTTATGGTATGTGTTTTTAGAATAAATTGAACGGGGTTTACATCCATGTGTGAAAGATATTTGAGTGACCCTCAAACATATCTATTTCAGTAGCTCTCAGACTTAGTTCCTGAGAGCATGTGATAGGTGAGCTTTACTAACTGTTCACATGGTGCAGTACTGCGTGGCGGCTGTTGTTTGCTGTGGCGCGGCGCTGGGGGGTTGGCCGGACCCGGTGCCATAGCCAAAAAGCAGGGGTGCTGTTTGGGGGCTAGATCCCACCACCCGCTGGTGCTGGTGCAGCACCAAATTTAGAGTAGGACCCACTCAAAGAGGCAACCCTGGCGCAGTGAGTGAGCTTATGCCTTTTGATCAAAATGTACACAAATGCCTCTTATATAGCATACAGTATAGGGGGCAGTATAGTAAATATTGTGCCGAGAGGCGATATTAATTTTGCTGAGAAGCAGTTAAAGATCAGAAGCTGAGCTTGTGGATGTGCGATCCTACCTCTTTTTCTTTCTCTTTTTTGAATTCTGTAACAGATTATAGTGCCTCGCCCCCGGTGGCACCCCCCAACCTCCTCCCCCACCCTTGAGAATTACAGACATTTTTGGTCATTTATAAATCCTGGTGGACAATAATTTCAGGTCCCAGAAGGAGGACATGTCCAGGAAAAAGAGGACAGATGGTCACTCTATTAAAGGCAATCTGTCACTCCGTTTTTGGATTATTGTCTACAGCAGGCATGCCCAACCTGCGGCCCTCCAGCTGTTGCAAAACTACAACTCCCATCATTCCCGGACAGCCTACAGCTATCATCCTACAGAAGAGCATGGTGGGAGTTGTAGTTTTACAACAGCTGGAGGGCCGCATGTTGGGAATCCCTGGTCTACAGTAATACATGAGTAAAGCTGCAGATAAGGAGTCCAGATCCCTATTTTTTATTTTCCTATTGCCCACCATTCCTCCACTGTCAGCGCTCAAAGCTGCATTGAAATACATTGTCAGGATTGCTTTGCATGCGCACAAGTCCTCTCCACTATGTTAGAACAGCACAGCAGTCCAGACTGTGTTTTTCAGTGCAGCTTTAAGCACTGACAGTGGGGGAACAAGGGCAGTAAGAAAGTAACAAATAGTGATCTGGACTTCTTATCTGCTGTACTGCTCATGTAAAACTGTGGATAATAGTCCAAAATCGGGATGACGGATTCCCTTTAATACTGATGACAAATCCTCAGGATAGATCATCAGTATTTGATTGATGGGGTCCAATTGCCAGCACCCCTCTGATCTGTGACCTCCTCGTAGCTTACAAAGCTCAGCGCCAACCACTGAATAGTGGCTGTGTTTAGTTTTTTCAGCTCAGTCCAACGCACTTGAATGGGACTGAGCTGCAACTAGGCCATGTGACCAATGAACGTGACATCACAGGCTAAGAAAAAGGCCGCAGGGGTCTCTTTAAACAGCTGGAGGGGGGGGGGGGGTGTCGAGAGTCAGACCCCCACAGAATAGATACTGATGACCTATCTTGAGGATTGGTCATCAGTATTAAACACTTGGAGGAGCTGAGCAGGCATGTATATGGGCAGTCATAAGGAATAGCTGTTGGCCAAAGGAGTGTTCTGCTGACAACTATCTAAGGTTTGTAGAACTGCTATCTGTCCAGGTAGTCAAGTCTTAATTTGGTTTTGATTATGGAAAAGGTATTTAGTAACGATCTCTAAATATGCATTATGTGATTACTTGATTTTGGCCTGCCGCCTCTATGGGCTCCTGGGACAGATGCATTGGCTGGTATAAGATGCCGGCCCATGAGTACAGCTTCTCTGGCCGATGCTGTGCAGGAGTTGAGTGTAAGGGCCTACGAATGCAAGGGCTCCGTGCCCGAATTGCGGACTTGAACGGGTCTGTGATTCTGAAGATATTAGCGTAGTGGAGGCACGGATCGGAAGCCCACAGAAACACTACAAAGCGCTTCAGTGGGCTTTCGGGTCCGTGCCTCCACACCACTAAAGATAAGAGTCTTATCTTGGATCTGAACTCTGCTTCGGTTCCGACTAGTACCTCGGAACCGAAGCAGAGTTTGGATCCAGGTTTTAAAATGGTTTTTCAGGTTCAAAATCAAATCCCAAAGTTACTCAGAGAAGTCTCGCGAGACATCGGGGATAACGGACTTTCCCTTGTCGGAGGCCGTACATTTTACTGGTGTACAGAGCAGGATCTCCGTACAGCATTCAGCCGAAGTTTTAAGTGAAGCAACTTCGGATTTAGGATCCGAAGTTTGCTTCGCTCATCCCTAGATAACACATGTCCTGTCTTTGCCTGTAGTTTGCCGATCGCGGACCCATTCAAGTCAATGGGTCTGCATCCGCAGCACGGACTGCATATGGCCGTTGCCTATGCATTGTGGACCGCTATTTGCAATCCGTGGCACAGGCACTGAGCCCTTACGTCTGTGGGCATGAGCCCTAAGTGACTGTACTAGCACTTACCTGCCCAGCAGACACAACTGTAGCCTTTGATTCTGTCCTGGCATGTGGCATTATTCATGCACGGGTCGGAGGCACACTCTAGTATATCTATCTCGCAGGTCTCTCCTACAAATCCAGTGTCCGTGCAGTTACAATAGAACCTGGAACACAAAACCCAAGTAAGTAACGGGCCTCCTACTACACACCATCCCCTATATTATACAGGTCAATAAAAGCCTGGAGCACACAACCTGTTAATGGCGTCAATGCAAAGTCCTCCATTCTGACACGGTTGGCTTTGGCACTCATCAATGTCTAGCTGGCACAACTGGCCTTCATACCCTGCAGGGCACTCACAGGTGAAGAAGCCAATGTGATCCCAGCATGTGGCTCCATTCTGGCAGGGGTCTGACTGACACTCATCGATCTCAGTCTCACAGTTGACACCTGCAGACACAAAGAATGATCTCATTAGTCAAGATGATCTGTTAAAAGCTTTTTTTTGCTTTGGACAATATGTTTTTATTAGAAGTGTTCCTTAGGTTGGTCACAGGTTGTCCCCAGTGATCTGCAGTAATCTGTAGAGGAACCTGGCAACAAGTGTTCAATTCTTCTGCAGCACCCCTACAGGATAAACCGAGTATTACATGATACCCTTAGAACTTTATGGGTTGTCTGTGTAATGCACACATGCGCCCTGTCCTTCAGAGAGAGATTTTTGTTGGTGCTCTCTGCAAATAGATCTGAATGGGAGACCCCCTTGGTATTTGAAAATGGGTATATTAAGCCAATCTCTTTAACCCTTTCCTTGAAATGGGAAGCACATGTACTGATCAACTAGGCTAATGGTCCTATACAGAAGTAGTCACCATAGAAGCCCAGCTGTTGATAGCCAGGCCTAACAAAGTTCCCCAGGTTCCCATAGGTTTGTGGCAGGCAATAGTGCAGATTTGCCATCATAAAACAGTGAAGGACGCCAGAACAGAACATGACGGACACTATTGTACGGTAAGTCAATAAGTTATAAATCAGCTTACAATACTTTCTATGTATATTGAATATAAAATATCTTATCACTAAATTATAAAAGTGATTGCTACTATCCGCAATACTGTGACTGTTCCCATGTTCTGACAGCAGATGGCAGTATAATACCATACAACTACTTTACCTATCCACCTGATAAGATGCAGGGCTAAGAGAAAATCATTTTTGTAGAATCCCAGTTCCTGACTGTAAATTCTCCCCATTTGACCTATTTTTGTACACTGAAATGTATAAAATTCTCAAATACACTTGTTTATTACAATTAAAAATATGATTAGTACATAAATAGGCTGTTTAGTGTTACAAAGGAGCAAATGTACCAGGTCTTTACTAACCTAGCAGGGTGATTCTAGGGGCTTATTCACACCTGAGATTAGCTTTCCACTCTGTTGATCCGTCAGAAGAAGATAAAAATGAAAAGTAACTGAGCCATCTTAGGGTTCGGCTACATGGCGATCTTGGTCACGCGACCTGCCGAAGCATCATAGTGCAGTGGTGTTAGCATAGAAATGAATGGGGTTGCAGCACTGCTGTTTTTTTTTGCTATTCTGGGGTCACAGTTGCGGAAAATGCGAAAGTTAGTTTCTATGGCTTCATTCATATCTCCATTTGGTTGTTCCAGCACCGAGCAGTCTGCTGGATCCTCTACTTCATCGCCGTATCCCCACTGACTGCAATAAGGTCGGGCAGTGATCCGACCAATTTCCTGCATAAATACCGGGTTTTGGCTGGACAAAAATCGTATTAGGACGATAGGAATCTGTCGGTGAAGTAGATTCCGACTCCTGTGAGATCTGGCAGGCTGCTCTGTGCAGGAACAGCCTGCCGGATCTCCGAACAGAGTTGTGAACGAGGCCTATGCTGGCACTGCTACAGTGCAATCCCCTTATTTAAAGGGGTTGTCCGGGTTCAGAGCTGAACCCGGACATACCGATGATTTCACCCCGATAGCCCCCCCCTGATGTTAGCATCGGAGCATCTCATGCTCTGGTGCACACCCTTGCCCTGCGCTAGATCGTGCAGAGTAAGGGCTCTTTTGTTTACAATAACACACTGCCGGACGGAAGCTTCTGCCCGGCAGTGTATTCAGTGACGTCACTGGCTCTGATGGGCGGGCTTTAGCGCTGCCCTAGCCGTTTTACAGCCTAGGGCAGTGCTAAAGCCCGCCCATCAGTACCAGTGATGTCACCGGAACTCTGGAAAATGTCTTTGCCCTGCGTGATTTAGCACAGTGCAAAGGAGAGCATCGGAGCATGAACTGCTCCGATGGTCAAGTCAGGGGGGCTGTCTGGGTGAAAATGTAGGTATGTCCGGGTTCAGCTCTGAACCTGGACAACCCCTTTAAAGCATCAATTGTAATTCGTTTTCATCAGTTCTGTAGGAGATCAGTTATTTTTGACGGTAGAAAAAGTCCTGCATGCAAAAATAACTGATGTCTGACAAAACTAGCGCAAACTGATCACAACTGGTGCTCAAAAATAACTGATGCCTGACGGAACCGACACAAACTGATCACAATAGATTGGTCAGTTATTCTTCATTTTTCTGTTTTTCTGACGGATCAGAAGAACAGAAAGCTCGACACAGATGTGAACTGAGCAGATACTATCAGCATCAGCAGACCGCGGAACAAATTTACTAACGGGAGTGTGCCTAGACCTTGATGTAAAACACGGCAAAATTTGGCAGTTTACGGAAAGATGTTGCATCAAGTTTTAGACTTATTTAGATTAATGAACTTTTGGTAACTACTTGCATTTCCCATGTAGTAACGATTCAGGATCATTTTTCCACCTGCGGTGCCATTCCTCTATTATACAAGCTAGAAGTTTATAATTGATTTGCCAGCATTTTGCAAAAAACAAAAACAAAAAAAGGTCCACTTGGGTGTTACCAGTTGGGGGGGTGTGGCAGACTGTGCAGGGACATTTATCCATTTTTATCAGGAATAATAGAGGAATGACACAACATAGAGCCATACAAATGGATGTTCCAGAATTGTTATTACATGGGGAATGCAAGTATGTAATAAAAAAGACGTCAGGAGCGGTGACAGGTCCTCTTTCACATGATGTTTAACATGTTACATACCATGATGCAGCAGCAATGTTAAACGGACATTTAACACATCGCATCCCTCTGAAAATTTCTACATCTGTATATAGTGATAGTATTTCAACAGTCTACAGTGTTTGTGAATTGTATGGAAGTATATTATCTGGATATTTCAGGGTACTGCTATCTTTCCAGTATATGGCGGTATTATGTGAACAGTGTGTTGTTTAAAGAGGACCTGTCGCCTCTCCAGACGTGGCTCATTCTCATTGTAATAACCGTTCTGGAGCATCTAGTCTTAGGACTATGTTCCGCCATTCCTCTGTTACTTCTTCCAGAAGTTTATGAATGAATTATCAGCATCTTGCAGCAAAGGTACTGCTGGGTGTTACCAGTTGGGGTGTGTCCTAGCACAGTCTGACAGTAGCAGCACTGACTGCACAGAGTCAGACACACCCTTTACTGGTAACACCCAGGAGTACCTTTACTGCAGGCTGCTAGCAATTTATTATTTGTAAGCTTCTAGCAGGAATAATACAGGAATGGCACAACATAGAGGCTCCAGAATGAGGAAGGCATGTAGTCACTAAACAGACATATCAGGACTCGGGTCACAGGTCCTCTAAGCCCTGAGGGGCTCATTTACTAACAGATATACACTACTTTTTCGCGTATATCTATTGCAGATTGCGGTGCAAAGGTTATTTGCGCCACAATCTGCAACTTTTTCATGCCAAGTCTAAAAAAAGCGCAGAGAGGGCGGGGAATGGGACTTCTCATTTATCATTTTCTACGCCTGTTTTGGTCGTAGAAAATTGTCTAAACTTAAGACAGCAGTCTTACATTTAGACCGGCACTGGATATGCAAAGTTATGTAGAGGTCGGCGCTTCTTTGTAACTTCGGCGGATCCACTGCCAGCGCAGGTCGATCTAAAACACCAGTCTTAATAAATGACCCCCTGAATCTTTTAGGCAATATATGGGGAGGTTTATCAACTGTATATGGCACTATTATGTTGGTTCTGCATGGTATTTTGACCTTATTTGAGATGAATAATTTTCATATTTTATCTATAACCTAATTTGCCTTTTTGCTTGTCCCAATAAAAGGCGGTTCTGACACCAGACCCAGAATATTGGGCTCACACGGCTGTCCGGACTTCGCTCAGCTTCTTCAGCATTGAAGACACTTCGTCACTACTTGTGATCTCTATACACCAGTAAACCCTCTGTCTTGACAGGAGCAGCTTCTGCGACCATTTGCATTACGCCTGCTGTGAAGGACTTAACCGACCAGTTAATTTTATTTGCTCTGTGACCCGACCAAGAGAAAACCACACAATACAGTAAAGGCAGCCAAGACTATAAGAGGTCAGAGGGCGGCAATCTCCGGCAGATGCTGCGCTCCCAGGATGATGAGAGTGGCAGGGGTTATAAACCTGGGTTTATTGGTGGTTGCTGCTGCTGGACCATTAAGTCCCTGCTAAAGCCTCATTCACACGTCCGTGCTCAAATCCGTGAGCAGGTGGTCAGTGATGCATCCGCGAAGCTGTCCGTGAAGGATCCGTGTTGGGTCCGTGTGTCCGTTTTTTGCTGTCCGTGTTGCATTCGTGTTTCACCGACACTGAACAGCTGAATAATAATTTTCTAGTAACTGGCTGGGGGTGAGAGTGCAATGCTGCTGTCTGAGCATGCAGCCACAGAAAAGGAGGGCACCCAATCGTCCATCTGGGCCTTGTGCCGGATGGAGAATAAAGAGCCAGTAAATCGGACTGTCTGACCACGCTACCCGTCATAGTGATCTCACAGTGACGCAGGTGAAGCGTCCCAGACACTTTTCATTCATTCCCTAATTTCACAGAAGTATAGAGCTCTATATCTCTCTCTATAATCGTGAGGGCATGACATACCATATGTATCTCTGGGGCTAGATATAAGGGACTATTATGTATGCATGGGGAGGAAGGGGTTAACAAGAGTTCATTGAAATGCATCCTGATAGATGCAGGTGCTTGATGAGCTGCCGCCCACCCATAGAAAGGAAAGATAAGTGAGTAAGGCCTCCTGCACACGAAAGCTTACGTTCCGCTTTTTGCATTCCGTATACGGAACCATTAATTTCAATGGATCTGCAAAAAAAAACAAAAAAAAAAAACGGAAGGTACTCCATATGCCTTCCATTTCCGTTCAAACATAGAACAGGTCCTATTATTGCCTGCAAATCACGTTCCATGGGTCCATTCGAGTCAATGGGTCCGCAAAAAAACCGGAATGCATACGGAATGGATCCGTATGTATTCCGTATTCGTTCCGTTTTTACGGAACCATCTATTGAAAATTTTATGCCCAGCCCAATTTTTTTATGTATTTACTGTTTAAACATTATTGTATGCTTCCGTTTCCGAAACCAAACGGAACGGAAACACTACTGAAACAAGAAAAAAAAATTTGAATAACGGATCCATTTAAAACGGACCGCAAAACCATATGGTCATGTGCAGGAGGCCTAAGAGTTTTACATTTTGGATAAAACGGATAACCCCTTTAACCCTGGGTTCAGACCTGAGCGTTCTAAAAACGCGTGTTTTACGCTCGTTTTTGTCGCGCGTATTTCAGCGCGTTTTTGCAAATAGGAAACGCGCGTAAAACGCGCGTTCTTATGATTGACTACTGTGGTGTCAATCACAAAACGCGCGTCAAACGCCCCAAAAGAAGCTCAAGTACTTGTTTATGCGTTGGGCGTTTTACAGCGCGTTCAAACGCGCTGTAAAACGCTCAAGTGTGAACCACTCCCATAGGGATGCATTGGTTTTAATCTGTTGAGCGTTTTACAGCGCGTTTGAACGCGCTGTAAAACGCTCAGGTGTGAACCTAGGGTAAAAGAAATCCTCCAAACTCCCTAACAAGACACTTCTACAAAAGCCAAGCTGCCCTTGTAGCTTTCATGTGAATCAGGCCTCATGCACTCATGTGCGGTCCGCAAAAAACGGATGCGCAAAAAATATGGTTAAAGCATGTGTGCATTCCGTTTTTTGCGGAACGGAACAGCTGGCCCTTGATAGAACAGTACTATCCTTGTCCGTTATAGGGACAATAATAGGACATGTTCTATCTTTGAACGGAAATACGGAAATGGAAGGCATACGGAGTACCTTCCGTTTTTTTGCGGATCCATTGAAATGAATAGATCCGTATACGGTCCGTATATACGGACAAGAAAAGGCATTTCTTTAAAGTGCCGGCCATGTGCGATCCGCAAAATGCAGAACGCACATGGCCGGTGTCCGTGTTTTGCGAATCCGCAATTTGTGGACCAAAAAACACTTGCGGACGTGTGAATGGACCCCAAGTCACAACTAACTGACCTAGGGAAGGATCTGTCCACAGCTAACTTCCTGCAGAGGCTGAGTCAGGATGGTTAACCCTGACTGATCCATACAAAACCTACACTGGTTATATTACAAAGCATTAACAGATGAGAACAGGTTTGCCAGTACCATGGTCTGGGGTACTGCAGATGCATTTGACCTGTAAAAAATGGATGCTTCTTTCATATGGTTATAACCGCAACGTCTAAATACACCTTTGTGCAGAAGTCTGTCAGCAGGTCAAAATCCTAGATGCCAATGCTTTTTTGGAGATCAGAGTGGTCCCCTGCTATACCAGCGCTGTCCTAATGGTCCATGAAAAGCACATATGGCATCCGTGTTGTGTCTGTGGTTTTTACAGACCCATAGACTACAATGTGCATTAGGGTTCCGTAATCATTGACAAAAATAGGGCGTGCTTCTGTGAAGTCACCACGGTCTAGAAAAACTGAAGTATGAATACGCACATTAACCCCTCCAGGACCCTGCCATTTGTCACCTTAAGGACCAGGCCATTTTTTGCAAATCTGACACGTGTCATTTTATGTCGTGATAACTTTAAAACGCTTTTACTTATCCAAGCCATTCTGAGACTTTTCTCGTCACATATTGTATCCTTACTGCTTCACTTCTCACAGCTCTGTTTAGATCCTTTTCCATTTTATTCGAAGTGCTGCTCAATAGAGGCTGCAGCATAGGGCTTCACAGGATGCCTCAAGAGCTTCCAGATCCCAGGTCCTCAACTCAATTCAAAAGGATTCCCCTTTCTAGGTCATCTCTCCTCCTTTCCTTATTTGCAATTCCTCTTTCAGTGCTCTAACCTCCACTTCTTCCTGGTGCCCCCTCCTCTAACCTCCTCTCCTAGCAGCCCTGGTGTCCCAGAGTCTCTTTTCCCCTCCCCCACACAATATCACAGGGAGACCTAGTCAGCATCAGACTGAGAGCTCCTAATAGAGCAGGCGGCGGGTGCTCCGACATCACACAGCCGACACTTGGCCTCAATGACAGGGCACGGCCATCCCGCGAACCCCGTCAATTAACCCCTCAGGTGCGGCACCTGAGGGGTTAATTGATCTTAGTCATTAAGGCCGGGTGTCGGCTGTGTGATGTAGGCAGCACTGGCCGCCTACATTTGAATTAAGGGGTTAATTATCTTCATTGGCCTCCCCTCCACCTTAGTATTATAATCATTGGTGGCGCAGTGCCCACCCCCCCTCCTCAGTGTTAGGCCTCATGCACACAAACGTATTTTCTTTCCATGTCCGTTCCATTTTTTTTGCAGACCGTATGCGGAACCATAAATTTTAATGGTCTGCCATAAAAACAGAAGATACTCCGTGTGCATTCCGTTTCCATATGTCCGTATTTATATTCCGCAGAAAAATAGAACATGTCCTATTACTGTCCGCATTACGGACAAGGATAGTACTGTTCTATTATGGGCCGGCTGTTCTGTTCCGCAAAATATGAAATGCACACGGACGTCATCCGTAATTTTTGCAGATCTGTTTTTTGGGGACCGCAAAATACATACGGTCGTGTGCATGAGCCCTCATTCATTGGTGGCGCAGTGGGTACCCCCCCCCCCCAGTATTATATTCATTGGTGGCAGTGGCAGCTTCAGATCAGTTAAAAAATTAACCCCTTCCCTGTACTAGTAGGTCGCTGGCCGGGTTTTTAAAAATGGCGCCCACTCCTAAGCAGAGCGGACGCCGTAGCTGCAGGGTGTCTGCTGTTTCATACAGCAGACACCTCGGGTTAATGTTCGCGACCAGCGGTAATGCCGGTCAAGGACATTTTACACTTTAGATGCATCTGAGCATGGGGAAATACCGGAAGCACGCGCTTCTGGCTATGCTCTGGCTCCCCCATGTGACGATTGGAGGAGCCGGAGCTTGTGTGCAGCAGCCCCTGTCATAGTGAATGACAGGAGGCTGCTGCATCGTGTTTCCTATGGAGCGCTTGTCTGTAGCCGGGCTTCATAGGAAACTGGTAGTTTCCTCATAGACTCCAATGCTAATGCATTGAGGTCTAGGAGAATAGCAATTTAATGATTGCTTGTTATAGTTCCCTATGAGAACTATAAAAAAAAGTGCAAAAAAAAAAAAATACATATCATCGGTATCGCCATGTGCGAAAACCCATAGTATAAAAATATCTTCCTCATACAGCGAAACGGTAAAAAAGTCAAAAGTGATCAAAAAGTCATACACACCCCAGAATGGTATCAATGAAAAGTACAGATCGCCCTGCAGAAAATGAGCCCCCATACAGCTCCGTACACATAATTACAAAAAATTTATAGGGGTCAGAATATGCTGCCAAAAAAATTAAACTGATTTTTTCCAACCTTTTTATTATTTTATCACTATCAAAACACAAGAAAATCTATACATATAAAAAGGTATCACCAGATTTATACTGATCTGTAAACTGAAAGTAACTAGTCAGTTTTATCGCACAGCGAACGTCGTAAATAAAAAACCTGTAAAACTGTGGCGGAATAGCTTTTTCCCCCCCAATTTCACCCCATTTGGAATTTTCCCGCTTCCCACTATATCATATGCAATATTAAATGGCAGAATTGGAAAGTACAACTTGTCCGGCAAAAAACAAGCCCTCGTACGGCTATGTGAATGGAAAAATAAACAAGTTATGGCTCTGGGAAGGCAGGGAGCGCAAAATGAAAAAGCAAAAAAAAAATAAAATCCTCTAGGGTAGAAGGGGTAAATCATCCCCTTTCCAAAATTTACATATAAAAATCCATAGACAATAAAAAATATAATAGGTATCGGCACGCCCCAAAAAAGTCTGACCTATTCAAATATTAAAAAATATCTCCTATGCAGAGGACACCGTAACGGAAAAAATAAAAAGCACACGATTTGCCATTTTTTAGTCACCTTGTCCCCCCAAAAAAATCGGATAGGACTGTTCTATTACGGGTCAGATGTTCCATAAAATGTGGAATTTTTTCCCTCCCTTCCTCTGCCAGAGGAATATATATCAATATAGCATATATCTGGGCATAGCTACTGTGAAGAGGGCACATATCTGGGCATAACTGCTGTGAAGGGGGCAACTCTGGGCATAACTACTATGAAGGGGGCACACTGTGGGTATTACTACTATGTGCATGTACAAAGGGGGAATATTTACTATGTGGGGGCATTAGGGGACTGGGTGTGTATAGTTATGCTTTGGGCAGAGTTAGAGCCGTGGCCTAGTATGAAAATATATATATATTATATATATTGTAAACATATTGACCCATATTAACCCCTTAAGGACCAGTAACGTACATGTACGTCAGGCTGATCGGCACGGACCTGGCATACACCAGCATCGGTAAAAACATTGATACCGGCCAGTTAACCCCTTGTATGCCGCGGTCAAAACGGACCGCAGCATACAGAGGGTTTGCGGAGGGTTTGGTGCCCTCCGCTATCCCATCGGGTCCCCGCACTGCAGTGGCGGGGACACAATGGCAGAGAAGGCAGCCCAATGCCTTCCATGGGCATCGGAGCTTGCCTTATACGGAAGCCTGTGAGAAAAAAAGCCATTTTTTGGTCACCTTACACTACAAAAAGTGAAACACAAAGTGAATAAAAAGGCGTATGCCCCCCAAAATAGTACCAATATAACCTTCACCTTATCCCGCAAAAAATAAGACAATCGCCCAAAAAATTAAAAAAAACTATAGCTCTCAGAATATGGAGACACTAACACATGATTTTTTTTGGTTTAAAAAATGCTGTTATTGTGTAAAACTTAAATAAAAAAGTATACATATTAAGTATCGCTCCATCCATAATAACCTGCTGTATAAAAATATCACATGACCTAACCCCTCAGATGAACACTGTAAAAGAAATAAAAAAAAAACTGTGGCAAAAAAAAAGCTATTTTTTGTCACCTCACATCACAATGTGTAATACCAAGCCATCAAAAAGTCATATGCACCTTAAAATAGTACCAATCAAACCATCATCTCATACCAGAAAAAAATGAACCCCTACATAAGACTGTCACCCCAAAAAAACAAAAAACACTATGGCTTTCAAAATATGGAGACATGAAAAAATAATTTTTTTCAAAAATGCTTTATTTGCATTCATAACAACCTGCTCTATAAAAATACCACATGATCTAACCTGTCAGATAAACATTGTAAAAAACAAAAAATAAAAACGATGCCAAAACAGCTATTTTTTGTTACCTTGCCTCACAAAAAGTGTAATATAGAACAACCAAAAAAAATCATATGTACCCTAAAATAGTACCAACAAAACTGCCACCTTATCCCGTAAATTCCAAAATGGGTTAATTTTTTTTGGAGTTTCTACTCTAGGGCTTCATATGCGACATGGCAACTTAAAATTATCCCAGTGAAATCTGCCTTCCAAAAACAATATGGCGTTCCTTTCCTTTTGCGCCCTGCCGTGTGCCCGTACAGCAGTTTACGACCACATATGGGTTGTTTCTGCAAACTACAGAATCAGGGTAATAAATATGGAGCTTTGTTTGGCTGTTAACCCTTGCTTCATTAGTGGGGAAAAATGGATAAAAATGGAAAATCTGCCAAAAATGTGAAATTCTGAAACGTCATCTACATTTCCTTTAATTTTTGTGGAACACCTAAAGGGTTAACAAAGTTTGTAAAATCTATTTTGAATACCTTGAGGCTGTAGTTTCTAAAATTGGGCCATTTATGGATGGTTTCTATTATGTAAGCCACACAAAGTGATTTCAGACCTGAACTGGTCCTTAAAAAGTGGGTTTTTGATATTTTCTTAAAAATTTAAGATTGGCTTCTAAACTTCTAAGCCTTGTAACGTCCCCAAAAAAAGAAAATGTAATTTGCAAAATGATCCAAACAAGTAGACATATGGGAAATGTAAAGTAATACCTATTTTAGGAGGTATCACTTTCTGTTTTAGGCCTCATGCACACAAACGTATTTTGGATCCGCGTCCAAACCGCATATTTTGCGGCTCGGGCGCAGAGCCATTCACTTCAATGGGGCCGCAAAAGATGTCCTTTGCTCCGTTCCGTGGCCCCACATAAAAAAATATAGCATATTCTATTCTTGTCCGTTTTGCAGCACACTAGGCATTTCTACAATGGGGAACGGAACACGGAACAGCTTTCGTGTTTTGCGGATCCGCGGTCTTGTACATGAACATTGAGAATTTTTCGAAATTTTTGATAAATTTGGTATTTTTTTATAAATAAAAATGAAATATTTTGACTCAAGTTTACCACTAGCATGAAGTACCATATGTGACGAGAAAACAATCTCAGAATGGCTTGGATAAGTAAAAGTGTTTTAACGTTATCACCACATAAAGTGACATGTCAGATTTGCAAAAAATGGCCTGGTCCTTAAGATGAAAAATGGCAGGGTCCTGAAGGGGTTAACAAGATGTTTTTTTATTTGCACTTATTTGTTTATATTTGTATGTGTGGTTTGGGCAGGGGGGGCCCAGGTACATTTCTTGCACAGGGACCCTCTGCTGTCTGTGTCCACCCCTGTATATTAATCGCATTGGGAATTAAACTTAGAGCTGGGTTCCTAATGGTTGTATTGCTAGAATATAACGAAGATTGAGAATATAGAGCTATATTCGTTATCTTTGTTTTATTCTAGCAATACAGCCATTAGGAACCCAGCTCTAAGTTGAATTCCCAATGCGATTAATACAGGTTATATTAATCAGATTGCGATTACAACTAACACTGCAGCTACAGAATGAATCTAAGATGGATGCCGTCCTTGCTTTTTGATAGGAGGTGGGAGGGTCTGGGAGGGAGACTGATGTACTAGCCCTAAAAAGGGCTTTTTGGGGTGCTGTCAGGACGCTGTCCTTACAGCAGAGATCAGATGAGTCTTTCAGGACTGGAGTGGACACTGAATTCACTAGCCTAGCTATCGATTTCCCTATTAAATCAGCAACAGCTACACTGTCCCTCCTCTCACTAAGACTGCAGCTTCCGAATGAATCTAAAATGGATGCTGTCCAGGAGATGGGAGGGTCTGGGAGGGAGGGTATGCTGCTGATTGGCTGGAATGTGTCTGCTGACTGTGAGGTACAGGGTCAAAGTTTACTCAATGATAGGGGGTGGACCGAACATCGCATATGTTCGCCTGCCGCGACGAACGCGCACAAGCCATGTTCGTCGGGAACTGTCCGCCGGTGAATAGTTTGGGACATCTTATTTCCGAATTCAACTTAGAGCTGGGTTCCTAATGGTTGTTGTATTGCTAGAATATAACGAAGATTGAGAATATAGCGCTATATTCTCAATCTTCGTTACATTCTAGCAATACAACCATTAGGAACTCAACTCTATGTTGTAATCGCAATGCGAATAATACTTACAATTATTAATCGCTTTCCGAATCCATTTGATGCCTCTATTTGATTGTATGACGGTTGACTATGACTACCACCAATGTTCTGCTGCCTCCAAGGCAAGATATCTGAACCCCCCAGGGGCCATTTAAGCTTTTTGGATAGAAAACGCATCAAAAACGCATCTGCGTTTTTATCATTTTTTTATTTTTATTTTTTTGCGTATTTTGCCACATTTGGTTGCATATTTACATTTGGTATAGGCAAATAGGGTAGTCTAGAATTCAGTGTTTCCCAACCAGTGTGCCTCCAGCTTTTGCCAAACTACAACTCCCAGCATTCCTGGACAGCCTTTGGCTGTGCAGGCATGCTGGGAGTTGTAGTTTCGCAACAGCCGGAGGCACACTGGTTGGGAAACACAGGTCTAGATCATTACTCTGCACAAATCTATATTCAGCTATATGGCTTAGAAAATATGCTGTCAAACAATGATCCTAGGTTTTGGTATAGACACATGATCTAGACTACCATATTTGCCTATACCAAATGTAAATATGCAACCAAATGTGGCAAAATACACAAAAAAAAAGAAAATAAAAAATGAAAAAATTATAAAAACGCAGATGCGTTTTTGATGCGTTTTCTATAAAAAACACCCAAATGGCCCCTGGGGGGTTCAGATATCTTGCCTCGGAGGCAGCAGGACGTTGGTGGTAGTCATAGTCAACCGTCATATACAATCAAATAGAGGCATCAAATGGATTCGGAAAGCGATTAATAATTGTAAGTATTATACGCATTGCGATTACAACTTAGAGCTGAGTTCCTAATAGCTGTATTGCTAGAATATAACGTATATTCCAGCAATACAACAACCATTAGGAACTCAGCTCTAAGTTGAATTCGCAATGCGATTAATGCAGGTTATATTAATCGCATTGAGAATTCAACTTAGATCTGAGTTCCTAATAGCTGTATTGCTAGAATATAATGAAGATTGAGAATATAGCGCTACATTCGTTATCTTCGTTATATTCTAGCAATACAACCATTAGGAACTCAGATCTAAGTTGTAATCGCAATGCGAATAATACAGGTTATATTAATCGCATTGCGATTTACAATTACTATTACTGCAGCTTCAGAATGAATCTAAGATGGATGCTGTCCTTGCGTTTAGATGGGAGGTGGAAGGGTCTGGGAGGGAGGGTATGCTGATTGGCTGGAATGTGTCTGCTGACTGTGAGGTACAGGGTCAAAGTTTACTCAATGATAAAGTATAGGGGTGAACATCGAATATGTTCGCCCGCCGCGGTGGACGCGAACAAGCTATGTTCGCCGGGAACTGTTCGCCGGCGAATAGTTCGGGCCATCTCTCTCTCTCTATATATATATAATATATTCACTCACACACATATACACACCTATGTATATATGTGTTATATAACTATTCTATGTATGTATTTGTTTAGTAATAATTACTATATATATATTTCATTATTACTGTATATAGTTTTTTAGAATACATATCTAAATATATGAATTGTAATATATACACATAAAATGTATTGTATTCCATTGAAGCCCCATAGAAGTGAATATCTCATCATGGAGGGTCCCTGGTGTTGGACCCTCACCGATCATATACTGATGCTATAGTACAGGAGACTGCCACAGAAAGGAGTGGGAAAGGCTGGGATGCTGAATGCAGTCGTAGAAAAGTCCGCGCTCTGCCCGTAACAGGAATATCAGTTGAATTTTGTCCAATTTATCCAATAAAGAATTCAATTGATTCCTTCTTGTGATACGGGCAGCGCAGACTTTTCTTCAACTACTGCATTCACACGTTTCGGCCCACATCTGGGTTCGATGATCGCGCAGCAAGCCCGAGGGAAACCTATTCACTCCTGCCTTTCCAAGTATTGTGCCTTCCTGCACAACCACACAAGGTAATTGATTTTGTCTAAGGCCTCTTTCACACGGGCGTTCCGGATTTGCTCCGGATGCGTCCAGGGTGTATTTCGGGAAACCCGCGCGAGTGCGCACGCAATTTTAGTCAGCTTTGACTGCGATTGCTTTGCGTTAATTTTTTTTCCACGTGAGTGCAATGCATTTTGCACGCACGTGAGAAAAAACTTAATGTGGTACCCAGACCCGAACCTGGACTTCTTCACTGAAGTTCGGGTTTGGGATCGGTGTTCTGTATATTTTATTATTTACCATTATAACATGGTTATAAGGGAAAATAATAGCATTCTTTAATTCAAAATGCTAAAAAAAGATCCATTTAACTTGCCTCATCCACTTGATCACGCAGCCAGTATAGTCTTCGTTCTTCTTCTTCTTCTTCTAGCAGGACCTGGCTGGAAACGGACCTTCAGTGACGTCACCACACTTTTCCAGCCAGGTCCTGCAAGAAGAAAGAAGACGAGCCAGGCTGTGCGATCAAGTGGATGAGGTGAGTAAATTTTTTTTTTTTTTTCTTTTTACGTGGGGTCTTTTACTTAGCATTCCTTAATTCAGAATGCTATTGTTTTCCATTATAACAATGTTATAATGGAAAATAATAAAGTAAATGGGGTCCCGGGTAACTCATCCCTCGTCTCCCTAGCAACCATGGGTGAAAATCTCACTTCATCCGAACTTGCTTGCGGATGCTTGCGATTTTTTACGCAGCAGCATTCATTTCTATGGGGCCTACGTTACATGAAAAACGCAGAATATAGAGCATGCTGCGATTTTCACGCAACGCAGAAGTGATGCGTGAAAATCACTGCTCATCTGCACAGCCCCATTGAAGTGAATGGGTCCGGATTTAGTGCGGGTGCAATGGTGGCACATCACACATTGCACCCGCGCAAAATTCTCACCTGTGTGAAAGGGGCCTCACTGTCCTTTTATCACTGCACAGTCCTTCTCATGAGTGTCCCCGTCTCCCTGGGGGGATACCAGCCTCTGCCCACTCCTTCATGAACACTTAGGGCTCATTCACACGACCGTGGTTTGGTTCCGCATCCGAGCCGCATTCACTTCAATGGGGCCACAAAAGATGCGGACGGCAATCCGTGTGCTGTCCGCATCCGTTGCTCCGTTCCATGTCCCCGCAAAAATTCTAAGTCATGTCCTATTCTTGTCTACTTTGCGGACATTTCTATAAAGGGCTGTCCGTTCCGCAAATTTCAGAAGGCACACAGGCGGCATCTGTGTTTTGCAGATCCGCAATTTGCAGACCGCAAAAGACGGCCCGTTCGTGTGAGCAAGCCCTTACTCAGCTATTCCAGTAACTCCCTCAGAAGTGAAATGAGGATTCTGGGAGTTGTAGTTTCAGAACAGCTGGACTGACGGAGGTTGCCGATACTGATAAGAACTCATTATCAGCATTTCCTGTCAGCTGTAAAATGATGAGACTTGCCACCAAAATAATCCAGTCAAGCCTCAAAAAAAATCAGACGCATCCATTTTTTTCCAACAGAAGCAGGAAAAAAGTCAGCTATTTTTACAGACTGTCCAGAAATTTCTAGACAGTTGGCAGGGATCTCAAGTCTCCCGGACGTTCAGGGAGTCTCCCGCTATTAGATAGCGGCTCCCTGACGCCCGCATGTGAAACAATATCAAATCAGGGCTCGAGTCCAGGGGAACGGTTGGGAACGGCGTTCCTGCACTTTTTTCACTGCATGAACGCCGTCACCGTTCAGGGCAAAAGGACCAGGAAGCAGTGAAGGCTTTGTACTCGCCGCTTCCTGGTCCTCGGCTGTCGGCTCTGCAGCCTGCGCACAGGAGTGAGTCGCTCTGTGACGTCACACTGTGCGCAGCCTTCACAGCCGACAGCAGCAGAAGAGGAGCGGCGGCGTCCAGGAGCAGGAGAGGGTAAGTGGTTTTTTATTTTTTATTTTATGGACTGGTGAGAGGCACTGGGGCTAATGGAGAGGCACTGGGGTGCTGGTGGAGAGGCACTGGGGTGGCTGATGAGAGGCACTGGGGGGGCTGATGAGAGGCACTGGGGGGCTGATGAGAGGCACTGGGGGGCTGATGAGAGGCACTGGGGGCTGATGAGAGGCACTGGGGGGCTGATGAGAGGCACTGGGGGGCTGATGAGAGGCACTGGGGGCTGATGAGAGGCACTGGGGGCTGATGAGAGGCACTGGGGGGCTGATGAGAGGCACTGGGGGGCTGATGAGAGGCACTGGGGGCTGATGAGAGGCACTGGGGGGCTGATGAGAGGCACTGGGGGGGCTGATGAGAGGCACTGGGGGGGCTGATGAGAGGCACTGGGGGGGCTGATGAGAGGCACTTGGGGGGCTGATGAGAGGCACTTGGGGGGCTGATGAGAGGCACTTAGGGGGCTGATGAGAGGCACTTAGGGGGCTGATGAGAGGCACTAGGGGGCTGATGAGAGGCACTAGGGGGCTGATGAGAGGCACTAGGGGGCTGATGAGAGGTACTGGGGGGCTGATGAATGTAATAAAAAGTTTGTGGAAAAAAGAAAAAAAAGAAACCTCCCTGAAATGAGAAGTGCACCTCCCTGAAATGAGTTTTCGCAGGTTGGGATGTCTGAGTTGGCCACCCTGGTTCCTGTCTGTAAATGATTATATTAGTAAAATGGATGAATAGCCATTCCCTAAGGCCTCATGCACACGAACGTATGTGTTTTGCGGTCCGCAAATTGCAGATCCGCAAAAAAAAACGGATGACATTCGTATGGCATCCGTTTTTTGCGGATCTGTTATTTTTGCGGATCCATTGTAATAATGCCTATCCTTGTCCGCAAACTAGAAAAAAATGATTCAGAAGCTCTGAAAAATGAAAGGTGGAAAATGATTGGTTGCTATGAGCAACTAAGTCAGCTCTACATTACACCAGTTTGATAAATCTCCCCCAGTGTTCTCTCCAAATGACCACAGTCTCTTTGCTGCTGTAATGGTGGCGCTCCTGTGTCAGTACCTGAGCCTCAGTGTAGATGTTGTACACCCGCCGCCGTTCCATCTGCTGGCCTAATAGGATTAGCTTAGTTTTGTACAGGTTTTGTGGGGGACAGGGGAGGGGGTCTCCTTTCAACTTCCAGACAGAAATGTTACCAACCCTGGACAGTGATTGATCAGAAGCAGATTTTTTGGCTGTGCACCTCACGTCTCCCCCACAGTATGGCTGCCATCACTGATAGTACCAGGCCGTGGTCTGGGGCTGGTGGGGGGCAGTGCAGGGAGGTGGGAAACAAAGGACTGGATTACTCTGCATGCCTGTCCCAGTGTATAATAAGTGTATACTCCCCGTGTATAATAATCAGGTAGTATATGTGGAATATGCACCGCTCTATGAACAGCATGTATGACGATATTATCTGGCGTCGTCATTATTCCACCAAGAACACACTGGTCATAAAGGGTTAACCGTCCCAGTCCCTGCAGACAGGTACAGCTGCTAATAGGCTCACTGACCGCATTAAAACCTTGTTTTAACACTTTCCTCTCCAGAATGACAGCACATAGGAAACTCCTTGTGGAAACCTTGTGCACAAAGCAATGCTCCTCCCTGCAGCTGTGGTCCCCAGCATCCTCACTGGGAGATCTGGTTGTACTGTGTCTGTATAATCTTATGGCGTTGTTCACACCCAGCATAGTATTGCATTTTTTGTACTGGGGGTTCATGGGGTGTGGCGGCTCCCTTAAACAGATGATCTGAGGGGGTGCCGAGACTCGGATCCCTGCTGAGGTGACGATGATGACCAATCCCTTTAAGAATGAATATCATGTCAGTTTATGCTGCCGCAAGAAACATTTTGAGAGCTTTCTGCTGTGGCCTTTTTTCCTCCTCATGCAGTCACCAAGTGGGAACACACCCTTAGGGTGCACTCACACGTGACACAATTTTCCGCCATAAAATCCGCAGGTGCAGATTTTTACAAATTTGTGGATTTTTTGGTGTGATTTGTGGTACAGATTTTGTTGTAGATTTTTCAACAGCATAAAAACAGAAAATCCGCACCAAAACCACATAGCAAAAAACATAAATCCGCACTCTTTATAGTGATTTTGGTGTGTTTTTATGCTTTTTTTTGTTGTGGATTTTCGTGAGGTTTTTCTGTTTATGTAAAGAAAGCCATTCGAGTCTATGGGGAAAACCACACTACAGAGGTGGTGGAATCGCACAAACAACTGACATGCCGCGACCTTAACCGCCTGCCGACCGTCTAACGCACGGATGCGTCCAGGCGGCAGGTTTGTTCCTCCTTGACGCGTCATCTCGCGAGAGGCGAGATTTGCTGCGCGCGTTCACAGCAGCTGAAAGATCGGAAGTTATACTGCAGCCTGCCAGCGATGATCAATCGCTGGCAGGCCGTAGAAGTAAAATAAATGAAATCAAACAGGTATATCAGACGCTGTTTTGTTAACAGCGTCTGATATAGCTGCTACCTGGTCCTCTGGTGGTCCCATTTGCTGGGATCGACCACCAGAGGACCAGGTAGCTATGTAAAGTAGCACCAAGCACCACACAACACCCCCCTCCCCCCTGTCACTTATTAACCCCTTATTAACCCCTGATCACCCCATATAGACTCCCTGATCACCCCCTGTAAGGCTCCATTCACATGTCCATATGTGTTTTGCGGATCCGCAAAACACGGACACCGGCAATGTGCTTTCCGCATTTTGCAGATCCGCACATTGCCAGAACTATATAGAAAATGCCTTTTCTTGTCCGCAATTGCGGACAAAAATAGGACATGTTCTATATTTTTGAGGAACGGAAGTGCATACCCGGAAGTGCGGATCCGCAATTCCGGATCCGAGTGGGACAAAGTCTGTCCCCATAGAAATTAATGGGTCCGCAATTCAGTTCCGGAAACAGAATTGCGGACGTGTGAATGGGGCATAAGGGTCCCTTATCACAGCGAGTTAGTTAGCTACTTGTTAGGTAGCTAGCGCCCAGCCCACCGCACCGCAGTCACTGATTTTGGCAGAGATTTTTTCATCCACATTGATCGATGCGAACAAAGAAATCTGTGCCGTTCATTATTTTTTTTTTTGCCAGAAATTAGCAGAAATGGAAACTTTATTTATTTTTCCTCAGAAAGTGTCATTTTCCGCTAACTTGTGAAAAAAAATTAAATGATACATGAACTCACCATGCCCCTCCGCGAATACTTTGGGGTGTCTTCTTTCTAAAATGGTGTCATTTGGGGGGTATTTATACTTTCCTGGCATTCTAGCACCTGAAGAAACATGACAGGTGCTCAGAAAGTCAGAGCTGCTTCAAAATGCCAAAATTCACTTTTTTTGCACCATAGTTTGTAAACGCTATAACTTTTAGGCTACATGCACACGACCGTTGCCTACCTCCGCGTCCGCTCCTCCTGCAAATTTTGCGTCCGTCAAAAAAAACGGATGACGGACCGTTTTTTTTGATGGATCCGATTTTTATGGCAGATCCATTGTAAAAATGCCTATCCTTGTCCGCAAACGTGAAAAAAATAGGACATGCACTATTTTCTTGACGGAATGAAAACACGGATCACGGATGCGGAACAAAACGGTTGACCATCCGCATTTTTTGACGGACCCATTGAAATGAATGGGGAAGCATCCTCTCCGTGAAAAAAAACGGAACAGACGCAGAAACAAACAACGGTCGTGTGCATGGGGCCTTACCCAAACCAATAAATATACACTTATTGGATTTTTTTTTATCAAAGACATGTAGAACAATAAATTTAGAGAAAATTTTATATAAAATGTAGTTGAAAGTGAAAAATGTCATTTTTTTTGCAAAAATTTCGGTTTAACAGCAAAAAAAGTTAAAATGTCAGCAGCAATGAAATAGCACCAAATGAAAGCTCTATTAGTGAAAAGAAAAGGAGGTAAAATTCATTTGGGTGGTAAGTTGTATGACGGAGCAATAAACGGTGAAAGTAGTGTAGTGCAGAATTGTA
Organism: Bufotes viridis; assembly: GCA_033119425.1. Classification (NCBI taxonomy): domain Eukaryota; kingdom Metazoa; phylum Chordata; class Amphibia; order Anura; family Bufonidae; genus Bufotes; species Bufotes viridis. The sequence goes on along the minus strand of CM065597.1, from coordinate 130,001,181 downwards.
AAAAGTGGCCTGGTCATTAAGGGTGTTTAAGCTAGGGGGGCTGAAGTGGTTAAAATCCCCACAACAGGTCAATTTCTGCACCGAAGGCAACATGCACACGACCGTTGTGTGTTTTGCGGTCCGCAAATTGCGGAACGGACCAGGCAGCCAATTATAGAGATGCCTATTCTTGTCTGCAAAATAGCCAAGAATAGGACATGTTTTATTTTTTTTCCGGGGCCAAGGAACAGAGCAACGGATGCGGACAGCACACGGAGTACTGTCCGCCTATTTTGCGGCCCCATTGAAGTGAATGGGTCCGCACCCGAGCCGCAAAAACTGCGAACCAGAATAACAGTCCTGTGCATGAGGCCTAAGAAATAAAAATGTACATGAGATTTGTCAAATCTTATTCGCTTTGCTGATACTGTATTACACCTCATTTACATTTCAGTGTTCGGTCAGTGATTTCCATCAGTGATTTTTAGCCAAAACCAGGTGCGGCTCTAAACACAGATCAGGTGCAGATCTTTCCCCCCCTTTCTCTGGTTTTGACTAATAATCACTAATGGAAATCACTGACCAAACACCGACGTGTGAATGAGGCTTTACGCTGTGGTTTTTCTGTATGAAATCCACACAGAAAAAACAAGCAAAATCCTCATTGTGTGCAGCAAACCTAAAAGGTGTTTCCGAGATGATTAAAAATCTTGGGCAAACAGTAGACCGTTGAGGACAGCGATTGGCTGCAGCAGTCACGTGCCATACTGTGGCATATCACTGCTGATGTGTGTAAAACCGCAGTTGGGCAACTGGACCAGCATCACAGAGAACGGCGCTGGAGATGGGGGTAAGTATAGCAATTTTTTTTTACAGCTTGTCTGAGATTTTTTCAATTATCTCAACAACCCCTTTAAAGGGGTTGTCCCATGAAACAAATTTTTTATTTCATACTTTTGTAACTGGATGTAATTAAAAATTTAGTTCAGCCGCTAGATTATTCAATAAAACGTATCTGGATAGCGCCACCTGCTGTTTGCTCTATTCCTCATCTCTCTGTCCACCTCGTTGAGGTGGATGCACATGCTCAGTTACATCTTTCAACTGTTACCATCTATGGGACACATTTACTAAGACCGGTCTTAGTTTTCCACTCTGCGCTGCCGTAAGATCCATCTAATTTATGGCGAGGCGTGCGCCTTGTCATAAATTATGTGCATCTATGGCAGTTTGTGCACTTCGAGTAAAAACTATGCCAGCTCGTTTCCAGGCAGCCTCGGCATGGCCCCCAAAACGCACTCGCCCCTATCATGCCCAACTGGTGTACACTGCACAAAACCGGCCACTCGGCCCAATATTATCGCACGGCCGGACAGAAAAGGGCAATTTTTACAAATTGTTGTAAGTCCCTTAGTAAATGTGCCCCTAAATTTTCTATTATAAGCTGTAGCAGCTACTGAGAACTGCAGCAGGAAGGACACACCCACTGAGAAAAAAAAGACACACCTGCTGAGCTGCCAGCTTGAAATAATTCTAGCAGAGAAATTGGAGTGATAAATGTGGAGATCTCTGGATCCATGTGAGGTACAGGGCTGGTTCTAGCTTTATTAGAAAGAGATTGTCATGCACTATACAAATTAAATTTTTACAGTAATCCTGGGATCGCCATTTTAACTAGCACTTCTTCATTTTGAAAATGTGTGAAAGTCCTGGTTTTAATTTTCTTAGACTATTTGGTCGGGGCCCATCTTATTTTGCTATGGAGACCTATGGCCTCTTTCACACAGGCATCCTGGATTTGCTCCGGATGCATTGCTGGAAACCCGCGTTTTGACTGTTATTGCGTTGTTCAGTTTTTTCCACACGAGTGCAATGCCTTTTGCACACGCGTGATAAAAAACTGAATGTGGTACCCAGACCCGAACTTCTTCACTGAAGTTCGGGTTCAGTGTTGTGTAGATTTTATCATTTTTCCTTATAACATGGTTATAAAGAAAAATAATAGCATTTTTAATACACACTGCTAACTAAAATGTGACTTGAGGGGTTAAAAAATAAATGAAAAATTAACTCACCTCATCCACTTGATCACGCAGCCGGCATAGTCTTCTTTCAGGACCTGCAAAAGGACCTTTGATGATGTAATAGCGCTCCCCACCTAGTGAGCGTGGTGACATCAGCGCAGGTCCTGCTGAATGAAGATTCTTCTATCTTCATTCAGCAGGACCTGCGCTGACGTCACCACGCTCACCACCTGGTGAGCGCGATTACGTCAAATGTCCTTTTGCAGGTCCTGAAAGAAGACGATGTTGGCTGCGGATCAAGTGGATGAGGGGAGTTAATTTTTTTTTCTTTTTTAACCCCCTCAAGTCACATTTTAGTAAGTATTCTGTATTAAGAATGCTATTATTTTCCTTTATAACCATGTTATAAGGGAAAATAATACAGAAAATTGACTTTAACCAATTTACTAACATTATCTCCTAGCAACCGTGCGTGAAAATCGCATTGTATCAATACTTGCTTGCGGATGCTATGCGATTTTCACGCAGCCCATTCGTTTCTATGGGGCCTGCGTTGCGTGATAAAGGCAGAATATAGAACATGCTAAGATTTTCACGCAACGCACAAGTGATGCGTGAAGCTCATCTGCACAGCCCCATTTATCTGAATGGGTCCGGATTCAGTGCGGGTGCCATGCGTTCACCTCACACATTGCACCCGCGTGAAATTCTCGCTGTGTAAAAGGGGCCTATGGATTATAGTGGCGCCCCTGTATACACTGTCTCCAAATTTACAGCAAACCATACATGAATTAGCAATGCCTACCATCCTTACCTGTGTAGCCTGTGGCACATTCACATTGATAACTATCCATCTGGTTGAGGCAGGAGCCATTGTTCTGGCATGGCTTGGATGCACACTCGTTTATGTCTATTTCACAGTGATGTCCTTGGAAACCTGGCACACAGTAACAAAAGTATTTGTTTCCCTTTTCCACACAGATGGCATCGTTCCGACATGGATTAGATGCACACCCGCCTACCACAATCTCACAGTGTTGCCCGGTGTAGCCTGCTGGACAATCACAAGTGTAGCTGTCCGTGTTCTCTACACACACAGCGTTGTGGTCACAGGGGTTGGGTGCACATGGCGACACCTTGTTCTGGCATTGCGGACCATTGTATCCAGCTTGGCATTTGCACGTGAATGCCCCGGCATCATCCGAGCACTGGGAGTTTGGAAGGGCACATGGGTTACTATCACACTCAGTGGTGCAGTTAAATCCAGTTTCACAGACACACCGGTAATCTGGGTATCCAAGGTTAGCTTGACATATGTGCGTGTTAGGGCAGTCAAATACTGAACATGCATTATATAATACACCACAGTCTGGTCCAGTAAAGGCCTCTGGTTCTGTGGGGCATTGACACGTAAACCCACCAAGTGTCTCTTGGCATGTCCCTCCATTCAGACAAGTAGTAGGTAGACAGTTCTGTGCCAGACCTAGAGAGCAAAGAAAGAAAAGAGCTGTTCAAAATGAATCCATGAGATTTATTGCAGAGTGCAGAATTCACATACTGTAGCTAGTGTAGTGTCCCGGAGTAAGGGTACTTTGAAATCTGGACAGTTTCCCTTATTGCTCAACTCAATACTTAATTGCACTCTGAACGGTTAACTTACACTGTGATTTATGTTGTTTTGTGCGTTTATATTGTTTTATATGGTTGAACTGCAGTTTTATGTTTATTGTAATATATAGTATCCTGTTCATCTACACTAATTACACTATAGCTATACTTACCATGCAAAGAGTTAATGTACAGCCAGCTAATACTGATTTTATCACTTTCTACATATGCAAAGTTGTGGAAGGGAAAAAAAACAAAAACACACTAACCTTCTGACTGTCTGGTTTACCCCTGTTGTTCATGTCTGAAGACTTGTTTGTGTCTGGAAAAACTACTTATTCATTCCCATAGACTTGCATTGAAGCTCTATACAATTCTGTGATAGACAGAAATTGTGACAATGTTTCTGTTTAGGCTGTGTTCTCCTCTTCACCCCTCCTACTAAAAAGTTCTAGTTCAGTTAGAAAATATATATACAGTAAATGAGAGCAGTTAGAGCCCTTAGTTGTCTGTTCATGGGGACCAGTGTTTAGTAGTAGAGACTTTGCCAGCCTGCATGAGTGACCAGAAGACGACTTTGAGACGGGGATACTCTCCCACAGATCCTTGGTCACTAGCCCTGTGACCAGGGAGCCAGCCAGGCAACTGAGCCACAGACCCTAGGTGAGAGAGACAGAGAGAGAGACATCTAGCTCAGGCCTTTCTTCAGCACAGAACCTTCTGCTACCAGAGGGGATACTGGAGAGCCAGCTCAGTGCCTTGCCTGTATTGTTTTGCACTTGAGTTCCTCTAGTAAAGAAGCACACTGGTTTATTGTAAACCCTAACTCTCTGGACTTCTTTCCCATTGGTGTTAACCATGCCTTACCATCCCCTACAGAGTGCAGCAACACGTGGCGACACCTCAGCAGTGTCGAGAAACCAGAGTTGAGCAGCAACTATGACTGGTGCCTTGCGTTGCGGTATCTACTTGAATGCTAACCACTGAGCCACTGTGCTGCTTGATAAATTCCTGGCATAGAGTAAAATGAAATGAAAATGAAAATTATGGCACCACTAGGTGGCGCTTGGTGCATTCCATTAATACATTGATGCTGATACTGGTGCATTATGGAGTAAGCCCCACCTTTGACCAATATAAAAATATATATATATATATACTCTAATTGTCATTATAACAAAAGATGCCTGAATCAATAAGTAAACCATGGTCTTCAAATGGGGAAAACCCTGCTGTCTTGGCAACACAGACAATCTATCTGTGTATCTCATGTTTTTCTATCTGGACGGCATTTAGGGTTTCCACTGAATTCAATACGAGGCGGATCTGCTGCGGTTTTCACGTGGATTTAAGTGTGGAATACATGCCTAATGTCCCTTTGTGTCCTCCTCACTAAATATTCTTGACAGGCACTTGGTAGTTATATCATTTTCTAGAAAAACTAGGTGGCAGATTATATGGCTGATCTCAAACAATCCAGAACAATACACTTAAGCATAGGCATTTGGATGACGGCCCTTAAAGGGACACATAATGGAAAATAACTTTATGGTATGTATACTCTCATTTATAAAAAATCGTTACTTACATATAGCTTTATGTGTCACGTAGAATATCTCGCCTTATAATGCAAGAATGTTAACAGTAATGGTCTTTACAATAGGTCAGAGAAAAGGGAAGAACACAGCTACTAAATGAGGGTCATGCTGCACTAATAACCTGAAATATGAAAGGTCTTGGTCCTCAAATAGCTTTCCAATTGAAGATTTTGCTATGAGAGGGGGCTCTGGGAATGTAGAAGCAATTAGTGGCGAGAGGGCACCGAGGCTCTGCTCCAAAACAAAGCCTGAAGTTTATGGGAATTTACTCCCATTATGTGTGTAACAAGTGACCTCAGTCAATGGGCAGCCTCCTGCAGCCTTCTGATGACATAGCGGAGATAATGCAAATCAAGAAGTAGAATGGAATTCCTTTCCCATTGACAAGGTAACTATTGTACTGGGAGAAAGTCACAGACTCACGATCTGTCGCACTTGTCTGCAGTAAGTCATGTTATCTCTATAGATTGTGGGTTCTAATTTCCGTGTACAGCACGAACTTTGTAATATCTTAAAAGGATTTTCGGAGATTTTTTTTTTGCTGATTACCTATCCACTGGATAGGTCATCAGTAACCGATCGTGGGGGTCCGACACCCGAGGCTCCCACCGATCAGCTGTTTGAGAAGGCAGCGTCGGTCCTGTGAGTGCCGCGGCCTTCTCTCTGCTTTTCCTAGGCCGAGTGACAACATGTTCATGTGTCAAGTGGCCTGGGAGCAGCTCAGCACCAATCAAGTGAACGTGGCCGAGCTGGGATACCAAGCACAGTCGCTATATAATGTACGGAGCTGCGCTTGGTGAGCAGGAAGAATGCAGCGGGGCTCACAGGAGCGCCGCTGCCTTCTGAAAACAGCTGATCTGCAGGGGTCCAAGATGTCAGACCCCCACTGATCAGATGCTGTTGACCCATCTAGGAGGATAGGTCATCAGTAAAAAGTAAAAAAACTAGATTACGGAAAACCCTTTTAAGCCACTTTACACTGAATCATTTATTTCAGCTTCCATATCCCATAACTCTGTGGCCCACGTTGCTGAGAACTGTGAAAAATATTGATTATCATTTAAAAAAAAAGTTCTCCATGCATACAAAGTTTTATCAGTCAGTACCACATCATCCAAAGTCATATTAACAGTGTGTGAATTAGGCTACAAGACATGACCACATTGACAGTCATTAGATATAATGCACGTTATACCACCAAAGTGAAGTCATAACATGTAATGTGCTACCCTAAGGGCATTATTCTGACGGCTCCCTTGTATTCACCCTTTAACCCCTATACAAGGATCTGGACTTCGCTACAGGTTAGTGACCAGACTGCTACCTCCTGGGATGGTCCCAGTGTACATGGCAAGCTGACCTACTCTGGTCATACGGTCATACGTCTGTCCTTTCCCCTGAAGACGCCAGTTTATCTGGTGAAACATGTTGGGGGACAGAATCTGTTGGTTTTAGCTCTGCTCGAGTTGCTAAACACTGAGTAGGAAACAGTTATTTACTTTAGGGTGTATGTTCACAGCACCGAGTACCCTGCAGGATTAGTCAGGCAGGTAGTTATACACTGATTGCAAACTTGTGGGAAGGTAGGAGGGTAGTGCACACCCTCCGTTACCACTAGCAACCTGTGCGATAGCAGTGTGCAAATTCGAGCAGTAGTTTTAACAAGTGTGTCAAAACTCACAAACATTTTTAGAGAACTACTAATAAAAGTGAAGTTTTACTGATTTAAATATTAAGGGTAAAAGTGGTGAATTGAGCTCAATTGAGCAAAGTTTTTTTTTTTTTTTTTTTTTTTGCTACTCTGGTCATAGACACTGGTGGAAACACCAGAGATACAGTCATTGCATAATTTAGAACCAGGCAGAATACAGGTAAATTCAAGACAAATATGTATTATATCCCCCCCCCCCCCCAATACCTGGCACCTTATATACAGTGGATATGAAAAGTCTACACACCCCTGTTAAAATGTCACATTTCTGTGCAATAAAAAAATGAGACAAAGATAAATCATTTCAGAACTTTTTCCACTTTTAATGTGACCTCCACTCAATTGAATAAAACAAACTGAAATCTTTTAGTTGGAGGGAAGAAAACAAAAAAAACTAAAATAATGTGGTTGCAGCTGGGGTTGTAGCTGTGTTCAGGATTAGGCCTCATGCACATGACCGTTGTTGTGGTCTGCATCTGAGCCGCACATTTTGCGGCTCTGACGCGGACCCATTCACTTCAATGGGGCTGCAAAAGATGCGGACAGCACTCCGTGTGCTGTCCGTATCCTTTGCTCCCTTCCGTGGCCCCGCTAAAAAAAATAGAGCATGTCCTATTCTTGTCCGTTTTGCGGACAAGAATAGGTATTTCTACAATGGGCCGCGTTCCGTTCCGCATATTGGGGAATGGAACGCGGAGCAGCTTCCGTGTTTTGCAGATCCGCGGTTTGCGGACCGCAAAACACCAACGGTCGTGTGCATGAGGCCTTAAGCAATCACATTCAAAATCATGTTAAAAAGGAGTCAGCATACACCTGCCATCATTTACAGTGCCTTTGATTAAGCCCAAATAGTTCAGCTGCTCTCTGGTCCACAGAGAGCTTCTAAAGCATCAGAGGGATCTCATTGTTAAAAGGTATCAGTCAGGAGAAGGGTACAAAAGAATTTCCAAGGCATTAGATCTACCATGGAACACAGTGAAGACAGTCATCATCAAGTGGAGAAAATATGGCACAACAGTGACATTACCGAGAACTGGACGTCCCTCCAAAATTGATGAAAAGACGAGAAGAAAACTGATCTGGGAGGCGACCAAGAGGCCTACAGCAACATTAAAGGAGCTGCAGGAATATCCGGCAAGTACTGGCTGTGTGGTACATGTGACAACAATCTCCCGTATTCGTCAAATGTCTGGGCTATGGAGTAGAGTAGCAAGACGAAAGCCTTTTCTTAGGAAGAAAAACATCCAAGCCAGGCTACATTTTACAAAAACACATCTGAAGTCTCCCAAATACATGTGGGAAAAGGTGTTAAGGTCTGATGAAACCAAAGTTTAACTTTTTGGCCATAATTCCAAAAGATATGTTTGGCACAAAAACAACACTGCACATCACCAAAAGAACACCATCCCTACAGTGAAGCATGGTGGTGGCAGCATCATGCTGCGGGGCTGTTTTTCTTCAGCTAGAACTGGGGCCTTAGTTAAGATAGAGGGAATTATGAACAGTTCCAAATACCAGTCAATATTGGCCCAAAACCTTTAGGCTTCTGCTAGAAAGCTGAACATGAAGAGGAACTTCATCTTACAGCATGACAACGACCCAAAGCATACATCCAAATCAACAAAGGAATGGCTTCACCAGAAGATGAAAGTTTTGGAATGGCCCAGCCAGAGCTCAGACCTGAATCCGATTGAAAATCTGTGGGGTGATCTGAAGAGGGCTGTGCACAGGAGATGCCCTCGCAATCTGACAGATTTGGAGTGTTTTTGCAAAGCAGAGTGGGCAAATCTTGCCAAGTCAAAATGTGCCATGCTGATAGACTCATACCCAAAAAGACTGAGTGCTGTACTAAAATCAAAAGGTGCTTAAACAAAGTATTAATTTATTTTAATATTTTTACTTCCCTCTACCTAAAAGATTTCAGTTTGTTTTTCAATTGAGTTGTACAGTTTATAGGTCACATTAAAGGTGGAAAAAGTTCTGAAATGATTTATCTTTGTCTCATCTTTTTACAGCACAGAAACCTGACATTTTACCAGGGGAGTGTAGACTTTTTATATCCACTGTAGGTTATACTTACCCCGCTCCCAAGGACCTGTGTCGCTCCTGTCGCCGCTGCATCTTCCTGCCGCGCAGATCAAAACATTCGACGAAGGGGGGCACAGCCAATAGCAACCCGCGACGGGGACTAGTATCGTGGGTGACACTAGGGAGGCTCATCCACATCGCGGCCTGCTATTGGTTGCCCCAAATGGATGTTTTGATCCGCACGACGGGGAGATGCAGCAGCAGACGTGCCCGGATCAGGTGTCGGGGAGCGGAGTAAGTATAACCTACATGAGGTGCCCGGGTATTAATGGGGGGGTTATTATAGGGGTTAAATAACCCCTTTAAGGCACGACACAAAGCACAGAGAACTGGCAGACGAACAGAATCAGGAACCCAAGCAGATGGACCACAAGAGCCAGAAACAGAGACTTCATGCAGCAATGTGCATGAGCCCTAATCCTCTTATTCATCATTTTATTATTTTGTGTCAAAATGGTTACTTGTGGGACACATACCCTGAAAAGGTCTGTCCAACCGATATTCTAGAAGAGATGAAAATGAAAGCTATCTGGGTAATCCATATCCCTGGACATAGACTTCACAGTGAAATCTGATAGTGAACATAAAATAACGTGCAGTCCAGTGTAACCCTAGGATCTGAGCTTCAAAAGGCCACTTGATTTGTAGAGGTTTTGACCCTCAGTGGCTTTTCTTTTGTTCATCTCTTATACAGTATCTATTTGTAGGTTTTCTGGTGTTACAAGAGGTAAAAAAGAAAAAACAGTTTTAGCAATGTTAGCAACAAACAAGATTTACCATTGTAGTTCATATTTTTAGGCATGTTAAGAAGAATCTCTGCTGCTTGTCCCTCGTTGTCCAGTTTGTAAAACAGTGTCCAGTGTTACGACCTGGAGGCCATCATCCATGGAGGAATGATGGCAGTCAACGTGTTGTTGTATAATCTATGTGTATTATCAGCACATTTGGAGATTGACAGACCCCAGAATTGGGCTTTGAAGTCAATGGAGACCACATTGCGCATACCTTGTGTCCTCTCCATACACTGCTATGGGACTTCCGAAAATAGCTTGCTCAGATTTTATTAGGAGGTGTCTTAGCAGTGAATGGAGGATGACTGTGCATGTATGGGGTCCCAGAGGGGCAACCCGCACCTATCTGCCATGTATGGCACAACCTAGAGATATGCCATAAATATACCGGAAGGAAACACCCCTTACATTTTTTGGAGGAGGTTTATCAAAACTGTTGTAATGGAAAACTGGCTTAGTTGCCCATAGCGACTAGGGATGAGCAAATCAATTCGAGTTTGGTTCCAAGGTACCACTTGGAACCAAAACTGAGTTCGGTAAAAGGTTTTTAACAGTAGAAAAAAATTTCTGAAGTTATTAACTGAAGTCTCGCGAGACTTCGCAAAGTAATAACTTCAGCTCATCGGAGCCAATACATTCTAATACTGTACAGAGCGCTCAGTATTCTAATGAAGTTTTATGCAAATCGACTTTGGATATTTCAAATGGTTGGATGGTTTTCTGGATATAACTTTTTAAAGTCAATCATTGTATTTTATTTCCTGTCTCTAACTTGTGATATTACACTGCCTGATGTTCAGGGGGAACAATTGCTACCATAATCATCACTCCCTCATTCTGTTCTATTCATTATCGGCAGCACACCCCTGATTACACAGGAAGATGTGCTGCCAATAGTCAGCCATCTTCTATCCTGATGAAAGTTGCCAATCAACCAATGAACAAGCGTTTGTTGATCAACTGCCCCATTATACAAGCCAGTTATCAGGAATAAGCGTTCCTCTAAATGTTTGTCCCTGATAATTTGCTCTCTATCGTGTAGTTGAATGCCTCATTCACACGTCAGTGTTTGGTCAGTGAATTCCATCAGTGATTTTGAGACAAAACTAGGTGCAGTTCTAAACACAGAACAGGTGCAGATCTTTCCCTTATATCTTACAGTATGTCTGTGGGGGCTCCACTCCTGTTTTTGGCTCACAATCACTGATGCAAAACACTGACGTGTGAATGAGGCTTAATAGGGGGCTTCACATTTTGATTGGACTTTTAGCATGGCAAACAGACTCACTTCTGGCTGTAGAATTTTCAGCTAGCAGAAAAGACAAATACATAATTTTTCAACAAAATCTCCTTTCTTTTCAATACACTTTACCCATCAGTCAACAAGCTTTTTTATCCCCTCATCAAAAAATCTTTTAGGCTGAGCTGCGAGCCACTAATGCACCGCTGTCTTCACTTCGCCATAAGATGTGAATCTTCATCCTCGTAGGACCTGATGATCCTCTGTCACTCGTGTATCCAACAGAATCAGTTCATGTGCTTGCCCAATGTTGTCATCAGTCATGGCTGATACTTGTGCGACCTTCTTTGAATTTCTCTGTCTATTCATACACACTTTTTCGTGACAAAACACTTTCTTCATACTGTGCACAAAGTGATAAATATCAGCACCAGACGTACCCTCAGACCTTAAAAAACGAATCACTGCACGCTGTTCTTCTTTTGCGCAGATCATAAGTGGGACAGCCATAGTTTTTCGCATCGCAGTCACAAATAAACTGATGTAACACGTTTAAACCTGCACAGCAGTGACCGGGGAGATTATGTTGAAAATTGATGCATGTCTTTTTTTTTTTTTTTTAAAGTTGATCAAAATAAATTCTACAGCCAGAGTGCGGAGAATTTCTGACTCACCCTCTTACTTCATACACCTTTCTAATGGGACAAGGAATACAATTTTTTGTGGGACTGCTTCTTTAAGGCTGGGAACACACCTAGGCGTTTCTAAATCGCGCGTATGACGCGCGTTTTATGATGCGCGTTTCATTAACTTACAAACGCGCGTCATACGCGCGATTGAGTGACTCTCCCCTATGGCATCATTGTCCATAGGCGCGTTAAAACGCCCCAAAGAAGCTCATGTACTTGTTTAAACGTTGGCCGTTTTACAGCGCGTTCAAACGCGCTGTAAAATGCCCAAATGTGAACCATGCCCATAGGGAAGCATGGCTTTTCACATGTTGTGCGTTTTACAGCGCGTTTGAACGCGCTGTAAAACGCTTAGGTGTGTACCTAGGGTAAGAGACTGGGCTGCAGTTCCAGGCATAGCCGCACATAAGGACATGCTGTGTGTGTGGATAAACCTTTTCACAAGTCCCCACGGCCCCTTCAATGTTTATCCAGGCACAGGAGGTCATCTGTACATGCGTGATGTATGGGCCTGGCGCTGCAGCTTAAAGGCTCTTTACACGGGTCATGAATTGGAAAGATCATTGCGAACGAGCGAGTAAAGCTTGTTGGCGATGATCTGGCAGTGTAAATGTACCGGCGATTGGTGGATCGTTAGTGCAGCACAAAATCCTTGCTTCCCAGTGGCAGATCGTGCTGTGTAAACACCATCTGCTGCCGGGAAACAACGAGACAGTATGGGGAAGAGCTACGGCATTAGCGATCGCTCCTCCCCATACTCTGGAGGAGATCAGTGCAGGTAAATGCACCAGTCTTCTTCACTAGTGATCAGCAGATTGGAAGGAAGCTTTTCTTCCCAATAGACAATCTGCTTGTACCTTGTCCCGTGTAAAGGGACCTTTAGCCTCTAAAAGATAGGCAGAGTGTTTTTTTTCTCCCCAAAACCCCATTAAAGGGATTTTCTGGGAATTTGGTCTAATTTGTGACTGGTGCTAACTTGTGGAGGGAAGCTGTTTTACATAAGACTTCCTTACTTCCCTTGCTCCCCCGATGCTGCTGTCCGTACTGCACGGTTGAGTGCATCTGGCTCTTCCACCTGACTCACAAATGTGATGTGGCCCGCTTCTTTTCCCGTTTGGCTGCATTGACTATAATGCAAATAAATAGGAAAAGAAGCAGCCACATCCGGTCAAGAGCCTGGAGGAAGAGCACACAGGGCCCGTCAGTACTCACTGCAGCATCGGGGGACTGAGGGACAGTAAGTCCTATGTAAAAGAGCTTCCCTCCACTAATTAGACTGAATGCCTGGAGAACCCTTCTAACTGATTTTCTGGAGAAGCACAAACTGGTCCATTTCTGCATGATGCCAGTCAAAGAGATGAGGAAGGACTTCTGCCATGTGGTATAGCCATATTATCTTGCTTGCACTTGGATTTGATACATAGTTAATATAGACTTGCACTATAAAGAAGAATATTGAGCACCTCTCGTTTGCCATCATTCACAAAGAAATAAGTGAAGGGTCCAACCCTTTATTATAATTGTATGGGGACGCCTGGAGTCTTTGGCAGTCAACAATCCTTTGATACTGAGGTTCTGTGTTAATTTTTTTGGCAGGATGTTACTTGACAATAATACAAAAAGAGAGACTGGGACACGCCTGGTGCAAAAAATATCTTGACTCTTCAAATAAGCTAGGGAAAATGATTTAGAGTGGTATTTACTCAAAAGGTCGCGTTAATAGGATTTAATGGTATTTACCCTGCCCTTTTCTCTTATTTGAAAGAGCTATTTCTGCACTGCAAGTTGTAAAAACTAGGTCCTATGTAAGTCTGCATGGACGTGTCAACCTTATACATTAACCATGCATACGATGTACCTGCAACATAACTTTCTCAGACAGCTCCACTGATAAGAGAACCTAAAGCTTCACTTAACATTCCTATGCCAAGAAACTGGGGGCTGAGGTTATCAGTGGACTGAAGCTGGATGAAAACACCTTCTGAGAACTTAAGAAAGAAGCTGTCTGCATCTCCAGACACACATTCTGCAATCCTATGAAACAAATACCAATTAAAAGTATGCAGACCCAGGTAACATCCTCAGTTTACACAGGGCAGACGACGGAATAGGAGACTGCCCTGGCACAAGGGATGGAGCCGGAGGAGCCAAAGGCCTAGATATTCGTCAATAATATGGTGCCCATGGCTCCCTGATTGTCTTTTGATGTCAAATAAAAAAATAATAACAACACCAGGATGGATTGTATCCTTTTAGATTGCATGCTCTTATGTGCAGTGACCTCTCATCTTCATTGCTTGTTCATTTGATTACATTTCTTGACATTTTACTTATATGTAATCTGCAGAATATGTTAGAGATATATCACTAAACATGATTATCATGGCAATCCTAAAGCTGGGTTTGGGGTTTCCTCTGTCGAAGGTGCCCTTTTATGCCCTTAAAAGGAATGTTTCATCAGAAAATTACCTATTGTTTAAATCACGTTTTTATGTTTTTGTAGAATTTTAGATTTTTTTTATTTCCATGTCACTATCTATATTTAAAGAGCATCTGTCATTAGATTTGTACCTATAAAACTGGCTGACCTGTTGCATGTGTGTTTGGCAGCTAAAGGCATCTGTGTTGGTCCCATGTTCATACGTGCCAGTATTGCTGAGAAAAATGATGTTTTAATACATGTAAATGAGCCTCTAGGAGCAACGGGGGCGTTACCATTACACCTAGAGACTCAGCTCACTCTGCAACTGTCGCGGCCTCTGCCCTTTGATTGACAGGGCCAAGCAAGAGTGATCACATTTACACTGCCTGACCCTGTCTATCAAATTGGAGAAGGCACAGCAGTTACAGAGAGAGCAGAGCCTCTAGGAGTAAAGGCAACGCCCCCGTTGCTCATAAAGGCTCAGTTGCATATGCAGCGAGCCCCTGAGGAGCCGGTACAGAAGATTGGAGTGGTTGTGGCCCTGATGTTGTGTTGTATCACGGTGTCCTACCTCAGGTCGTCGCTCCCTGGGGTTCAGTGCAGTGAAAAAAGGTGAACTGAAGGAACCAGGCAGAAATTGTACAACAAAGAACTTCTTTCTTTACTAAGTGGATAAACAGATAGCAGAACGTCCAGCAGCAGTTCATACAAAGGGCAGATTCTCTCTTACCTGGTGACTGAGTATGATGGATGGCAATGTGTCAAAAGATGACAGAGGTTTGCTAGCCGACACTGTCTCTCTCTGGAATCCCTTTCTTATGGCTTTGTTCTGGTACCTGTGGCTGTAGGTGACCACTATATGATAGCTATGACTGTCCTGCACTTTCATGATGGTGTCTGAATGTGTTACCCACCACTTTGCAGCGGAGTCTTGATAGCTTGGTAGCTTAATAACATTGCGGACTAAAATATTCCATCATTTATAAATCTTCCTTGGCTTAGGACCCTGCAGTCTCCGTGGGGCAATTACGTCCTCTTAGGTGAGCAGCCTCAGTTGTCTACATGGCCTGGAAGACCAGGAGATAGAGCGCATCCTCCCTCACTCCTCACTTTCTACATTCTCAACTCCAACTGACTCTCTAGCTCTGCACATTCCTTGGTAGGAAATTGGGCCAGCCCACTCCTACCAAGCGGGGAAAAATGGAAAGTTCCATTCCTGTTGCCAAACACTGCCAACCGTACCCCATCTGCTGGTGAACAAAGTGTATTGCTTATAGTGAGACATAAAACATGAATATTACGAAGCATTACATTATAAACAAATTGTAGTACCCCCAGGTCTTTGGTACTACACATAATATATTAAAACCTAGGGGGACATTTATGAAGATGCTGGTCTTAGTCTTGCTCGCGGTTCATCCGCCTAAGTTCTGTATAGCCAGCCTCCACATAACTTAGGTGGACTTTACACTTGCTTCCTTGCAGTCATAGTTTTACACCATTTTCTACTCCTAAAACACGCGTAGAAAAATGATAAATGAGGCGGGCCTGCCGGTCTGCCCTTTTATCCGCCCCCCTCTTTTTTAGACCTGGAGTGAGCAGCATAAAAGGGAAAAAAGTAACAGAGGTTATTTGCGCTGCAATCTGCCACAGATATATGCCAAAAAGTGAAATATCTGTTCGTAAAAAAAAAAACCTTTGTGTTTCTCAGTAATGCAGGCATATAAGAACATGGGACCAACACAGAGGCCTTCAGCTGCCGAGCGCACATGTAACAGGTCAGCCAGTGTCATAGGGATATATCTGCTGACAGATGACCTTTAAAAGTAAAATGTATATATCCTGCAATTTTTACACTGGCCACTGGCCGTGGATCTCAGTTTGGTGCATGGACTGCCTGAGGAAACATGCAATTTATAATTCTGGTCTTGAAAGATCAGAGTAAATTATGTTTCTAAAGGAAATGTTATTCTTTGGAAACAAACATTCATATTCATCAATATGATGTCTATAAATCAATGATATCAGATATATTCGTGACATCATTCATTTTGCCCATCGACACACGTGTTCTCACTAGTGTATGCAATTCTTAGTTGGATTATAGCAAAATATTAAAATAAATGTACAAGTCCAACCCACAATGGTTTAGTTCTAAAATGCTGGACATGTAGTTAGAGGGTCTGAATTTTGGTTGCTGGTGATTTCACCCCTACTGCACTCCAGTGAACACAGAATCACTAGGTCAACAAATATGTCTGCCCCACACACTGCCAATGGAGCATGTAACCCAGCACTGAAAGGAATGTTTTTCTTGCATTCTGACCACACACCCTAGATAACGGGTACAAGGACACCGCGCTGTTTTTTTCTTGTAAAGCTTTTCATCTCATCCGGGATGGTAATTCCGGAAAGAGCAGCAAATAAAGCAGAATTTATTTTTTTAACTATAGATGCCTGAAGCAGAAAAACATTATGCGATAGTTTTAGATTTAGGCTCCATTCACACGTCTGTAAGTATTTTGCAGATCCGCAAATTGCAGACACCGGCCATGTGCACATGGCTTGCACTATAAGAGAAAATGCCTATTCTTGTCCGCTTTTTTTTTGCGGAAACGGAAGTGCGGTTGGGGAAATGCGGATGTGGACCGCACATAAAGTTCCGGGCCCATTGAAAATGAATGAAAAATTGCGGAACGGATGCAGACGTGTGAATGGATCCTAAGGGAGTTTCCTGAGGTTAAGGCCTCGTTCCCCTCTCCGTTAGGGCTAATATACACAAACATATTTTTTTCCGTCTCCATTACTTTTTTGACAGGTCCATAGGCGGAACCATTCACTTCAATGGGGCTTGTAAAAAAACAGAAATGACTGTGTCCACATGTCCTTTTCGCAAAAAAATAGAATATGTCCTAATCTTGTCTGCTTTGTGGACAAGGACAGGCATTGTTACAATGGATCTGCAAAAAAAAAACAAAAAAAAAAAAACACGGATGCAACACTGATGTGCAAAGAAAAAAGTGGTCAGTCAGCACATCCCAATGCACGTTGCCATGGAACACTGATGTCATCCATCTTTTTGTGAATCCATGTTTTGCGGACCGAAAATACATATGGTCGTGTGCATGAGCCTGATCTGCTGCAAATGATGGCTGTCGGCTGGACAAAAAACCATTGCATCCATGCGGTTTTAATCTGGCCGAAACCTGGCATTTATGCCACTGGATCACTGTTGGACCTCATTACAGTCAATGGGGATCAGACGGTAAAGTAGAGGATCCGGCAGGCTGCTCTGTGCCGGAACAACCTGCCAGATCTCCTTGACGGAGATGTGAACAAGGTCTAACGAGTGATTTTTTTTTAGCACTTTATTTGGCGTCCCGTTCTATATATATTTATAAGAGAGAAGTGTTCCGGGATTCTAGCTCTTTCCTGACATCAAGACAGCAAAAAAAGTGCTATGTGGTGCGATATGTAACGGAACTGCTGGCAGAGGCATAGCCTTACCGCCTCAAAAAAAAAAAAAAAAACAGATCTAGGCAGTGTGCAGTGTGTTTTTTTTCAGACTCTTACCCTAAGTTCACACTTGCGCGTTTTACAGCGCGTTCGAACGCGCTGTAAAACGCTCAACACATGCAAACCAATGCTTCCCTATCGGCATGGTTCTCATACGCATAAACAAGTACTTGAGCTTTTTTTGGGGCGTTTGTCGCGTGTTTTGTGATTGAGACCACAGTAGTCAATCACAAGAACGCGCGTACGACGAGCGTTTCCAATTTGCAAAAACGAGCTGAAAAACGCGCGTAAAACCCAGGGTTAGAACGTGTCCTATCTTGCTTGTTTTGCGGACAAGGATAGGAAATTTCTATCTCTTGTTGAGGGGACGCAGAATGGACGTACGTATCTTTTGCAAACCCACTGAAATGAATGGGTCCGAATGCTACCGGAAAAAAATTCGGACTGGTTGCGGACTGGAACTACTGGCGTATGCATAAGGTTATGTTGGAGAAAAGAAGAGAAAAGTGAGAGAGCAAGTTCTAATTGTAGGTTGTAAATGAAGCAGTACCGTACAAGCTGCAGAGCATTTTATCAATCCAATAGTGAATCCCGTTCATCCCGAAGCCTGGTATGTGAGTCACAGACTCCATGCTCCCCTGCTGGAATGTTGTATCAGTCTTTGACACCTCATCATGTTTCTTATCTCTGCCTCCCACAGCTTTGTCCCACCACACAATGACAGCACATCACTGGCTTCTGCAATCTCAGCGCTGACTGTAGAAGTCACGCAGGTGTTATGTGTACAGGACTGTAAGAGGAGGAGAACAGTGTGTGGGCACCAATGTCAGACTAGGGTTCCTTGGACCCACCAAAGGAAATTATTGTTTCCCCTGGCTCCCCATTGACTATAATGGCGCGGGAGGCGGAGCTACGGCTCAGCACGTCTGTGCACGGCAAAGATCGACGGACTAAAAAGTCGGACCTGCAGTACTTTTAGTCCTGCGATCTCCGGCTGTGCACTGCCGTGCTGCGCCGTAGCTCCGCCCCATTATAGTCAATGGGGACGGAGCGGCAGCACGGCAGTGCACGGGTACTTGCGGCATGGCGGATCCGGCAGGCTGTTCACCCGCCGTCACAGCCTGACAGATAGCTATGCCACTAGTGTGAAAGTACCCTTACCCTGGGTTCAGACCTGAGCGTTCTTGAAACGCGCGTTTTACGCGCGTTTGTGTCGCGCGTATTACAACGCGTTTTTGCAAATAGGAAACGCGCGTCGTACGCACGTTCTTGTGATTGACTACTGTGGGGTCAATCACAATACGCGCGACGAACGCCCCCAAAAAAGCTCAAGTACTTGTTCATGCGTAGGGCGTTTTACAGCGCGTTCGAACGCGCATTAAAACGCGAAAATGTGAACCAGTCCCATAGGGAAGCATTGGTTTGCATGTGTTGAGCGTTTTACAGTGCGTTCGAACGCGCTGTAAAACGCGCAAGTGTGAACTTGGGGTTAAGGACAGAGTGATTTTCTGTTTTTTACTTCCAGCCTTCTCGAAGCCATAACTTTTTTATTTTTCCAATTACATAGCCGTATGGGGGCTCGTTTTGTTTGATCTAATAGCATCATTGAATATTCTCTAGTGGGAAGTTCAAAAAAATTCCAAATGGGGTGGAATTGGAAAAAAAAACGCAATTCCATCACAATTTTATGGGTTTGGTTTTTACAGTGTTCTCTATGTGATAAATCTGACCTGTTTCCTTCATTCTCTCGGTCAGTATGATTACAACAATACCCATTTGTATAGTTTTTCTTGTGTTTCTTTTTATACTAAATAAAAACCTGAAAAAGACAACTCATTTTTGATTCGCATCAGCATGTCCTGACCCCCAAAACTTTTTTATATTTACCATTACAGAGCCTTGTGAGGGCTCACTTTTTGTGGAGCAATCCGTACTTTTTATTCATGCCATTTTGGAATGTGTTTGACTTTTTGATAACTTTTTATTCCATTTTTTTGGGGAGGTGAAGCGACGAAAAAATGGCAAATTGGCCATTTTGATTTTTTTTACATTATGGCGCATGGGATAAATGCATTTATATTTTAATAGTACATGCACTTTAGAATGTGGTGGTACAAATGATCTTCAGGGCTCCAGAGGAACTTATTGCTGTGGTAGCCTTGAGCCTTCCTTAGACTTGAGGCTACCACAGAACAAGCGGCTTCCCCAACCGCTGTGCGGAGAAGCCGTTTGGGGACCAGGAGCACAGCGTTTCTGGGGAAAGCCAGCTCAAATGCCGTGGTCACAATTGACCATGGCATCTGAAGGGTTAAATGAATGTGATCGGCGTTATCGCCAATCGCCGACTTTCCACTGGGTACCTTCTGTATAAAATGGGCATCATGTTTAAAGTACGGACATCCGATGTATATGTAAGGCGGATGTTCTAAAAGGGTCAAAAGGGTTATACCGTAATTAATGTATACAAATCTAACAATATATAGCACATGACAATCTCTTTCTAGCAAAGGTAAAACCAGCCCTGTACCTCACATGGATCCAGAAATATTCCCATTCATTGATCCAATTGTTCTAGATTTATTATAGGTTGGCAGCTCATGGGTGTGTGTCCTTTCTCAGTGAGTGTGTCCTTTCTCTGCAACTGCCACAGCTTCTAACAGGATATATTGCTGGTGACAGTTGAAGAGTTAAACTGAGAGAGCGACCACCTCGTTGAGGTGGACGGGGAATTGAGGAAAACAGCAGGTGATGCTATGCAGATACATTTTATTTAGTAGCCTAGTGGCCAAACTAAATTCTTAATTACCGGTACATGCAATTACAAAAGTATTCAGATCCAGGTGATGGTTTGAAAAACGTAGAATATTTTTTGTCGGACAACCCCTATAAAAGGTGTCTTCCGAGAGTTTAATATTGACGACATTCCTTGCAAAATGTTCAACAGCGCTGTACATTGTATAGTGGCTGTGCATGGTATTGCAGCCCTCTCCCATTCACTTTAATAGCCGAGAGATACAGTAGAATTCATGACTACTACAAAATGTACGGAGCTGTGTCTCTTCCGATACCTTGGGTGCTGAGAGAGTCAGACCCCACTGATGAGATATGAAAGATAGTTCATCAATAATAAAGTCCCAGAAAGATGAATTATGAATGTTCTTCTTACAATATTGCATATTGTATTGTAGCAAATGCCTTTTAGTCGCTTATTACATATACGATTTATATGCTACAGGATTGTGACACAGAACTGCCTGTCTTTATGTAATGCTGCAGTCATTGCTCACATGGACCCGTCATTCACAAGAGCTGCGTGTTCTTAGTCAGTGGCCTTGACATACTTACACAGCAACAAAGTTGCCCACAATGACTGTTCTGTGCATAGTGGAGTAAATGGTCATTGTGCGTTGTCAATGATTTTCTTATCATATTTGTATATTTGTATCAGCGGCAAAGGGATATTGTCATTCACGTAATACATTAATAATGTATAATAAAACCCTCATGACCCAACTGGTCAATGACTAATATAATTTCTTCATATCCCCTCATCTGACTGATCCCTCTGAATTAGGGCTAAGGGTACTTTCACACTTGCGTTAAACTTTTCGGGCATTGAGTTCCGTCCTCGGGGCTCAATACCGGAAAAAAACGCTTCAGTTATATCCTAATGCACTCTGAATGGAGAGAAATCCGTTTAGTATGCATCAGGATGTCTTCAGTTCAGTCACTGCGGTATTATCTCCATCCAAAATTCCAGGAACACATGCCGGGATGCCGTATCCAGCATTCATTTTCATTGCAATGCATTAGTGCTGGATCTGGCATTAAAAATACCGCAATGACGGATCCAGCATTCCAGTCTGCGCATGTGCAGATCTTTAAAAATGTGGGAAAAAAATAAATACCGGATCTGTTTTGCCGGATGACGCTGCAAAAAAGGGTCTGGTATTGTAATGCATTTTTCTGACTGATCAGGCATTTTTCAGACCTGATCAGTCTGAAAAATGCCTGATCACTCAGAAAAAATGACATGCGTTTGCATATAGTTTGCCTGATCAGGCAGGAAGTTCAGGCAACGGAACTGCCTGCCCGAATCAAACAACGCAAGTGTGAAAGTACCCCAATTTACATGACTCTAGTACACCAGTCTAAAATTACCTCAATACTGTCTATAATAATAAATGGTTTCGATTCACACAACTGGTTTTCCTGCGTGGACACATGATGCCGTAGACATAAATCAGATGCAGATTTTTCGGTCAAGCGTTCCCCAAATAAGTCACTGGAGAACCAAAATAATCACATTCGTTAAAAGGCTCCCATTAGGATCCATACTAGATCTGTATTACAGATGCAAGGAGCAACAGAGGTTATATTTTAAAGATTTTTATTAATCTAATATGGAATTGGTAGGAATAACAGACACAATAAAGACATGCTTAAAGCGTACCCACCCTTTCAGTGAACTCTGCATTAATCAATAGTACAGGGTGTGTACATGAGGAATAACAGTATTTCCAACCATTATATGACTTGTATCTGACTTCTAGCAGTTTTCCTCTGTACATGCTGAACATCTATTTAGCAGTTCTCTCAGATAAGGTGGGTAGAGACTAGCTGTCATCCACTGCACCAGAAAGTAGAGGAGAATCAGCTTCTTAAGCCTCTCTTAATCACTCAGAAGCAGCTCCAAGATCATGGAGGACATTACAGAAAGGTACTGACCTGTATGGTTGTGAATTTAGCACTTGTGCCGAGATATAAATCTCCAATGTAGCTGTTCAGTGTCTCTCTTTGAGTCTCATTCCACTCATGCTCCTGCTCACTACTCCCTCTCCCCTCTCCATAGACTAGTATTGACATGTGTAAATACTGCTCTTTCTTGAGACAGAATTCAAAGCATTTTTTCAAAGTGAAAGGCAATTAACATGGGGGAAGCGTTAAAGAGCTGATAACATGAGAACTGTACATTTCTCACTGACAAAACATATTACATAGTCTCTTGTGGTCGCTTGTACTATTGATTTCTGCAAAGTTTAAAAAACTTCATATGGATGAAAACAAAATTCCATTTTTTTTCCTGCATGCAAATCGGATGTTTTTTTCCCCATGTTTGTGTGAATTGGCACTGAGAGAGGTGCGGCAGGAAAATGTTATTGCCAAGTTCAGTGATCGATAAAATATCTGCAGAGAAGTGAAGTACTAAACTCGTCTCACGGATGGTGCACCTGTGGATGCATATCTGCATATAGGATATACCAGATTTCAACAAACCTCATGTAGATTGGCAGTTAATGTGTCTCCTCGGTTGGACCGTCACATCAGATATAGTTTGAAGGCCACATAGATATATTAAGGCCATACATTACTTCTTCTATAGGATCGTACTAGTAGCTAAAAGCTGTCATCCCGATCTTGGAGGTTGTGAAGGTGACACAGATGGCCATAAGACTACTGCCTCTCCCCAGTGTCAGCTGGAGGTAACGGTTAGTCTGTGCTGATGCCTGTCTAAGTGAATGGCGTGGCAGGCACCAACTGGTGACCACTCACAAGCAGCATCGACTGGGAACAAGGAACTAAGGGACAGATTATACATTATTACTAATACGTAGGGCTCAGAATGATCATCCATTGAGGGGACATTTGCTTTATGAGTTATTTAAGAGAGTTTTCAAGGATTCTTTTACTGATGACACCCAGGACCCCTGCCAAACAGCTGTTTTGAGAAGGCACTGGCGGTCCTGTGAGCCCCGCTTCCTTCTCGCAGCTTACCAAGCACAGCACCGTACATTTTATTGCACTCCGCCCCATTCACTTGAATGGGACTGAGCTGCAACTAGGCCACACGACACAAACGTGTCTTCACTCGATCTAGGAAAAGCAGAGAGAAAGCTGTGGCGTTCTCAGGAGAGCTGCTGCCTTCTCAAACAGCTGACGACAGGGGTCCCGGGTGTCAGACCCCCACCGATCAGATACTGATGACCTATCTTCAGGATAGGTTATCAGTAAGAAAATCTCGTAAAACCCATTTAACCTTTGGTCAACCATAAACTATATTGTTTCTGAAAGATTAGATGTCTGGAAGGCCATGCCTATACAAGAGCAAGGTGTGTTTTGTGGGAAAAAATGCCACAGACCCAAAAATTAAGAAAAATGCTACAAAAACGGCACTGTTTATACTGTGTTTTATATCGTCTTTGTGAATTACAGCTAGCATCTGTGCCAGTTTCCCAAAGTGTTACATATGAGAACAACCTAAAGCTATGGCGCCTCTATGAAGACTCTTTTGAAAAACGGTCTAAAATAGCTGAATGTGATATCGGCCTTCGTTAAGCGTCTATGCGGACTTGCTAATGAGATTAGACTGAAGCAGAGAGAAGGACACTAAGCTGTAAATCTCAATTTACTGTGAACTTAGCAAGTGCCATATTGCCGTCTGACACGTCTCCAGGCGTGTATTTCAAAAGAAATGTCACCATTATGTGCAAGTGCTTCACTTTCAAGAGATCTACAGGTGACAGTGCTTGACACTAAGACCTCATGCCCACAAACGGATTTTGTTTCTGTGTCCGTTTAATTTTTTTTTGCGGATATGATGTGGATCCATTCATTTCAATGGGTCTGCAAAAAATGTGGACAGCACACCATGTGCGATCTGCATCTGCATCACCGTTTTGCTTTCCGTTCTTCTGATCCATCAGAAGAGAGAGAGAGAAAAAAAAAATATGGATCCTGTTGCATCAGTTGTCATCCGTTTGAGCCATTTCCCCCTGAGACTAGTTTTTTAGACGGGAAAAAAAAAAGTCCTGCATGCAGTACTTTTGTTTCCGTCTAAGGCTACTTTCACACTAGTGTTTTCAATACCACTATTGAGATCTGTCATAGGATCTCAAGAGCGGAAGAAAACGCTTAAGTTTTGTTCCCATTCATTGTCAATAGGGACAAAACTGAACAAAACAGAGTGCACCCGAATACATTCCGTTCTTCTGTCCGTGATGTGGAGCGGAGCAAGACGGATCCGTCCTGACACAGATCCGCAAAAAAACGCTATCGTAAAAGTAGCCTTAAAAGACGGATCTCAGACGGAAATGGCTGAAACGGATGACAACTGATGCAACATTTTTCCACTGGATCCTGTTTTTTGTTCTTCTCTCTGACGGATCAGAAGAACGGAAAGCTAAACGGTGATGTGAACTCACCCTTACTTCTTCACAAAGCGCTTTTCTTTGTAAGTCGTGGGTGCAATGACAGGGAACGGCGATAATACAGTGTAAAATAAAAAAATTGAAAAAAATCATACTTACCTCTTCTGTTTGATCGCGAGCCGACCACCGCCATTTTGATTGAAGATCTGGCTCGAAATCTCGCGCGGCCCGTGATGACGTCATACGTCACCACGCATGGGATTTAATTTCATGTGAGATCATCCGTCAAGATGGCGGCGGCCGGCTCTTCACATTCAAACGAAAGAGGTAAGCACGATTTATTTATTGTTACCACCATTCAGAAAAAAAAATCGATTTGCTACCACAAAGCACAAGGAAATTCAGCTTTGCAGATAGAATTTTCCCTGAAATTCAGATTGAAGTCCTTTTATTCGCTTAACACCAGTCACATTGTGACATAATTGAAGTACAATATATGAAATTTTGTGCTAACGTGTAGCCATGGCTGAAAGCGTTGTCAGAAAATGAGGGGCTGCCCATCCCTCCACAACCCATATAGTGTGCAAGCACGACCACTGCTGCTGGATTGCAGGGTGGTTTGTAACCATGGATACGAGCAGCGTATAATGTGATGGAAAAATGAATCCAGCCAGCAAAGGAAGCAATATGGAGACTCACAATACATTAGTAAGTGCCTTGTATTAACTTTCTCTACATGATTAATGCCATTTGCTAAAGTGAGACAACCCCTTTAAGAACACCCTTTTACTATATACAATTACAGCGACGGCTCATTTAGCTATATACTGTATATGTGTTTTACTTTTTTTTTTACCCTCAGTTATTCCGTCTACGGATCATGCTCAGTTTGCCGGATTAAATGTGCTTCAATGAATTTAGTGTATTTCGATTCTTGCTTTGCAGAGGCTAAATGGAAAAGCATGACCAGTGCAACATATCTAATTCCTTACCACTGACAACTAAAGTAAGTTCAACAAAAAGTTAACCTCAGCACTCGTCACGTATGGGCTTTTATGGGTGCACGTCCCCTTTAGACTTCCACCCAGGTAGTCCAAACATCAATACATTAATATAAGGTGTGGAGACAGCACGCCTAAAGACACTGGTTATGCTTGAAAACAGTGATTATTTATTTACACCAGTGGTACAATTTCAGAACATGGAGTGAGCTGAATGAGCTATTTCCAAGATAGTGGTAGCTTGTATTGCTTGTTATGTTAGCTTGTGTTGCGACGTTTCGGGCCCTAACCGGTGCCCTTTCTCAAGCTAAAAACGTAATAGGAGAGTACATTAGTAACATGTAACAGAATGACCACATACACAGATGTTAGTGCATAAGAGTCCCAGAAAGCATGGGGCAAAAGTGAAAAAACAGAAAAGGAAAATATAAAAAAAGGGGCTAAATTATATCTGACTAGAAGTAATATGGTTCAATAGGACGAAATCAGGTACGCAGGGTCACATTGTCAAAAGAGTAGCATGTGCATAAATATAACATTTCATATATAATGTCACACATTGCTATGAGAACTGGCATAGATGATAATAAAGGAGAAGATACGTGGTTGTACCACCACATGATGATAAAAAACGACCCCCACAGTTACAGTAATAGTATTAATGGATCCTTCTGGTTTTGATTATATGTATTTTGTTTTGATGTACCTTGTCTACTTATATCATCATATTAACTCTTTTTGTATTCATTTTCAGGTCTAACTCCAACTAGTCACCAGGGTGAGTCAAAGCTTCCCATCGATTCTTGTTCCCCCCTCCCGCCTCCCCCCCCTCCCCTCCCCCCAGATCTCCTTACTTCTGTGTCCCCTAATAGTCTTTTGCCCACTAGTTTCCTTTATACAAGTTTCTCCACCATTTTTCAGCACTGCCCATAGCTGTTGCCCCTATTCAACATGGCGCCTCCCCTATCCTCCACGTACTGCGCCGGCGCTGTCCGGCCGCACCTGTAATCTTACGCTCCTCGGCCCGACACGGCCGCCCCATATGACACGAGCTCGGCCCATAGCCACTCCCCCACCTGTCACATGACCTGGCGGGGCTCTGTCTTAAACCCGCGGCGTGCGCAGTCTCGTCCCTGCACGCCGTGGTTTAAAGACCGGCCATACTTGGTAAGTGCCACCACTTCACTCTCTCATCCTCCTTCAAATCGGGAGTCCGTCTTTCACTAGGGGCGCTCCTCCCTCTGCGTTGCCTTCCTTTTTTAGGGACAGCTAGTTCTTCATTTGAACAGCACGTTTTTTAATACTATTACTGTAACTGTGGGGGTCGTTTTTTATCATCATGTGGTGGTACAACCACCTATCTTCTCCTTTATTATCATCTATGCCAGTTCTCATAGCAATGTGTGACATTATATATGAAATGTTATATTTATGCACATGCTACTCTTTTGACAATGTGACCCTGCGTACCTGATTTCGTCCTATTGAACCATATTACTTCTAGTCAGATATAATTTAGCCCCTTTTTTTATATTTTCCTTTTCTGTTTTTTCACTTTTGCCCCATGCTTTCTGGGACTCTTATGCACTAACATCTGTGTATGTGGTCATTCTGTTACATGTTACTAATGTACTCTCCTATTACGTTTTTAGCTTGAGAAAGGGCACCGGTTAGGGCCCGAAACGTCGCAACACAAGCTAACATAACAAGCAATACAAGCTACCACTATCTTGGAAATAGCTCATTCAGCTCACTCCATGTTCTGAAATTGTACCACTGGTGTAAATAAATAATCACTGTTTTCAAGCATAACCAGTGTCTTTAGGCGTGCTGTCTCCACACCTTATATTAATGACAACTAAAGTAAGGGCATGAAAATGCTTCATGTCAGAGGGTAAAGAAAAGATAGCGCGTCCTGTCTCCGGTAGAAACAGAAGAAATAGGTGGAGAAATATTGTGCATGAGAATTGCAGCAAAGGGGTGATGATTCTAATGTAAATGATATTTAACTGTCAGCAAAGGGTTAAAGGTGGTATGGAAGATTAGAAAAGAATGACTGCTTTCTTCCAGAAATGGAGGCAGTCAGCAGGATTGCATACGAGCAGTCCCTTCCACTTGAATGGGGATGAGCTGCAATACCACATACGGCCTATGGACCCCGTTTCTGGAAGAAAGCAGTCATGTTTTTTAGGCTCATACAAGAACGAGATGCAGTCACGTCACCTTCTACCTGCAATGTTACGATGGGGTCATTTATCAAACTGGTGTTAGGTAGAACTGGCTTAGTTACCCATAGCAACCAATCAGAATCCACCTTTCATTTTTGACAACTCCTTTGGAAAATGAAAGGAGGAATCTGAATGGTTGCTATGGGCAATAAACCAGTTCTTTCTGCATCCATATGTCTGTTCCGCAATAGGATAGAACATGTCCTATACTTGGACATAAAATGCGGACAATGGACCAATTGAAGCCAATGGGTCTGCAGAAAATGCGGACACAACATGGACGGTATCCATATTTAGCGGATTCACAATTTGCGAAATGTAAAATACATACGGTCCTGTGCGAGAGGGCTTAGGTTCCTCATTTTGAAAAGCCGTGTGAAAATGTAGCAAGCTTTATTAAAGGGGTATAGCGGTTGTTAGAGCTTATTACACTGGTGGGGGTCCTACAGCTGGGATCCCCGGCAATCACGAGAACGGGGGCCCTGTATCCCCCCTGAAATGAGCAGAGTGGCTGGTCGCACATACGCTTGGCCTCTCCATTAAGGTCTATGGAAGTTCCAGAGATAGTCGAGGGCAGCGCTCACCAATCTCTAGAATTCCCATAGAAATTAATAGAGTGTCCGCATGCATGTGCGACGATCCTCTCATTTCAGGGGGGCTGCAGGGGGTACAGGGCCCTTATTCTCGTGATCGGTGAGGGTCCCAGCGGCAGGACCCACTCCGATCTAATAGTTATCCATCCATCCTGTGGATAGGGGATAACTTCTAACAACTGAGATGCCCCTTTAAGCAATGGGTTTCCCCATCTCCTAATGTGATGACATAACACTGGGATATGATTGTGGAGGTCTGACATCTGGGACCACACCGATTCTGAGAGTGTGTGGGCCACTGGTTTAGCGCCGTGTCCCTTCTAAGTTTACCCTAAACCTCAGCGCTCCTGACCAGTGCTCATTTCTACCATAAAAATGCTGCTGCTGTCTTTCTGGAGCAGCTCTGTTCAGGGTCCATGAGACCCTGGTTGGAAATTGCCCTAAATACACAGGTATATATTTCATTCTTATAGCTAAACCATTTCTAAAGAGTGCTGTCAATGGTGAGTCCTCCTCAGAGAACCTCAGTCTGCAGCCATACGACTATTGTAAGGGAAGCCATAAAAGGGGTTGTCCCACAAAAAATATTTTGCAATTAGCTGTTAGCGCCACCTGCTGTTAGTTTTTTCTCTTATTTCTTTGACCTGCTCACTGAGAAGGCCGCACATGCTCAGTTTCATCCTGAGCTGTGATAGGTAAGCCGAGACACGCCCCCTGAGCTGTCAGCTTCATATACGGTAAAACTAGCAGAGCAATGACTGGGGAGATCTCTGGATCCATGTGAGGTACAGGGCTGGTTCTGGCTTTGTTAGAAAGAGATTTTCATGTGCTATATCACTGGTGGCGAACCTATGGCACGGGTGCCAGAGGCAGCACTCAGAGCCCTCTCTGTGGGCACCCGTGCCCTAGAAAAAGTCTATGGTGTACCAATATGCCTTAGACTTTTCCTGCCATACATCAGCTCAGGGCGCACTATGCACATTAGGTTAAATTGCCGTGTTGGCACTTTGAGATAAATACGTGGGTTTTAGGTTGCAGTTTGGGCACGGTCTCTAAAAGGTTCTCTATCACTGTCCTATATGATGTCTGATCTTCCCTTTTTACATTAGTCATGGGAATACCCCTTTAAGGTCCCTTTAGACAGGACAATTCAACAGGCGATTATCAGGAAGGAAGCGTTCCCGGCAATCGCCTGCTCGTCAACAGAGGAGACCGCTGCTATTACATGCCGCAATCTCCTCCATAGTATGGGGAGGAGCGATCACTAATGCAATTGCTCGTCCCCATACAGACCCGTTGTTTGCCGGCACAATCTGCTGCCGGTAAATAATGATTTAGGTGCCCTCACAGACGATTTAGCGGCACCGTTACACCGCCTGATTATCACTAACCAGCCCTTTATTCATTTGACGTTAGAATAGTATTTTCTCTCAATATCCTGACATTGCAAGTCCCACATGGGTTCAGTTTCTATTATATCATCATAAGAGTAAGGGTATGACCACACGGCATGGCTGCGCTGCGGTTGAGTACTGCGTAGCCGTTCAGGCCGCAGCGGGCTCTAGTTAAGCTAATGAGACCTGTTTAGTTGGTCTGTATTGTTAATGGCCGTATGGTAATGAAGGTGCTGCATGGCCATTAACAATACAGACCTTACTAAACTAAATAAGTGCCCACTGTCGCCATATGGCTGTTTAATACTCGACCGCAGTGCACTGCAAGCGTGACATGACCACTCCATGTGGCAGTACCCTAACTGGTAGCAGTTTTTACATCACTTTTTATATAATTTCACCAACCCTTGTGGTTTTTACTGTCTTGAGGGTACGACCACACGGAACAGTTGTGTTGTGGTTGAAACACTACCGCATGGCCTTGCGGCTTCAGCGGGCTGTTACTAAACTAATGAAGACCGCACTGTTTAGTCTGCATTGGTAATGGCCACGCGGTATTGAAAGTGCCCCATGTCCATTAATAATACCGACCGACTAAACTGTGCGGTCTTTATTCGTTCAATGAGAGGCCACCGCTGCCGCATGGCCGCCGATACTTGACCGCATTGCTTTCGCGTCACAACACTACTATACAGTGTGGTTGTACCATTATAATGCAGAATAAATCAAATATATTACTGCCATTTGTCATCATGGGATCTTCTGACCATCATACAGTACAATCTTACTAGGATTCATCTGACAATAATAATAATTCTCCCTATTTGCTCCTAACTAGTATTGCCATCATCCAGCTGAAATTACCAGTATAAAAGATGACTAGAGCCTACAGAGAGGTGATACATATGGTCAGAAGTGTAAAGAGTAGTGTTGAGCGAACTTGTTTTTTAAGTTCTGCATCCAAAGTTCGGGTTTGGGTTATCGAAGAATCCCGTTATGGATTCCAAATTCCGTTATGCGCTTAAAAAACAATTTCGCTCAACACTAGTAAAGAGTCATCTATACGGCCGGTGATGTCCAATCACATGAAGACTGCTTCACAATACTGAGAAGATTCCAAAACAGTAATGAATGGGGCAAGATGATACAGTTCACAAAAATCCCATCTGCATGGACCTGCTTTTGGGAAGGCATAAGAGACAGTCACTTGGTGAGAACTTTCCTTTTGTGCCCAGAGACTAAGGAGTTCTGGCCGGCTGCTAGATACTTCACATGCTCAGCAAGTTACTAAGGTTACTGGTAACAAAAGAACGCCTGCTGCCTCCATCACAAGAGCTTCAAAGACCAGACAATGGCAAAGTATGAAGGCTCCTCACACATGTGAGTGCATCGAAAATATCTAAAGATTACAAATCTAATATTAGATTATTTCTGTGTAAATTATTCTTTTCAGATATAGATAAGAAGCAAGTGAAGCCACTTGTAAAGAAGTTGCACTTGCTTCTGTTTATTGATATTTCCGCTACATTTGTTGCATCTTTGATTTTGTCATTTTGTGACATCACAGGGTGTAAATTGCAGTTTTACTGTGGACTGCACCTAGTTCATCCAGGAGAGCCATCACACCAGAAGAGTTATGACAAATTCAGCTTTTCTACATCTTAATCTATAGTGAATACATGATTTCTAAGGACTAGGACAATCATAGGTGAATACAACTGGTAAAATACCTAGGTAGGATGCAGGCTTACCATGTGCACAGACAGAGATGAGCAGCAGTGTACAGGTCCTCTGCAAGCTGAGATTAACTCGCCTGAACTCCATGCTAAGTAGCAGATTTGCCGTCTGGAAGAAGAAAAATCCTCAAACATGGAAGAGTGGAGGTAAAGTGACCGCCTGAGTTAGGGTCAGGAGTGCTGAGTGCAGGAGGCTTGGACAGAGGGAGCTGAAGTTTGGGACTAGCACTACTGTTGTGGACAGAGACTGTGAAGCCTGACTCACTGAGACTGGAAGCTCCTAAATAGTGGGCTGGATCTCCCGGAAGGGACTTAAGAGGAGTTACACAAAGTGTGCCGAATACTTCGCATGATCAAGCGCACTTAACTGCAGTGTTTCAGTGATTAGTAAAAGGCAGGTTGACATACTGTAAAACCTCTCCAAAAGGACCACCTCTTTTAGTACAGAACTGCAAAAATTTTAGGCAGGTGTGGAAAGAATGCTGCACAATAAGAATGCTGCAAAAACTGAAATTTTAAAAGTTTTGATTGAAATGTATTCTGCAACAGGACAACAACCCCAAACGTAATAGCTAATGTCATTAAGGCTACTTTCACACTAGCGTTAATATTTTCCGGTATTGAGATCCGTCATAGGGTCTCAATACCGGAAAAAAAAACACTTCCGTCTTTTCCCCATTTATTGTCAATGGGGACAAAACGTAACTGAATAGAACAGAGTGCTTCGAAATGCATTCCATTCCGTTTGGTCGCGTTCCAATACCGAACAGCAAACCGCAGCATGCTGCAGTTTTCTTTCAGTCATGGGATTGCGGGGCAAGACGGATCAGTCATGACTAGAGATGAGCGAACATTTAAAAAAAGTCCGTTGTTCGGGGTTCGGGTGGTGGTTAATTGCGCATCCCGTTATGGATTCCACAATAGCGCATATGGAATCCATAAGGGGCGGCTGCCACCAACCCGAACTGTAGAACAGCTGAAGGACCTGGCGTGACGTCACTGTCATGTGATCAGTGCAGGGGGCGTGGCTCAGCCGCCCCTTATGGATTCCATATGCGCTATTGTGGAATCCATAACGGGATGCGCAATTAACCACCACCCGAACCCCGAACAACGGACTTTTTTTAAATGTTCGCTCATCTCTAGTCATGACCTTAATGCAAGTCAATGGGGACGGATCAGTTTAACTCTGACACAATAGAAAACGGATTGGTTCTCCATTGACTTTCAGTGGAGTTCATGACGGATCTGTCTTGGCTGTGCTAAAGATAATATGACCGGATCCATTCATAACGGATGCAGACGGTTGTATTATCAGTAACGGAAGCGTTTTTGCTGATCCATGACAGATCCAGCAAAAACGCAAGTGTGAAAGTAGCCTAAGAATTTCAGTGTAAAAAAAGAACAAGGAGTCCTGGAAGTGATGATATGGCCTACATCCACAGAAGATCTGCGGTTAGTTCTTCTAGATGTTTGGAACAAAGTCCCTGCCAAGTTCTTTCAAAAACTGGGTGCAAATCTACCTAGAAGAATTGATGAAGAGAAGATTTTCTCTCTTGTTTATTTACGTTTCATTTTATTAATTGATAACAATAAAATATTAACACTTCTGTTCTTAAAAGCATTCTTACTTTACAGTATTTTCCCCTAAATCTTTTGCACAGTACTGTAGATCATTGCCCTGTACCCAGATCAGATATCCTTTGACATATTATCAGTTATAGCATATAGTTTTGCCTACCTGAGCATCTCCTTTAAGAAGACAGTACGTACATATGAATTGACATTTGTGCCTTTTGGCCACCTGATAAGTGATGTTGATCCAAGACCATGTTCTATTGTACGTAGTCTCCATTTCTTTACAATATATCTTACTTGTTACCTTTTAATAATGGGGAAAGGATGTTGTGGTCACATTAAACCATGGTATCTGAGGAGTTAACTGTCTGCGATCTGCGTCATCACTGTGTACGCTCAGGGTGTCTGCTGTGTGAAACAGCAGGGACCTGGAGGATATGGCTCTTGCTGGAGCAGACGCCATATTTAAAGAGAAGACTTCCGCTGTACATATGGCATCGGTCCTCAAGAGGTTAAAGGACTACAGAAATTGATGGCCTGTCCGCAGGATAGCTCATCAATATCAGATCAGTGGGGTCCAATACCTGGCACCCCAACCGATAAGCTGTTTTGGGCAGTCCTGGCATTGAAAACTATACAGTGTAGAGGGCTGAAGCAGACAGCTCTGCATACTGTATACTTTCTGACACCAGCACACTGCAGCTCAGATCCCATTCACTTAAAACTACAACTCCCAGAATGCTTCATTCAATTCTGTGGGAGTTAGAAGAACAGCCGAACAGGTTTGCATTCTGGGAGCTGTAGTTTCACAGCAGCTGGAGTGCCGAAGGTTGCGGACCCCGGGTCTAACAAGTCAAGCGAGGCCATTTGCTATGCTAAAAGTCCAAAAAAAGGAGGAAGATAAAAAGTGCCAGGACAGGTAGTAGAATACATGGAGTGACAAAAAATATTATCCAGAAAACCATCAACCTGGTTTCTGAGAAAAAAAAATTAAAAAAATCTAGAAAATTCACATGTAGGCCAATATATGATAAAAGTGTTGATGGTTTCCATCTAAAGTAGATTTTGCTGAGACTGGCAATATAGCGTGAACGGGACTTCCTGACAGACTTACCATTGAAAGAAACAATAGGGGGTCAAGCAGAGATATCTGTCTAATGTCCTTAGCCAGTATAAGCCTCATTTATGCCATGGAGCCATAGTGAGAACCATAATCTCCATAAAGTCACCCAGGCAGTTACGTCTGCACTGCAGACCTCTCTAGTCTCAGGTAGGACTGGGATTTATGGGTAAAAGGCAAGGCTGAAAAGATCATCAGTATATTTATACCCTTAAGGAGATCCTCAAGGCACAACCATACTAAGCCTCATTCTCCTCAGTATATGTGCAGAAGTCAGGGGTGCACCTAGCCTTTCTACTGCCTGAGGCGAAAACTGAAGCGGTGCCCCAACCCCCAATGCCAATTTCTAAACCAAACCCTTTAACTCAAGCCCTTGAAAAACATTACATACAGAGCTACAAAACATACAGGGTAATACAGTGACAGATACCGTGCCCACTGTGATTCTCAATACTATACTGCAGAAACAGATAATCCCCCTTCTGCTGCTTCCCTCTACCTGGTACTGCCTGAGGTAATCGCCTCACCTTGCCTCATTGGTGGTGCACCCCTGGCGGCAGTATCATCTTCTTAGCACTGGTTGAATAATCTGTACTTTATAATCATTCTGCCTGTGCTCTAATACAAATCATCTCTCCATGCATGTCCAGGTGAGCTTGTGTTATACACAGCAGCCAATCAGAGGGGGCAGAGCTGCAGGGAGGATTAGAAAGCAGCAGCCTGAACCAATGAGGCGACAGGGGGCGTGGTTGCCGACCACTGCAGACTACCAGTAGGCACTATAAATAAGCTGTAGTCACAAATCATGTCTCCACCCCAGGGGCGGATTGGCCATAGACCTTACAGGAAAATTTTCCGGTGGGCCAATGCCCAGGGGGCAGGGGCGGATTGGAAACTTAAAGTGTCCCTGGAAAAAAAAAATATAAGAGTGGCCCCATGTTGTAGGTGGGTCCAAATTAACAGAAGACGGGACAAAACAAGTAGGCAGGGACAACAGAAGTAGGCTTGGCCTGCAATACCATAGTGCAGTACAGAATACCGCCCCAGCAGAACCTAACACCACAGGGTAGCACAAATTACTGCAGTCCCAACCACAGTATTCAACTGTATCACTGTCATGAGGATGGCATACAGATGAGGATACAGTTGAGTTCATCTGAGCCCTCTTCACTGCCAGCCAGTGGAAGTTTATGGGGATGTATTCTGTGATGCACTGTGGTATTTGGCTCTGTTGGGGTGATATGATATGCCACAACATGGTATTGCTGGCTCTGCCTACTTGTGTTGGCCCCGTCTTCCATCAATTTGGACCAGACTACAAAACGGGCCACTTTTAGTATTTTTTCCAGAGCCACTTTAAGTTCCCAGTCTGCCCCTGCTCCGCCCTAATGGAGTTAACACAAAAAACAACCAAGCAGCAAGATCTGAGGATAATAGATAGCAGGTGATCATCATTTTTTTGGGATTCACAGAGGCCAATGTTTGGGTCAATTGTTGGAAACGAAGGCTCCTTCCTGATAATCTGCCCGTTGAAAAGTGTTGTAGATCACGCTATGAACAAGTGTTTTGCTCATTCATCGGGTGAAAATGATTGGAGGTGTGGACACCTCAATCATCGTTCCCAAGCAGCAGATAAATAGCAGTTACCATCCCTCATCCTCATACTGTGGAGGTGATCACAGCATGAAAATGCTTCACCTCCACTTAACGAGCAGCCGATTGTCAGGAGGGAACGCTTCCTTCCCAACAATCAGCATCTACCTAAATGTGCCTTAAACAACCAAACAGATTTATAAAAAACTAATTGGGGTCATAAACCAAATCCCTGGCTTGTGTTTATGGAGTAGTTTTGATTTTAGGTGCAATTTCTCTTAAAAATTATTAATGTATGCAGATATTTGGGGCTGTCCTCTATTTTACTTCACAGTGTTAACTCTGCTATAACATATACAGTAAATTTGTAGCTCAAAAATCTCAGGAGGCAGAATGAAAGGATTTACAGATCCAAATTCCTGATGTGATTGCATTATTCCACTTGAAAGACCCAAAAACAAGTCTTATAATATCCTCACACAACGGCCAAGAACGCGTAAAGTCAGTTCTGAATGTCATTTCGTAAGCTGGCATATCCGTCTAGGCTGCAGCTGGAGACATATTCACTTTATTATTTTTCTACAAAAAAATTTCCCATGGTTTTGTCTCCCTAGACATGCTTTTGGTTTTGGAACTGCTTCTGTAGCAGCCATAGCAGCTGCTACGTGGCCATGCTCTCGGGATGCCTGGTCCTTCTGGTTTGGCATACTGTGATGGACCTCAGTCTTCCTGACCAATGGCGAGACTACCTTGGGCCTCGGCTCTCAAAGGGTGAATGTATAAAATGCAGGAAGGTCCAGACATTATCTAGTATCAGGACTTAAAAGGGTTGTCCCATTTTGTACATTGGGGGCATATTGGTAGGATATGCCCCAAATGTATGATAGGTGCGGGTTCCACCTCTGGACTCACATCTATCCTTAGAACTGAGCCTGAAAAGTAAAAGAGGATGCCCCGGACATTCGCACTCCCCCTCCATTCAACTTTATGAGAGTTGTAAAACTAGCCAAGCGTCACACTTGGCTATTTTTGGAAATCTCATTGAAATGAATGAGAGGCGCACCGGGCAAGTGTGACCACCATTCCATTCACTTCTATGGAGCTTACAGAAACAGCCAAGCCAGCGCTCAGATTCCCATAGAAATGAATGGAAGGCGACCGCGCATGCACGGTGCTCCATCACTTTGCTTGTGGCCTCCATTCTAAGGATGGGTACCAGAGGAGGGACCTGCGCTTTTCCTAGTGATATGCCCCCAATGTTCAAGATGGGACAACCCCTTTAACGATCTGCCACTGCCACCTGACTAACTGCTTTAGCTATGCCCCTGCTCCCAGGACACGATAATAGTATAAAGTTATATGTTACATGTGCCTGTGCCACTGTAGTGCGTGCTGGTTGTAATATACAAACATTTTGTTGCAATGGTTGAGAGCCTAATTTAACCCTTAGAGGTTGCAGTCAGTAGTTAACACATCTAGATGGTTAGACAGAGGGAGGCAGCCTCCTGTCATCCCATTGGCTGGGGGCCCATGGGTTGCCAAAGCAGTTGGGGGAGCATTCAGAAGTTTGCTATGTGGTTTAGGCTTTTCTGTTTTAAATCTGTTTTTATTAATAAAAGAACATAAGTACAAATATACAAATATACTCTCACAAGGGGGATGTATACAAAAATGGAAAAAATAGACAGACTTAGCATATTAGAGATATGACAGTTACATCACTTAGTCACCACAGGAAAAAAAGGGAGAGGTATAGAAAGGGAGAGGTATAGAATGGGAGAGGGAGGGGGGTGGGTGGGTGTCAGGTGTAGTCCTTGGAGTTTTGAGGTTGCACCCTAACTGGGGCTCAACAAAGAAGCCTCAATCCTCCACCTCCATTCGAGTGCAAAGAGCTATTTTCTTTTATCCATAAAGTCTAGCCATGGAGTCCACATCTGAAGATATTTTAATCTGGTGTGGGACTCTAAGCCCGCCAACTCCTCCAATCTGCAAATTTTGTGCACTTTGTTGATCCATTGATCTAGGGTCGGGGGAGAGGTTGACCGCCAGTGCAAGGGGATCAACAATTTGGCAGCAGTGATGAGTGAGGTTATGAGGTCATGTTTGAAAGACAGGAAGGGGCCCTTCGTGAGCCAGAGGAGGATCAATTCCTTGTCTAAGGTGACCAGGGCACCAGGGCAGATCTGGTGTAATGCTCCCTCCAAAATTGTTTGAGCAGTTTACACTCCCAAAATATATGTGAAAGAGTGCCCACATCGTCACCACATCTCCAGAACATTTTATCTAGGGAAACCCCAATTCTGAAGAGATAATCCAGTGTTCTATACCAACGGGTAACCGTTTTAAATTCCCCTTTATTTTTACAAATCTAGAAAACCCATGAGGATTGTGGATATATCCTTCTGTGTGAATGTACGGTTCAGCTCCCTCTCCCATAGTGCAATGAAGGCAGGTTTGGGAATAGTGCAGTCCCTAAGTAGGGCTGAGTAAATCTTGGAGAGGAGATTAGGAGACGGGGAGTCAAGAAGAGTATAGTTCTCTAACCAGGTTAGGTCGAGATTATGATCAGTACTTTTAAGCTTAAATATGTGAAGAGATGAAGCGAGATCAAATAGAGTAGTGGGCCTGAATGTTGGTTAATCAGGGACAGCAAAGCCACCTCCGAGGGAGTTCTGATGGCTTCTGTAATTCGTATGTCAGGAAGCGAGTCCCACCATGTGGGGGTATCTTTATTTTCAATAGCTAATCGTATAGTACTCAAGGGTGCTAGGGGAGAGACCAGACCCTTAGACAACGATAGGGTGGGGTGGGCTCTGCATACCTTCAACATGCCCCATGTCATATCACTGGGCAAAAGGGTAAGGCTCAGGGGTAGATGTCTAAGCCATAACCAGACTCGATATCTAGATGACCTCTCTCGATCTCCAGGTATGGATTTTTTAATTGGATGTTAGCCAGTAGAGTCCAGCGTGCCAATTGAGTAGCTTGGAAGTATAGCGATGTCAGGTAGGGAGATGCCACCATTGGATGGTTTTTGAGCTAGATGGAAATAGGGTAGTCTAGCTCTTTGGTTGTTCCACAAAAATCTTCTAAATAGTGTTTGAACTCTCGAGAAGGAAGCTGGTATATCTATAGGCAACACTTGTATCACATACAATAGTTGGGGGAGAACAAATGTGGAAAGAATATTCTTTCTCCCAAACCAGGAGACCTATGGGACTTTCCAGTCTTGGAGGGTTTTGCATACTTTCTGAAGTAACGGAGGATAGTTGAGATGAAACAAGGAGGTCAGATCGGCTGGGATATGGACACCTAGGTATTTGATGGAATCTGAAAGCCATCGGAATGGGGAGATTTTTTGGACTAGGGCCAGCTGGGAGCCCGGAAGGGACACATTCAGGGTTTCAGACTTGTCAAAATTAATTTTGAAGTTGGACACTCGAAGTCGGCAAATATCTGTAATATAATTGGGAAGGCTTCCAAAGGGTTTGTGATGAGCAATAAAAGATAGTCTGCAAAGGTGGCAGATTTATGTGTGAAGGTGCCCAGTTTGAGGCCTTTGATCTGGTCAGATTGGCGCAATTTCAGAAGAAGCATCTCCAGACACAAAACAAATAATGCTGGGGATAGGGGGCGACCCTGGTGCGTTCCATTTCGTATGGAAAAGTGTTCCAAGAGGGTGCCATTTATCTGTATTTTATCTGTGGGGCAGGAGTACAGAGAAAAAACTGCTTGGATAAATGGGTCAGGAAAATGAAAGGCTTGTAGTGTATGTCACATGAACTTGCAGCTGACCCTGTCAAAAGCCTTCTCTGCATCCGTACCCAGCAAGACCAATGGTATTTTCTTTTGTTTGACATAATAGGCAGCATGTAAGACCCTAAAAACATTGTGTTTTTGTGGTCGTAAACATTAGCTACAGTTATTGTTTGGCCATCAAGAGTGCCTATCACAATTAAAGGATAACTGTCACATTTAGACCCAAATTTCAGTTTTCATATATGTAGTTACTAATATCATAATATTTCTGAATCAATAACTATTAGACTTACTTACCCCATATTTAATAAGATTCAGCCCTTAGCAACCAGTCTGCATAAAACTGCAATTTCACTATTCTGTTAAAATGGCCGCCCTCAGCCCTGAGGCTAATCCATAGGACACCTACAGTGAAGTTAGTAAAGATCAACTCTGTATAGGGGGGTCTTGCAGTGAAGTTCCCAGGTCTGGCTGAAGCCTGTAGTCCTTCTACAAGCTCTCCTCTTATCAGATAAGGCTGTCATTTATACACTGAGCTGTATATTCTCCAGAACTGCTAAGGGAGTGTCTGCCAAGCACAGGCATGTGGAGAAGTTCACACACACAGCCCAGCACTGTTATCTCCTGTCAGGAAGAACCTGGCTTTTTATACATTCCCTTACAATGTTGACTCACTATCAGTTCCCAATGCACGCAGCTTGCTCGTCCTCATCTGGTAGACCGAAGGAGCATAGCAACCTGATTTTATCTCCGGTACAAATAGCCAATACTGGGGACTTTTAGGTGGCTTTTAGGGGTTATTTATTAAACAATCAGAAATTAAAACAGGGCCAACAAGGTGATATTAATCACCAAAATCCAATAGTAAAAAAAAAAAAAATTTGACAGTTATACTTTAAGTATCTGCCCTCAGGGTCTGTGATGAGGGATGCCATTTGAAAAGGTGTGGAGCAATGAACTGCAATCAACACGCCTCTAGATGCTGAAGAGTGTGTACTATGGTACCATTGAGAGTACGTTCTGGTAGGCAATGCGGGAATGTATCTGTGGTGAAAATGTGTCTCTTGGAGTAATAGGAAATCTGCCCTGTCACCATGGAGGAGTCTAAACATCTGGTTTCGTTTTTGCGGTGTGTTTAAGCCCCTAGCGTTCAAGGACACGAAATTCAGAGTTGCCATATTAAATGGAGTAAGGTAGGGTGCTGACGTTGCCCTCTCACTAGACACCTGGAGCATTTAACAAAAGTACAATATAAAGTAACCCAACAGAACATAAAGGAACTTAATAATTGTGTAATAAACATGAATGTGAGGAAGAGGAGCGCCTCTGGGAGCCACAGGCCACCAGTAGCGGCCAGGGGGACATCTTGTGGAATGGGAGGTCGGAGCCTCATAAGGCGACTTTCATGCACCTCCATCTCTACATGTGAAATAACAGGTACTTATCAGAAAGAATCCACATGGTAAGTTATTCAAGCGTGCAGGTCATTAATGGTCAGTCTCGGAACTTAGGCTCCCAATAGTAAAGGGAGATCAGCAGCATATCTGGTGTTCTGGAGTGCCTACAATATGAATGAGGACGAGGAAGAGAGAAAAATAAAGAGAAAAAAGAAAAATAAAGAGAAAAAAGACAAACACCGAATCAGGTTCTCAGGTTGGAGCGTAGGCTGCAGCTGTAGACGGTCTTCTGGGCAGCTTGTTTTTTCCAACCACTGACCAGACCTGTGACTGAGGTAGCTTTGGGAAATCAGTTGGAGAGGATATGGGAAGCCAGGATGGAATGTTCATAGAAGAAATTGCTAGCTTTTCCCAAGCCGGTTTGAGGTCTTCAGGAGAACGTATGATGATCTGGCAGCCTCCAGCAAGTCCAAATGGGTAGAGCCAGCGTATAAGGATGCGTTGTGCTCTGAGAGCTTCTGTGAGGGGCTTCAGGATTCGTCTTTTTGCCAGAGTGCTGGCTGCTAGATCTTGGAATATTAGTATGCACACCCCCTCATAGGACATTTCTTTAACTTCTTGGGCGGCTCGCAGTATAGCAGCCGTATCCAATTAGCTGAGAAGTCCACAGATAATGTCTTTGGGGGGGTTGTCTGGTACCGGCTTGGGCCTAAGGGCTCCATGTATGTGCTCAATGACAACTTGTTGGGCTCTTTCTTCCCCTAATAGCTGAGCGAAGATTGAGGAGACTGCCTGTGGGATGGCCTCTGCGCCAAATGTCTCGAGTAGGCCCCGAAGCCTAATGTTCTCCCGTCTGCTATGATTCTCCTGGTCCTCAATCTGCAGGAGAGCATGGTTTATATGATCTCGATAGGAGAGGGTGACCGTCTTTAGCAACTCGCTGTGTTGTATAAGCCTTGACTTGGAGTCCTCCAGCAAGGACACTGTCCCAGGTGTTTCATGTCGGCTTTTATGTCCGCCAGGTCTCTCATCACTGGGGCGATAGCCTTTTTGAGGTCCTTGGTTAGGAAGGACTTAGAGATATGTGAAGGGTCCAACTCACCAGCCGCATCCGAGAGCACCCCTGAGCTTTCCTCATCCGAGTCTTCCCTTGTGGAAGGTGGAGGTGCGCCTTTTGGCGCCATCTTAGGTCTCCCGGCCGGGAAAGCATACTTCTTTTGAAGGTATCTGTCCATGTCAGACTGCGTATTTTCCGGCTTAGGGGTAGAGGGAACAGTCCCCTGCTTTTCTCTTCCGATTTTGACCATCTCGTGGATTATGTGCGCTCAAATTGCTTGAGATGGAGGCGATTTAGCCAGGAGTGCTGCAGTTTTGCGGCCATTACACAGTGCGGGAAGCTCCTCGGTTTAGACTTTTCTGGTCATGACCTTGCGTCTTGATTATTTTTTTCAAAAAAAGAGGGTGTGGTGAGGTGTGGGCTGGGCCAATGGCATTGCACCAACTATGGGGTCCAGCAGCTAAAAGGACCATTCTCCAGTGAGAGGTGAGGTGCAGTCACTGGGTGGAGATATTTCAAGTTTTGCCTGGAGACCCAATGATTATTTGTGACTCTCTGGACCCATAGGCAAATTTTGTAACGTGACGTCGTAAAATGTGCCAAGTTTACCATTTTTCTGCAGTATAATGTTCCAAACCTATTTGTGGAGCAAATGTGCCAAAAAGAATAATCCACTGAGTCTAGCTTGCCTGTTTCAGGCAAGGGGCATGACAAGTGGAAGGGGGGGGGGGGGTTGTTAGGTGCTTTGTGACAATGTGCCCCAACATTCTTCCGTACAGTAAGCCAACTAATAAGTGGTGCAAAGCTGAAAAACAGTTTCTAGCCTTGCAGCAAATTTATCATCCGGCTTGAGCCACTGTGATAAATTTTGCACGTATTTCACCTGCCTAAGTTTATATTGTCTACATTTTAAGCAGAATCAGCCCCAATGTTTGCACAAGTTGGAAAGGGGGACGTGTCAATTTCTGTAGCTGTTGGGCCTCAGGCTCTCTCCAATTGCCTTACTGCTCAGGTTATTACATAAAACTGGAATTATACAAAATAGTGATGTCACAGCACAAGAAAAATGGAAAAAAATAATGCCATCCATAAGGCCAGGTGTGCAGGCTCTGGTATGTTCTTGATATAAGACTATATTGGTGAAAGTCTCAATTTAATATCAGTGTGAGTGTTTAGCCATATATTGTCAATTGCATTTACCATTGTAGTGCACCATTTTTTGTAAATTTCCCTTCCTGACCATTTTTTAAATAACGGATTTGGAGGGAATCTTTTTTTTTTTTTAATTGTTAAACTTTTTTTTTTCAAAATACAATTTTTTTATTTTACACTTTGTGTCTCCCATAATGTCATACAAGCCCTCCAGGGGACATT
The DNA here is from genome assembly GCA_033119425.1 of Bufotes viridis. Classification (NCBI taxonomy): domain Eukaryota; kingdom Metazoa; phylum Chordata; class Amphibia; order Anura; family Bufonidae; genus Bufotes; species Bufotes viridis. The sequence goes on along the minus strand of CM065597.1, from coordinate 129,957,537 downwards.
TAACTTTTTATTTTTTTTTAAGGATTTCTCTTGTAACTGGGGCTGACATAGTAGCCCTATTATAGGGGAAATACACCCCCCAGAGAGGCTGTACAGCATAACACTATACTGTACAGCCTCAGTGCAGGGCTGATCGAGGTCTGTAGAAGACCCGACAGCTCCTGCACTCCCCCGACCCCGGTGGTCACATGATCAGCGGGTCGGCACAGGAACCGGCAGATCGCGTCCTCAGCTGTATACACAGCACTCATTGAGTGCTGTATATACAGCAATCTAGAAGGCAGGGAGACCCAGGAATGGTCCCTGCCTTCTCTCTGGGGTGCCCTGCTGTCACCGACAGCAGGCTCCCCGCTCGGCAGCTGCACGATTACGAAACATCCGATTAGAGATAAACCAGACCGCCCAGGACATTTATAGTCAATGGGCGGTCGGGAAGTGGTTAAATGAATTGGAATTTGGAACAATACAGAAAACTTGCAAAAATTAACTTTTAAATGAAATGTCATTTTATTTCTTATTAAAAGTGCACTTGTTTTTTTGTGTAGTATATAAAGATGCAGCGAGTAGCTTTATTGTGTCCTTTACTGTGCAATTAAGCCAGGCACTTGACTTTATTACTGCCCCTCCAGTCTCTCCCAATCTTCCCACCTGCAGTCTGCTTATATACAAAGGATAGACCTACTCAACAAATACCAGCAGGAGACTTGGATGGTCTGTATAAATATACTTTGGGACTGTACATTTGATAAGGCAAATACTAAGATATGTGTTGTTAATATATATTGTAATTTATAAACTGTATATACAGTATATATACCAAATCCTAACTGGGAAGAAAATTGTGTATTGGATCAGTAAAATGTTGTAATGTCCAATGCAGTGGCCGAGTCCAAAAAGTCAGAGTCTGTAGTAAACCAGTGTGCTTCTTTGATGCCCCTGTAATTGCCCACTGCCACTATGAGAGACCTTGACGGGGTTCACGGGCTCCGGTATGTTCTTGATATAAGAATATATTGGCGAAAGTCTTATTTTTGATATCAGAGTGAGGGTTTACGGCATATATTGTCAATTGCATTTACCATTGTGGTGCACCAATTTTTGTAATGTTCTGTTTTATATAATCCATCACAATCTATTGTGGGCATCCTCCATTGTATGCATTTTTGCTGGGGATTATTGTTAGCAACGGATCACATGTGCGGGATTTGCTCCCCATCTAGAAATGCGCAACAGCATTTGGGGCTTTGAGCATTTTTTCTGCCATTTAAGGCCTCTTTCACACTAGCGTTTTAGCTTTCCGTCCTAGAGATCCGTCCTCGGGTCTCTAGGTCGGAAAGCTACTGATCAGGATTATCCCCATGCATCCTGAATGGAGAGAAATCCGTTCAGGATGCATCAGGATGTCTTCCCTTCAGTATGTCAACGTTTTTTGGACGTTGACAAAAGCGCAGCATGCTGCGGATTTGTCTCCGTCCAAAAATCCGGAAGACATGCCGTAACGCCGGATCCGGAATTAATGCCTATTGAAGGGCATTAGTCCAGATCCGGCCTTTAGCTAAACGTCGTTTCCGCGCATCGCCGGATCCGACGTTTAGCTTTTTGTCAATGGTTACTATGGCAGCCAGGGCGCTAAAGTCCTGGTTGCCATAGTAAAGTAGAGGAGTGGGGAGCGGCATGCTTACATTCCGTGCGGCTCCCGGGGCGCTCAGGATGACGTCAGGGCGCCCCAGTGCATAGATCACGTGATCCATGCGCGCGGGGCGCTCTGACGTCATTCAGGAGCGCCCCGGGAGCCGCACGGAATGTAAGAATATGCCGCTCCCCACTGCTACTATGGCAACCAGGACGCTAGTAGCGTCCTGGCTGCCATAGTAACACTGAAAGCATTTTGAAGACTGATCAGTCTTCAAATGCTTTCAGTTCACTTGCGTTGTGCCGGATCCGGCGTGCATTCCGGCGACGGAAGTGCACGCCGGATCTTCACAACGCAAGTGTGAAAGAGGCCTAAGACCACTTCATAATAATCATTTGGTTATTTCAGTGTGTTTCTTTACTGAAGGAACTCAAGTGTAGAACAAAACAGACAACACATTGGGCTGGATTCTTCAGTCTCCTCCCTGACAGAAGAAGGGTTTGATGCTGAGAAAAGGCCTGAGCTAGCTGTCCCTCTCTCTCAGAAGGCTTGAGGCCAAGATCTGTGACTAAGTAGTCCGGCTGTCTCCTTGGTCACAGGGCTGACGACCCATGGTCTGTGGCTCAGCATCCCCATCTCAGAGTCTTATTCTGGTCACCCATGCAGTCTGGCAGTCTCTTCCTCTAAGAACTGATCCCCAACTGCAAAACACTAGGGGCTCTGACTCCATATATACAGTTTCCAGCTGAACTATAACCTTCAGTGGAAAGGGTAGAGTGAAGAAACTCAGCCAAAATAAATACAATATTACAACTTCCCATCTCTCATAGAATTGCATAAGACCTTCAAAAATACTCAAAACAAGTCTTCAGACATAATAACTGAGCTAAACCAGACATCCAAAAAGGTCAGTCTGTCTGGTTTTGTTGGTAAACAAGTCTGGCTTTTCCCCTCCAAATCATACCCTTATCTGAACCCTATGGTAACTGTGGAAAATGACTAGCTTCTTATTATTAGCTAGAAAGTCCCAAAAGTCTCTTAATATTTATTAACCCTTTCCACAGTGCCATGCAAATGAACAGGATATATATCACAACAAACATAAAATGCAGATAAACAGTATTAAACAGTAAAAGTCAGTGCAAGTTAACCCTTTAAAATGAGGAGTGGATGACTTTGCATAGAGGAAACAGTCAAATGTCCACAAATGTCAAAGTACTTCAAAGTACGCCTTCAAAGACAATCATGACAACGTCTTTCATCGATGATTTGTGTCTACCAGAGTTTGCAAAAGTAATAATGCCCCAAGCCTGCCCCCCTTTTAAAAGTGATACTGACCCTGAATACCCCTTTAAAAACTGATGTCTCCTTATTAAGAAATAATGTCCATGTGGCCCCCTAAAATGTACATATGCCCCCTATGTGCCACACACTAGAATAGTTAGGGTCCTGGTGCAGGCAGCACAATGCAATGATGTAATCATGCTGCCTGTGTCCAGACATTCCATAGAAAACTAGGAGGCCTAGAAGATTGGGGTGGCAGGGCATGGAGACTATGACTCTCTGCTCCATCACAGGTTTTAATAGTATTAGCGTCCTGCAGGTGCTGATGCTGTTGTAAGTTCGCTTGCTGTAGTCAGGGATGCACTGGGAACTTAAAGAGGCCGTGGAAAAAAAATATAATAATTGGCCCCATGTTGTAAGAGTGTCCAAATTGACAGAAGGAGGGATAACAGAAGTCAGAAATACTGTAGTGCAGCACAAAATACCGTCTAAGCAGAACAAGATAGTACATTGCAGCACAAAATACTACCTCAGCACACTAAATTCTACAGTGCAGCATCAAATATTGCCCCAGCAGAACCAAATACCACAGTGCTGCACAAAATACTGCCCCAACAGAACCAAATACCACAGTGCAGCTCAAAGTAATGCCGCCCACACCGCAGTATGGAACTGTTATCGTCCAGAGCATGGCAGTACAGTTGAATTCAGGAGGGCACCTTGGCTGCTGACCAAGTGCATAAATGCCTGATGCTCCTACATTATTAATGCTGAGCATCAGATCTTTATGTTGCTGGCTAGCGACCAAGAGGAGGGCTTGGGCGACCAGCTGGGCATCGACCCATCAGGAAATTTTCCTGTAGGGTCCGTGGACAGTCCGCTCATGGCTGTAGTCCTCCCCCATTGGGCCCCATGCATGCATGTGGGCCTAGGGCTGCCACCGCCGTTCTGCACTAGCTACGCTTCTGGCCCTAGGAATGGAGTTTATGCTGTGTACTTTGTGTCTTTTATGCAGTCGCTGTCCAGCAGGATTTCTCCCCATGAAAACTGGGACATCATGTACAATGTATGAGAGGAATGATCGCATTAACAATTGCTCGTTCAACCCCCTCCAATCATTGTACAGGGAAATCATTGATCGCACCCGTTATAGGCAGAAAATCTCCACATGTAAAAGTTCCCCAAATAAATGCATCATGTAGAACAGGGGTAGGCAATCTCCGGCACTCCAGGTGTGGTGAAACTACATCTTCCATCATTTACACTTGCTTGGCTGTTCTCTAAACTCCCACAGAAGTGAAAGGAGCATGCTGGGAGGTGTAGTTTCACAACAGCTGGAATGCCGAAGGTTGCTGATCCCTGATGTAGAACAATCGAAAGGATTTCATGCAGATGTTGGTTGGAATGCAAATTGGGACCTCTGTGCTACAAGATGGTGATGGTGAAAATAATTGTAATTAAACCACTGCAGTGTATTGAGGAACTGCTATGGTGATCCCCTAATGTAATCAAAGCAGCACCAAAAGTGCATTTTTTTTTTTACACCGTTAATAGTTTTCACCATTAGAGAGGCAATTATAACCCGCAAACAATCAAAATACACCTAAACCACATTCAAAAAGACTTAAGAGAAAGCCCCCAATAAGCATTGTGTCACTACATTCCTATCAGCTGAGTCACTAGAAGTTCAATGAGGAGTCCGCCTGCCCCCTTTATACTCCCGAAACTCCCAGTTCCAGTGTTGTTGAATCAGACTGGAATGATTTATTTGTATCAGCATTCAGTAGATGCAAACAAAGAGCACACAGAGTTTCAATCCAAATGACGTGCAGCATGTGTAACAAAGGGGAGTGTGGCTTTCTTTTTTGGTAATAGTATTACAACACATATAGTGATATATCCAGTAGGTGCCTCTGGATGTACTGCATATATGGAAGTCAGTATTAATATCGGTACGTGTATATAACAGGCACATGACATATTGTATTATTATACACCATGTGGAGCCTTTATTGATTTATTTTTTATATTTAGACTACCAACCCATGAAAAGGGTATTACCATATGGGATATTGATGGCATATCACTAGGATATGCCGTCAATGTCAGGTAGGTGTAGGTCTGATGTCTGAGACCCGCTCCTATCTCCAGAATGGAGAGAGCGGCTGCACATTTTTTGGTCATGCTCGCTTCACTGCTATAGGAGTTCCAAAAATAGCCGAGCAATGGCTTGGCAATTTCTATCAGTCCCATGGTGGTGAACAGAGGGGTGGTCGCGTTTGTGCAGTGCGCCATCCATGCACTGCTATGGGACTTCAGGCGATAGCAAAGCTCGCTCACTCGGCTAACTTTCATAGCGATGAATGAAGAGCACACCATGCATGCTAAATGCGCTCTTCTTCACTTTGGACCCGCTTCTATTTAGAGAACAGGGCCCCAGAGGTGGGACCCACACCTATCTGACATTGCTAGCATATCCTAGTGATATACCATCAATGTTCCAGATGGGCCAAATCCTTTAAAGGGGATGTCCAGGAATAGGAAAACATGGTTGCTTTCTTCAAAAACAGCACCACTCCTGTCCACAGGTTCTGTGTGGTATTGAAGCTCAGCCCCTTTCACAGCAATGAAGTTGATCTAAAAATTAGACATGGCTATGCTGCTGTTTTTCAGAAAAAAAACAGCCATATTTTTCAAATCCTAGATACATTTATGTGATGTTAAGGGATTGTATGGTTTGGTCACTCCCTCCTTACATAATGTCAAATATGCCGATTACGAAGAGCCCACTTACATGACACCCATGATGAACGGATATCGACAGGGGAAGCTTGGGGTAATACCTCGGTTCCGCTGTAGCATCACTCCATGGGCATTTATGTAATCAGATTCCACCTTTCATTTTTCAGAGCTCATTTGGAAAATAAAAGAATCAATTTGATCAAACCAGTTTTCCACCGCACTAGTTTTGATAAATCTCCCCAAATGTCCCCATATGAGTCTACACTACCAGGGCACAGAACAAAGAGTACAGCTATAGGTGCACATGATGAAAGTATAGAAGAACTTCTTACAGCCTGTAAGCATCCAGAATTTCAAGGCCCCATGCAGCCAAAGTGGGGGTGGACTGGAAACTTAAAAGTGGCCCCATGTTGTAGGTGGGTCCAAATAACATAAGTAGGCAGAGACAACACAATAACAATACTGTAGTGCAGCACAAAATACCACAGTGCAGCACAAAATGCTGCCGCCCTCACCAGAGTGTTCAACTGTATCCCTGCCCTGAGTACAGACATACAATTTAATTCAAGACGACACTTGAGGCCACTGGCCAGGTGTACAAGTGCAGTGCTCCCTCAAAATACAATAATAATTGGTTACAAAACGACCATTGTATGTTGAAACCATTGTAACTTAAATAATTGGTTCCAAAGCCCCAAAATGTTATCCAATATAAGAGAAAATGAAGATTTAAGAAAAATGAGCAAATAACAGACAGATAAATCATGTCCTGACATATAACAGTCAGGAATAGCTGCTAACTAGCAACTAATCCAGCTGGTTACCAGAGAAGTGACCATGATTGGTGGAATCTGAGATATTGTATGTGGAGTCTGGTTTCAACTTACAATGGGTCAGAAAAGACCATTATATATTGAAAATATTGTATCCTAAGGCCATCGTATCTTGAGGGAGCACTGTATCTGATGCTCCTAGAATGAATTTATGCTGAGAGCGTCAGATCGTTATGTACCTGGCCAGTGGCGTGAGAAGGGCTCAGGCCACCCCATTGGCATTGGCCCACCAGGAAATTTTCCAGTAGAGTCTACGACCAGTCCACCCCAGAGCCAAAGAGACTGAACCATTGCCCAACCCCTCAGACACAAGTTGGTAAGGATCTGAAAGAAGGTGTCAGAGGCTTTGACAAAACTACATGATCATGTGGGGCTCCAGTCATATGGCTTTGGTAAAATTTTATGGGCTCTATTGTGGATCCCTCTATGCATATTTGTGACTAGGCCCTTGAAGGCAGAACTGCACATGCCAACCATGATAGTAGCTGTGTTTCCACCACAGAAAGTCTCAATATGCCATCGCTTTCTGACTGGTGTGGATCTGCCGGGCCCCTTCATGGTGGCACTCCTTACCACCCCCAACATAGTAATACACTAATTACTATTTGATATTTTTTACATGGTTAAAACTTACTAAATAAATTTTATATCAGAATTGTTGAAATTCCCCTTTAATTCATTTCATTCCGTTCTAGAATCAATGCTGTGAATTATGTGTTCTTGCAGCAAAACTATTAAAGCCATCTTGTTCATTCCAAAGCTACCATGCTCCAATGTCTCCCGCTTCAGCAACTACTTTACTCCCTTGCTTTTTCACATTAGTTTATGCACATTAATCAGGCACAACTGTTATCTTACACGAAAATACATATGGTATGATAAATAAAATATAAAATATTCTATGGATTGGTAAAATTGCTGGCATACATTTCTCTGTACTTCATAAATCCTCCAGTATAAAGAATGCTGCATGTACGCAATGTACCTCCGGTATTATATATGAGAGTTCTACCCATTATCCGCTGATATTTCTGCATTATGCTTACACTATATATTATGTGTGACAGGTGGACTGCTGATAACAGCGTCACATTTTGTAATATCAGCCATATCACCAAGATATCACTGGACTTACTGCACCCTTGGCCAAAGGCTAAATGCTAATGGCCCTCACATAGAGAAAACTGGTAACTTACTGTACAGTAAGGCCAAACATCATTATAGCTGGAGGAGTGCTGTGATTTAGTAGGGTTAACTACCTTTTAGATTTCATTTTTTGTTATCTGGCCAAAGTTCATATTAGATGTTTTTGTATTAACCGGTTTTGTGCCTTCAGGACCACAATTTAGCCATTTTTAGCTTATGATACTTTAATGGCTATAACTTTTTAACTCTTCTGGCTAATGATGTAATTTAGCACCACTCTTTCCATATACAATTCAGTTTTCCTATTTTTATACACATACTTTATTCTTTTTGTCCAGCTTAAAAAAAAAAATTGTAAAAAAATATGTGTTCTTACATTTTTTTTCTGTTAATATAGTGTTACCCTAAACTTTATATTTTATTAGTGCTTTTGTATTGTGTACTGTAATTTTTGATGCTTTACTTGTCCAATTTAGGGTAACTGGTAGAGCATCTGAGAACATTTTCTTTTTGTATTTCTCGACTTAAAACTGGTTTTCCAGGATTTACATATTGATAGCCTATCCTCAGGATAGGTGATCAATATTAGATCAGTAAAGGTATGACTCCCACGACCCCTGTTGATCAGCTTAAAGAGACTCCGGTGCTCCGTGATTGCTGAGGCCTCATCCTAGGCCATTTGACATCACTTTTATCTGTCAAATGGCCTAGGAGCATGGAGCTGACCTGCAAGACCAAGCACAGCCACTATTCAACGTGCGGCACTGTGCTGAGTAAGCTCCGAGGAGGCTGCGGCGCTCAACGGACTGCTGCAGCCTCCTCAAACAGCTGATCAGAGGGGGTGCTTGAGTCAGGCCCCTGCCAATCTCATATTGATGATCTATCTTGAGGATAGCTGATCAATATGTAAATCCACGGGAATCCCTTTAATTTATTTTTCAGGTCAGGAAAGATATTATATACACTACACATTTGCACTGTAACTGGTCCTGCTATCAGGATGTCTGCCCTGTTTCAGTGACAGTCAGTGTTAGGTCATTGACTTCACCACATCAAAAAAATGGCATCACCATATCAACCAATGCCTCTATTTCTCAATAAATATGTTACATTTGCGCCAAAGCAAAAGCATCATAAAGAGCTTAAAGTGCTATTCCACTCTCCTATCTCAAGAAGGAGGGCCCTGAAAGGAATGGACAGCAAACCACATATCTGTGGCAAAGCCTCCATTCACAACTATGGGACTTCTGAAAATAACCAAGCAAGCATGATGGGCTGTTTTTAGAAGTCCGATTACTATTTCCTGAGACCCTGTTCTTGAGACACCTCTTGAACATTTATTGCATATCCTATCGATATGCCATAAATGTCTAGATAGAACAACCCCAGTTAAATATAACTCTTTTTTTTATAAGCTCAGATACCACCTGGTAGAGGGGGTCAATGACTGTCTTCTGGACAACCGTCAATTCAGCAGTCTCCCCCATGATTATGTACAGTAGCCTACAGAACCAGACTGAGGGACACTTAAAGGCTTAGAGAACCTTTACAAGTGTTTTGTGTTGATTAGCTGATTGGAGTGTGACATCATGAGTCTACAATATTGAACTTTTTCACAATATTCTAAGTTTCTTAGATACTGACTTTTGGGTTTTCATTATCTTCAAACCATAATCCTCAACATTAAAATAAATAAACACTTTAGTGTGTAATCATTTTTTATTAATTTTTGACAAGTGAATGACAAGTATGTATATGGCAACGTACGTGGACGCAGCCACGATCAAGTGAATAGGTGGCAAACGTACGTGGGCACAGCCACGTTCAGATGAATAGTTGGCAAACGTGCGTGGGCGCAGTCACTTTCAAATGTAACGTTCATAATACACCACATGAGCAGCATTTACCTGGTTAGTATACAAGTAATAGACTTCAGGGCATCCGCATGGATGCTGCCTACCTGGCGTCAAGTGAGCAGTGATGTAGTTAGAGTATGGTAACTATGTGCTATCAATACACTCGGTCTGGTAGTGTTGAGAACCAGTAAATATACCAAGTGTAAAACCGTCAAATAAGCAGAAGGGACGGAGCAGGAAGGAGTTCCAGTGTCTTCTCCAAAGCACATTGCATATACGAGATATCATTAGACATATCATTCAACATAATGCTTAGTTTTCTGCCAAGGGTCCCATGTTTTATCCCTGAGGGATACATTGACCAACGAGGCTGGAAGGCGACGCTCATATCTGCATGTTGTGTTTAAGGCAGAAATAACTTCGCCCAGGACTGGGGGGTCAGGTGACTTCCAGTGTCATAGAGTGAATAAGGATGTGGAAACCATTAGAAAACATGGTGTGATGTTTAACAAGCAGGATATGCTCAACCCATATGCAGTTGTGCATGTATATAGGGGAGCATATCCTGCACTTGTAGTCCGTTGCTAGGGGCAATCAACAGCAAAAAATGCATACAATGGAAGATGCCAGCAACGGACTACAAGTACCACAATAATCATCCTACATACGATAATGATATTGTGGATGTGGAGAACAATCAAAAACATAACCATAGCAAAGGCAGGTGCACTCTGCGGCAATACTAAACCCTCACACTGATAAAATTGAGAGGTTAGTTCGACATATCCTACTAGGAGGACATGTCTTAATCTCTCGGGCTACTTGAGAGACCTTGTCGTGGTGTCCGAGCTTAAGACATGTCCTCCTAGTAGGATATGTCAAACTAACCTCTCAATTTTATCAGTGTGAGGGTTTAGTATTGCTGCAGAGTGCACCTGCCTTTGCTATGGTTATGAATAAGGATGTGGCCAATCAATCGTCTAAAATCATGATGATAAGCGGTAATTCCGATAAACAATAATGCTAAGGCAGGAGAAGGCGTTAGTGAATTTTCACTACCTGAGAGATTAAGGTAAAAACCTTTGCCAGTATTCCCTTAGTTTCGGGCATGCCCATATAATGTGATACAGGGTACCCATGCGTCCGCACCTTCTCCAACAGCACGCTGAGGTCCCTGGGTACATGAGGCTTAACCTGTTGGGAGTGAAATACCACATCAGGGTGGTTTTGATGCTTGCCTCATAATGTGATACGCATTTGAAGGCAGAGGTTACGTAGTTTGTTGCCATAGCCCAATCTTCCGAGGAATATTCCCGCACTAGTTCCCGTTCCCAATGTATCATCGGTGGTGATTTAACGAAGGTGGTTTTGTCCCCAATGAGATCATAAATTTGACGAGTATAGTTTGGTTTTCCTAGCAAAGGGGATTGGAACATTTTCACAATACCTTTATGAAGGTGGATATTAGATTTATAAAGTGAGTCTAGACAAGCCCTAATCCGAAGGCAAGAGAGAAACTCTGAATTAGGCGGGCCATACTTGGTACGTAGTTGTTCAAAGGATACCATCTGCGAATCCACATACAGCTGATCAGCAGAATGTACCCCCAAACTTCTCCATAGGGATAGGTCGATGTCCCCTATGCGCCCCTCTAAAACAAACATAGATAGGAGAGAAAGGTTAGGTGGGCAGGCGGTTCCTTGGGAGTAATGAAAATGCATCCAGAGTGCGCTAGCATGGCTAATAGTGAGTAGAGAGCAGCTAGGCTTCGTTGGTTTCCATGGCAATTGACAAAGGTCATCCTTCAGGGTGCCTCTCAAAGTGAAGTTGCTCTCAATATGAACCCAAGATTTTTCTGAAGCGCAACTCCACCACTCCCTTAGAAAGGTAAAGCCAATGGAGGAAAAATAGTCCCTAACTAAGGGAAGACCGACACCACCCGCTCTCTTCCTTCTAGTCATTAGTGAATGTGCAATCCTGGGTCAGCCCGAGTCCCAGATATAAGAGTTCAATAGCTTTTGTGCCACCACAAATAAAAAGGAGTTCTGCACAGGTATAGGCAGTGCTCTGAACACATAAATTAACTTTGGCAGTACCATCATTTGAAACGTGGCCACTCGGCTGGTCCAGGATATCTCTATCTTGATACTGGCAAAATCTTTAGCCATAACAGTGAGAAGGGGTACGTAGTTGTTCTGGTATGCAAGCGAACACGGACTTGTCAATGAGATCCCCAGGTACTGGAGTGATGAGACTTGCCAGTCTAGAATAAACCTGGTTTTTAACTTTTGTAGTGCAGGCAATGGGACATTTATAGGGAGAGCCTGAGATTTTGACCTATTGAGTTTAAAATAAGAAAGATGGCCAAAGCGGTTGATAATAGAGAAGGCGTGTTCTAGAGATTGACTAGGGTTTGAAACCGTAAGGATCATGTCATCCTCGTAGAGGGAGATTACATAAGACCTGTCTTTGATCCTCAACCCCTCTACCTACTACATTAGTAATGGGGAAGCTGTCTGACAGTACCCCATTAACTAGAATCTTGGCTGATCGGCTGGCGTATAAGCCATGGATGGCATGGCTAATCGGACCAGAGAACCCCAACTTAGTAAGTACAGAAAAGGCGCATGACCAGCGAAGGCGGTCAAACGCCTTCTCTGCGTCAAGGGTTACCGCAACAAGTGGGGTTTTATCCAGTTCCACTACATTGAGGATGTTGAATACTCTTCGCGTATTATTCGACGCTTGCCTTCCCTTCACATACCCTGATTGGTCGTCTTTCACCAGTGATGGAAGCACAGAGGACAGTCTACAGGCTATAAATTTAGCGAAAAGTTTTATGTCAGTGTTGAGGAGTGATATAGGTCTGAAATTTTGGGGAGAGTCTGTAGTTTGACCTGGTCTCGGGAGAGTGACTATCACGGCTTGTAACATATATTGGGGGAAAGGGGAGCCTGACATTTTTTGAAAAAGTTTCAATAAATGAGGGATTTAAAATGCTTATAATACTCGTTCGACAAGCCATGTGACTTTCCGGCTGGGAGTGAGGCTACCAGTTTCCTTAATGTCAGATCTGAAAGTGGGGCACTCAGGGAGGACAATTGGGAGTGCGTTAAAGATGGCAGTTGGGCTTTATCTAGAAAGTCACTAACAAGGGTCTCATAATTGTCCAGTAGGGGTACCGTATCTCTTAAATTATAAAGGTGGTTATAAAATAGGCGGAATTGTTCAGCAATATCTCTACAATCAAACAGTTTAGCCCCAGAGGTGGAGTGTTTCAAATAAGGTATTCTGGACTTCGTCCTTTGTTGCTTTAGTTTATTTGCAAGGAGTTTGGCCGCCTTGTCTCCCTGCGCATAAAACCTAGCTTTTAGGTATAACAATGATTTGTTGAAATTTCTGGTTAAGATATTTTTCAATTTGTCCCTGTCAGTGCGTAAGGTTGCCGCTATGTCGGCGGATGGGTGTAGTTTGTTGACTGCCTCTAATTTAGAGATATTTGACAAAGCAAGATTAATCCCCTCTTCCCTTCTTTTCTTGTCAACATGGTTTATTTTAATAAGAAGACCTCTGACAAAAGCTTCGTGGGCCTGCCAAACAATCAGAGGATCCGCCACTGAACCTACATTATTTAAAAAAAATTCCTGAATGGCTTGGGAGATTTCAACCGATATTTAGTATGGGAAAAGATATAGGCATTATTTCTCCAAATGGAGGGGAGGACAGATTGGTACCTCTCCGCTAAATGGAGAGAAATTGGCGAGTGATCGGACCATTGAATTAAACCGATATGTGTCTCCAGAGTGTGAAAAAGTACCGTGTTGTCCACTAAAAACATGTCTATCCGGGAGTAGGAGAAATGTATGGGGGAAAAGAACGTGTAGTCTCGCTCTTGGCTATGCAGAGCTCACCAGACATCAATCAAGCCTTCGGAGTGAATGAATGCTGCTAGGTTTGAGAAGGTTCGTCTGGAAAGGTTAGTGGAGTCAAGAGAGGGTCAGTTACCGTGTTAAAATTCCCACATAAAAATCAATTTTCCCTGTTTTACCTTTTGAACGTGCTTCATCACTTTGTTGAGAAAGGAGAGTTGTTGCTCATTAGGGGCGTACACATTCACCAGCATGTACACGATATTATTCACCTTGTAGACCAGAACAACATATCTGCCCAGTCGGTCAATTGTCTGGGAGATCAGGGAAAAACAAACAGAGTTTTTAATAGCAACAAACACACCCTTAGACTTTTTCTCATGATGTGCATGAACAATAAATCGGGAATAGACTGTGTTTTAAGCGGGAAGCGTCTTTCTGTAGGAGGCGAGATTCCTGTATGCAAAGAATGTCCGCCTTACTGGAGATCCCCTCTCTCCACAGAAACTAGCGTGTTTGTGGACTATTTAGGTCTTGAGATTAAGGGAGAGAATCTTCAATCCCATGGCTTTGGGTGAAGATGCTGAGTATATACGTGCTCTGGAGAACCCCCGGCCCGCTCCAAGGACAGGAAAGGGATCAAAGACGTCCCTTGTTCGGGGACACAGTAGGAGGTAAGTATCATACCCGTCTTCTATGCAGGTGGCCGGGCTATCAGGGAAGCAAATCTCTCCAGTAACAGAGAAACAGTTCAAGTATTGTGGTAATATTTTCCATGTAGAGGTCGTATTCCGACAGCGCGGTTTCTGGGCTCAACATTACCCAGCGGGATCAGCCATTCATTCAGCAGCTTCTTTCCCTCCTCTAGGGTATAGATCACATGGTTGTGTCCCTCTCTGAGCACCAGTAATTTCAAAGGGTACCCCCATTTGTAGGCAATATCTCGTTGTCTAAGGGCAATTGTGACAGGTAATAAGGTGCGGCGTTGGCGGAGGGTGACCGCAGGGAGGTCTGCATACAGAGGTGTAAGGTGCAGGTAGATGACCCAGCTTCCGTGCCGCCATCATGACCGCCTCCTTGGTGGAGAAAAAATAAATACGGCTAGGGTGTCCTTCGGTGTCTCTGGCCCCATGTGTTTTGGTTTCGGGACCCTATGGGCCCTGTCAATCAGGAGATCACGTGGTGACAGCTGCGGTAATAGGGTGGTAAACAGCTTTTGGATATATGGGGTCGGCTCGGATCCATTTAGCTCTTCTTGGATCCCACGAAATTTGATGTTTCTGCGGGAGCGATCCTCTAAATTGGACAATTTACGTTTTATAGCTTCTACCTCATCAGATAGGTCATTATGGGCGTCTATAACAGCATTTTGGGAAGCTGCGAATTCGCTCATTTTCAGCCCCACATGTGACACCCTTGCATCTATAGCCTGTAGTTTAGCTGACACAGGAGCCAGTAGTGAGGATAACTCATGGCAAAGGGACGACTTCAGTGCTAACAGCATATGTTTCAAAGTGTCCCCAGAAGTTGGGTATTCTGATCTGGGAAAGTTCATAATGTCATCTCCCCCAAGCTGTTGTAATGCTGAGAGTGACAGAGCAGAGTTGTTCTGGGAGGGAGGACTAACCTGTGAGTCCAGCAGGTCCGCGTCCTGCCGCCCATTGCGGCGGCTTTCAAGTGGTGAGGAGATGAGTGTGGCGCCATTTTGGCTGGTGAGTCTTCCGGAGCTGTCCTGCTTCTTCTCCTCAGGAATGGGAGGGACTGATGGTTCCACAAGGCTGGAGGCGCCCAAGGCAGCTCTGGAGGGAGAGGGTAAGCTCTCCCTTGAGTCCCAAATCGGCGTTGGAGTGCTCGGTGGAGAGAAAGGAGCTGTGTGGTCTGGACTCCGGGCGCAATCTTGGGTCTTTCTCCTCTCAAAGTATCCCTCCAGGCTGTCCCCTTCGAGTTTTTCAAGTGGCCTCCGTGACTTCACCATCTCCACAGGAGTCGTGATCGTTTCTGGTCAGTGACGTCAGGTCAGCTTTGCGGGCAATGCTGAGTTGCAGTCGCTTGTACGCGGGAGCTAGTGCTTCACGCGTCCATCACAGTCGGCAGCCAAGCCACACCGCCCTCTCAGAAATAAACACTTTAAATAGATCACTCTGTGTGTAATGAATCTGTATAATATATCAGTTTCACTTTTCAAACTGAACTACTGAAATATATTAAAGGGGTTGTGCAGCGATTTATATTGATGACCTACCCTCAGGATAGGTCATCAATATCTGATCGGCAGGGGTCTGACATTTTGTACCCCCACCCATGAGCTGTTTGAAGAGGAGGTGGCGCTCCATGCAAACGCGGCTTCCTGTTCATCATGCTGCAGTTTTCTCCAGGCGTTCACTTGACTGGAGCGAGTACTTTTAATTACACTACGCTGCCACTGCAAGGGAGACGATGCACAGTGTAATGAGCAGGAAGTGGCACACACATGGAGCACCGCCTCCTCTTCAAGCAGCTGATTGGCTAGGGGGGCCAGGTGTCAGACCCCCACTGATCAGATATTGATGACCTATCCTGAGGATAGGTCATCCATATTAAATCACTGCACTACCCCTTTAACTTTTTGATGATATTCTGATTTATTGAGATGCACCTGTAAACTGGGGGCAGGGAGGGGCCATATATTTATAATATGTACTGCAGAGCTATATATTTAGTGTATATTTAAATAAGGCAAAATTATATGGTATCAGATATGTAGCATTTCAAATGTGGCACTATTACTTTTGACACAAAGACATACTATAACGTATTCTTTTACATCAAACAGCGAAGCTGGTTCTGTTGTGAACACTGTTCTTTTTGGCACTGGGGTCCAGACTGCAGAGCTCTAGTCCTCTGGTCTGACCTCCAGCTATCATATATTGATGGTCTATCCTAAGAAATCTCAATTAAAAAAAGTGTAACATAATAAGGGTCCATTCACATGACCATATCCGTTTTTGCGGAGTGCAAATTGCAGATCTGCAAAACACAGATAGCTGCCGTGTGCGTTCCGTATTTTGCGGATTGGAACGTCCATCCCTATGAAAGAAATGCTTATTCTTGTCCGCAAAAACAGACAAGAATAAGACATGTTCTATCTTTTTTGTAGAACAGAAGTGCGGTTGCAGACAGAACATAGGGGGTCATTTATTATCCATAAATACGCCTACATTAGGCATATTTCTGGCGCAGATTACAGTGAAACGGTTAGTTGTGCCCCAATCTGTGACTTTACCCCGCTCACGCCAGGTCTAAAAAAGTGGGCTGAGTGGGCAGGGAAGGGGTCGACTTGGCAGGCCCGTCTCATTCATCATCTTCTACTTACAATTAGACTGGCACGGATGCGCCAAAGTTATGTTGAGGCCTCTTCATAACTTCGGCGGATCCACTACCTGATATAGGGGTTATTAAGACCGGTGTCTACAACGCCGGTCTTAATAAATTACCCCCTAAGGCCTCTTTCACAGTTGCGTTGTTCCTTTCCGTCCTAGAGTTCCGTCCTCGGGGCTCTAGGGCGGAAAGATACTGATCAGGATTATCCCAATTCAGTCTGAATAGAGAAAAAAAAACATTCAGGATGTCTTCCGTTCAGTATGTGAATGTTTTTTGGACGTTTTTTGGACGTTTTTTGGACCGTCCAAAAATCCGGAAGACATGCCACAAGGATGGATCCGGAATTAATGCCCACTGAAAAACATTAATCCAGATCAGACTTTAAGCTAAACGTTGTTTCGGCGCATCGCCGGCTCCGACGTTTAGCGTTAAAGAATGGTAACCATGACAGCCAGGACGCTACTAAAGTCCCGGCTGCCATGGAAAAGCAGCGGGGAGTCGGGGGAGAAGCTACTTACATTCCGAGCGGGTCCCTGCGTCGCAAGGATCACATAGCTATGCTATGTGAGCAATGCGCCGTATGGATCGAGCGACGCAAGGACCTGGTAACGTCATCGAGG